>OY293420.1:41152882-42352882 GCA_958502065.1 Chrysolina americana
AGACTGCAATTTTCAGCAAAATATAGTCACGGCACTACAGAACGAAGAATGTTGCCAATTATGTTATAATGGGCTTGCACAGTACACAAAATGTAGGGTAGTACTGCCGGCTATGCCGTTATATACTTAGGCTGGAAGCCCTTCGCTGATGGTCAAGCATACGTGGCCTTAACAGCCAGTTCCATAATCAAAATCATGAAGAATCCCTTATTCAAATTCGGCTTTACGATAAAGTGTTCTTTGAAGTTCCCTTCAAAGTGCCTTTGTTAGATAAAGCCTCCTGCAAAGCGACATTCGTTATATTTATACTGGTGGCTACACTGAAAAGTAGTATTTTTAGGAATACAGTCGTGGTGATATTGTTGATTTTCAAGGTGTTTTGTAGTTCTGTGGTTACTGCCATCTAGTATTATAGGATATGGGTTTGTATTTCCATAAATAAACATCAGTCTTTTCTTCAATGCAAGATTTATTATAGCCAGAGTAAAATTTCAGAATTAACAGTTTACAGTAAATCAATTAGGAATTCGCGATCGAATCAGACAAGAAAAAAAAAATTTTCCAGCGTGGAGGAACAATTACGTCTCTTAGATTCAATTGCAGGGTAGGTAAGTATTTTTTAGGAATACCACCAAGCCTGGCAATGTGTTACCACAGCATTTAATGCCGTAGCTGTGCATCACATAAATATGGACCGTATTAAGTCAAAATATCACAATTTGAAAACAAAAATGAGGTAGGTGGTAGCTGCACAATGTAATTATATTACAGAGACGAGTGGTGGAGCTCCTGCAACTGAGGAACTCGATCCAATTATAGAAAGCGTTTTTAAAATCATTGATATCCAAACAGTGCAGGGCACTGGCAATATTTTCGATTCTGACACAGTATGAAAATAAGCTATTGATGAGTATAATTTAATTATTATTTGTTAAAACTGACCACAAAAGTCTGTGAAAACAAATTCCTAAACTATCGGTATATTGCAGTTATTGATATAATGAAATGAGGAAAACAAGTCTAATATAGAAGTCACACCGCTGCGCGCTGTTGGAATTATTTCACATTCCACTCAAGACAAAAAGGTAGTACTGAAATGTTGGCAAGTGCTTCTGAAGCAGGGCATTACCAACGTGGACTTGGTCAATGAAGTTACTTTACCAGCATCTCTTATAGTACGTAGGTATATTTTTCTCATTTGATTAATTTTATGCTTTTGCTTCTGTTATAGAAAACGAAACGTGAATGATCTCATTATGCAGCATATAAATTGAAAGAACCTGTTACAAGACAGTTAAAGCCAACAATTAAGAACACAGCAATATTAGCAATAAAATCAAACTTCATTTTGTTCTTTTAATGAAAAAAATGAGAAAAAAATTATAAACAAGGATTTTACTTTTATAGGCAATAGTTTGTACTCAAAAAACAAACTTTTTTTCTCACATTTCATCTAGAAGATGAATAATTTATTTATCGTTCAACATGTATAGAAATAATAGAATAAAAAAAGATAGTATTAGAAGCGTTGAACTATAAAACATTGGTTGTTGACAACAAAAGAATATAATAAATAAAAACAGAAAAACCTAAACTGAGCTACCCATTGAGAAAGAAGTACTAGTGAGTGGAGACATTTTTCAATAAAAAAGTATTATATACTAGATTCGAAATATCTGATACTTTTTGAGCTATTGAGGGATTCAAACTTTTTGGACTATAGGTGTGATTGAGAGTTGAGGTTACTCTCATTGTATTCATAGAATGAGTTATAAATTTATCGAGTCTAGAATGGACAATGTGAACTATAATTATTTCTCCCATTCTGACTATTCCTATACATTGTACACATGTTGATTGCAAAATAGAGGTATTGGTATTGTTGACGGAAACACCATTGGAAAATATGTTTCTGCACGTTATGGTATACTTAGATACTAGCTGTATATAAATAGTAATCACCAGCTCGCACAAGTTCCTCAAGGTTGCTTGTAGGGGTGCAGCCTGATGGTGGATAGAACAAATTACAAGTTGTCATTTATTCTTTCTTCAAGGCCGATTCAGATATATGAGTGCTCATGCAGGGTTTTGAAGCACATGCGATTTACACGAATATGTAATCTTGTTGACCCTTTTGCTTGAAATCTCACATAAGTGCCTCTAACTTGCGTTTCTATGACCATGTCATATTTTATTCGGTTCTGTTATAATTTTGTTGATACTGGTGTAATGCCATTTGATTCATTTGATTTTCTCACATAACTAAATTGTATTGTTCACTATATCTCCTAACTATTATTTCTTCATCATTTGATAAAGCACTAGAGTGTGATGAATTCATTAATATCTATTTACAATTTACAATTTGGGCCGTGATGGTCATGATGGTAGAGCGCTTGTCTCTTAACTTAAGGGCCATGGGTTCGATTCCCAGCATGTTCATCGGTCTCGTGCATGGCATCATACGTTAAAAGGTAAGGGCTGCGTCTTCCCTAGCTCGGACAAGTCTTTCGAAGATTTTTGAGGGTTGTACTCTTAAGGGTGTGCAGTTGGTTGACGAAAATAACAATATAGTCTACCCCTACATTCAACACAAAACTCCAATATGAAAATTAAATATGACAGATGACAGGCAAAATATAGGTTATGTTTGCCTGAAAACGATACTTTTCTCCGGTAAAGAGCCGATATCCGGACTTTAATATAAAGGTGGCTTCAAAGTGAACTTTAGTTTCAATATTGGTTTATGGAACGCATTTTGCCATTAAAGAACCATTTCTCAAATAAAGGGGACATTACCAGCCAGTTCCATAATCAACACTATAAAGACTCCTTTATTCAAAGTCGGCTTAACGATAAAGTATTCAATAGGAGGTCTTCTTATTGAATTCAAAATTCTGTTACCGACCAGGAAGAGTCATCTATCATTCACTGTTGGATTCAAATTAACAGTGCTGCTCCTATGGTGGCGTATAGAATTAGTAATAGTTTCGGCTGTAGGACCTAGGTCGAGTACTATTCGACACATATCATTGAATATAATTACTACTACTTCTAAGTTATCACCAGGGTGTCACTTTATTTTAAGGCCTGATGATGTTGCTAGTCGTTAAGGAATCCAGAAGTCCTCTTCTTCTGAAAACCCTCTATTTGCTAAGCTGAGTTTCAATCGGCTTGATGAGAAATTTCAGTGGTACCCTCTCTATTCAGTGGTACACCCTCCACTCATATAGTTGATTCCCGTCTATTCGAAGTTTCACCTGTTACCAAAGCGGAATATAGTATGGACATTTGTTTTGATGAGGAGTATGAAGTTGCCTCTTATTTACGAATGATAACAACTCAAAGAAATTATGTGGTAATACGGTAGATATTCATTCGTTTTGGAAGAAGAATGAATGGACCTGGGAACGGTCTCTTTAGTTTTGTTCGTTTCGCACAATGAATATTTAATACTGTTAATGGAAATAGCATTAAATTTTGAATGATCCTTTTCAGTTTTCTTTAGATAGACATGTCATTAAAGTTCCGACCCATGCCATGATTTAATGGTGACAGCAATGAAACACAAAACCTTCGTCATATACGTCGGAAAGGAACAAATTATAGCTTGGATAAAATTTCATGTACTCCTTTATAAAATGAATGGCTTTGTATTACTGATGCTTTTTGTTTCGTTTCGTGCCTCGGGCATTTGTATTGATTCATTGAACAAAAGAAGAAGTTGATACGAAGTTCGAAAATTATTTATTAGATACATTACTGATATAAAAACATTTCTTTCACCTCAGGTGAAATACTTATTCGAGAAATATTCAAATATATAGTAAGTTGCCAGTATTCCGAATACTGTGGCCAACAAGTAACAGCAATATTTCTTTCAATAATAATAGTCGTACAATTGTAATACTTTCAGTAGTTACTAATAAAAACATCAAACAAATAAGTTGCTTTCAAAAACATTCAAAAATTTTGCAGTGTCGATTTTGAGTGTTGTTTTTAGTAAGTTTTCATCGATTACGGGGATGAATTAATTCATTTCTTAATTTAGTAATGCTAGTAAACAAATAGAACGAAATAACATTTTTGCAAAAATTCAAATATTACAAAGAATTTATTTCTGCTACGCTCACCAAGAAATTGACAAAATTGAAAATAGAATATGACGAATGCGGAAAGTGACATTTTTCACACGACTGGAAGATATTATAGCCCGAGGCTGATGGTACAGAAGGTAAACATGGAAGAAATCTATGGGAGTCTAATTATTATATTCCATCGGTCAACATCAACTTTGTCGAATTATCAGATTTATTAGAAAATAACATCAATACCAAGAATTGAACATGAAAGTTTGCACTAACACTTGGTATACATGAAATCAATGAATATGCAAATGTTTCCTTTCAAACAGGATCACCTAAATGTCCCTTTTGCTACAACACTCGAAAGCATTCCTGAAATTAATGGACTCAGATTTTTATGATATATTTTGCATCGAATATACGTTCCCGGCTTCCTAAATCTAAAGAGGTGAAAGAAATAGCTGCTACCTCAATCACTTCCCACCCCCCATAACTCCATCAACACCCACACGCACCACTAAACTTTCTTAGCACAATGGGATACGCATGTCTACTTACACGTACATCTGTCGAGATGATCCAGTGCAAACGGATTTACTTTTATCTATAAAGCTCACGGAACATAGGTAGACTCAAAATATTAAAACAATAATAATTGTCTGGCGATGAGCCAGAGATAGTCTTACAGTATTTTCTACTTCATACGGCAAATTAGCTGGTTTGTGGAAAGTGTGCGGATTACGAGTCGAAAGAGTTTTAGACTTTACTGTTCTTATTTATGATACGGCAATATCGTAGGAATATTTCATGGAAAACCCTTGAAGGTTCACATCATTGAGTCTCGCTTATAGTTATTCACTATATTTCGGTCGACAGGTAGTTTCAGATAGAAAAAGGTCGGAAGTTAATGAAACTCAAAGATGTTGTTCAGGGATGGTTGATTAAAATTTTCTCAAGTTTTGGACCTCGAGAACCCTGTGCTAAAAAAGTAGGGGGGGGAACTGCAAATTTTTCGACCTTGGTGTGGTTTTTCCTCAATAACTTTTTTGCCTTACGTTCTACAGCAAAAACGTCATCTTCCTTTTTTGTAGATCGTCAAATTCCCTACGAATTTGTTGCCTCAAACATGTTTGTGTGTCAATTTGTTACCAAGATATGGCGCTTCGAAGAATAGGTAATTTTTCAAATTTCGCCACAAAATGCAGAATTCCACCCTATTTCTTCTGTTTATACAAGAATTATGATGAAATGTAGTTGCTATTATAATTCCTACTTGAAATCATCAACTTTAGATATCCCCCCCCTGCTTGCCCACCAGGTCTCAAGTCGTTCCTCCCAAGGACAAGAGAGTGTTGGGCCGAGGGGAGTGTGTGATCAGCTACAGCAGTAAAAAGCTGGAAAACAATAGATGTTAGAACACTGCTCCTGTGGAACTGTGGAATGAAAACGATGAGCCAATATTCAACATAGAAGGCTGAAATTTGTCTATTCTACCTGCGCTACCTAGACCTATTTGTTTTCGATTTTCGAGGTCATATTAGATCACTTTTCATTTTATTCTAGTCTAGTCTAGTCAAATTAGGTAATAAAAGTCAAATTAGGTAATAAAAAAATTTTAATTAGGGATTGGTAAAAATGGGACAGAAGGTGTTTAACCACTCAGAGTATATATAAGATTAAGTTAGATAAGTAACATTAGAAACCTTCATCTCTTGAAGTGAATAACTTTGTTAGCGAAAGGAGCATCGAGTATTAGTGACAGTTTTGGTTTTTGGGTAATTTTCTGAGATGGCGTCTACATCTCGTGGATCAGACTTGTGTTTTATTTGTAAAGGAGTAGTTGAAGCAGGTGAACTAACTGTAGTGAAAGCCAGAGGAGTTGCCAGACTGTTGGAGTCCAGTGTGAAGAGGAAACTTTCGGCAGATGAACAGTTTCTGCGTGAGTTGAGTGAAGTAAGAGTGCACAGTGCTTGCCAAACAATGTACAACAATGAGAAATAAATTGCTGCATTTAGACGTCGTGGATGTGACACATCCAAAGCTCCTTCTCCTGCACCTACCCGACGGTCACAAGTTGCGAAATTCGACTCCACCAATTCGTGTTTTCTTTGTGAGGTAGCTATCACTGATGATTTCAGAGCTAAACAGGCAAAGTTGCCCTTGGAAAGGCGTAATGCTATAGTCAAAGTGAATCTACCCGAAATTTCTAATAGAATCATCGAAAAGGCGAGGATGCGTGGGGACGACTGGGGGAAGAAAATAGAAGAGCGCATTAGCCAGTTGCAGAATTTGGACACTGATTTAGTCGCCGTCAGTGCTGAGTATCATCAAAAGTGCCTCGCAAGCTTTTACCATCCACCTAAGTCATCGCATAAAAGAGGATTCCGCCCATCGCCGCGTGTTAACGAAACCATGCAGGTGATATTTTCATACATCGGCGAGAATAGTGATGAATGCCAGTTTTCCATTCAGCAGCTGATTGAGCTGATTGAGGAAGACCGTCGACCACACAGCAAAACTGTCAATAATCGTCTTCAGATGAAATATGGGGACCAAATCATTATTTCAGAATCAAGGAGAGCGCCTATTGTCAATCTGAAGAGGGTTGGTGACAAAATTCTGTACGATAACTGGTACTCCACCGAAAGGAAAGTAGACGCACAGGAAGAAAGGCGTCAAATTGTGGAGGCAGCTGGAAAAATAATTTTGGAAGACATCCGCTTCAGAGTATTCAACACAGTTGAGTATCCTCCGATTGTCAACTTCTTGGATAGTGCGCGAAATGCGGTTCCGGAGACACTGCTTCTTCTACTCCATGTCTTGATTTTAACCAACAAACGACGAACTTTGGACTTTTGGAAAAATAAATGCCTCGCTCTGGCTCATGCAATCATGATAGCAGTGCGCCCCATATCTTTTCTATCCTCCATCATGCATGCTGTTTCCGTGTTTGTTTACAAGAAGTATGGCTCTAAACATCTCCTGAATATTCTATATTCCATGGGCTTTCCATCGTCTTACGAAGAAGCCAACAGGCTAGAAGGGTCTTACGTGCTGCAAGCTGAAAGTACCCAAATTGCGGAGTCTGCCAATCCATTCAGTCAGTTCATATTTGACAAGCGGACTTTAATGTTAATACTTTGGATGGTCATGACACATTCCACGCCATGGGAGGAATCATGGCTGTAACTCCCAGGGAAGCTGTAGCCACCAAATCTGAAGTAGCCCGCCTGAAGGTGTCGTCAGCAGCCAAGTCATTGCTGATGCTGGTACAGTAGAGGTGATGTCATACCACCGACCACCCAATGCAGGTCTGAAATCAATTAAAATAGCGGATATAGACATAAGTTATTCACAAGGTGTTGTACCCTCGTCCGATGACATTGCTTGGCTATATGGAAAAAACTCTGCATATTCATCATCCGTACCTGGGTGGAATGGTTTTATGGAGCTTGGAACCAGTGGTGAGAAGTACGAATGCTCGAAAATAGTTTGCCTCCCTTTAATCAACGCTCCACCCAGCGAATATAATACAGTATATACATCTATTGTATCTGCCCTTGAACAGTGTACATTGGTTAAAGAGAAGACTTGCATTGTGACTTTTGACCAGCCATTGTACTGGAAGGCACGTGATGTAGTGGCAAACGACACTCAACCCGAGCTGAAAAATGTGGTTGTTAGGTTAGGCGGATTTCACCTATTAATGTCATTTATGGGGGCGATGGGCACAATCATGGATGGGAGTGGTTTGAAGGAGATATTCAGCACAATTTACGCCATCAAAAGTGTTGGAAAAATTCTAACAGGACATACGTACGCTAGGGCTGTTCGCGTCCACATCCTGGCACATGCTGCATTGGCAGGCAAAATTTTTGAAGAAATTGATTTCACTGAACAAGACTTGGCAGCGATAGACCATATGCTTAATTTTTTGGATAGGTCCATTATCTTGACGGCAGCTGATGATCCCGACTTCCATGCTGTGACTGAGAGATTTTCAGAGATGCTGACCACTATTGAAAAAAGAGGGACAACGGCTGCTCTATGGATCCAATATTTTCGAATGTGTACGCTGCTGAAGAACTTCCTAAAAGCTGAAAGAATGGGTGATTGAAAACTCCATCTAGATTGCGTCAAGGAAATGATACCGTACTTTCACGCTGCTAGACACCTGAATTATGCCAAAAGTGCTCATCTCTATTACCAAGATATGGTCACTCTACAGGACAGGATGGATCCTCACGAATATGTGAGGTTTACCACAGATGGCTACTTCACCATTCGTCGATCGGAGAAATTTTGGTCGGCCATTTGGTCTGACATGAGTATTGAGCAGGTACTCATGCGGGCTATGAAGAGCTATGGAGGACTCACTCGTGGACGCGGTGTGAGCGATTCTGTGCTTGCTAGATGGACATTGGGCATGTTGTGCCTTTAAAGCATTTGTGAACAAATAGAATCGTTCGCCGATGTTCGCTCAGAGTCATCTGAACAGCATATGGACATGAGACCAACCAGAGTAGTGAGAGACAACATGGACATTGGGAAACTTCGCACATGGTTCACTGAACATCACTCATTTCTTCACATTCAGGCGATAGTTTCTCTGAGCACAGAAATCATTGGTCATGACGAAGTGAACTGTCACTTAGTGCGACAGATAGGCATATCATGCATGAAGAAAGTGGTGGGAGGAAATTTTGAAGAATTGAAATTGAAACGGAAGGATAAGGTCGTGACTCCGTTCTTGCTCGTTGAAAATTGCTGGTAAAAAATTATTCACTGTCGATCCTCTCACTCTCTTCCAGCGTGTATGCATTGCCAAAAAATCTGAAGAAGATCTGAAAGAACTATTCAATTTTGAACTCGCACCATTCCTTATGTCACTGTTTAGTGAGGAGGGAATGCGCAAGGGAACGAAGTCTGCAATGTACCCACTCTTCACTCCCATAGACGAAGTCTACTTTGGTAACAGGAAATGTGACGTGATTGATGGAGGATACATGCTACATAAAGTGGTGTAGAACAAAACTCCCACAACCACATTCTAGATGCTATGCTCTACGTACATCATCTACGTGCAGAGACACTTTGGGAGCAATGTGATTGTTGTATTTGATGGTTACCCCACTAACGCAGGCTATCAAAGCACCAAAGCCGCAGAACGAGCTCGCCGTTCTGCTTTACAATCAGCAACCAAAGTCGTGTTCTCCTCATCTACCATGGTGAATACCTCCCTCTCTGCAGTATCGGCCCCGTTTCTCACACCAAACGCTACTCCTCAGCAGATCAGCGACGCTGGAGAAAAGTTCCTGGTAGCAGTTTATGGAGGCAACATTGACAGAGACAATCTCGACGACCTAAGGTACCAATTATCCACACATCTCGGCAGGGAATGTAATGAGTACAAATGAGTACCTACCCACTATGATTAGCTATAATATCTTTATTCCCGAATATAATATATGCCTTGAGAATAATTTAATATTGTTAATTACATTAATTTCTTTCACGAAAGGTTTTTTTCTTCCTGTCCTGGGATAATTATGTAGGGGAACGGGGGGATATCAATAACAAAATGATGTGCATAGGTATGGTTGGCTTTCATCAGAAAGTTAGCTTTTGAGAATTGGGGTTTGGTGGGGGAAGGAGGAGTGGGGTGTCCAAAGTTGGTGACTTCCACTAAGAAATATAATTACTACAAAATTTCATCATAATTTGAGTATAACAGATGAAATAAGCTTTAATTTTGCATTTTTTGTAATTTCTTAGCAAATTTTGAAACATGACCTTTTTTTTGACGTGCCATATCTCGGTAGCAAATTCACATACAAACATGTTTCTTCAGTCAAAATTGTATATAATTTTACGCTCTACAAAAAAGTATCGATATGTTTTTGTCCGTAAGACGTAAGAGAAAAAAGTAATCGAGGAAAAACCGGAGAGAGGTGAGAAATTTTGCAGTTTCCCCCCCTTACTTTTTTCGCACAGGGTCATCGTGGTCTAAAACTTGAGAAAATATTGATCAACCATCCCTGAAGAACCTTCTGAAGTTTCATTAACTTCCGACCTTTTTCCACCTAACCCCACTTTTTTCAACCTGTCGACTGAACTATTAGGCGGACTCTGGGCAATAGTTAATTAACCTCATAATATATTATGTATCGTATGTACCGTTTATCGGGACATTAACTGTATGTATAGGTGTGGGGTACCAATTTGAAAACGTGCTATTGTTTAAGAAATAAAAGAGATAACGAAAGTTTTTCGAATGCTCATCAGGGGGACACCTAATTGATATCACTACCGAGCAAATATTTGCCTGTGCTACATCAATGGATAGATTTAATCCTGACGGCAGCAATGATACATCATGTTATTTTCCATTGGTTGAAAAAAGAGAAGATGCATTGAATATCTGGTTTTATTGTTTAGTTTACAATATTCAACAGTAATTGAGTGAATGTTCGAGAAAAATATTTATTATTATTTTATGAAGAATATTCGTTGTAAAAACTGTATTCAAATTCTTCAGTAACGTTCGAAAAAGTTTATCTGGATATATCCTGGGAATGATTTCCTGACGTACCGCTTTAGGGCCAGTTTTTCAATGTCCAGTTAAGGGTCTCAGTTAGTTGGCTGACGGCTAATAGTCCTCGGGCCCAGTATATACCCAAAGACAAGAATTATTACCCAACTGTTGAGATTTCGTTGATCTGTTTTTTGTGTTGAGTTGGACAATATGCCACCAATTAATTTCTCAAATAACATGCCCAACACGAAATGAATAGCAGATATACGAATTTTCAAATGTTGGATAATCATTTATTTTCCTCCGGTTCTGCGCCCGAGGACTTTTAACTGCTAGCCAGCTAACTGAGACTCTTAACTGAACATTGAAAAACCGGCCCTTAGTCGTATAGATATTGAGGTTGATACGCCAGGTCAGATGGTTCATATACAAGCCATCGCACTTAAGCAAATTTCCCTGAAATTGTAGTCAAAATTTTCAGGATATTATTATGAAAAATAGTACGGATGCTTAGAAATTATAATTTGGGACCTTATTCGATGGTCTACGTCGACTAGTTCATAGACGGTTCATTTCATTATTTTATAGCCTTTGACAATGCCGTCATCTTAAGTTTTGCACTATATCGTTTACTTGAACTATAATTACTTTAATTGTAATCTGTATTCAATATCTGACCCTTGTACAGGGTTCATATATAATAACAGCAAAGAAAAATATGTGATAGATATTTTTTAATAATAAACAAACGCAGAAACATGAATGAATAGAATCGGATTATGCTAAAACAGTACTTCGGCGACAATACAATTGTCAAATGTTATTACAGCGATTGGATCCTATCATAAATTACACTTCTATAAAATTAAAATGCACTGCATTCTGTAGTAATAGCAAAAATGTACATAAGTAAAAATATAAACCAGTAATGCAAATTATTTCGAAATTATCTGATTTTTTTTCCATATAAATGGTGTTTATTATCAAAAATGGAATAAATCAGAAGTGTTGATTTTCTTATATATGAGTCTTGTCCTTTGATGGAGTGGAATCAATAATTGATTTCAATAATCACATTCAGCAGACGCCTTCCGATGGGAATTTTCAAGGAATAATCAATTCAGTCAACTTCAGTTGATATGAGATATACATAATCCTTTTTTGTGTTGATTAAACCAGTTTTCAAGGGCAAAAATTAATTTGTTATATGATGTTTGTTGAATACCATATTATTATTCACATTAAAATTATCTATCAACCAGTTTTTTCATTAAAAATAAACAATTCCCCAATTTGGTTTTCAATTGCAAGCACCGGCTACACTGTACAAGGCTCAGTCAGACGGAATATGTTTCTGCTGGCTTCACGATCTGATACAATCCGAATTTTGCCGAGTATCATTCGACTTGGTTATCGGTCGACGGATTTTCAATTGGTGATGGAACTGACATAGCTTATTGTGGGTATTTTGATATGTTAGATTTGTGAAACATCAATGAGATAATGTATAAATTTGAGGTCCTCAAAATACAATTCTGCTGTCATTAATTTCGTTGAAAATTTCAGTCGAATCATTCGAATATATGCCGAAATGAAATTACAGGACTTTACAGTAGATATTTTTTATTCTGTTGATGTCCAGTCTGATGAGAAACGGTTTGATATCGTGAAGTTTTACTTGCTGCAGTAGGGAGAAGTATGGATTTGTTCATATCATTTTCTGATCAAGAATCTGTTTGATGGGGTGGAGTTTATCTGTTTCTTTATTTGATATAAATCGGTCTGACAATTTGTGTGTCCCTTCTCGTATATAGCACCTCTTTTTATATTTTATCAATTGGAAATTTATCTTTGTACATTTGTGGAAGGTGGATGTCAGTCATTGTAGTGTGCTTTGTACGACGGCGTAGAACGGACATGCAATATTTTTTTTTCTTAATTTCGAGTTACAACTCGAAATTAGCTTAATTCCGAGTTATAACTCGAAATTAGTATTAATATCTATCGTATATTTGTGAATAATCAAATAGTTTTACTTATCAAATCAACGTCGAATGAGAAAATGTTTCAGAAAAAAGTTATTTGTTTCATTCATTATTTCAAAAATTCGTAAAAAAATAGATATACTCTATTGCAACATCATGCAATCAATATAGGAGGTAGAGAGAATAAAGTTATGTGGAAAATCCTGCGGAAAAATTGATAAATCGTGTAGCTCTCGGATGCAGTATCAGACTGATGAATCGGTTGTGTTTATAAAATTACATATTTTTCATTATGTTTTAGTATTTGGACTTTATATGTATATTGACAAATCATATGATTAGACTAACCTATGTGATCTTACAGTGTGACCCATTTAAGATGGAAGCACCCATAAAATTCGTGTTTTATAAGTGTGATTCCATCTTAAAAGTGGTCACACTGTGTATAAACTCAAAAATTTTTAATATTTTTTTTTTCAAAAATGACAAAGTTAACCCCGCTCTGACCATGGAAATGATCGTAAGGTAATAAGGTAATATCACTATATTCTGCTCCCCATCTGATATGAAACGACTAGAACCTTGAGTTTTTCTGAAATGAATAGTGAAACGGGCCTCTCTGTATATTGAAGAGTTGGGAATTCATAGACCTGGGCATAAATTGAATGGGAGATTTCAATAAATATCAACTAGGGAAAGTGAGGTGACAAGCTTTTGCAGTGATAATTTATGCGAGCAACAATCTGTAAAATGTTCCGTGAACTTGAATATGTTGTTCTTTCAAAATAATATACGATCATTAAAACTAATTTCGAGTTGTAACTCGAAATTAACACTAATTTCGAGTTATAACTCGTTAAGAAAAAAATATTTCATGTCCGTTCTACGCCGTCGTAGCTTTGAGTGTAATTAATTTTTGGATTTGTTTTGATGAAGTATAAACTTAACTGGTATGGAACCTGTTGCAGGAGGCACATAGAATATTTCTTTGTTATATATTATGATATACTCCGAATTAAAGTATCTGGAAACGCTGCTGTAAAATGAAGTTTTTCAAATCATAACAAAAATTTTCTATTTGTTTTCCAATGCAATAATATATTAATAAAGTGAGAGAATTCTTGCTTGACATATACTTTACGGTCTATGGTATCAATTTATGAAAAAAATGGTTGCGATAATTTGCGATGCTGCCAAATTTTCTTCATTGTACTGTAGAGTGTACATGAAGTAAGTTAATCCTTTTTTATTGCAGGTTCGCAGTCTACAACATTTTTTACGAGAAAGAAACTAGCTGAATTCCTACGAAATTGTCTATCGACTACTTTCCAATTAAATCAGCGGAAATGTAACAAACATTCTCAATTTTTTTTTTATTTTAAAGTTTTTATCAAATCCAAAACTAATGAATACTGGCAGAATATTTGGACATCATCCCAAACCAAACTAAGGGAAGTCAGAATATCAACGACACCTTGGTCACGTTTACCAATTTCCAGAAAGAAACAATCTATCCTAACACGTTTGAGAATAGGCCACACCCGATATACCCATGAATTTCAAGAAAGAAGAAGTCCCTGTTTGTGAAGTGTGTAACAGTGAAATCAGTTTCAAACATTTCTTACTACAGTGCCCAACACGATGAATAGAAACAAATTTATTATCCCTAATTCCCTAATAAACACACTCAACAATGACGGTAATTTCCAGAACCTGTTTGAATACCTGAAAGATAATGTATATAATAAAATATGATGTATGTAATATTTGTATTGTACCACTGCTAATAACCCATTTGTGGTTGATGCAGTTATTTACAAATTAAAAAAAATTGTTCACAGTACAAAAAAAATTAATGGAATGTTTTATTCAAAAATAACCAAGCCTTAAAGGATAAAAATACAATTGCGGTAAGAGATGAGGATTGAAGTTCCCTGTAATCAAGGACCATTCGCAGTTCGCAAGTAGATCACCTGCAATGCGCGAAGGAGAACAATAGGAGAAACGCTGAAGGCGCGAATATCATACTGCCAGACAGTCAAGCGGCACTCAAGGACTTGTGCAGAAAGAAAGTGACGTACAAACTGGTGAGGGACTGCAAAGAACAACTAAGAGAGCTGACAGACTGGAATCACGTCAAACTGATATGGGTTCCAAGACTTCACAGAGTTGCAGAAAATGAGAAAGCAGACGAACTCGCAAAAGACGAACTCACAACAGACGAACTCACAAGAAGAAGTTCGGAAAATTCTCCAAGCCAAGGGCGTTCGCTAGGGGTACAGAGGTGTACAGCATGAGCGTCTGTGAGAGACTAGATTGGGGACAAACACAAAAACTATTGGGAAAGTATCCTAGGAAACAAACATCAGAAAAAGCACATCAAAGTACCGTGGTCTAAAAAAAAAACGGCAAACCTATTGTTATCGATGAACAGGAGCCAGCTGAGAATCCATACGGGGCTCCTGACCGGTCACGCAACGGTGGAGTAGCATTTCAACAAAATGGAACTGTATAATGGAAACCTGGCCTGCAGACTGAGCAGTAAGGACTCAGGACAGTGGCACTCATACTGTGTTGTTGCGAGGCACTAAAGAGCAGAATACAGTTTTCATCCAGCAAATGACGTGTACAAACTTGTACAAGGCACAAAATTAAAATATCTGGTCAAGTCAGAGTCCAAACAGAGCAGGTCATCTTCAGAAGAGGCGTGTTTCAGGGAGACTTCCTCAGCCTTCTTCTCTCCTGCATCTCACTATTGCCATTGTTCTTTGCACTACGGAAAACCCGCGAATACAACTGCGGCACCCCACAAACCAGAAGCATAATGTCACCCATCTGTTTCACATAGATCACCTCAAACTATATGCCTCCGGAGTAAATGATCTTCATCAGTCCTTAAGGGTAGTGCATGATGTCGGAATGGAGTTTGGGATCGACAAATTTGCAACGATTCATTTCAAAAGAGAACGTAGACCGAACATCATCTGAATGCCGGAGAGACGTATAAGTATCTAGGGGTGGAACAACCCCACACACAAGAGGTAACCACTGTTATAAACTCTCTCCACGAAAAATAACAGCACCAACTCCGACAGATCTGGTCATCAGAACTGTCGGGGAAGAACAGAGTTGCTGCAACTAATATGCTTGTAGTTCTGATTCTACTGTAATCCTTCGGAGTGATGAAATGGACCCATGAAGATGTAAAAACTCGCAAAATGATGCATCTTCATAGAAGCTTACATCCTCAATCGTCCGTTCCACGGTTATACTTCCTCAGACAAAGGGGAAACCGTGGACTTTTGAGTTTGAAGTGTCTACACAACAGAATGGTACTGGATGGAGCCTGTAAAGTCATCAGGAGTCCGGAACCCTTCTCTGCTAAGTATGCGTTCATGAAATAGCAGGTATTCGAGCATTTCTTTTCAAGGCAACAACCCGACACTAATCGGACGAACCCAAGCTCTGTCACAGAGTTGGAACTCGTTCAACAAAAAGCCCACGTCAAAGCTGCGGAAAGTGAGCGGCTCCTACAGCTACATAAGGATAATCCAATGCATGGGGTCTTCTTCAAGAATATTGAAGACCTTGGCTTATCCAGAAACCTGACTTTCGCTTTTCTCAGGTCAAGTTGGAAACCGTGGGATTCATGTGCCTGCCTAAATGGTGTCTTCAACACCTTCCTCTACCGTAGTCTCGTGATGGGTGTAGAGGCCCCTGACGCTAGTTGCAGAGCGTGTCGTAAGGCAGTTGAGACCATAATGCATTTGCTGTTAGCCAGGCCAGTTATAACGCGGTGCTACGAGTGTTGTACTACCATCTTCGACACTCGTATGGTATAGACGAGGCACTAGTGTTATCTAATATTTCAGGAGAAATTGAGTCCACTGTGGAGAATGGGAAATTGATGCCGAATCTATTAGGACTACGCATTTCTCACCCTTAGGCAAATACAAGCCAATAAGCCTGTTGTAGTCCTTCCCCTCCACCATCGAAGTAGGACGATTTTCGCTGGCTTCACCCAAATAATTCTGTAAAATTGGTGGTTTTGATCATAGAGGTACTTGGTGGAATGATGGACACTCAGGGCACATAATTCTCGGACCTGGTAATCATTCACCTCACAGTAGAAGGGCGGGTTAACTGGGTTTAATTATACACGATCGCGCCCTCCGCATGTATCGGGGCCCCGGAGACAGGGCCTGACTAGGAAATTCCTGACGGGAAAAAATAAAAAATACTTCCTCATAAATACTCATAGAGTGTACCCAAAGGCATAGCCTATGCTATTATTATTAATTGTCGTGTTGCTCCCGCGCCTTACTGATATTTGGTGGTGTATTCACTTTTCAGCTGGAGGGAAACCCGAACAACCTACAGCACCATTCCGGGTAGTCGGTGCGCACTTCAAGCAAATACCAGACGTCGGGATTGGCATCCAAGCAACTCACATCATACTTTGTTCACAACTAGGCATGTGGCTACCTGAAGAGACCGATGCACTCAAGAAAACATATTCTCGATTACTGGAGCCTCGAACCTCTGTCCGATGCTTTACTGTTCTCTTGGTAAACCTTCATTTCTTTCAGTGTGTATACGTCATGCTTAGTTGACGTATATTATCATTTTCACCTGTTTATTTTATCAATATTTTTGTCCATCTCATTGATTCAATTTCACCCGAATTCTGCCAATTCACCACATCATTAAATTGAATGATTTTGCTGGCTCCCGTGATCGCTGTGTTGAATAAAGGCAGTTATTATTATTATTTGTTTACCAATTATAGATGAATTTTATTGAACCAAAATCACAATCAGAATCAACAGAAATTGAAACTACTTATTTCAAACTGGAATTAAGACGGCAAAGGAATGTCGAAAACAAATAGTATTGATTCATTTAAATTGGATGGTAAGTGGGTCAATTCTGACCCTCCACTACGACCAGTGCGGTCTATTGTGGCTTACCCCTAAAATTAGATTTATATCAACAATCCCCAGCTTCTTTAAGCCGATTGTTGCATTCGAAGAAACATGTATTAGACTGACCGACATTAGCGTCTATTCACAAATTGTGAGTAGTGAAAATCTAGTCCCGTCGGTTACAATGCACATAAATAAATACTCCATGCATGCTTTGTCGATGAAATTGTTACACTGCGGATGTAGGTTAATTTATGTGAGGAGGAAGTCCTTCTGTGTAATAATGACTAGAAAATCTTTCCCAATTTTGAATGGAACAACCATCATTTTCCAACTGATTTTCTTTAGTCGGATGTAATTCAATATTTGGCGGAGTAGTTAGCCGGATAATGTTTCTTGTTCGATGGACGTCTGTCTTTCAACACTGAATCTTATATTTCAATTATATCTAGCAGAGTTTGGAACTTAATTAAAAAATTTCGTCTTTTCTTCAATTTCATTTGATTGTTTCATTTTCTAGTCAGAAATTCAGCTCTACTTTCTCCTATAGACATCACTATTGAAGACCAGATCGAGAAGTCAGCACTGAGAACTGCCAGGAAAATAAATGTTGGAGAATAGTAATGGGTCTTATATTTATTACCCTTCAGGTAGAGGGGATCCTGCTGGAAGTATTTTGAATTAGTGGTGGTAGGTATTGACCAGGTTAGGTACACGCATTAAAAAAATTGGTGCACTTTCAATCAAGTAGGTTCCTTTCAGAGCCAATTCCAATTAGAGCCAACACCTGTTAATAGCAAAGTATAGTATATTCGAACAGAAATTCCAGGATAACGCGTTTGGTGTTGTCAATTCATACTACAGTAGTGAGGAATGGAAGGGGTACGGTAATTCAGAGATTCTAAAAAACACATTCAAAAGAAAGATCGAATGGTTGTGAAGTGCGACTTTCGAAAGTGATTTTATTGATGTTAACGCAAGAAAATGCACTGACTACATAAAATTAACCACTTGTTATAATGAAGCAAATTTACTCATCAAGGAATGAATTTGTTATGCCAACTGTGTTAACACGTTGACAGTCCCCATGAAAACTTTTTTACTCACCCTGATATATTTTTTTCGACTAATCGATCAAATACTTTGGTTAACAGTTTTGACATAAAGAATTAGATATTTTTGTTTCAGTAATTCTTATGTTCTTATATGAATCATGGACGTCTATAACTATTTACCGGTTAACTGTTGAGAGGAAGCCTGAAAATACTGCTTGCAAAATGAAAAGAGAGATCTGGATAGCTTGGTGGCGATTCTGCCAATCCAGCGACCAAGAAAATTATCATCTTTGAATTGTCGAACTGGAGCTGATGTAAAACGTTTTGGAATAATCTATATCCCCAATTGTTGTATGGATGCCCAAGTTTTATTTAATAAATCAACTGACGTCTGACTCATTTTGACAGCGATACAAAACGATGCATCATATTTCCTTAAATTGTTTTTTCCGTTAATCCCCCTACGAACGACAGCCCTCAAAAGTCGAAACTTCTGCGAGCTAAGGATTAGCGAGGTATTACCTTTTAACGTGCGATTCCTAGCATCTATCTAGTGAGCGAGCGTCTCTTCAATTTCTGTATTGTCAGCTATCATTTCATACTTTTAACACATTCTGATTCGTTTTGGGGAAGTTTCGTCCGAATAAATCACAGAAAACATCATAACCACTAAACATTTGTAGAGTTTTTTTTATGAAATACACAGGTTTTTGTAGTAAACCCATCAAAAGTAGATCTTGTGCGAGCAAAGGAGACACGGAACCTAAGTACAAGCGGATTCCGAACCACTTTAGCTCGGTGATGATTGAATTCGAGCCGCCTGGGTGAGAGGCAAACGCTCTAACACGAACACTTCACTTCAATGAATCGTTTGAATAAAAGTGATTATTATAGTAGAACATTTATTTATTGTCATTGATTTATCCTGCCAAAAACACCTGACCTACAGTCTCGCAATTTTGTTTTATCAGTTCTTCTACTTAAATTACCGATTAGCAGAATTATTTCGTTTGAAAATAAAATTAATTATATAGAAAAAGTGTTTTTGATACTGATGAAAAATTGTACTAGCTCTAATGTGGTTATTTAGTGATAAAGAAAAATTTAATTTTTGATATCGTTGGGCATGAACATGACGTTATACACGAGGATTCGTATCATTCCAATATCGGTAATTTTGCCGATTCACCTCTCCATTCAAACTGAACGTACATTCATCAGAAAAACCAAATTATATTCAAGAAATTGTGATGCAGGTTGAACCATTCCGTCAGGATTTCACTAAACTCGTCGAATGCGTCTATCGACATCATCTTCGTTCAATTTATGTACCAATCTAATCCAGATTCCAGTTTCCATAAATTCTTTCAGTAATTCCAAAACGTATTTGTGTCGTACATTTCTTCCTGAATGCTTTGTCAGTGAACATATGTGCAGCAGTTTTAGCACTGATTCGATTTTAGTAGTACAAACTCACCATTTCAATCAGTTCTTTTAAAGTACACTTGAAAAAACAGCCATATAACCCAGATGACGTATTGCACAGAAGTCATCCAGGGTTGATTGTTTTCAACTCAAATAATTTCATTTCACGACCAAATGTATTACACTTCGTTGAAATCTGATAGAAAATTGGTGACATGCTCTAGGAGTGCGATAGGTGAAGAAACATCAAGTGTAAACAGGTCAGAGTTTGTCCCTCTGTATATTACTCTTGACATCTTTTTTTTAAATCATTGTTTCAGAAATTATAAACGGTGGCTCATAAAACTATAACTATACACTATTGTAACAGATTGATTCAGAAATTGATGTTTATGGTATAAATTTCATTCCCTTCTGCTGAATTATAAAGCATTTTGACACCTACCTAGGGTGCCAAAATAAGATAAACGAATTTTTTCTGTTTGGATTGCAATATCTATGACCAGTACGTAGGTATTGATTATGGCTGTACGATCAATGAACATTGCAAAGGAGTTTATGTGAAAAGTCTTGCCAGATAAGGTCAAGAAGATCACTGCTTTTAGCTTGATCTTCACACACTCAATAGATGTTTCTTCACACAAGTGTATAGGATTATTCAGAAGTCGGTAGCAATCCTGTGGCAACTGATGAGAATTGTAGGATGCAATTGGAAAACCAACTCAGAGATTACGCGCTGGCTGTATATGGCAGTCGTAAGACCAAAAATCCAATATGGTCCGCTGTATGGTAGCCAGGCGCACAAAGTAGCACAATAGGCTCAAAGCTTGATAAGGTTCAGAGGTTAGCTTGTTTGATGATAACGGATGCAATGGGAACGACTCCGACCACAGTGTTGAAGGTACTGCTGAAGCTACCATCGCTTTCAATCTGGATCAAGAAGGATGGCATGGAAGCACATTTGAGGATTCGAGACTCGCGAGTCCGGCTGAAGGAAGAAGCAACTATAGGTCATGCGGAAATCATGAAATAGGCGGAGCAGGAGATTCCTTTCTCCGCCCTTAGAGTGGAAAGCGCTCAAGATAGACTGCGATGAAACAGAAAGTTTGCTTTTACTATTCCCAGCAGAGGAAGATGGGAAGAAAATACAGGGGAGTTTCGCCCAGGAAGCTTGATATGTTATACGAACGTTCGCGTTTGACAAACATGCTTCCGGAGCATGCATCTACTTGGAAGAAAGAGGTGTTCTGGAAAGATATAGAACTTTTTTTCAAGCTAAAGTGCTTGCGATCCTAACTGTAGCTATAAGGCAAGAGGAGTAAGAAGCACCCGAGCAAAGAATTCATATCTGTTCAGATAGTTAGGCAGCGCTTAAAGCACTTGTACAGGAATGCGGAAATGCTCTTGAGAATCCAGCTGAAACAAACAGAAAGTTCAGCTGGTATAGGTCTGGTTCACAGAGTGTTGAGAGGAAACGAAATAGCAGACAAACTTGCTAGAACCGGTTTCGCGACGCCGTTTTGTGGGCCGGAGATAGTACTAGGCATCGACTGGGAGAAAGAAAGACTGAACTAACTATGGAGGAATAATAACGGTTGCAGACAGTCTTGAGACTGTGATCGGCCCCAGCAAGTCAAGGACGACATGTCTCCTAGGCAGACGTCGCCAGGCTCTACGTCTCCTTATAGAAATACTGACAGGATATAACAAATTAGGCAGACACCTATCACTAATAGGCATAGAAGATAACCTCATCTACAGCAAATGTGGAGAACGTGATGAAAATTCATTTCACTTTCTCAGCGAGTTTGAGGCCTACGGAAGGTTAAGATTTGAAATATTTGGATATGAAACACTTCAATAAGAGAAACTACTTAACCTGTAGTGGGGGAACATACTGCCTCACATCCGAAGGCTACGAAGGTTCGAAAAGGAAGACCAGGAGGAGTATTGTTTTCTCCAAAGTCGTAGAAATTTTACTGAAAGATAGATCAACACATTATTTTGAATCGAATAACTGTCTATTTAACAATCAATTTGGCTTTCGCAAATCCACCATGAGAGCGTTACTGAAAGTCTTAGGGAACATTGTCAGGGGCCTGGAAAACAAACTCCAAACCACCCTTTCAATGTGCGATCTATCCAAAGCGTTCGATTGTGTCTCTCGTGACCTTCTTCTACAGTAGTAGAGGTATTAGGTATTATGGGATCAGGGGAATACCACTCAAATTATTTTTGTCACACTTAACTAACAGGCAACAACTTGTTGAAATAAATAACACAACATCCGGCCTTAGAGCCATCACACAAGGAGTACCTTAGGGTTCGGTCCTTGGGCCCCTACTCTTTATCATTTACATTGCTGCTTCTACTGCTACTATCCTTTTCGCAGACGACACTTTATTTATAAATACTTCTTCTGACCTCAAGAACCTCAAGAATATAGCGAAAAACTCAATAGATACTGCTGAAAATTGGTTTCCTGCTAATTTCTTGCAACTCAATGCTGATAAAACTCAGCAGCTGATCATATTCAGCAATAACCAATAAACTTCAGGGGCACACCGCCAAATTCTTGGAATAACAATTGATGATTATCTTAGTTGGCACAATCCTACCAGAAATCAAATCAGTGGGCTCTCTCTCATACGAAAATTACGATGTGTTTTGAGTAAGGTAGTACTGAGGCAACTATACTTCAGTTCATTCCACTTACGAATCAGTTACGGTACTATTCCATAGGGAAACTGCAGTAATGCTCAGAAAATGTCCAAATCACAAAAAAGAATTCTTTAACTACTAACAGGTGTCGGCTACCGTGAACATTGTCGTCAGCTTTTTATCGAAATGAAAATAATGCCATACCATATTTATCGACCATTATGTGAAATAAACACATGCAAAAAGAATTGTACCTACTCGGTTCACATATGGGACAAGGTGGGCTGACCAAATAGCTCTACCGCGTTTTAGACTGACTGAGTCAAAGTTGAATTATGTTGATTTGAAACTGTATAGTAAGGAATTAAAAAATTAGTGCAAATCATTTTGCCACAAATGACTGTGTTTAGTGTTGATGAATTCTTCAATTCGCAAGTAAACGTTTGTATTTATGTTGTACTGTAAATTTTTTATATTTCAAGTGATCAAGTAGCTTATATTTTTAAAATTGAATTTATTATCTTTGTGAGATGATTTTGTACTTTTCGACGTGCCTTAACCATTGTGTAGGTACACCACTCAGTGTCGAATGACACATTTGGAAATGTATAATAATACCAAGGGAGTGTTTATTCTACTCAAATCAGCACTGATCACGTGCCACTTCCGACTGGGTTTGATTCAATCAATACTTTGCAGAAGAGATAAATGACAGTGATGGTGAAGAAAATATCGGTGCAAATTTTTACTAAAAAAATCAGGACATGTGTAGACACTGGGTGGTGTTGAGTAGTGTGATCTGGTCAAAAAAAATTTTCACTGTGTGTTGTGCGCCACCTTCTCTGCTTCCTCAAGCTCAAATTTCCAAAAGAATTCGTGCATTTTAGTTAGCTCTATATATGGAATCACCTCCAATGCCTGCTGGTACGATCCCAGATTATTTCATAATGTACAGCGTCACATTTACCAGGCACTCAAAGAAAATTTGAAAAGGATTCGTTCGGTCTATTTTCTTGTGTGAATATGGCTCGATGGCTCACCAGCAGTTACTAGCTGTTGGAAAAGGTTCTGTACAGTTATTGTAGTACAGTTTTTGACATTGAAGAGTAGTTATTGTACTTTCCCAATAGAAAACTCAATTTTTATTTCCATACAAAAAGCTTTAAAACTATATTTTGGTAGAGTTAGAATGTAAGTTTTTTCACTTTCCTACTATATTCAAATGTTTACACCCCTGAAAATATTCGAATACCTGAGGAAGTATTCGTTTGAAAGTATGTGGATACAAAGCCAATTTTATACCATATTTCTTTCGAATTCGTTCGCATTCGTTCGCTTTATGAATAGGAGCCTTTCAGGCCTCTGGTTTGTCCCCACCACAACCTACAAGTGCTGTTCTTCTCTGCCTATCTTCCTGAGATGTTTTCCGTGAGAAATCCTGTCAAGGTTGTGAAACTTCTTCTGCTAACGCTAGTCCATGTTTTATTACTTTCTCGATTGACGTGACCGAGGTAGTCTTTGGATTTCCATATACCTGGAAGTCTCTGCCAATGCATTATTCTTTATCTTTATCGAGTTTCTCCTAGAAGTAGAAGCGTACAAGCCCAAAAAATATCTCTGGCTCAATAAGTGGTTTGGAAACTTCCCTCCATGCTATAGTGTATCTGCTCGTTCATAGCCATATTTCCCTGATTGCAGAAAACTACAACTTTCATCCAATTTCCACTGATAATTCTTTTATTTGTTATTAACAAATAAACAGTAAAAATTGTACAAAAGTTCAGAGTATTTTTTTTATTCATCAATAACAATTATTTCCCGATGAAGTTGAATGAGCGACCAACAAAATAATTACCCCTTTTTTCCATGCCACCCTGTTACCAACAGACTTCTTTGTAGAAGATCAGTAGAATTGTCCCAATAGCTGCGCCATGCTCCTAATACTCCTACAATCTTTTTCAAGCCTTGTATCCATCGTCCCCTTTGTGAACCGTCAGCACAAAATGATTGAATTGAATATAGATATTTCGTAGGAATTTTGAGAACGTAAGTAATCAGCATTCAGAATCGATGCTGTCTTAAGCGAAGACTTTAAAGCAAACAAATAGACAAGATATATCAAAGAAAAGCTCGGTTAAAAACGAATGCCGGTAGTTTAAGAAAGAGGGAACTGGGATAAGATGAGATAAACGATAGGGTGAGTGAATTGAACAGCGAAATAAATTGATGAGGAAATTTTAAAGTTGAAAAGAAAACAATTACTGCTCAAGAGAGATAAAACCCACTTGCTACCTGGCAGAAACACTGTTTTCTAAAATCTCACACAGAGCAGCCAGGATTTCAGGACAATAAATAAATAGCCGGATGAGGGAACCAACGAAATATGAATACAAATATACAGAGTGGGCCACCAGTAACGCCTCGGTCTACAGGGACTAAACAATAAATCATTTCGAAATTTGTTTATGCAGGGAGGTGTATGAAAATTGAAGCTTCTTTTCAAAAATATATTGGAAATCACAAGGTGTTTATAAAAACCGTGACATTCCAAAGTTTGATTTTTAAAATAGAATACTTTATATATTTATGCATATTTTAAAGTTCCATGAAAACTTCTAGAAAGGTTTATTATACTTGAGAATCATCGCAGTCAACATTTCCAAAAATGCAAGGTCATTATCGAATTTAAATTTCTCCCGAATGAATTAGTTTTTTTCAAAAAAATTCAAGGTACTTTAGACTGTTTAACCATAACTGCTTCGTTTCTAATAAAACACCCAGTATTTATTTTTGTTCGGAAATATTGAATTCAATCATCTTTCAAACTCTATGAAACTGTCTCCGATTTCAGAGAAACAACTGTTTTCGAATGTACCTTTCTTCATCTTTGTTACATTTTATTAAAGTTTGAGATTATTTCTCATGATTCACCAAAAATCGTTGAAATTAAAAATGGTTGCAATGACCTTGACTTCGACCTTGAATCCGACCATGGGTAAATTTTTTTTACTCTATTCTTCTGTTCTTAGTGAACAAAAACATTTTTTTCTTAACATCGACTAACCTTGACTTCCACTTTGATCCGACCATAAATATAATTTTTTTATACTCTTTTCTTTTGTTTTTAGTAAACAGAAACCTTTTTTTTTTAATTTTTTCATTAAAATTTAAAGTGAAAAATTTAATTTTTTTTTTGCATTTTTATGTAAAATGAGAATTTTTTTTAGGATGGACTGAAAAGTAGATATTTGAAAATTGATCTCGACTGACCTTGACTTGACTTTGACTTGACCTTGACTTGACCTTGACTTGACCTTGACTTGACCTTGACTTGACCTTGACTTGACCTTGACTTGACCTTGACTTGACCTTGACTTGACCTTGACTTGACCTTGACTTGACCTTGACTTGACCTTGACTTGACCTTGACTTGACCTTGACTTGACCTTGACTTGACCTTGACTTGACCTTGACTTGACCTTGACTTGACCTTGACTTGACCTTGACTTGACCTTGACTTGACCTTGACTTGACCTTGACTTGACCTTGACTTGACCTTGACTTGACCTTGACTTGACCTTGACTTGACCTTGACTTGACCTTGACTTGACCTTGACTTGACCTTGACTTGACCTTGACTTGACCTTGACTTGACCTTGACTTGACCTTGACTTGACCTTGACTTGACCTTGACTTGACCTTGACTTGACCTTGACTTGACCTTGACTTGACCTTGACTTGACCTTGACTTGACCTTGACTTGACCTTGACTTGACCTTGACTTGACCTTGACTTGACCTTGACTTGACATTGACTTGACCTTGACTTGACCTTTTTTGTAAAAGCTTTTTTCATTAAAATTTTAGGTAGAAAATAAAAAAAAAAATTTGCATTTGTATTTGTAAAATGAGAAATTTTGTTGGGATGGACAGAAAAGTAGATATTCGAAAATTTATCTCGACTGACCTTGACTTGACTTTGACTTCGACCTTAATCCGACCATGGTTGAAATATTTTTCATACTCTTTTCTTTTGTTTATAGTAAACAGAAACATTTTTTGTAAAAAAAAAATTAATTAAAAAATAAATTTTTTTTTTTTGGATTTTCATGTAAAATGAGAAATTTTGTTGGGGTGGACGGAAAAGTAGATATTCGAAAATTGATCTCGCCTGACCTTGACTTGACCTTGACTTGACCTTGACTTGACTTGACTTGACCTGACTTGACCTGACCCTTGACTTCGACCTTAAATCCGACCATGAGTTGAAATTTTTTTATACTTTTTCTTCTGTTTTTATTAAACATAAACATTGTTTGTAAACATTTTTTCTCATATAGTAGTAGTATAGTAACCTCGACCTAACCACGACTTAACCTCGACTTAACCTCGACTTAACCTCAACTTAACCTCAACTTGATCTCGACTTGATCTCGACTTGATCTCGACTTGATCTCGACTTAACCTCGACTTAACCTTGACTTCAAATCCGATCATAACTAGGATTTTTTTATACTCTTTCTTCTGTAAACAAAAACATTTTTGGTAAACAGCTTTTCTCATATAAATTTTGGTGGCAAAACTTTTAAAAATATTTTTATTCTGTGGTGGTCGGTGGATCAGCGGTCTAATGCACAGACCGTTCGAAACTCCAGCATAGCGATAGTCGGTTCGAATCCGATGTAGGTACGAGAATTTTTCTCAACTAATTTATATCGGATTCAATAGGCGGCCGCATGCCTTGTTGTAAAGCAAGTGTATTGTGAGTTGTCCAGATGCCAATCTCGTCTAGTGCTAGCTTGGAGTGCACACCGACCACCCGAGGTGGTGCTGTAGGTTTTCCGGGTTTTCTTACAGCTGAAAAGTGAATACATCACCTAAAAACATCAGTAAGTTGCCCCGGAGCGCCACGGCAAATAATAATAATAGCCGTCCTCTACCCGCACAGGCTATGCCTTTGGGTACACTCTACGAGTGTTTATGAGGGAGTATTATTATTATTATTATTATTATTATAATTCTCATATAAAATGAAAAATTTTGTTGAGATGGACCAAAATGAGATTTTCAAAAATTGACTGAATTCACTTGACCTCGACTTAACCACGAGTTGACCGGGACTTAACCTAAACTTAACCTCAACTTAACCTCAACTTATCCTCGACTTGACCTAGTTTGACTTCGAATCCGACCATAACTTGAAATTTTTTTTATACTCCTTTGTTTTGATTTTAGTGAACAGAAATAGTTTTTGTAAACATTTGTTTTTTTTTAATTCATTTTTTTTTTTAATTTACGGAAGAGTAGATATTCGAAAATTGATCTCGACTGACCTTGATTGACTAACTTCGACCTTAGATCCAACCATTTGTTGAAATTTTTGTATACTCTTTTTTTTTGTTTTTAGTAAACAAACTTTTTTTGTAAACATTTTTTTCATTAAAATTTTAATTAAAAAATGTTTAGAAATGTTTTCTTGGATTTTCATGTAAACTGAGAAATTTTGTTGGAATGGACGGAAAAGTAGATATTCGAAAATTGATCTCGACTGACCTTGTCTTGACCTTGACTCGACCTTGACTCGACCTTGACTCGACCTTGACTCGACCTTGACTCGACCTTGACTCGACCTTGACTCGACCTTGACTCGACCTTGACTCGACCTTGACTCGACCTTGACCTTGACTTGACTCGACCTTGACTCGACCTTGACTCGACCTTGACCTTGACTTGACTCGACCTTGACTTGACCTTGACTTGACCTTGACTTGACCTTGACTTGACCTTGACTTGACCTTGACTTGACCTTGACTTGACCTTGACTTGACCTTGACTTGACCTTGACTTGACCTTGACTTGACCTTGACTTGACCTTGACTTGACCTTGACTTGACCTTGACTTGACCTTGACTTGACCTTGACTTGACCTTGACTTGACCTTGACTTGACCTTGACTTGACCTTGACTTGACCTTGACTTGACCTTGACTTGACCTTGACTTGACCTTGACTTGACCTTGACTTGACCTTGACTTGACCTTGACTTGACCTTGACTTGACCTTGACTTGACCTTGACTTGACCTTGACTTGACCTTGACTTGACCTTGACTTGACCTTGACTTGACCTTGACTTGACCTTGACTTGACCTTGACTTGACCTTGACTTGACCTTGACTTGACCTCGACTTGACCTCGACTTGACCTCGACTTGACCTCGACTTGACCTTGACTTGACCTTGACTTGACCTTGACTTGACCTTGACTTGACCTTGACTTGACCTTGACTTGACCTTTTTTGTAAAAGCTTTTTTCATTAAAATTTTAGGTAGAAAATAAAAAAAAAAGAATTGCATTTGTATTTGTAAAATGAGAAATTTTGTTGGGATGGACAGAAAAGTAGATATTCGAAAATTTATCTCGACTGACCTTGACTTGACTTTGACTTCGACCTTAATCCGACCATGGTTGAAATATTTTTCATACTCTTTTCTTTTGTTTATAGTAAACAGAAACATTTTTTGTAAAAAAAAAATTAATTAAAAATAATTTTTTTTTTGGATTTTCATGTAAAATGAGAAATTTTGTTGGGGTGGACAAAAACATTTTTTTCTTAACATCGACTAACCTTGACTTCCACTTTGATCCGACCATAAATATAATTTTTTTATACTCTTTTCTTTTGTTTGACTTGACCTTGACTTGACCTTGACTTGACCTTGACTTGACCTTGACTTGACCTTGACTTGACCTTGACTTGACCTTGACTTGACCTTGACTTGACCTTGACTTGACCTTGACTTGACCTTGACTTGACCTTGACTTGACCTTGACTTGACCTTGACTTGACCTTGACTTGACCTTGACTTGACCTTGACTTGACCTTGACTTGACCTTGACTTGACCTTGACTTGACCTTGACTTGACCTTGACTTGACCTTGACTTGACCTTGACTTGACCTTGACTTGACCTTGACTTGACCTTGACTTGACCTTGACTTGACCTTGACTTGACCTTGACTTGACCTTGACTTGACCTTGACTTGACCTTGACTTGACCTTGACTTGACCTTGACTTGACATTGACTTGACCTTGACTTGACCTTTTTTGTAAAAGCTTTTTTCATTAAAATTTTAGGTAGAAAATAAAAAAAAAAATTTGCATTTGTATTTGTAAAATGAGAAATTTTGTTGGGATGGACAGAAAAGTAGATATTCGAAAATTTATCTCGACTGACCTTGACTTGACTTTGACTTCGACCTTAATCCGACCATGGTTGAAATATTTTTCATACTCTTTTCTTTTGTTTATAGTAAACAGAAACATTTTTTGTAAAAAAAAAATTAATTGAAAAATAAATTTTTTTTTTTTGGATTTTCATGTAAAATGAGAAATTTTGTTGGGGTGGACGGAAAAGTAGATATTCGAAAATTGATCTCGCCTGACCTTGACTTGACCTTGACTTGACCTTGACTTGACTTGACTTGACCTGACTTGACCTGACCCTTGACTTCGACCTTAAATCCGACCATGAGTTGAAATTTTTTTATACTTTTTCTTCTGTTTTTATTAAACATAAACATTGTTTGTAAACATTTTTTCTCATATAGTAGTAGTATAGTAACCTCGACCTAACCACGACTTAACCTCGACTTAACCTCGACTTAACCTCAACTTAACCTCAACTTGATCTCGACTTGATCTCGACTTGATCTCGACTTGATCTCGACTTAACCTCGACTTAACCTTGACTTCAAATCCGATCATAACTAGGATTTTTTTATACTCTTTCTTCTGTAAACAAAAACATTTTTGGTAAACAGCTTTTCTCATATAAATTTTGGTGGCAAAACTTTTAAAAATATTTTTATTCTGTGGTGGTCGGTGGATCAGCGGTCTAATGCACAGACCGTTCGAAACTCCAGCATAGCGATAGTCGGTTCGAATCCGATGTAGGTACGAGAATTTTTCTCAACTAATTTATATCGGATTCAATAGGCGGCCGCATGCCTTGTTGTAAAGCAAGTGTATTGTGAGTTGTCCAGATGCCAATCTCGTCTAGTGCTAGCTTGGAGTGCACACCGACCACCCGAGGTGGTGCTGTAGGTTTTCCGGGTTTTCTTACAGCTGAAAAGTGAATACATCACCTAAAAACATCAGTAAGTTGCCCCGGAGCGCCACGGCAAATAATAATAATAGCCGTCCTCTACCCGCACAGGCTATGCCTTTGGGTACACTCTACGAGTGTTTATGAGGGAGTATTATTATTATTATTATTATTATTATAATTCTCATATAAAATGAAAAATTTTGTTGAGATGGACCAAAATGAGATTTTCAAAAATTGACTGAATTCACTTGACCTCGACTTAACCACGAGTTGACCGGGACTTAACCTAAACTTAACCTCAACTTAACCTCAACTTATCCTCGACTTGACCTAGTTTGACTTCGAATCCGACCATAACTTGAAATTTTTTTTATACTCCTTTGTTTTGATTTTAGTGAACAGAAATAGTTTTTGTAAACATTTGTTTTTTTTTAATTCATTTTTTTTTTTAATTTACGGAAGAGTAGATATTCGAAAATTGATCTCGACTGACCTTGATTGACTAACTTCGACCTTAGATCCAACCATTTGTTGAAATTTTTGTATACTCTTTTTTTTTGTTTTTAGTAAACAAACTTTTTTTGTAAACATTTTTTTCATTAAAATTTTAATTAAAAAATGTTTAGAAATGTTTTCTTGGATTTTCATGTAAACTGAGAAATTTTGTTGGAATGGACGGAAAAGTAGATATTCGAAAATTGATCTCGACTGACCTTGTCTTGACCTTGACTCGACCTTGACTCGACCTTGACTCGACCTTGACTCGACCTTGACTCGACCTTGACTCGACCTTGACTCGACCTTGACTCGACCTTGACTCGACCTTGACTCGACCTTGACTCGACCTTGACTCGACCTTGACTCGACCTTGACTCGACCTTGACTCGACCTTGACTCGACCTTGACTCGACCTTGACCTTGACTTGACTCGACCTTGACTCGACCTTGACCTTGACTTGACCTTGACTTGACCTTGACTTGACCTTGACTTGACCTTGACTTGACCTTGACTTGACCTTGACTTGACCTTGACTTGACCTTGACTTGACCTTGACTTGACCTTGACTTGACCTTGACTTGACCTTGACTTGACCTTGACTTGACCTTGACTTGACCTTGACTTGACCTTGACTTGACCTTGACTTGACCTTGACTTGACCTTGACTTGACCTTGACTTGACCTTGACTTGACCTTGACTTGACCTTGACTTGACCTTGACTTGACCTTGACTTGACCTTGACTTGACCTTGACTTGACCTTGACTTGACCTTGACTTGACCTTGACTTGACCTTGACTTGACCTTGACTTGACCTTGACTTGACCTTGACTTGACCTTGACTTGACCTTGACTTGACCTTGACTTGACCTTGACTTGACCTTGACTTGACCTTGACTTGACCTTGACTTGACCTTGACTTGACCTTGACTTGACCTTGACTTGACCTTGACTTGACCTTGACTTGACCTTGACTTGACCTTGACTTGACCTTGACTTGACCTCGACTTGACCTCGACTTGACCTCGACTTGACCTTGACTTGACCTTGACTTGACCTTGACTTGACCTTGACTTGACCTTGACTTGACCTTGACTTGACCTTGACTTGACCTTTTTTGTAAAAGCTTTTTTCATTAAAATTTTAGGTAGAAAATAAAAAAAAAAGAATTGCATTTGTATTTGTAAAATGAGAAATTTTGTTGGGATGGACAGAAAAGTAGATATTCGAAAATTTATCTCGACTGACCTTGACTTGACTTTGACTTCGACCTTAATCCGACCATGGTTGAAATATTTTTCATACTCTTTTCTTTTGTTTATAGTAAACAGAAACATTTTTTGTAAAAAAAAAATTAATTAAAAATAATTTTTTTTTTTGGATTTTCATGTAAAATGAGAAATTTTGTTGGGGTGGACAAAAACATTTTTTTCTTAACATCGACTAACCTTGACTTCCACTTTGATCCGACCATAAATATAATTTTTTTATACTCTTTTCTTTTGTTTGACTTGACCTTGACTTGACCTTGACTTGACCTTGACTTGACCTTGACTTGACCTTGACTTGACCTTTTTTGTAAAAGCTTTTTTCATTAAAATTTTAGGTAGAAAATAAAAAAAAAAATTTGCATTTGTATTTGTAAAATGAGAAATTTTGTTGGGATGGACAGAAAAGTAGATATTCGAAAATTTATCTCGACTGACCTTGACTTGACTTTGACTTCGACCTTAATCCGACCATGGTTGAAATATTTTTCATACTCTTTTCTTTTGTTTATAGTAAACAGAAACATTTTTTGTAAAAAAAAATTAATTAAAAAATAAATTTTTTTTTTTGGATTTTCATGTAAAATGAGAAATTTTGTTGGGGTGGACGGAAAAGTAGATATTCGAAAATTGATCTCGCCTGACCTTGACTTGACCTTGACTTGACCTTACCTTGACTTGACTTGACCTGACTTGACCTGACCCTTGACTTCGACCTTAAATCCGACCATGAGTTGAAATTTTTTTATACTTTTTCTTCTGTTTTTATTAAACATAAACATTGTTTGTAAACATTTTTTCTCATATAGTAGTAGTATAGTAACCTCGACCTAACCACGACTTAACCTCGACTTAACCTCGACTTAACCTCAACTTAACCTCAACTTGATCTCGACTTGATCTCGACTTGATCTCGACTTGATCTCGACTTAACCTCGACTTAACCTTGACTTCAAATCCGATCATAACTAGGATTTTTTTATACTCTTTCTTCTGTAAACAAAAACATTTTTAGTAAACAGCTTTTCTCATATAAATTTTGGTGGCAAAACTTTTAAAAATATTTTTATTCTGTGGTGGTCGGTGGATCAGCGGTCTAATGCACAGACCGTTCGAAACTCCAGCATAGCGATAGTCGGTTCGAATCCGATGTAGGTACGAGAATTTTTCTCAACTAATTTATATCGGATTCAATAGGCGGCCGCATGCCTTGTTGTAAAGCAAGTGTATTGTGAGTTGTCCAGATGCCAATCTCGTCTAGTGCTAGCTTGGAGTGCACACCGACCACCCGAGGTGGTGCTGTAGGTTTTCCGGGTTTTCCTACAGCTGAAAAGTGAATACATCACCTAAAAACATCAGTAAGTTGCCCCGGAGCGCCACGGCAAATAATAATAATAGCCGTCCTCTACCCGCACAGGCTATGCCTTTGGGTACACTCTACGAGTGTTTATGAGGGAGTATTATTATTATTATTATTATTATAATTCTCATATAAAATGAAAAATTTTGTTGAGATGGACCAAAATGAGATTTTCAAAAATTGACAGAATTCACTTGACCTCGACTTAACCACGAGTTGACCGGGACTTAACCTAAACTTAACCTCAACTTAACCTCAACTTATCCTCGACTTGACCTAGTTTGACTTCGAATCCGACCATAACTTGAAATTTTTTTTATACTCCTTTGTTTTGATTTTAGTGAACAGAAATAGTTTTTGTAAACATTTGTTTTTTTTTAATCCATTTTTTTTTTAATTTACGGAAGAGTAGATATTCGAAAATTGATCTCGACTGACCTTGATTGACTAACTTCGACCTTAGATCCAACCATTTGTTGAAATTTTTGTATACTCTTTTTTTTTGTTTTTAGTAAACAGAAACTTTTTTTGTAAACATTTTTTTCACTAAAATTTTAATTAAAAAATGTTTAGAAATGTTTTCTTGGATTTTCATGTAAACTGAGAAATTTTGTTGGAATGGACGGAAAAGTAGATATTCGAAAATTGATCTCGACTGACCTTGTCTTGACCTTGACTCGACCTTGACTCGACCTTGACTCGACCTTGACTCGACCTTGACTCGACCTTGACTCGACCTTGACTCGACCTTGACTCGACCTTAACTCGACCTTGACCTTGACTCGACCTTGACCTTGACTCGACCTTGACTCGACCTTGACTCGACCTTGACTTGACCTTGACTCGACCTTGACTCGACCTTGACTTGACCTTGACTTGACCTTGACTTGACCTTGACTTGACCTTGACTTGACCTTGACTTGACCTTGACTTGACCTTGACTTGACCTTGACTTGACCTTGACTTGACCTTGACTTGACCTTGACTTGACCTTGACTTGACCTTGACTTGACCTTGACTTGACCTTGACTTGACCTTGACTTGACCTTGACTTGACCTTGACTTGACCTTGACTTGACCTTGACTTGACCTTGACTTGACCTTGACTTGACCTTGACTTGACCTTGACTTGACCTTGACTTGACCTTGACTTGACCTTGACTTGACCTTGACTTGACCTTGACTTGACCTTGACTTGACCTTGACTTGACCTTGACTTGACCTTGACTTGACCTTGACTTGACCTTGACTTGACCTTGACTTGACCTTGACTTGACCTTGCCTTGACCTTGCTTTGACCTTGACTTGACCTTGACTTGACCTTGACTTGACCTTGACTTGACCTTGACCTTGACTTGACCTTGACTTGACCTTGACTTGACCTTGACTTGACCTTGACTTGACCTTGACTTGACCTTGACTTGACCTTGACTTGACCTTGACTTGACCTTGACTTGACCTTGACTTGACCTTGACTTGACCTTGACTTGACCTTGACTTGACCTTGACTTGACCTTGACTTGACCTTGACTTGACCTTGACTTGACCTTGACTTGACCTTGACTTGACCTTGACTTGACCTTGACTTGACCTTGACTTGACCTTGACTTGACCTTGACTTGACCTTGACTTGACCTTGACTTGACATTGACTTGACCTTGACTTGACCTTGACTTGACCTTGACTTGACCTTGACTTGACCTTGACTTGACCTTGACTTGACCTTGACTTGACCTTGACTTGACCTTGACTTGACCTTGACTTGACCTTGACTTGACCTTGACTTGACCTTGACTTGACCTTGACTTGACCTTGACTTGACCTTGACTTGACCTTGACTTGACCTTGACTTGACCTTGACTTGACCTTGACTTGACCTTGACTTGACCTTGACTTGACCTTGACTTGACCTTGACTTGACCTTGACTTGACCTTGACTTGACCTTGACTTGACCTTGACTTGACCTTGACTTGACCTTGACTTGACCTTGACTTGACCTTGACTTGACCTTGACTTGACCTTGACTTGACCTTGACTTGACCTTGACTTGACCTTGACTTGACCTTGACTTGACCTTGACTTGACCTTGACTTGACCTTGACTTGACCTTGACTTGACCTTGACTTGACCTTGACTTGACCTTGACTTGACCTTGACTTGACCTTGACTTGACCTTGACTTGACCTTGACTTGAACTTGACTTGACCTTGACTTGACCTTGACTGTCGCAGGGCAGGCTCGCCGCGCTCCTACGATGATTTTTTTTGTGTATGGTCACCTTTAGTGAGCCATTTTTACACTTAATAACTCTCAATTTTCACCTAGAAGCCAGTCGAATAATATTAGATTTTTGCATTATATTCAGGTCACTAGTCTAGTCTCACCCTGTATGATGTAAAGTCCCAATCTCCACCCAGTGGAACTCCAATGTACGTAGTTTTACCGATTTACCGGAAATTCCTGACTAGTTTTCAATTTTATTAATTTGTGGCCCCAAACAGTCGAGCACCCGGTATACAGAACACTTAGAGCAAGGTTTCGACACGCTAGTCTCTTGTTGGGTGGAAAGATTCCGTGGCTCCATTTGTTTTCACAAATTATTTTATTTCAATTCGATTTCTCATCAGGTTGGCCAAATCGGAAAACGGGTATAGATTCCTCGGCGAAGGAATACGTGTATTTCTTCGGCGTTCAAGAATCACGTTGGTTTATGGTTTTTCTCGGGGCTCTCCGAATATCGGACCGCCCTAGGAATCGAGATATCTGAAATTCTGACTTTCAATATCTCCCTAGATCTGGGGAGTATTTAGTGACTTTTGTCAAATACTCCCTAGAAAACGCAGGTAACGGGACTTTAACGGTCATTTGCCCAAATCCCGCGCGTTTTCGCGAGCTAGGGTTTTGTTCAGCCAAGGGCGACGCCCACTTTGGCCCTCTAGGCCAATGGGTGTCGCGGATTCAGCAGTCAGGATTGCATAAATATGCAAGCAGCGAAGCAGCAGACAGCCACTCTTTCTTGTCGAATTGCAGTGTAATAATCAATTTTGTGTTTCCGTTAAATAACTTACGTTTGTTTGGCTTTGCCTTTTGTCTCTGCAATTCATCGTTTTGGCTAGCAGTTAGAGTCAGGTTCTCGGTAATAATAATTCAGTTCACAGTAGATTCATAACGTTTTGTTTCTATCTTAAAGGGGGTTAGACTCACTTGTACGGTTTACAGGTGTTTTATTCGCGCTACGAAAGTACGTTGATAGGTAGTTTAACTCTCGAGCAATAATCAGTGTAAAGTGATCTTTTGCAACGGACACTTAGGGATTTAACTTCATCAAAGTTATTTCCCGACTTAATACCTGTACGCGACGTTGACGAAAAATCCCCATCGTATGAAAAGGGGTCAGGCACCAAAACGAGATCTCACCTGATACAATCGGCTCGATCGTAGAGTTCCACGAAGATTGTATCGTTCGAGCTTAAATTCCTCGGCCTGTCAAGACATCATTAGCTGCGACTTTGTCGTTGGCGAGCCACATTTCCTGTGGTACCTAGGGGTTTCGCGTCCTTCCCATACCTATTTCCTGCGGCTGTTCTCGGCTTTTCCACCTGAGACAGTCTGGTTAGGCTCCGTGATCCTTTACCCAAATCTCTGTCTTGGTTTTTGTCACATCCAGTTGTAATTTTTAAAGTAAAATTTTTCAAGTTTAATTTTCCTTTTTGGTGCTTCACACAATTTTTGAAGTTAGGAAATTTTATTTAGATAGTTTTTCTAAACCGTGAATCCTTCCTCCCTCGTCCATTTCCCGGCGAGGTCTTGTTAGGTGTTAGGTTAGTTAGCTATAGGGTGACCCTTCTCATCGTCACACTTGAGTTGGGTCGACGCGAGGTCGATTTTAGTGCACTTCTCCTTTGCCACACACTTGCACACGCAAGTAGCCCGACAATACATTACAGCCGTAATTGTTGTCCTTTAGAGCAATGACGAATATGAGATTGAGATCTCATATGCTCGCGGAGGAGAATACCCAAGCCGTGTTCGCCGGCGCTGGGCTTTCTCGGACACCTCCGCCGTCGGGTGACTTAGACGCCAGGCGTCTATTCCCCGAAGCGTCGCGACGCCTCGACGGAGACGTCCCCCAGGTACGTACTACCGGGGAGGGTCGTGAGTTGACGATGTCAACTACCTTGTCCCCGAGAAGTGTGCTGGACCAGGGTACTTTAGAGTCGAGCTTAGACGGAGGGAGGCAGCCTTCCCCGTCGGCTCAGGTAGGGTTGGTAATCGATTCCGCGGGAGTTGTCACAACTCCACCTTTGGAAGCCCGTTTCGAGCGGTTCCGTTTAACGAGAAATGTTTCTGTTTGTAGGTCGGAGGGCTACTCAGGAGTCCATGCTGGCGAAGCTCGTGAGGTACGCCCCCTCGGAATGCGCCGAAGCGCTCCGAGGTCATTGGGTGTGCCTCACGCACAACAGCCAAGGCCAGAAGTAGATGTGCATACCCTAAGGGAACCGGGTGATGCTGAGGCCCTAGTGGAAGAACTAGGGGGCGGTGGAAGGCTCTCGGAGGGAGTTGGGAATGCTCGCATTCCCATATCTCTCCAGGGGCGGGTTCAGCGTACCTCCCAAGGGATACCAAATGCACGGCCTGAACAAGCAGTAAGAGCTAGAAAGGCAGATCTTGAATCAGGTGTCGGCTGGGACACGGAAGTTGCCACCCGAAATCCCTGGGTGACGACGTCCTTGCCCTCCAGGCAACTAGGAGCAGAATGGTGGGTGGCTGAAGATGGGTTCGGAGGAATCCGAAACTTTGCGGAAGCCGTCCATCCACACCTTTTTACGAGACATGACCTTGACTTGACCTTGACTTGACCTTGACTTGACCTTGACTTGACCTTGACTTGACCTTGACTTGACCTTGACTTGACCTTGACTTGACCTTGACTTGACCTTGACTTGACCTTGACTTGACCTTGACTTGACCTTGACTTGACCTTGACTTGACCTTGACTTGACCTTGACTTGACCTTGACTTGACCTTGACTTGACCTTGACTTGACCTTGACTTGACCTTGACTTGACCTTGACTTGACCTTGACTTGACCTTGACTTGACCTTGACTTGACCTTGACTTGACCTTGACTTGACCTTGACTTGACCTTGACTTGACCTTGACTTGACCTTGACTTGACCTTGACTTGACCTTGACTTGACCTTGACTTGACCTTGACTTGACCTTGACTTGACCTTGACTTGACCTTGACTTGACCTTGACTTGACCTTGACTTGACCTTGACTTGACCTTGACTTGACCTTGACTTGACCTTGACTTGACCTTGACTTGACCTTGACTTGACCTTGACTTGACCTTGACTTGACCTTGACTTGACCTTGACCTTGACTTGACCTTGACTTGACCTTGACTTGACCTTGACTTGACCTTGACTTGACCTTGACTTGACCTTGACTTGACCTTGACTTGACCTTGACTTGACCTTGACTTGACCTTGACTTGACCTTGACTTGACCTTGACTTGACCTTGACTTGACCTTGACTTGACCTTGACTTGACCTTGACTTGACCTTGACTTGACCTTGACTTGACCTTGACTTGACCTTGACTTGACCTTGACTTGACCTTGACTTGACCTTGACTTGACCTTGACTTGACCTTGACTTGACCTTGACTTGACCTTGACTTGACCTTGACTTGACCTTGACTTGACCTTGACTTGACCTTGACTTGACCTTGACTTGACCTTGACTTGACCTTGACTTGACCTTGACTTGACCTTGACTTGACCTTGACTTGACCTTGACTTGACCTTGACTTGACCTTGACTTGACCTTGACTTGACCTTGACTTGACCTTGACTTGACCTTGACTTGACCTTGACTTGACCTTGACTTGACCTTGACTTGACCTTGACTTGACCTTGACTTGACCTTGACTTGACCTTGACTTGACCTTGACTTGACCTTGACTTGACCTTGACTTGACCTTGACTTGACCTTGACTTGACCTTGACTTGACCTTGACTTGACCTTGACTTGACCTTGACTTGACCTCGACTTGACCTCGACTTGACCTCGACTTGACCTCGACTTGACCTCGACTTGACCTCGACTTGACCTCGACTTGACCTCGACTTGACCTCGACTTGACCTCGACTTGACCTCGACTTGACCTCGACTTGACCTCGACTTGACCTCGACTTGACCTCGACTTGACCTCGACTTGACCTCGACTTGACCTCGATTTGAATTCGACTTGACCTCGACTTGACCTCGACTTGAACTCGACTTGACCTCGACTTGACCTTGACTTCGACCTTGAATCCGACCATGGGTAGAATTTTTTTTATACTCCATTCTTCTGTTTTTAGTGAACAAAAACATTTTTTGTAAACATTGTTTTCATAAAAATTTTGGTTGCAAAATTTTGAAATATATTTTTTTTAATTCTCATGTAAAATGAAAAATTTTGTTGGGATGGACTGACTGACTTCACTTGTCCTCGACTGACCTTCACTTGACCTCGACTTAACCTCGACTTAAACTCGACTTACCTTGACTTACCTCCAACTTAACCTCCACTTAACCTCGACCTAACCCCGACTTTCATCGACTAACCTTGACTTCCCCTTGATCCGACCATAAATATAATTTTTTCTATACTCTTTTCATTTGTTTTTGGTGAACACACACATTTTTTGTAAACATTTTTTTCATTAGAATTTTGATTAAAAAGTTAAATTTTTTTATTTTTTTTGATTTGAGAAATTTTGTTGGGATGGACGGAAAAGTAGATATTCGAAAATTGATCTCGACTGACCTTGATTTGACCTTGACCTTGACTTGACCTGACTTGTCCTCGACTTTGACCTTAAATCCGACCAAGGGTTGAAATTTTTTTTATAGGTTTTCTTCTGTTTTAAGTAAACAAAAACATTTTGTAAAAAAAATTTCTCATATATTAACCTTGACTTGATCTCAACTTAACCTCGACCTAACCTCAACTTAACCTCGACTTAATCTCGAGTCAACCTTGACTTCGAATTCATATCCTATCATAACTTGGATTTTTTTATACTCTTTCTTCTGTTCTTAGTAAACAAAAACATTTTTTGTAAACAGCTTTTCTCATATAAATTTTGGTGGCAAAACTTTTAAAAATATTTTTTTTTATTCTCATATAAAATGAAAAATGGTGTTGGGATGGACCGAAAATGAGATATTCGAAAATTGATCTCGACTGACCTTGACTTGACTTTGACTTCGACCTTAACCCGACCATGGTGGAAATATTTTTTATACTATTTTCTTTTGTGTTTAGTAAACAGAAACATTTTTTGTAAAAAAAAATTCATTAAAATTTTAATAAAAAATTAAATTTTTTTTTATTGGATTTTCATTTAAAATGAGAAATTTTGTTGGGATGGGCGGAAAAATAGATATTCGAAAATTGATCTCGACTGACCTTGACTTGACCGCGACTTGTTCTCGACTTCGACCTTAAATCCGACCATGAGTTGAAATTTTTCTTATACTTTTTCTTCTGTTTTTATTAAACAAACATTTTTTCTCATATATGAACCTGGACCTAACCTCAACTTAACCTCGACTTAATCTCGACTTAACCTTGACTTCGACTTCAAATCCGATCCTAATTTGGATTTTTTTATACTCTTTCTTCTGTTCTTAGTAAACAAAAACATTTTTTGTAAACAGCTTTTCTCATATAAATTTTGATGGCAAAACTTTTAAACATATTTTTTTTTATTCTCATATAAAATGAGAAATTTTGTCGGGTGGACCAAAATGAGATAATCAAAAATTGATCTTGACTGATTTCACTTGACCTCGACTTAACCACAAGTTGACATCGACTTAACCTCAACTTAACCTCAACTTAACCTTGATTCGACTTTGAATCCGACCATAACTTGAAATTTTTTTATACTCTTTTATTATTATAATTGTGTGTTTTTCACTTTCCATAATAATGATTTCGTACATCACCATGATTTCCATTACTATGAGACCGAAAACTGACGTAGTTTTCACACCATTGATAGTCAGAATCGGTGGAGTTTATAAGTATATGGTGGAATTGTGGGAGACCACGCCATCGGACCTTATTTTTTTATGGTTATTTGAATGATAGCAAGTTTTTGAAATGTGTTCAGGACGGAGAGCTAATGCCCAATTCCATCATCGCACAATTGATTTCCATCCACTTGTGTTCAAGTACGCCCAATTCCTCATATGAAATATTCACATGATGAATATACTGGAGTTTATCCCGACACGAAAATGCTATTTTCACACTTTGACACGTGTTTCAGTCGCCAGGTGACCTTCCGGTTTGAGTGGAAGTGACAAACTTTCGATTTTTGAGTGAGACACCACCAGGTATATATTTACTTTTATTCTCTCCATATAGCATTCTGAATACAACCAGATATCACTTGAAATTCATTCATAATTCTAGAGGGCTTTGGATACGTTCAAATCACAAATTTCATTCTGAAAACTTTGGGATGAACCCAACTGTTCTCGGTAAAAATGTATCTGCTATTCAAAATTTAATTTTCAAATTGGTAATACTGAATTATTTTTCAAATTGCAACATGGTGGCTAGTCGGGTCAGGAAAAAAGAGCATTTCATTACGATTAATTTGAAACCAGCACACACTATTCGGTTCAAAACAAACTTCCGTTAACTAACTGTATTACTTTGGATCTATATGAAAAAACATACTTCAAGAATTAAATTAGATTTTAATGCAGTTAGTAACTTGTTACCACTCAACTAATAAAACAAAATCGAAAACAAGTAACATATTTCCTTGCATTGTTAACGTCATCAATATTTTTTAGGACATCTTAATGATATTGTTCAGTCAGCTGTGTTTGTCACAGGTCACTCGATATATTATTTAAACGTTATTTCAATCTCGAAAGATGTTCCATTTTAAGAAAAATCTAATGTACCCAGGTAAGCTGACGTCATTTGTACTTCATTATTTCATGTCTAACGTCTAAAAGACGTCATAATAACGTTCATTTGACTTTTTCTGAATAATGAACTCTACCGTAGGGCCAAATTCAAACACAAATAAAACAACACATTTATAATAAAAAGAACACATTCACTATTCCAAGGAATGAATACTTGGAAGCTTCAGTGTGATTGAAATTCAAGAACCCCAAGCACCAAAACAACGTCAATTCCAATCGACGCGGGTTTCGCCAATAAAGTTGGCACCCCCAGGGGTTAAAAGCTTTGATATGACATACGACTGACATTTCCATGCAAAGAGAGTGCTGATAGATATATGGGCCGCAGAGGTCATGATGGTAGGGCGCTTTTCATGATGGTAGAGCGCTTTTCTATAAATCAGAGGGGCGTGGCCAGCATGGTCACTGGTCTCGTGCTAGGAATCGCACGTTGAAAGGTAAAACCTCGTTAATCCTGGGCTCGCACAAGTTTCGACTTCTGAGGGGTGTTGTTCGTAGAGGGATGACAGCTGGTTAACGGAAAAAAACAATTTGAAACAACAATATTAAGAACATAATCAATTATAAATAATAATGACCTATGAGTTACGTCACACATTTACCACAAATTACGCCAGCTTATTGCCTGGGGCATCATTTTGAGTTTTATTATTGAAATTTTTTAGAAACCTGATAATTTGAAAAAAAAATTATAACTGATACTAATTAAAACATGAAATTTTACACAGCAGAGCAATTTTGACCAAAAACAGATATGTAGTATTTTTTTCAAAATTTCAGGAATAAAAGTAGTTATTTAAACTCATTCATATCCTTCTAGAATAAAAAATAAATTTCAAAATTGTATTAACATTGTTTACAAGAAGAAAAATAATTATATTCAGAAAGTCAAAAGGACAAAAGTAGTAAAAATATAACAGGTGTCCCATTTAAAAAATGAAAATTTGTCATTTTTGTTGAAACCGAAAATTGCATAAAGCTGACACGCTTTTTGTAAAATGGTATTTTATGTCGTACAGATCATTCAAGTTTCATTGTATTATCATCAAAGAGACAGGTAGATGTCTCTATTTAATGGAGAAGTACATTCAACAAACATTCAATAAACTGGATTCGTGAATATGTCATGATTCCTATTTTTTTCGGTTACTCTTGACAATGAAAGACTTCCGAAAAATAGGTAGTAAATCAGCTCAACAACTCTGATAGTATTTTCACATATGTTTCTAAAACAACAAACATTATTATTCCCTATTACACTTTTAATACGCGTTCATGCCAAAAAAACGATTATTAAAAAAACAAACAATATCCATATGCTTGAATTTGTGTGAAAACGGCATATAGAGGCGCGTACTCATACAGCAAACGAACGCGAACGAATGCAACCGAACAAACTCATTCGGTTAATGTGGACGTCACGAAAAACATGACCGAACACGTTTGATCTCCTTCGGTAGAGTTCGCTCGAAAGGCGGTACATAAAAAAAATGTGACGAATTCGTATGACATGAAGGCCAGTATCTAAAGATTCGCTCGAATGGTTTCGTCCGAATTCGTTCGGGGTTTGCTCAAAAATTGGCATTGTGTCCACATACGAATGAAATAACGCTTTTACAGTTTATGTTCTCGTGTATATTTTTAATGAAATAGCCGAATGCTGCTGTCATCAAGCCGTACTCACTAAAACACATGTCAAACGATTTCGTCACAAATTTGTTTTGATGTATCGCCTGTCGAGCGAACTCTGACAAAGGCGAACAAACGTGTTCGGTCTTGTTTTTCGTGACGTCCACATTAACCGAACGAGTTTGTTCGGTTGCATTCGTTCGCGTTCGTTTGCCGTATGAATACGCGCCTTCAGTGAGTATGGCTTGATGACAGCAGCATTCGGTTGTTTCATTCAAAATATACACGCGAACATAAACAAATGACTGTGAAAGCATTCCGTCGTTCGTATGTGGACACAATGCCAATTTTTGAGCAAACCCTTATCAAATTCGAGCGAATTCCTTCGCGTTCTTTCGCTGTACGAGTACGCGCCTTAACAGTGAAGCTGGCGTCCAAAACAACGTCACATCTGACCGAAATTGATAATTCCAAATAAGCATCATTATTTGTTATTTGTTCGAATTAATAATTACTAATATAACTTGAATATAGAGTATTAACCAAGTACGTGGACCTACTCCGATGATACGGGTTGATTGATTTTTTTTTAAGTTTTCTTGAAGCAAATATAAGTCCATTTAATAGTGCACACGAAACAAAACCCTTTATTCATCAAATAATCCACAGGGTCCTCCTTCAAGCTTCCAAAATTTGTTTATTTGCTCAAATTGACATGTTCTGAAAAAGGAGTAGTAAGTGTTGTTTCATTTCCCATATTTTTGTGTTTCATTCCCTTGTACGGTTTGGAAGCTATATGGAATACTTTTCGAGTATCGCATAACGTAATGGAAATATGCTGCACCACATAAAAACGAAATTGAGTACAGCATGAAGTCGAGTCTTCCATTAAATCAATTTGGGTTATTTTCGTTAGTGGCGTTAAACGTTCAGTATTGAAAATTTTCAGTTTCGTACAAAAAAAACTCTCTTATAGAATTTATTTTACTTGGAATTATGGAAGAAATGCCACTGAGGGAAGGAATTCTAATTTGGTTTATGCTTCTCCTGCACAATTCATCTTTGGTGAACACCAGGATCTAGAAGAAACTTATACCGATCGCTGTATCGGACGTGGTGTGTGAGAAATATGAATAAACTAGACGTTTTCCTCTGGAGGCACCCAAAATCATTAGTGATACTAGTATATAGGAGTAATTAACAATTATTATCAGAAACACTCCTAGAATTTTTGAGCGTATCCGCCAGTCTATGGTGAGACACACAAATGCATGCATTGAAGCCGGCAGTAGCCATTTTCAGCAGTTGCTCTGACTTATATACTTCAACACCTTCGCTAAACTCCTCTTCATTCTTAGGACATTATTTACACTATTTTCATTATAAATGACCGAATTCAATTATCCAGAAAAATGAATTTTATGCATTCGAGGTTCCGATGAAATTTCTATTCGAGTCATTAGGGTGCTCGGTAGCGAGGCGGTTAGATGCCGACCTTCTAAACTTCCGCTTGCATTTGGCCAGGTTCGAATCCTGGAAAATGAGAAAAATTTACTCAATTTCATAGGAGTCGATAGGCAATGTAAGTTGTCAAATAATATTAATAGCCGTCCTCTCCCCACACAGACTATGCCTTTGGGTACACTCTTTGAGTGTTCATGACGGAGTATTATTATTATATTACAATTATTATTACAACTTCCCCTTATGAGCAGAATCATTTCATTACGATATGCAACACTAGAAAAATATTAGCATTTATTTTTTCAAAGCTTCTAAACCGTACAAGTAAATGAAAAACTTTAAGACAGCAAGAGGATAAAAAATTAAACAACATGGAATACTTATTTTTCAGTGTAGGCGAAACAAAAAATTATGAGGTTTAAAGAAGGAATGACTCTGAAAAAGGAGGAACCTGTGGATAATTCGAGAAATTAAAAACATTGTTCAGTGCGCACTGTTGAATGGATTATACTTGCTCAATTTGAATGCGTTATAGAAGAAAATGTCAAAGTTAACTCCAAAAAACTTTTGAAAAATAGATTTTGATAACCCTGTATTTCGGTTGCCAAGCTATTTATCACATATTTCAAGAAGAATCACCCCTCGAAATTTGTCATTATATCTAATTAACACCCTGTATGATTGTTTCATTTCTTCTTTACAAGAATTGAAAATATCCCGTTGTCGGAGAGAAGCATTATGAAAGTCTGAAACTAGATTTCACCCAACCATCAATTTTTCATATGTATACAGCTATATATGTCTATATCTGCCCACATAAGGTATTAATGTTTATGGTCTGTTTCATCCAGCGCCTGAAGAGTTCATGGGCGCCAAGAGAAAATACCAGACGTATTCTTCATTTATTTCACACTAAAGAATAATCCATATGACTATGAACTGAATCAAATTCAGCTGAAGTTCTTGAGTAGGATAGCATACGAGTTTTTGTTGCATTTTATCGAATTATTTATTTTTATATATTTGAACAAATGCGTTCCCTGCAAATGAGAGATAGGGATGTCGACAAAAAAGAAAGACATTCAGTTACCTTAATTTGAATACTTATATGCTATTAGCACAATTGGATCATTAAGGGTTCCAAAATGCGGCTTTGATAATTAATTACTTTGTACCTTCATACACATGAATTATAATATATTTGCCATGTGACCCGAATGATGATGAGTGATGAAAGTTGATGAAATATTATCAAAAATCTGTAAACTTAGAGAAATACGGCATAAGAATCAAACACAATGAAACCGTATCACTTAGAGTTTTTGAGGACAGACTTCCCACATTACTTCCGATATAGCCACTCCATGAATAACACATATGTTTAATTGTTAATTGTTATATCCGTCAACCCTCAGGAAGTTTGATTAAGAGGCGAGCGCCTAGTCCACACGACTGCTTGGAACAACAGTTAGATCCATTCAAAGGACCCACCTCCGAGCTAACAATGGGGAAATTCAGTACCGACCTAGGGGGGCCAGAAGGGGAACAAGAAGAACAACTCCCGCTCAAGACCGCCTTATTGAAAGATTGGTAGATTGATGTTAGTAGAACTCGGGGTTCAAGTCAGACAATCCGACGCCGGATTCACGATCTTGGAATACACGAAAAAGACAGGCAGCCTGCCGCTTATTGAAACCTGTTCATCGAACAGCAAGGTGAATGTGGGGGGAAGGGTATCCAAACTGAGGAATAGCAAAGTGGAACAGGTGTATCTTCACGGATGAGAGTGGGTTCAACTTTTCGAAAGGATGGACGTGTGTTGGTATGGAGAGGGAGGAATGAAAGGTTTTTGGAAGGGAATATGGAGGCGAGAATGACTTAGTGATGAAGTAGTGACTGAGTGGGGTGCAATATCGATGAATGGGAGGAGTAAATCGGTGATTCTGAGAGGAGAGAGTATAAACGGTGAGAGGTATAGAATAGAGATTTGTGTAAGAGAGATATCGTGGTCCCTTATGCCGAAAGTATCGGTGACAACTTTCTTCTCGTTGATGACAATGCGAGACCACATAGGCCTCACATTTTCGAGAGTTTTTGAGGGATCACGGTATTTAGCGAATGGACTGGCCGCCTTTCTCTCAGGATTTGAATCCGTCTGGAGTCGTATGAAACTTAGATTAAAATAAAGAAAAGGGCGAATGGAAAATTTGGATGACTTGGTGAATGCAGTAAAGCAAGAATGGGCAGCTATTCTCCAAGAATTTATTGATAGTTTGGTAGACAGCACGTCGGAAAGGGCCAATGAAGTGATAAGTATATAGTAATGTCATGTAAATGGTTTCTACTGTCGGAAAAATGAAGCTATTATTATTATCATTATTTCTATCGTCCCCGTATTTGGAAAAAATTTCAAGGTCAGTTAAAAAAAAAAAGTCTCTATTTTGGAGTCAACAATCTCCCCAATTCCGATGAATGAAAAGGGTTTTAGAAAATCTTCTTCCACTCTACAGTTTGTGTGTTTAGGAGGATATATTGATAGCTTTGAACAAAAACAGCATAATATGACTAGACTATGCAACTTGAACAAAGCATTTGACCGTTCCTCATCAACATCTAATCATGGAATTAAATGAAAATGGTATCACAGAAATTGTAATTTCCACCTTCATCTTTTACCTACATAATCGTAAACAATGCAAATTATATATTCGGATTTTTTGCCAATCGATTCTGGAATACCGTACATTATTTATTTAATTTTTTTCATTCACCAAGTCCCCTATAAATGCATTATCTATGCCGATAAGACCACTCTGCTGTTTCAATGAAAACTGTGAAAACCTGCTCACAAAAATGAAAATTGCAGAAGATCAAGCTGAGAATTGGTTCAACGCTAATCAATTGTAACCTAGTAGGTAATGAAAAACCTCAAACAATCACATTTTCTCCAAATAACAATATAGCTAAAGGTGAAACTAACAGACTATTTAACACTCTAGATGATAACCTGAACTCGTCATATCAATTTGAAAAATCAAGTTCAAAGCTTTCCAAATATCTATTTTTACTCAGGAATTACATCATGCCGCCACTAGAGAAGAAACACAATCAGCATTTTCTAGGAAGCTTGCAGAATTTACCTTTGCATTTATTTTATATTCATAAAACAGTCAGTTGCTAGCTCTCTTACTGTAAACATCGTTCCGAATATTCGACAATTGTATTTTTGAGTTAAATAAATCTTTTTAAAAACGAATTTCGGGCAACCGTTGATATTTTTCAGGCAATTGAGTAACTTTGTCAACTTGGATACTCCTCTCTCTGCATATATTAGGCACTTTTTTCATATCCATTTTAGCTATGAGTCCTTGCCAGGCGGTAATTGGGGCGAATGCGAGGAAATTTTTCTTATTGCCAAAGCGAGCAATTAGAATAATACTGAATGTAGAGAGACTTGCATACCTGTTCCCTTTAAATTCATTTTTCAGTTATCATTGGAAATTTATAGCCATAAAAATGAATATCGTATCAATGATTCACATATTCATAAACATATCAATTGAGAAAGAATATTTCGAAACCACCCAGGACGAAATTATATACACATTCTTCGATCAACTCACTCAATGTAAATCGCTATAACGTAATTCCACTCACTGTTGAAGACTCCATAATAATATGTAGTTTCAAGAGGTTTATCTCTAGTATCTTATATTCCATTCAAAGTAATTTTTTACCACGATCATACATATTCAAATCAAAAGCATCATCCTTCGATTTTAAAAAGTACACTGCAAATGTTTGACTCCTCCCAACGAACGAAGTCTAATGTTCTGTGAGCAAAATTTATATTCAATGGATGTGAAATATGATGATATGGGTAAAACCTTTTTCAGGGCTTAGTAGGTGAAACACGAAAGGTTTATTTCAGCCCTAAACTGAGTTACGTGATGAGAGTTCAGAATAAAACAATATTGGCTTCATATAACAAATCTAAGTTTCCGTAAAATGATTTCGGTTGGAATATATGAACAAGTTAAGTGGACTATTACTTCGGTTTACTCTTTTATGTCGTCACGAATTGAAGATATTGATTGCGGGAAAATACTCATACAATAAATTTCAAGGTAATGTCTTCCGCCCAAATACTCTCAAATAACTGTGATGAATGCCACTAAATAAAATCAATAAATCGTGTTGTATTTTCTTCAATTAACATCGATTAAGAAATAATTACTGCCATCCTAAGCAAAAGTTTAAAAAGCCAAAGTTAACGAATTATATTGCCGTTTATACTAAAGCTCAAGAATTTCGTATGTAAGAAGGTCGGATCTACAGAATTCTAAGCACAATAGCAGATACGGTACTTTTTTTACTTAGGACGGCAGATTATAAGGACGTATTTCAAATTCGATGTTCACCAATGGGATCTCTAAAAGTATTAGAAATACGAAGATGATTCAATTTGTACTCATTTATATGAAAATGTTGAAACATTGGGTACATGAGGAGACATCCGGAAATAAACGAAATATTGAAAGATCGATTTCGTTTGTACTTCGAGAAGAATTTCAAAATAGAGTGGACGTTCACATCACCACTGTTTCCACGCTACGTTTTTCAGATATAACACATGATGTCCACCATCATCTACTTTCTTTTGACTCACTGTAGCCATATTGGATTATTTCAGCTTTGAATGAAACATTATCAATTATGTATTACAAGATGGTAATCCTTCACTTCCCAAACTTACGAGATATGTTGTTGTATGAATTAAAACCTCACAGTGTTTGGTTCTTCTGAAGGGCCAGGAACGAATGTGATTCAATAGAAAGAGAAGATTTTCAGAAGAATTTAAACTTAGGAAAATCAATTTACCAAATTTTCATCTGGTTTGCAATGACCACCTGCATACATGACATGTTCCAAGGTTGTTTTCTCTGATTAGAGCTAGAATAAGTCAAACAACATGAAGTCGTCCTGTCCCACCCAGCGATCGATAAGCATATTGCCAACGCAGCTGATATCGATGCCGAAAACGAATTCGTACTCAACTAGTGCTGCTAGTAAAATCAATCATCAGCCCTCAAATCACCACGTATGAATACAATGAAGATGAATATCAGAAACATTAGGCGGCCCATTAACATACAAATTCGTCTGGTCTATACAGCGGACCCATTATTGTTATAAATAGTCTGTCAGCTCGGCAGTTATGACTTTCTATGAAAAATTCTATTTGTTCTTACTAAGTGACACCACAGGTGTCCAGTATCACATTTTCAATTCAGATATCATTGGGCTCGATTTTGAGGAGTCAGCGCACACTTGTTGGAGACTATTCGGTGTCACGATTGCCAGAATCTTGAAAATCGTGGAAAACGCCATGAATGTCGATCGGGCCCATGAAATAAACGCCCAGGAATTGTGAATGATTATTAATATGGTTTTCGTCATAAGCGATCCACTGGACGCCTGTTGGCTTATTTTGTTTACTTTTCTTTTCTTACGAATCACCCAGGTTTTTCGCAAAAAAAAACCTAAAACACAGGGCATGTGCGAGTATGGGATATTTGGGACCTACAGCTCATATACAAGTGGATCACAAACCACTTCAGCTCAGTGGCAGGTGGTGGGGATCGAACACAGGCCGCCTGGGTGGGGAGCAAACGGTTTAACACCACGACCACTTTGCTTCATGTCTTACATGAATAGATATATCCAAGCATTTGACTTCTATTCAGCTTCCATCTCATGACTGGCCATCCAGTTGTATTCCTTGCTATCCAACTTTCTCTTAGACGAATAGTCGTAGTGGTTGATAGAGTCTCCTTCCTGCTTGAATAATGGTACCCTTCAAACCGCTTTGTCTTTCAACCTTGTGATATTAGTCCGTGAAATAGATACGTGAACACTTTGAGAATGTCAGCCATAGTTCTAGAATGAGGATCCAACAACTTGGTAGACAATGCGAACGAATCCCACATGTCTTCCTTTCACAAAGGCCAGTCTCACAGCAATGTAATTATGTCAGTATCCATACCCATCGGGCTCTCTATTTCGAAGCTTGATATTACTATCAGCAGTACCCTTTCATCGAAAAGTGACGTAAGGTCCATTGCCAAAAATGTTTCTGAAAACCTTGGTTTCCAGTTTCGGCCAAGAGCTACTTCACTTTCCGTATTTTAATAAATATATGGAGTGCATTTCTTGACCACACTGAAACTTTTATGTTATATCCAAAAGACTTGATGTATTTGCTGTGGTCACACGTTGGCTCACTGATCTAGAACGCCACCAAAAGTTACTGATATAGCTCTGCTCAATCGTCACCGTTACCTGTTTCAACAAAATTGACCGGTTAAGCTCAGTCTTCACATTCCTTTTGAAGGCATGCCGATCATTTGTTTCCCAGGGCTTATGCTCCCAACAAAGAAGAAGCTTTGGAAAATATGACCTTGGTAGGTATTTTCTGGGGCATACAGCATGAAGTAATTCAAGAAGGACGCCAATTCCTACCAAGTTTTTCTCGGCTCTAGTGATTGTCTCTGAACATGAAAGGATTTTCCGTTTCTTGGAATGACTGTTTTTTTTTTTTCGGATCGGTAACACCACTGGCGATAACTGGTGACTATCAGAACGTAGGCTATTGAACGTGTGCAAGTTTTTTTTGGAAAAACGATCGTTGGCCGACCGCTTGATTTGTTAGGTCGATATTGCCTTTGGTTTTATTGGGAAGGGAGACCTGAAACGGTGAAAACTACAATATCCGTATTTGCTTGATTTTTCATTCACTTTCACAGCACCAACTGTTAGTTTTCCGGATCGATAACACCACTGGCAATACCTGGAGATGATCAAGACGCAGGCTATGGAACAACAAATTTCCTTTAATAACTGGGTTCGTAAGCCGACCGTTTGACCACAGGTCGGTATAATCGAACACGCCCGAATAACCAGAATTTCCTCTACGGCTTTCCCCCCCTCTGAAATGCCTGATAGACAGGACTTCCTGTTTTGCAGACTGTGTATTGCAGCAGCATAGCCAGACCGTGAGTAACTCCTTGATTCGATGTTTATCTTTCAATTATTTTCGCTTGCAATAAAAATACCTGATCTCCGAAATGTAAAAATACGTCATTCTAATTTTGAACATATTATTTGTGACTTCGTGACGGCGAGTAGTGTTCTGAACCATATTTCCCTTGCTTATATTTCCTGTCCCGCAACTGTCAAATTAGGTTAGAATCAAATTTATAATTTGTATTGTTAATTTTTTTGACAGCCACACACAAATTGTTGTACTTCATTCCATATGATGTCATGCTGAATAAATTGGTTTAATTATTATTTATTTCCGAGTGTTATTCCATTTGTATTTCAGGAACTGTCTCGATTGTGACAGCATCCGGTATTCAGACGTTCAGGTGGTGAAATTGAAGCCTGCAACTACCAGAGTTTTCTAGTGAGTGGTCAGAATAACTGACCCCTGAATACCTCCGTATCTCCATATGTTGCTACCCCGCTAATTGGAGTACACCAAACAGAGCTGGCGCCCGAAGCACCGAAAGGACGTATAAGACTGCCGAAGTCTCAGAGCCAATTGTGAGCGCTTGACCGTACACACCAGTGGTTGCTGAATTTGGTTCTGGAGTAGAAAACACCCAAATTCACAATGAGACAGAAAAAGCCCCACAATTAAATTCTGGGATGTTTCCTCTCAACCCGAGTTGATTCAGAATAAATCCTTGTTTCAGTGAAATGAATAAAATCAAATAGATTTTTCTTCTACTCGAAATGTATATATGCCCAAAACAAAATACCACGAATAATATCCCAGATATCGTAGGACCAATTCTGATAACTCCAAATCGAAATCAAATTACAAAATATGAATATGGCCACAACACAGAAAATTACCCACATGTCAAAATGCTCCTGACAATGCTAACTTGGTTGAGTAGTTTCCTGTGTTTTTGCATTTCATTCGCATCAAAGTTTCTAAATATTTTTATTTGTGAATGAACAATTTGTCAGTTTTTTCCTCTCGGTTCGACAAATCTATATTATTAACTATACCTGATGGAAGTAATGATAAGTTATTCAAAACATTCTTGCCGAAAAGCGATTCGGAACCATTCACTTGAGAATGATAGGAACTTGTAATAAGTTCATTCAATAAAGCTATTTCAGGTCAACGGAAAAATTCAATTGCATTGAATGATTGTTTTGAAATAATTTCTTGTGTTCAAATCTATATTGAAGATGATATCATGAGGAAGTGAGAATGGATTTGAGACACATGCATTGTTTTTTTCAATCTATTATTGAAACACTCTGTGAAAGGAATCCAAATTCTATGTGAGATTCATCAATGGAATTATAATACATCCAAGTTATATTTTATATTTGAATGTAATTCTTGAAAGATGAATTTGCAATATGGAAGTCAATTCTGGGCTAAAGCCAAAGGTATTACCTATTTCATTGAAAGATTAGCTTTTGAACTAGATGCCTAAAGTCAGGATGCTGTTCAAACAACAACTACGATTTGGAAGAGTGTAGGTATGAAGATGAAGAAAAAATCTAAAGATGTGTTATCGCAAAACTCGTAAGTAGTCTTACATATATTGTTGAAGTATGCATTGCACTCAATAGTTTTACATTCAATGGACTATGATGACTGGCTAGTATACCTACTAAAAAAAATTCTTGTTTTTTCATTCAACCAGCTGTTGTCCCCCTACAACCGACAGCCCTCGGGAGGCGAAACTTGTGCGAGCCTAGGCTTTACGAGGTCTTAACTTTCAACGTGCGATTTCTAGCACGGGAATCGCAAGCGCTCTACCATCACGACCTCTACGGCCCATCAGCTGAACTATGAAAATCCTACAGAGTACTCTTCCCACCAACAGAAATGGAAAACTAAGTGAAATTTAGGCATTTGGATAAAAAAATCAATTATTGATGTGTGCGCTGCATCTGGACATGGACATGAAGTCTGCCTACCATAAGGTATAAGGCCTTTGCTTGTCCATCAATCTAGCGAGTCCCCTGCCAGGGGAACTCATACCATCTACCATTTCACTAAAAATTAGCGGGGATTTTTGTTATTTTTTTCACATTATTAGTTTGTCCCATTTGTAGTTTTCAACTAGAGATTTAGAATGGGGTTTTCCTATTTCTCCTGCAGAAAAACTGCAAAAATTAATGACCCTTACAGATGGTAACAGAACACCATAAAAGTTTGATGCAAATAAAGTTGAAGTCGGATGAACATGCTACAAAGCGAACATATTATTTTTTTAACACAAATTACACTTGATCCGTACGTATACATGCCTTTTGAATGACTGATTTACGAAAATACGTCGAAATAATTTCTCCGTAAACACCGTTTTGTACTGAATATAACGTGAACTGTTGTAAAGAGCGTGGAACCATAGAAATTGAACTAGATTTAGATCTTGAAAGATAGGCGCTTGATTCATTTATATATTCGGTAACTGGTCATAGTTCACTATGAATATTTAACTAAAGTTGGGAATTCTTGGGTATGCGTTCTGTTAACCAATTGAACGTTTTCAAATCTTCACTATTTCGTCAATTTTTGTGGACTTTTTCAAGAAGATCTACAAATATAGTTAGGGAATGGACAAATTTCAAAATTAATGACCAGTCCAGAAAAATCAAAATTTACTGTTAACTCGCCAAATTCACAGAATTGGTTCAATCGTGTTCTACATTATACATATAGGAAATTATATCTTAGTGAATAATGTGTTCACTAACTACATTGTTTATTGTAACTATTGACTTGATAATTAGTTAGGTCACATATAAATGGCATGTTTGATCAATGTGTTTTCCCTTAATTAACCATTGTTACTTACAAATGACTCCAAGCCTATACAACATAGAACAAAGTTGTCAATTAGACATTTGTCGAATCAATGAAAGTTAGTTTTTTTTAATGAAGCACCCTGTACTCTCGAATCAGTAGCTCATCCGATTTGGGATACAATTTTTTAACGTTATGTACTGCTTTTGTGCCATTTGAATTTTTTTATTACTTGTACATTTACTGTATCTTGCGAATCATTCGAGTTCATATCAAAGCATTTTGGAATCAAAAGAAATATTTTTGTTTGTTGTTTCTCCACGAAAACAAAAATGCTGCAATGTTCAGACATCTTGCGGGCCGAGGAAAAGTAAGTGAGAATGTGTATTGTTGAATTTCTACAGACTGTGTGCCCTAGGGAACACCTTCATTGTAATTCACTGTTGAAAATATCAGCAGTCGTTCTACATATTTCTGTGTATTTCATGAAGCGACTTTCCATTAAAATGGTTATTATAACTTCTTTTATCGTTCTAAAACTGACCCAAATTTAATTGTAATCTAATTCAAATGTACAGTCGAATAGAATGACATTGACACTTTTCGATTAGAAAATAACAATAATTATGATATCCCATATAACATATCACTGGAAATATTCAACATATTCGACAGACAATACGGTTTTTGTACGACTGTGTACTAGTACACTATCATCTCGACAGGTAAGAGGAGGATAGGAAGAGGACCAGTTTCATAACAACACAAATGGCAGCAAATGCATTATGGTCTCAGGTACCCCAAAACACGATCTGCATTTAGTGTTAGAAATGGTAAACCGACGTACTGAAGAAACCATCATGGCAGGTCATTGCGTTTCCGAATTCATCCCACTTGAAGAATAAGGTCAAATATTTAGATAAGAATGTTCTTGAAGACCCCATGCATTGCCCTATCCTTGTGTAGCTGCAGAATTATCTCATTCCCGCAGCTTCATTGGGATTATTTGGCTAAATGGGTTCCAATTAGCCGACAGAGTTTGGATTGCCTCGTTTAGTGTCGAATACGAGATGTTCATCAGCTGCACAGGCTACTGCCTCTAAAAGAAATGCTCCGATCTCTGCTTTTTCACAGTCAAAGACAAGGCACAGAAGGCGATCTAAACTCTTTATGGCTTCACATGCTCCATCCACTACCATAATATTATGTAGACACCCCAAACTCAAAAGTTTACGGCCTCCACGTTGTCGGGGAAAGTATAACCGTGAAACAGACGATTTAGGATGCAAGCTCCTATGATGATATATCATTTTGCGAGTTTTTACGTCGAGTTGTAGCAGCTCCTCTTGAGTCCATTTCATCACCTTACAGGAGTAGAGGAGGATCTGAACGGCAAGTATATTAGTTGCAGCAACTCATCTCTTTTCTGACGGATCCGATTACTAGATTTGTCCGAGCTTGTGCTGATTCTAGCGGGGAAGAGAGTTATCAAATTTTTGAAGCAGAGTAGTGTCACCCCTAGGTAAGTTTATGCATACCGTTATCAAGATAATATATTCCTCACATGGTCCTTTCTGAAATGAACTGTGGCACATTTTTCGATGCCACATTCCACTCAGACCATTATTATAATCATTATTGCCTAGACTGATATTTCTCAGCATTTCAACCTAAACAAATTCAATAAATAACAGAAATTAACCACCATCTATAGTTGGTTCTAACGGTATTCTTGAAATATCACTTGTATGCCCCTATGGTTTGAACTTGAAAAAGCAATAACAATAACAATGAATTCAACTCTTCATACTGCATTTTGTTTTGTGAACATGATAGACAGTATTCGATATCGGTTCCACAAAGGATCATTTGAAGATCTGGTTATATTTTGTTATTAAATGTTAACATGTTTTCTTCGTTTTCTTCAGTAGTGCAAGGGACTCATTCAAATCCGAAGACTCCATTTCAACTGAAGAATAAATTCATAGCTGCCATAATCCCATTCATTCTTGGAGTGTTTTTATATCACCCCCTAACGAGATGGTGGTTGTAACGATTCCTAATGTTCCAAACCCTCTAAGGCGAATACCCAGCGAGATCGGGAGATAACCAAATCCTATTAAGATGAGGAATGATTAAAAGTGGTACGAGGTACAGATCAATTCCATTTATGATGAACTCCAGCTGTAATTGAAATCTAAGTATCTTTAATTACGTGTTCAACAAAGTTTTCACAATTCTGAAGTTTTACTTAATTCTAGATTAATGTAACTAACTAACTTGAACGTTTCAGAGGAAGCAATTCAAGAATAGTCTAGTCGATGTTCAGAGCGATTTAAAGTTTGCCCTCACTACTGACACGGTGTGGACGATTTTCCAACTGATTTTCCCGATTACATCTTTGGTAACGCTTATATAGATATCAGAGCGATAGTTCCAGGAATAGTCGATGATGAAGAGAAATATTTCAACTTTCATTGCCAACTTGTCTAATTCGTTTGGTGAAGATTTGTGAACACCATAGTGACATAGATATAACGCTGACTTCAAATTATTTTATTGAAATGGATATTGATATATAAGTTTTTATTGTAATCAATCCTATGGTTTCTACCAGAAAAACTACTTTCGAATGATGAATCAACTATTCTCTCTTTTGGATAATGTTGCGGAAACATGGCTTCGAAAGCTATAAGTACCAGGTTCTTAAGTTCCTTAACGATGGTAATTAGTTGAGTGTTGGAATGAATTTTACAAAAATATATGTTGAATAATTATTTTCAAGGTAAAATTCAATCTTCTGATTCTTTAAATTCATTATGTTCAACAGAAATAATTCAAAAGGACTTATTATTGGAATTGGGCACGTGAGAATCTGCTACCGGTAAATAATCAATAATGTTTAGGAGTTGATGTTCAGATGAGTGTTTTGGAAACCAACATCATACGTTGGAATTGCGAAAAATTTTGGGGTATAGTCCTCAAACAAATCCACCGTAAATATGTGGTGATTATTAGACCAATGATGTGGTGACAGTCTGTGAATTAAAGGTGACTCAAAGGGGACTCAAAGGGGAACTGTCAATCAGATTCGAGATTGTGTTCATCGGGTTGATTAATTTGCCCTTCAATGGTTGTATAGATTTCCTTGAAGTCTGTTAGATATTTATCTCATATCGTACCTTGTTGGATTACTGGTAATTCCAAAGTAGAAATTATACGATTTTCACTCTGTCACACTCTGGCGTATCCTTCAGGCTCTTCGATCGATTCCCACACATTTTTGGAATGTCGAAGCTGTTATCGATATTATCTTTTACTCATGTACTTGCTTTCCTAGACTATAAATATGCAGTTGTAGAAAACATCGTAATATTTCTCCGGAGGTGCCCCAAATGGATTAATTAAGGTATCCGAATTTCCTCAGAATCAGTTCACCCCAATTACTAAATGTCGTTTATCAAGAAAACTAAATAAATCAGGTTGGCACAGACAGGAAAGACAATACCGCTTCATTTATAAGGATTCCTTGATATCTAGATAAAAGAAGTAATCTATGCGTTATATACGAGTTGGCCCAGTCGTTGGACTACCTTTCGCCTTTTTCTATCTACATCGTAGATTAATAGTGTTGATAAAATCAGATGCCTCGCCCTTCAACATGTTCAAAACGACCTATGTGATGAATGTAGCTTTGTCACTGCATGAGTCAACTGTAACTTTTTGAAATTCTCTCAAAGATAATTTGTTTGGTACGTATTAACACTTTCACGTTTCGAGGACTCTTTCAGCGAAAGGCCACAAGTTTGCCATAGAAAAAGAATGTTTCCAGTTGGCTCTTTATTTTGTATATAAATCGAATACAGATGTTACAATATAGGTGATTTTTGAATATTATTAGCCTCAATGAATTCATCGAGAAGTGTAATTGCTAAAATGTGCCATTATAAATTTTTATGTTGCACATCTATACCTTCAAGAAATGAAAAGTTCCCAAAACAATAAAATCAATTTCTTGGCGAAACGCTCGTCGAGTGTAATCGACGTTGTTTTGGTGTTTCAGGTAGTTTCTATTGCTTCAATTTCATTTACACCAAAATTTCCAAATATTCATTTATTTGAACATCTATACATATACAGAGCTTTTCACAAAAGGCGTTAATTAGACGCTTCTGGCAAACTAGACAACAGATCAATCTGACAATTTGACGGTATGCAATAATTGACAGGATCTATACGCCTTAAACAGTTGAGTTATTGTGACATTGCCGCTTGCGGCTACTTTGATATTTCAAATAGATCACCCTGCATAGAATGTCATTTCACGATATCACTTTCCCAACAATTGTATATACATTTTCTCTGCACCTCTTTGTTACCAGTTAGTAGATGAAAATTAATTTCGATATTTTTTTAAACCAAACGTGTACTTCAATAAACGCTGGAAATATTGAATTCTATGGTATATACTGAGACGATGAAATTCTGGAAGGAGTGAAGTGATACAACGAGGACCTTCAGAGCCATATTGTAATTTACCTCATACATCGTGTTTAAAAAATGCAGATACATCGTTCACAAGAAGAAATTAGTGAAAATCAAGTGTTTCAAAAGGAACATCCTGTATATTTTAACATTTCGGGCTCTAAACCAATTTCATATTGACTTTGATCAGATGATCCTATTTCGTACTTGGGATCGCACGTTAAAAGGTAAGATCCTCGTAATTTCGAGCGGTTGATACAAGCAAAATTTTTCCTAAATATCGAACTGTTTTGAGTTTTAAACAGAAAGTAACGTGGATTCCCTGTATTCACCACTCAGTTCTGAGATTCAACATTTATTTTATACTATGTATTTTTTCTTTTCGATTCAGTTTTTCAACAGTCACAAATCAATCAATTCGAAATTCACAACTCCTATGCTCTCTACCGTTCAACATTGCAAATTAGTATTTTTCAATAGTGTGCTTTGGAAAAATTATTGATCCAATTATGAAACGTCAAACTTTCGTTGGTGGAGTTCTGCCTGACTGTGATAACAATTATAATGAAGAAATACCAGTAAGTAATAGAGATTTCTTCACTTTATTGATTTTTTATAGTGAGTGCAATAAAATTGCAAGTGCAACATGCCGAGTATTTCATGAAAGATATCCACAACTTCCGAATCCCAATGATAATGGGATAAATCGACTACTACAAAACGGTTGATTGAATGGAACCTTTCATCTGAAAATCATTTGTAAAAAGACTGAAGTGGAAGACGATGACAATGTCATAAATGGTTTGGGCTTTTTTAATGCATTTCCAAATGCATCTCTACATAAGGCTGAAAGGAATATGAGTGACAATTAATCGCATTCCTACCAAATGAGACAAATGGTATCCGTATAAACTCTACTTTGTCCAAATCTGAAATAGACTGCCTTGTAGAGTGGAATTTTTTGAATGGTAATTTTTCAGTACTGAAGAGGATGAAAATTATCTTGGCAAAAAATCATATGGACAGATAAGGCTAACTTTGCAGAAAAACTGAATTTTCAACAGGCACAAGAGTCATTATTATGCGTTAAAAAATAACCATGTCGTTCGCTAAAGGGGGTTTTAATGGAAGATCGAATTAACAATGATTAAATTTTTATTATTTTGAGATGATAATTCTAATGCAAAAAATCTGAAGATATACTGAGAAATTGAATTCAGTTGATTTTTAACAATGGGCCAGGAAGAGAACGTGTAACAAATATATGGTGATCCAACCCTTATAATAGATACTTCTGTGGGTGAGGCTTAAGGTGAAATTTTCGAAGACAGATGGATTGGCTATGTTCGACCTTTTTCGACACACCCCTAGAACACCTGATGGCAATCCATTAGAACGGGTTTCATCAAAAATATGGTATATTCTGATCCAGTAATGATGCAATGAAGCAGCACTACATATGACATTTTTTCGAAATTACATGTATTTTCAAGAAGAGGCGGACATATGTCCCAATATATTCTGAAATACAATGATAATATTCAATCAACTTACTTCTTCATTGAGTCATCTTCATTTTGTATCAGCTTCAATAAAACAATATTTTAAAGTTTCATCTGATGGTTGAAGAGTATTTTGATAATTATACATTCGTTGTATTATCAGTGACCGATAAAGAAACATCGATTGAAACTTGTTAAATCTCAAAAATGTGATAAATACAAGGAAAACAACGTCAGTTTTTGTTTGAAATAGTTTGCATATCTTGGAAACGAATCAATATCGAAATAGGATGATCTGAACAAATCCAATCTGAAATTGAATGTAGAGTTCAAAACTGTAAAGATATAAAGTTCCATTTGAAAAACTTTAATTTCATAAAAATTTTCATGCGAACCAAGTATCTGCATTTTCTAACCACCCTTTTTGAGGCAAATGATAATAATAACAATAATAATAATACTCCCTCGTAAGCACTCATAAGAGTGTACAAAAGGCATAGTCTATATGCGGTAGAGGACGGCTATTACTATTATTTGCCGTGTAGAAATATACGACTGAAGTGAGGATCCTCATGGTATCACACCACTCCGTTCGGACTGTCTAGTACCAGAGAGTTCAAGATTATAAGCTTTTAATGAAGTACCTACATGTTTGGTAAATAAATGATCGAAATAATTTTTTATCTCCTGAACGGTAACCGATAGGTATTGAGAAATAGTATATGCAGTTCTTGGGAAAGTGAAAGTGAAATCATTAAATTTTATTTTATACAGGGTGTTCTCTTTGAAAAATCAAGGTAGCCGTTACTTCATTGTAGAAGCGACAACGTCGCACCGTTTACAATATTCACGGTCCATAGATAATGTCAATTAATGCATACTGTCGTCAAATTTTCAGGTTGATCAGTTGTATAATTCGCCAGAAACGTCTAATAACGCACATAGTGAAAATAACTGTATCGTAAATTACATCAGGATATGAATATGTAATTTTTCTATTGTAGCTCGAATAAGCAACTGATGTTTATTCGAGAAATATCAATAACGATGTAATTCCTTTATTTTTTGTCTAATTATCCGATATCCACTATATTCTCATCTTCTTGGATTCAATTGAAGGCAAAAAGTTATCTTCCACTATACACTGAACATTACACGAAAAAAAAAATTAAATTAGGGATAGACCTTTGCACTACCAATTCCATTGTGAATAATGTATATTTCTGAATCTTGTAGAGCGTAAATATTTTTATCATGCACATAAAAAATATGGTAATGGAAAGAGATAGCGATAGCAACAGCAAGAAGCACTTCTTGGCAGCAGTGGAGCATTGGGTGTTGTCATTCTTCGGTAGGACTGGGTGACTCTTATGTTTTTTTTTTTCGCTTCCGCTTCCGCAGGTGCATGAGCTCGAGTACCAGGGTAATCACCGTTTCCGTGCATGGCATCACACGTTGAGAGTCTTGCCTAGCTCGCAAACAAGATTTAATGTGGTCAATGGAATTTCCTTGGCCATTGATCTGAGTAAGTGTGTTCCAGCAACGGAAAATGTGAGAAAAATCTTTGGAAAACGCTTATATGAAGGGATAAATTCAATAATATATGAAGAAATTACAAATAAAAAAGAAATTTCAGAAACTCTAGCCGAATGTTACAGGAATCACTCTAGTATGACCAAGTATTTATTCTTAAGAAAAATTCAGAAGAAATAGTTGTCATAGATGAAAACAATGAAAACAATAAATCATACATGAACAAAAAAATATTAGCAACTTTGAGAATGCTCTTTTTAATCTAAAAAATACTTCCCCGGTTCCCGACGATATTCCGGAAATATTAGTTCATAATCTCCCAGAAGGAGCAAACATACATCTCAAAGTTTTGAATATTATCTGGTAGCAACAAAAATAATTTTCTACCCAGTCTTTTTTATATAAAAATGCATATGATTCGGCATGGCCTCATAATATCTAGAAAACTCTACAAAAATACATACAAGGTACAACATCCTAGCAACCAGAGCGTTTCAGGTTAAAGCTAATGGAAAACTCTCAAAAAAAAAATTCAAGAAAATGGCACTCTGTAAGGATGATTATAAGTGTAACGCTGCGATAAATGACATTAGAGAGATATTGCAGTTCATAATAACGTAATAACTTAATAAAGTTGTGAATCTGAAATAAGAAAAACGTTATTAAAATACTGCCTGCCTTTATTAGAGGACGATTAGGGCCAGGATGTAATGTTCCTTTATTATCACTTTGGGTGAGATCGTGGACACGACATTACTCATGCCTGATAATTATATGACTTTTTCAACACAAATCGATATTGAAGCCCCCTTTGGCCATTTTATCATCACAGTAATTGTATCTTAGTATAAAATAATTATGTAGAACGAAAAATCTGGGAAACTAGATTTCATTAATAGGTTATGAATAACGAACGCCTGTGTAAATAAGGGACGGACAGACAAAACTGCAATATCTCTGTTTTTAATCACAGAATGATGCCAGTCACTATCAAAATAAAGTTGCCTTCAATACTAGCTGGCGTTATTGCAATATCTCTCTATTATTGAACACATCAAATTACCTATGAAGGCAAAAATATAGAAACAATGAAAGCGATCATTCAACAATTGCAAAACCTAGAACTTTGGTCGAACACAGCAGGTTTTCGTTTTTTCAACACTTAGCTCATTACTTTCTCGAAGTAACAAATTAGAGATAACCCACCAATACACCTATATGGCAATTCTCTGCAATCTGATGATAATGTGACAAATAGAATTGAACTGACCAATATTACATGAGGCGCCAATACCACAATGTTAATTCCATTAAACAGGACTCTAATTAGATCACAAATGGACTACGGATCAATCGCGTACGCTTAAGTTAACCACTCTTCACTCAAACAATTGGACTCCATCCATAATACAGCACTTCGCATAGCACTAGGAGCTTTCCGAACAAGCCCAGTTGGAACCATCTGTTGCGAAACGTATGAACCTTCTCTAAGATATCACCGTCTGTATCTAGGTCTCACATACACTTGCTCAATAGCCGCTTCAAGTAAAACTTCACTAGTCAACCACGAACTAACCCATCATTTTATGAACGAATCAGCAGATATGCAGCACAACTACAACTGCCCTTCCCTCCAGTATTTCCGGATACTATTACTCGTCTTCCCCCTTGGCTCGTCGAACCGATAAAGTACGACCTTTCCCTCTCCATCTATGATGAAAACGATACTCATCCCCAAGTGATACTGAATTATTTTAATGAGAGACTAATAATATACAGTAACTCTCTGACAATGTATACTTCAACTGTAGTAACTTCAATAACCTTATTTTTTGGTATCAGAACACAAAGTCGTCTCCACAAATTTGAGTGGAGACGACTTTGTGTTCTGTATCCAAAAAAACTTGGTCTTCCACTTCGAGTATAGACTACTACCTTCTCATAAAGACTCCCCAAACGTGTGTTTTCACTGCAAAACTATATGCAATACTACAAGTAATATATTTTGTTAAAAACCATAATGCCGAAAGATCCTTGACTGTATCAGGCTCTCTAAGTGCACTGAAAAACACCCAGCAGCTATACACAAATAATCCACTACCAACACTAATAACGAACGAACTACATAGCATTCAAGAGGCCAGAAACAAAGTGGTAATGGGAATCCATCCTTTCATATCGGAATTTGTGGTAACGAATAGGCAGATATGGCAGCGAAGGCAGCAGAGATTATCCTAGATCGACACCAGTCACGTTGGACTTGAAGGCATTTTTTATGCAAGAAAGTTTAATGAATGAATGGCAGAGAAAGTGAAGCCTCTTGAACTCAAAACTGTCCGAGTATAAAACATCTGTGAAACCCTGGTCTCATACACCGAAATTAAGACGACACCAAATAATCCTAAGCCGGCTGCGAAAAAGTCATATAAACAATATTATTCCTCAAACATATAAATATGTAACCTTAAGTATAAAATATTGACATACATCAAACTGAATATTATGATGCATGATGACGAAGGGCACACATGGAAGAAGGCTTGATTTTATGTTACACTCTCACATGCTGCAGCGAGTAGTGATTTTTTATTGGTTTGGTTGCTGTTGTCTTTCTGGTAATGATCTGATCAGTATTAATACGATAACGTTGTAGGAATTATTACGGTCTCTACGAAAACATTCTTTTACTTCTTCTGTGGAACATTTCTGGCTATAAAAATTCAAGTAAACTTGATAAGATGTGCAATTTCTCCTATTTTTTTTGCTTACTTCATGAAAATCACGAGTAGTCTTTTTTTTAAATTTCATATTACCTATGTTCCCTTGAAACTATCTCAGTATCCTTGAGTTTTCATGATTTGCTTTTTTACGCAGAGTTCAGTTTAACTGTTATTGGATCATTTTTCACATTATTTCTCTGGCCTACGCAAAAAACATCCTGTATATTGTATATTACATTTGTGAAGTATGATGTCTACAGGTTTGAAAGTTATTTCCATGACAATATTGATCATAATTTGCATGATTTTCTCTAAAATATTCATTTTAATTTTACTTCCTCACCACATAATTTCGGAGTTGATTTGACCAGAGATATTTTTAATTGTTGTACGTCGTTTCTTTATTTCGTGTACAGTTTTTATTGAAAGATCGATTTTCCGTTCTATTTTTACATAGTTGATTGTGTATAAGGTGGGTTTAGTTTGGAAACAACAATTTTTTGGTTCAAAGTAATTTTCACAATTCCGGAAGGATTGAAGGAGTTCACTTCGTACATATGTATTCATATCAACATATGCACATTGCTTCAGTTTATTCCATCTACACATAAGGTAACTTTTGAAAAAATATTATTATGGAAGTTTATTTGGTAATATATATCTTCTTAGATAAGAAATTAGGTAAACCATGCATTACACAATCATTCCTTTACTGCCAAATACAGCAAGAAGCAATAATCTTTAGTAGCCCGTTATCATTCACTGAACTCATTATTCATCGGACCACCGAATTGATCGTCACCTTTATGGTCATCACCTATTACTTCAGTCATAAAAAGCAGGATTTCGCTGTGGAATCACGAACGTGCTTGGATAACGATCATTGCTGCCTTTAGTTGTTCTTCGGAGTTTTCAAAGGTGTCCAGAATGTGCCTGTGAACGAAAATTTCACACTTCGTCGACCAGAGGTGGAGTAAGATTCAAGTGTTGCAAGAATACTAAGTACATTTAAATAAACGCATTTATCTTGCTGCCCAATCTGGCCAATTTCCTGTAGTTTCATGAAGGAAATGATTTTTTGAATCATACACATTATCTGATCATTTCATGTGTATAGTTTATGTTCTTCATCAATTATAATAATAATGATAATAATAATAGTGAAGTGAGCTGGGGACCAACTGTCATCCAAGTCCTTGGTGAGTTGCTACACCACATTCCGGACCAACAGGTGCAAAACCGGATCACATCCCTGGAGCATCCGGGAGGGATACTAGGCTAACCTCTCGGTATACCCATTAACTCGGTTTCCAATGCATGAAGAAAAGGTATGATCTAGATTACTTAAAACTACTGGAGACTATTCTTTAGCTCTGATCGTTATGTCCTCACATGCTTTTGCGCATGACGAAATCTTAATGCTTTCATTTTGTTGACATTGAAATGTAAATGACTGGCTGTGAACCAGTTATTGAGGTGACTCAATATTTCAGGGCACATATCCCTCAGGTACCGATCCGATGAGTGAGAAATAACAAGTCAGGTACCTATCATCAGCATACATAGTGAAATATGCAGGTACAGGACGCTGATCTAAGTCGTTAATATATGATATAAAGAGTATACGGCCGAGTAAGGAACATTGAGGCACGACTATATCTGTAATTGCATATTTCTGCAAATGATAACCGAGATAACAACGGACACTTTAAGTAGGCTAATGAAATTAGAGACGGTGTTCTGTATTGCTATGAGAGCAGTGAGCCGCCAGGAGAAGATACATTGCGGAAATGCTTGCTCTGTGGTATGAGATACACCCAGAGCATGCTGCCTTTTCCGCACAAAATCTTTGGTACTATGTATCTAATCATCTTCAGGTTGTTCTGACTTTATAGAAGGCCCGCATTATACCACCAATGGGGCATCAGGACACACAGGGCGCTTCATGACACCAAGCCTCTGAAGCCACAACAACTGTTACATGTGGATGGGGATATTCACGAAAGTCTCTTAAAAGATATCTGGCAAATCAACTCGGCCGTGTATGACGCCGCTCAGTCTTTGTCTCAAATAGAGAGGAGGGATAGCACCTTTCTGAATAGGCCCTTTACACCCGCAGTGAGGTGAATTGCCGCAAAATTAAGACGAACTCACCACACTCTATACATGAAGGTATACTGTTTACAATCTACATATTACGAATCGCACATTCCAAGAGCTTCCATGTGTTGTGGAAAACCCGCCGGCCGCTGATTGGGTAGAAACCTTCTGGAAAAATATCTGCGAGTATCCAGAACAATAAAACGCAGATATTCCAGCCCTAGGACAGTTCGAAACTTTTGGCAGGAGACTTCGTCAGCCTAAGCTCAATGAACTGCGCAATCCGATAACTTCGGAAGAAGTTCGACGGGTCCTCAAACTACTCAAGATAATTTATTCCTCTCAGTAGTACTTATCTGAATGTCTGAGTGCATTCATAATACACATATCCTTAAAAACTCACATGGAACGATTTTCAGAAGAATTCATTGATATAGAAATACTTCGAATGGAAAAGCAAAACAGTTAATCAGTGAAAAACCGAAAGAAAATACCTTGAAAATCATAAAAAATTTGTAAACATTTGCTCTCAAACTCTTGACGATGCTAAAATAGAGCATCTGAATAAAGGTCTGAAACAAGTATTCCCGAACAGGAGAGATCTGGAGGAACTGGTGGTTATTGTTGGAAGTACCATTAGACCTTGCCAGTTTTCCATCAAGAATAAACTTGCGGAAGAAGTTAGTGATGTGATGAATATTAGCAGGTCGAACAAAGAAGAAAAAATCATCAGAAGATTGAAGGAGGACATTTTCTTCCTGAAATCAGACAAAGGCAATAAATCGGATAATCAGGGAAGGGTATACAGTTGACCAGAAATCTATTACCCATGCAAGATGGTTCCAGATGCGAAAACCAATACAAGACTCCGGTCACATCGAACACTACAACTCTCGAACCGAAATGTACCAAAAATATTTTATATTCCCATGATTCAAAAACCTGGGAAGTCAGTACGGTTAATTGTCTCGTTGATAGGGTCTTCCATATATAGCAAATTGACTCACAACTTGAGTTGACTCGAGGCTTGAGAACCAGACCAGATGAGGATTGAGAAACTGGAAGAAGGAGAAATCTTGATCTCTTTTGATGTGAGTTTTGTGTTTCCAACATTTGGGAGAGTTACTACCGACCAACAGTTTCGAAAAGTCAGATAATATTAAAGCTTCGCCAGACTTTTCATGAGACATAACTGTTTTCAGTTCAACTCAAATTTCGAATAACTCAAATGAACAGCCATGGCTAACCCTTTGTCTCCCTCCCTAGTAAATTATTTCATGAGTAGGTTTGAGATGGAAGCAAGAGAAAGCTTTGGCTATTTCCTAGAGTTTAGGTTGGATATGTGGACGACGTTTTCGCTATCTTTGATACAAAACAGGGCTACGTAGACAGTTTTGTTTCAGAATTGAATAGCTAGTTTTGAACCATATCGTTCACGTATGAAAATAAATAAAAAATCAGCTGCTATTTTTAAATGTCTTAGAAATTAGGGACGATCAATATCAGCTTGTCTACAAGAAGAGCCAAGTAAACTCTGACACATCCCTGAGAGCTATCACCATTGCACACAGCAAAAACGGCTTGATTTAATTTCTCCGTGAATCGACTATTGTCGTTCCCTCTCAACAAGGAGACACTCAAAACAGAGAAAATGATTTTTAGGGAGGTAGCTGAACTGAACGGTTATTTTGTAGATTTGGTACACGAACTGAATAGGAAGCATAGATTCAAGAAAATCCTTCGTCACTATTCTACTTTTCAAAAAGAGGAAAACTCTCGAGTTATTCGGAGATTCAGCAGCATTTTCAAAACCCTCAATATGAAGGTTGTATACAAAACTTCGTATAGGGAACAACTGATCCTGGGTACTCTCAAAGATAAGAAAGGAGGTAAAGAAATTAGTAATTAGGACTGCGAGATGAGGTCAATAGTCATTAATTTTCGAGAGTGTCTGTCACTAAATCCAATGTGGTACAGATTTATAGCAAGTAAATTTTATATAAAGTAAAATTACAATTTAATGAAAACAATTGAAATGGAAATCTTGTTATATGAGGGGGATGATGAGTGCAATCAACCACTCAGATAAGTAGTATAAATTGGAATAAAATATCATAAGTAATTTATTAAGCATTGAGCACCACAGCTCTCAGAGCTGATCCTCGTCCTGCTGAATGGCGATCACCAATTTGTAATTAACCCTGATACGGAGTGCTCAGCCTCTGGTGTTACATCAGACATGACATTAGTTTTATTATTACCTACCAACTACCTACCAAAGAAATCATCGTGCGCGTCTCAAAATGGTTGTGTAGGTGTAGTTAGAGTTCGTTATCCCTGATCACATGCAAAATATGTTGAATATCAATGTTTATATTTTCCTCAAACTTATAATCTGACGTATTATATCATTGTGTTAATGTGCGATTACTATTGAAATCGTTTTTCTGAACTTGTACCTAATTCAGTGAAAGTATAGTAGAGATATATCAATGATGGTGTAATATTGTTAGGTTTACAGACAATCTCCAGTTCTCAAACCAGGACCTGAGATTTAATTCGTTAGTACCTACTGATTACTTTGAACACTGACGTCACATTGGGTATTAATCTGTATTTGCCTAACAAAATTAAACAGATGCATTCAAAGATTATTTATGCGAAAATAAATAAGTTGTCCCTTCACAAAACATTTATTACTATTTTATTCCGTATTTGGATGATTGAATTGAAAAAAAAAAATTCATGAACCAAAACTATATCCCCCATAATTCTGATGAATAAGAATTAATTTCAACTCACAACGTTTTTTCGGGCTATATTTCGAACTATAACGTTGATTCAAACCACAGTTTATAACAGTGAAAAGATAAAATAAACCAATATAACAATATCTAACTGCTTTTTTTCCTTACACTGGTAGGAATAATCAGTAACGACCACACAGTCAACCACCTTACAATGGCAGTAATTTTGGCATCTTCATGTATTTGCTTCAGATGCAGTAAATAATTTAATCCAGTAGACGAATTTTGAACAGCTAAATGACCATCATCTCTACGTTTTTCTTTCCACCTTTGACCATAGTAAATGACACCTATATAGTAGAAACTCGACTTTAAATCCAACGTTTTCTTTTTCGAGGCGGAGACCAATCTTGATAGTTAATGTCTCCTCTGACAGATTTCGATCATCGATCATGATACCGTTTGCGGGTGAAGTTCTTGAGAGGGATGAAGAAGGCAACCGATATGGGAAGGAATGAAGTTTATAAATTATGACGCAGGAAAGGCGAAGGAAAATTATAAGGACAAAAAATAAATGGGTTGAACTGTATGGAACACGATAAAGTGAAATTTATTCAATTCATATAAAAAAATTATGATGAAAGTTATGTCTTTTTCGGAAAATGATTGATAACACAGAATGACTTGTGCTACTGATTCTGATAGTTTTGTGCCACTCTGAAAAAGGAGCCTTTGTTATATATGTATAAAAGTAATTGAAAGAAAGTTTCATTCGCAAGCACTTGAAAAAAAAAATCAAGTAAGCATGAAGAGCAAGAAACAATTGAAGACACAAGTGGATGGATGGATTTCTGTGGATATAGTTTTCAAACACATAGAATATTTTTCAGGTTCCATGTATCTAATGTGAAAAATATGAAAGTTACGATTTGAAGAAGAATTTATGTTCACCTATTTTGAACTAATCCTGCTGGATAAAGGAGTTATATACATTTTATTTATGTTCATGAATACTATATTTACTAATAATGCGATTTATCTGGCACTTGAATCCTTCATCCGTTAGAACCTATCGCTGTTTTCTGTTGAATATTGACATCAGTGTACATAGTTCCAAAGAAGTAATGTTAAATTGTTTTGTTTATATTAGTCGTAGCACCGTCTATGCATGTTCGAAAAAATGTATTGAATGATCCAGTATGTTTTCGGGATGGCATCAAGTGGATATGTATCGAATAGTATGGTAGTTACCTATACAAGAATACACTTGATGAATTTAAGCCTTTTATAAAGATAAATATTCTGAAAAATAAATGACAAAAAATTCAACCTAAATATTTTACCTTAAACAGTCTTACTTACAGAAAAGATGAATGAAACATCGGAAAAAAAAATTCAAACCTGAAAGAGCAGTTGGTTTATATTTACAGCAAATTAAAATATTTTTATGAGCATATAATAACTGAAAATAGAAAAATCAGTGATCAAAATCGAGCCTCTAAGAGAATGAAATGAACCTTGCATCTATTTATAATACTCTGATGAAGCTGCCCATTTCAATGGATGAAGGATTCATGTACCTTTGATCAACTTTTTCTTCAAAACTATTAACATTTACCTTTACTACATGTTCCGTATTCAATTATGTGATAAAGTTCTATTCAAATTAGCTTATTGAGTTTTCATTCACTACAACAAAAATGAATACAATTTAGAATACTTTAAACGCGTTTTTCTCGAAATGAACTTTGCATGACATACACCCTTCATCCACTTGTGTCTTCAATTGAACGTTAATGTATTTGGATATAGAGGAGTTAAAAGGGGTCAAAAGGGACTTCACGCAGTAGCCAAGTCCGTCAGACCTATCAAGCTAACACCGTTCCTGCTTGAACCGCTGGTGAATATTGAGGATATATTCTTACTGGACTCTTATAAGGACCCCTAATGGACAAATATTAGACTTGTTCACAAGTTCAAAAACGTGTTAACTTTTGCTAATGCGAAATAAAATACGTGAGATGGCTCAGTGGATTCGTAAAATTGTGCATAACCGATTAATATAAACAATTTGGAAGTTATGAACATTTAAAAATTTCGAAAGGAAGGAGTCAAAGTTTCACAAATGACTCAAATCTAAAGATGAAGACGAAATTAAAGAAGAGCTATTCGAAAAAAAACGAAAATAAGGATCACTTATTATACGGTCAGGAAAGATTCGAAGCAGCATATATGTTTTATCCGTATAAAATGAAAATATTACAAGAACTGAGTGATGATGACCCTGATAGTAAAATATAATTTTGCGAATCAATGAGCCTGGAGCATAAACATTAGTTGAAATAATGAATTTCCTTTATTTCTGAACGGGGATGGAGGTCAACAAGCACAACTGTTCCTCTCTAGATGAGGACACACCTAGCATCATTAAGAAGTAAATGTGTGTGATGGAATTTATGGATGGAAGTCTAAATGTAGAGATTCATCTCAATGTGTTGAAAACTGCGATAGAGTCTTTAGTTGTCGACTATCAGGAAAATCAAATTGATCCCAACGGCAACCCATTCTGTAGTGACGAACAGCTTCATTATTAACAAAACGGCGTTCCATGGCACCATACAACGGCCCTGTGAGACACTGGTTAGATGACCATTGTAACAACCGGAAGGAGGGGAGCTATCGTGTGATGTACAAGATCTCCGGATTTAACACTCTTAGATTTTTTATGAGGTTTTCTGTAATCTGCATTTTAACAAACCTAACCAGCTTCACTTGAAAAATTCAGGTATTAGTCGGAAATGCCGGATTATTTTTTCCGAAATTTTTGCGAATATGACATACGAATTTTAAAACAGGCTTTATTATTGTTGTGAGAATAAAGGAAATAATTTACTGTGAATGAGATGATGAAAAATATCTGTAAAAAAAAAAGTTTTTTGAATGGCCATTGTTCAAGGGCGATAGCAAAGTGACTTAGACACTCTACTAACCAGGCAATTTACTCTGAAGTTATCTGATGAGAACAATATAATATGAATGAATGAATAAATGAATATAATTAATGCAGTAAACCATTTATGTATATTAGGAATAGTACCCTGCAATACATCTATCACGACGAGTTATTGTCTTCCAGTTGGGTATGAATGAAATAGTTTTGTAATAATTTGATGACTGACTTCAGTAGTTACCACTGGATATTTTTCTGATATTTTTTCCAAACTGAATCATTTCTCATTAACTACTAATTGTTTCCATTTCAATCTAGTGTATCGACCTGCTCCTCTCAATTTCTTTGATACTTCGATTTTTTGCTTCTTTATCTTCCGGGTTGAAATCATCAGTCACTGACAAATTTCCTGTTCTTAAAAACTACGTAAGAATTCAAGTAAAATTGGTCTGGATCTGCAGTTATTTTTTTAAAGACGAAATTATTTAATTGTTTCCCAAAATTTCTGATTTCCAATTTATCATTTATTACTTCAGTAATTTTGAGAAAATAAAATAAATTGGACAATGCATAGAGATTATATCGTCAAGGGGCTACACTGTCCCCTGCATAGTTGCTTGAATCCAGTCCTCCTAAAGAAGAATCAATAGGCCACATTAAATTTTTTTTCTATGAGAAAAACGTTCAAACCTGATCATTACAAATCAATAAGGACTTCGTGTACCTCTTTTTCTCTTTGCACTTCAAACAAGTAGGTTTTTCATCATCATCCAAAGTTTCTTCATAAGTAAAATAATCTTAACATTGTGACATACTGTTATTTGCAAAATCGGTAAGGAAAGGTCCCAGAATGGGTTAAACTTCACTGAACAACTACTAAAATATGTATATTCATATTAGTGATAGTATTAGATGAAACGCCTAAAATTGGGAACCACTGAATATTATTTTTACAGACCCTTCCGATGATGTATCGAGTTTCGACCATATGCCATGTAGGATTGAGCATATCTAAATAACTTTTTTTTCAGATATATTCACTGTATAATGATCATAATGAAAAATATTAATTCCGATATATAGATTATATTTCAGTATCAAGTCCTCGATACCACTCGATTGTAATCCACCCCTGTCGTACTCCCGCGTAATTGTTTAAACGGCATTCCCCTCTACCGTCACCGCCTGCACAGCTATCGACTTCGCAAGTGCCGTCCTGCCGTCAAGCAGTCAAGCCCGTCATTCGTCCTTTAATATTTGCAGCGAACATGTGTTGTCGGTATAGGTAAAATATTTTACGACTTTTACTAATATAACTCTTCCCTACAGCAATTTTTTTAGGGTAGAAGACACCGTCAATTAATGTCTCTTGCGATGTTCTTGGAAAATTGAAAAGGATGAAGAACTGACTGTTGATGAGTCCCAATACAAAGCAAGTTTCTCATCTTGCTTTTGATCTCGAGTTCAGTTATAGTAGTAGGAATAAGAACAAGCAACATAGTTTAGATAGCAACGTTACACCAGAAAGATCATATTATGATAGCCAAGTTCCGCAGAAAAATTCATCGCAACGCGGAAAAGCAGCACGATACCACGCACGGCCTTAACTCTGGCGGGAGGGCCAGGATTATATACGTTGATGGTTGCAGTCTGGGGGAAAGCATTGGTCTACGATGACGGCCGATATACGCGAGATGCTATCAAGCGGAGTCTGAAGAATCTGACTCACATGGGTACCTGGATGGAGGAGATGGCTGTCCCGTAAAGGTAAAACTTACCGTCTCTCCGTGTTTTGCGTCCAGAAGGTAGTGCCTTGCTGGGTAGTGGGTGAGCAGAGATGCTGGGTTACTGATATTGCACCAGTAGTTGTGAAATCATAAGATCCCAACGTTGGATAATAAAATGGTACTGTCCACGGACTTGGATGGCCTCAGCGCGTTGATCTGGCGTAACAAAATCCGCACTAAACCTAATCCAATATCGCCGGTATAAGTCGAAAGACAGGTGGATGCCTTGGAGGCTGAGGTGGAGAATGCCCAAAAATTGCTGCTTTATGTTTATGTTTTCTTCAAACGAAGTGCCAAACGAATTTGAAAAGGATTTATTCATTCTCAATAACAGAGTTAGTATCTGAGGATATTATCGCTATATCGTGCTAGGAATCGCACGTTAAAAGGTAAGACCTCGTTAATCCTTAGCTCGCACAAGTTTCGACTTCTGAGGGCTGTCGTTCGTAGGGGGGTGACAGCTGGTTAACGAAAAAATAATTTTAAACAATTTAAACAATTTAAATATCGAGCAAGGGCACTGCCAAGAGGGACAGGAATAACATCCTAGCAAATGGAATGATTATTAGCGATTGAAATAAATTGAATAGCATCATCCGAAATATCATCGATTATATCTCGGAATAGAATTCATGGTGTCTGATCATTATCAGAAAAAAGATAAATCATATCAGAATTCAGTTGGTCATGGGAGTCGCAGTTTTGGCTCGTTCAATGATCGAACCTAGGAATAAGGAATGACAATACATTCATTCCTTCGGAATTCAAAACAAAACTTTCATCTCACTGAAGCGATTCAGAATACATTTCGTAAAATAGGTATATCTCAGAATTGACGGAATCATCTTACACCACTATTGTAGGGAAATGTCAAAGAGGTGGTAGAGACATCTACAGCCATAGAAATCCAGTGTGATATCAATTCATCGAAGCCATGACAACATTTACAGACATCGAGGGTGCCTTTCATAATGCATCCACCGAATCTATAGCAAACGCTCTATCAAAAAAGGGGTACGTCACCTATTGTGCCAATAGATAAACGTCAACTTGAAAAACAGGGTTATTTATCATATCAGCAATTGACGGAATAACACTAACAGCTAAGGCAAACAGGGGGCGTCCTCTTTGGGCCATCCTAATGGACGAACTAATTAAAATGCTAGCATCCAAAGGCCTTCATCGCTTAGGATATGCCAACGACCTTGCCATTATTGAAAAATATTAATTTGCAAGGACAGTCTTGGAGTTTACACAGACAGCCCTAGATATAATCGACAGGTGGAGTAAATAGGAGAAGCTGACAGTAAACCCTCATAAAACCACATTAGTTATATTTACACGAAAAAAAGTACTGAAATAACTAAGGTCACCTGTACTGAACGAGACAGAAATTCCATTCAACCAAGAGGCAAAATACTTAAAAGTAATCTTCGACCAGAAGTTAACATGGAATCAACACCTATACAGATTTATATAGAGAAATGTACAGTAGCCTCCAATCTGTGCAGGAGAATGGGCGGAAAAAATTGAGGGCTACAACAAAAAATTACTTCATGGCTCTATGCTAGAGTTATCAGATCCTTCATAACGTACGGGTCGATGGTATGGTGGACAAACACCAAGCAGGTAGGAGTGGTTCGACGACTCGGAGCACTGCAAAGACAAGCATATCTGAGTGCTACCGGGGCCATGAAAACCACCCAACAGCCGCACTGAAGGTCTTGTTCAACTTGCCGCCGCTACACATATACACTCAAGCCGAAGCCTGGTTAGTTACGAGCAGGTTACTTAGAGGACAAGCACCCATAAGCACGATGCACGAAAGATACTAAAAAAAGCTATACGAATAATTGGAAAACAACCCTCTTATACTTATTTATTATGACCTCAGATGGCATACTTTCCAGATGAAGCTTTGAGAAAACTTTTAAAGTGAGTATAACAGACAGGGATGCCTGTCTATACGGATTGCTCAAAAACTGATAAAACTGATATCGTCGTAATTCACCATTGCGCTCAAAAGTGATTAAGGCATGAGTTTCTGAAAAAAAACATTGTCATTGAAGCCCTAAAAGAGCTGGGAAGTCAGAACAGACTGACCCTAGCCTGGGTACCAGTACACACAGGTTATGGAGGCAATTAAGAAGCCGATTCACCAGCCCGTGCAGGGGAAAGTGAGGCCCTGAATGGCCCGGAACCGTTCTGCGGTATGGCAGGCTGTACTAAAAACAAACACCAAATCATCGATTCAACAGAAATCTCACGAACGGTGGAACAATTCACCAGGAATGAGACAGGCCAAAGAGTTTATCAAACAACCGCAGCCATTCACAGAATAACTACTAAGGCAGAAAGGGAGCTTTACTGAAATAATAGTAGGACTTCTTGCAGGGCATTTTAGGCTCAATTAACATATGAGTACAATCGGCCAAGCAGGAGAAATTATATGCAGGTCTGTCAGGAAAAAAAAAGAGAAAACATCAGTACACATGCTATGACTGCGAGGGCTCGTCACGGCTGAGGTTTCTAACACTGCGAGAAGGAAAACCAATAGCTTCCAGATACATGGGAGTTCTAAAAAGAAGTCTATGGAGTATCATAACGGAGACAGGGCTAGATAGAGAAATGTAAATGATTTCGAGTGCACACACAATATATTTGAAATGGTCGCAGTGTAGAGACTTGTAGCTTGAAAGCCCTAAACTAATCTGATCCAATCTGATCTAGGTGTGTACTTGCTTAGCTGGTAAACTCAAACTGTTTATCCAGAAATGTCAAATAATCACTTCCCGCTCTAAAATCTTAAACTGGGCTAGGAAAACAAAATTTTGTGCTCTGAAGCAACTCTCCAATAAAAATCATATGCAAAGAAGTTTTTTCAAGCAGAAACGAAGCAGTCAATCTTCTTGCATCAGTTGCTGTTGTTGAATGTTGAAATAATTTTACTAAAATTATTCCGTTACAGAATAATCCTCATCTTTAAACCAAATAGTAAAATATGTTAATTTTGGAGAAAATCGTTTATCGACTTACGCGTCGCGTAATTCTTCCTCCTACGTTCAAAACAATATGAACTGACAAATACCATCAGTTCTCATGCCTCCTATTTGGTCTTTCAACATGTCCTTGGATCTTGGTCCTGGCTGAGTACTAAGTAGGCCATATCCGGTTTTGTGAGTGAATTATTTGGACAATTAACTCAATTTTTAACCTCACAAGAAAAATTGTACAAATTTAATGATTAATGGGTGAGACAGTCAGGATGACAGCGGAAAAAGGCTGCCCTCAAGATGAAGTTTAATCGCCTTTACTGTTGTCACTGGTTGTCAAAGATCTGCTAGTTAAGTTTCGAAAATCTGGATTCATGACTCAAGGTTGCCTGCTCATCACCACTACGGGAAGACATGACGGAGTAATCTCCGACCGCATGCAAGTAGCCCTACACAAATCAGAAACGAGAACCTACGCGAAGGAGAAACTCAATGTCAATCCTTGCAAACAGTACTGGTTCCATATTCACCACGAGGCGAAAGTATTGAAGTATTGAAGCCCCAACCCGGAATGGGACCCAGCTAACATTTTCCAAAGAAGTAAAATACCTGGACGTTATGATCGATCAAAGACTGACATGGAACAGCCAAATCACATTCTTTCCAGGGTTATAGCGGCAAGCTGGACATGCCGCAGAGTTTTCGGTAAGATATTGAATGGTATGAATAAACTTAGAGCAAATGTTTCTACTCTGATATTTTGAAACAGACCTATTCATTGTGTTTAGTTAAGATAAGGACAAACCTATAGTAGAAGCATTTGCTAGCTTTTATTCATACTACTCATGAAACCAAAAATGAATTATTGGTCATACCAAATGTTCAACAAATCTATGATCGCCTACGCCTCACTGGTATGGTGGCCAAAAATGCAAGAAATTTCAGCACAAGTTGAGCTGCAGAAAGCGCAGTGGCCAGCTTGCCTGAAAATCACAGCAACAATACTCACGTGCCCTACTGCAGCTCTAGAGGCAATGCCAAACCTTTCGCCAACATCTTTTTATAATGAAAGTCGCAGCAAATAGTGCCTCCAGACTGTATCAGACAAAAAACTCAAAAGCAGGAAATCTGATCGGACATCAAAAGATTTTGGAACACATCTTCCTAGAAGCATTGTCGTAACCGACAGATTTACAAGAAGACCAGTCCTTAATTGGCAATGGATACCTCAGTGTGGTACACAGATGGGTCAAAGATGAACAAAGGGGTTGGAATCCATCATTCAAGCAGAAGTACATGCTATAGAGATTTGTGCTCTGGAATGCCTTCAGATAGCCAAGCAGCAGTAAAAGCTCAGAAGTCACATACTTGTAGTCTAAGCTGACTTGTGACTGTAAAAAAAACTGAAACATCTGACAGGAAACAACCTTGATGTAGGTGCCAGGTCACAGGGGTATCAAAGGCAATGAGAAAGCAGACTGCCTTGTCAAAGTAGGGGCAAAAACACAACTTACCGGCCCAGAACCCTTTGTATTAACTCTTCAAATCCCACTTTAAAGAAGAGTTTCGACGCTGGGAATTTGAACAAATGATATCTCACTGGAATAAAATGCCAGGACAAACACAAGCGAAAAGGCTATTGAGCCCATCGCCAGAGAAAGCTGAACAGCTTCTCGAGTTGGACAAAAAAAAACTTGAAATTGGTTAAGGGACTACTCACTGGGCACTACCCTCTGGGGTATCACAGAGATGGGCAAGTCAGAGAATGAAAGTTGTCGCTACTGCGAGAACTTCGCGGAAACTGCAGAACATCTGCTTCGCAAATGCCCAGCGCTCTTTTGCAAGAAGCTCAAATTCCTGAAACGGACATTCCTAATGCCCTCCTACATCAGGAACTTAGCTCCCAGGAAACTGATAAACTTCGTACAAAGTCTCAGGTTCCCGGGTCTTGAATAGATAAAGGGTCATGCACAAAATACCTTACATGTTGAGGTGCTTGTGAGGCTGCACAGCCTGCACGACCCCCCTATCACCTACAATCTGAAGACTTATGTATCGAGATAGCAGATGTCATCGTAAAAAATGTCTAGGCAGAAATCTTCTGATTTTCAAAAAAAATTATAATTTGTCCAAATCTGGCAGATATAACCAATTTTGAAGAAAAGAAGTTAGAATCATTTTTCCATAGGCAAATTTCAAAGTACTTTTTTATGTTACTGACAAAATCAAAAAAGTTTTTCGTGACAACAGTATTCTTAATGTTGTAACTTATCAGAACAAATTGAAACATTGACCTAGTACACTTATACAGGTTACCTTTTAACATTAACGTTAAAATTAACATTTTTTTATTTTCAGACTATGGATGGTACGAATTTCCTGAAAGATACATCAAGGAACGAATATCTTACACAAAACCAAACTTTCAATCAATACTAGAACATTGACTACCACCAACCTATTCGAATACCTGCGGTTTACCATGAATATAAAAACTAGGCTTCCAAATCGATAGCGGAATTATTGAAATTCAGGCACTAACGAAAAATTGAAGGATTTTACTGCAAAATTTATTTCGTTTTTTGAACAGAACGTGTGATTCAAAATGAGACAATTCGTACAGTTCATTATCATTCTAGTATCAACTTGCACTGCGATGAAGTACGACAGGGTATTCATCAATTATGTTGAGAGAGAAACGTCTGGCAGTAGGACGCAACAGGATGGATGACAGTCCTATAATGTATCATCCCAAACCCATCGATTCCGACTGACACTAGTGTACAAATTAATCATAATATGTCATCCAAGGATCTCAAGCAAGATACTTCCAAAGTTAAAGTTTAATGCTTCTTTGTACGATTCAGATGTGTCTGCTGGGGTCGAGACCCATGATTGGTGTTATGAATACGGCAATCAGCCCTCTTTTAATCAAATGATTGTAACCAGAAAATAATTATTAATAATGAAAATAGTAATACTTCTTTTTGAAAAGTCGTATAGAATGTATCCAGAGGCATAGCCTGTGCGGGTTGAAGTGGCTATTATTCCAGCTGTAGGTGAACCTACAGCACCATCTCGAGTAGTCGCTGCGCACTTCAAGCAAGCACCAGACGTCGGGACTGGCATCTAGGCAACGCACATCACATATTTTCTTTTTCAACAAGGAATATGGTCGCCAATCGATTGAGAGTTGAGAAAAATAATCGTAAATTCAGGGATCGAATCTAGACAAGCACTGGCAGAAGTTTCTACGGCCGACATCTAACCGCTGCGCTACCGACCACCAGGAATTTGAATTTCTTTTTTGTCTTCAACATGAGGAAGTGAGCTATGGAATTGTGAATATTCTCGATTCCACTTTTTCACTGATTCCAAACATAGACGTGAGTACTTTATGAAAAAGCACTTTAATAAATGCGGCGTGTTGTTATGAATCAAGTGAAAACAATTTGTTGATTTTTTTAATTGTTTTCTCCTTCATTCAGCTGTACCTTTACGAGCAAAGCTCATAAATCTTCAGGAGACTTGTGTGAGCTAGAAATGACGAGGGTCTCAACTTTAACGTGCGATCTCATACTGAAAGTTTCAAGAATATTTCAAAAAAACTAACCAACTCTGATCTAGGCATCAAAGTTAGATCCAGGCACTTAAGAGCATTTGACGTCAAATTTTTTCGTATATAAGCCCAACCTTTGCTAGACTGGTCTAGATATCTCGACCTTCTGTGGAAAAATGTGATTTTATATCGAGAACTGTTCCTTTGATTATTATACTGTAAGTAATAATCATGATATAAAAGTAAGTGTAAGAACTCCAGCACAGTTTGACCGACCAATTGGGTTACAATTAAGATATTTGACCGGAGGCTGAAATATTACTTGGACGATTAATTAACACACTTGAAGTTCGATCATAATTATATGAAGCCACATCCCATTAAGGTAAACCTTTTATTTGCCACAAAGTATATGGATTACACATGGTGTTCTCAAGAGTTTTGAAATATAAGTATAATTGGCCAAAATGAACAATATTACCAGAAATTACCTACATATAATAGACATTAGCTGAAGAGCGATCCCATTACGATGATATGTTTAGAAAAATTGTTATTACCACTCATCTGATGGCGGACACATTGTTCGTGTTGGTAGAGCGTTAGCTTCTCGAAAATAAGGGCGTTGGTTTAAATCCCAGCACGGTCACCAGTCCCTTGCATGGCATCACATGTTGAAAGGAAAGAGCCTTGTGTACCCGAGTTCAAAAATTTTCGACGGTTGCTCGTAAGGGTGCGATTTCGAAAAACATTTGAGAAATTACATGTTGAATAAACAGTACCTATTCAAACTATGCCAACCACCTCATTGAAAATAACCATATCTCACACAGAATAATGAAATTTTGTATGTCCAACCTAAACATGTTGGAGTCCATAGAGGTCAAGAAACACTCACGTGACAGTAACAATATTCTCTGAATTAGTAACAACTAAGTCTTGGGCCGCAGTGGTCATGATGGTAGAGCGCTAGTCTATTAATCAGAGGAACGTGGGTTCGATTCCCAGCATGGTCACTGGTCTCGTGCTAGGAATCGCACGTTAAAAAGTAAGACCTCGTTAATACTTAGCTCGCACAAGTTTCGACTTCTGAGGGCTGTCGTTCGTAGGGGAATGACAGCTGGTTAAAGGAAAAAACAATTGTAAATTTTTTTTTTCAATTTTAAACAACCAAACTGCTCCTTAATAGATAGATACATAATTTATTTGACTACGTTACACAATAAACTGTTTGTAGCAAGTCAAAAAAAATAGTCTATAAAGTTATGGTTAGCTGGACAATTGAATAAGTCAAATAAAGTCGATAAGTACAAATAAAAATAAACAAAAAAGCACAAAATATAAAAACAAATGATTGAATGTCTTAACACGATAAGCCCCGGCATGAGGGAAAAAAATCGCACTGTTAGGACCGGATTTTTTTTTTCAAAACCCCTTACTTTTGTCAGTGAAATGTCAATGTCATTGAATTTATTAAAAAATAATTGTTTTTCAGTTGCTTTTCGAAAAAATTCATTGAGACATTACATTGATGACACCAGGTCTGGACGAAAAAAAATACATCCATTTGGACCAGAATAAATGTCCGCGATGTAATTACCACTGCACCATTAGTCAAACCAGTTATTGCATTTCTTGTTTTTTCAAAGTTCATAATGCTACAAAAAATATTCAGTTTTGATTTTATTATTTTTTTTTGATAATAAATGATTTTTTTTCTGGAATACGGTCTTTTTGATATAACTTTTTTATTTATTGACATTTTCCCAACCCGCAAACAGTGATGTAGGTACTCTTGGGACCGGGAGTTATTTATTGCCATAACGCTTACATTGAAGCGTGCGATCGCTTACTTGCTACCCGGTCTGAAAATATATGTTGCTGTGTGTCATTACCCTGATACCTCGTGGTCCTGAAGTTACATTGAAGTAAGGCATCATGCGGGGCTTAACGTGTTAACATCATGCACTCTAAAAAATATCGGTGGTAAGCACAACAATATTGTTAAGTCATTGAAATTCTCATCATTACTATAACCTATTTCTTATAGTTGGAATAGTTACCACCACAAATATATTATTTTCAAAAGTAGATATTTGCCATGACTTTATTATTCGTTAATTTGGTGAACTATGAGAGTTATCTTGACTATTCTGAAACGTTATTGGCGATTTTGTAATGATGACAATTCAGCATTAAATTAAATTAAACTTTAAATTCTAGCGCTTGTTCTTTTAGCCAGCCAATGACCTTGCCTACAAGTGGCACGTGACCGTCTCCTCCAATCAAATACGTACGTTCATGATGACGCCGTCTTTTCGATATCCAGATTTGCGCTACAGCATGCCAAATTTTGGAATGCATTAAAATCATAAATTAGCCATTGTTTCGTGACAAATTAAACATGTGTATTGTGTTTTAAATGTCGTACGTAGTTTTCAAGTGATTTTTTTTTCTAATGCGTGTAACAAACAGGTAGGTGTTAAGAGTTTCAAGTTTCAAGTGCATGGTATAATAGTTCTGTGATCTGTGGGTCGGTTCGGTACGGTGCAACGACTTTGTCGATAATACTTGGGTACGGTGTTGATTACTCTCGTTTGAAATTATGGAAATCGTAAGTGATATATTGAAAGAATGGAAACTGGACAACTTGATCCCCATATTCGAAGGTAACAATACATTTTGTTTTAAATTCCAACTAGGTACTCAGAATTTCCTGTGTCAGTTCAACTGATTTTATGATTTGAATTATTAGTATCAAAATTTCCCAAAAGTAAGTAATCGAGTCCTTAAATATCAAGAAAATGATCACAAAATTACAGAACATACTCTGATTATGAACGGCTAGGTACTGCTTTTATTGTCATAATCTACTTTTTGATTAATGAAACGAACTAGATACGTAGAGGTTAGGTACATAAATCAGTACAATCTGATATTGTTGCAATAACAAGAAAATATAATTGAAGGAACAATACATTCAGGTAAAAGGGCAACTGGCAAAAATATAAAGTTTTACATTGGGTGGGAAAAGCAAACGTTTTTCATACCATTGCTGGTTTGTGGTAGTAACTCACAGAATTTAATACAGTTCGAGTGAAATAGTTGGTATGGGTAGAAATTAGGGGAGCAGCAACGATTTAAAACTTGAGTTTTGAGAATCAATGGGGCTTACTTGTTGTATTGTTTTGAATTATTCAAAAGTGTCAAATTTGAGAATCTGTATGAAGCCTATTGGTTGGATAGTTTTGAAGTATTCAAAAGGGCCAATCAGTATTTATAAATTCACAAAACTTACATGTTGAATATTTTTAAAAATTGATTTTGGAAACTAAAAGTATTTTTTCGTTTCAGAACAGGGGCTAGATATTGAAGTCTTCAATACCCTCTCGGAGAGCACAGTGAAAGAAATAATTCCCAAAATTGGGGATCGGTTGAAGTTTCTGAACAACTTTAGAATATATCGGAACGCCAATGACAGCCTCATATTTGACATATCTGATATATCAGGTATACTAAATCCCACATCATCAACATCAAGTTTGTCAATAGTGGACATTCAAGGTAAATAATTATTATTGAAAATAAAGTATAACTACTCAGCATATCTTATTCACATTTTATTTGCAGTTATGTATTGAGCTTTCGGTAACACCAGTTTTTTTTAGATAATATTCTACCAGTGGATTCAGATAGAGATTGTTTATCCACAAACTCGGAGAATAAAAAATTTGTTAGTACCTATATACATGGATACTATATACTTGCTTTTATTAACTTGATTGTGTTCCAGGATTTAGAAGGTCTACTCAAGTCAAGTGCAGAACGGAGGCAAGTTTTGAAATCAACTGGAAAATTTGATGTTAAAATACGGAATATGCTCACTGATATAATAATAACGAACGAGCTGAAACTTGATGAAAAAAGAAAGTAATGTAAAGTAACTCAATTTTACTCATGGCAATAAAGAAATTGAAAACTGTGCTTAATGCTTCAGCAATTTTTTGTTTAATTTTTAGTATAATCTATGCAGAGAAGAATATTGTTTGTTTTTATTTATTATTTATGAATAATAATAAAGTTAGTTGTAAGAGTGAAATTTTTTCTTATAATAATTAATTTGGTTGTTGAGGCATAATAAATACGTTTGTAATTTTCTGAAGAACTGTTGAAAATACCGAGAATTTTTTTCTGGGGCAATTACTTGAAATGAAAATATACTTGAATCAGTACTATTGATTTTGAGGAAGACTGAACATAATAATGGAGCTGAAAATAATTATTGGTTGACTTAAAATGACACAATACTCATACATAATAAAATCTGTATTGTTATTCGAGCTAAATTCAATTGGCCAGTTCTAGTAAAATGTACCGTTACTCAGATGAAAATCTATTATCATAACAAAGGGCATGTGTTAAGATTGTTGTAGATTTTTATCCAAGTAACGATACATTTTACTAGAACTGGCCAATTGAATGTGGCTTGAATGACAATACTGATTTAACTGGAATAGCAATAGTTTATTGTCATGAAAAAAATAAGAGAATTATTAAAATAACATTAATATCTCTTCAGGGGAACAATAAATACAAGTTGAGGTTGATATATTGTATTGAGACCCTCATTATATTCTATAGTAACTGTGACTAAATATATTTGTCACCAAGACAATGAAAAAACATGAGAACAACGGTCTGGAATTGCTGAGGTAACCATAGTTTATTTTTCAGTTAACTACACAATCGAGTTTAGGTAACAATATTGTATTGTAAATCTCAGTATATTTATGTAGTAACCATGATAAAATATTTTTGTCATGATCACAATATAAGAATGTGTGGAAAACAGTATTTATTTTTACTAGTAACTATACATTCAAGTAAAGGTGACAATATCGTATTTTAATCCACATTATACTCTTATAGTAACCAATACGAAATATCATATAGTAATTGTAACAAAATATAATATAGTTACCATGACAAAACGTGTGTTGCAATTTTTGTTTTGTTATTATAACTAGAATTTTAGCTGTGCCCATACTAATCAGAATTCTTGTCACCATTCTGGTTATAATGACAAGATTTTTTTTCCGTGTACACATTTAAAATGATCCATATATAGAATAGAAACGAAATTTCCAAAAAATTACTTTTAAGTGTTTTTTTTTAAATTTGGAAATCATCAGGTAGATAGTTGTGAAGGTTGACATCTAGAGTTTTTTTTATGATTCATTGAAAGGTTAGTGATTTGTTTTGACACTTAACAAGGAACATCCGCCTGAGAGACAGATATCATTTACATTTGTGTCACTACTGGCGCTCCGACCTGTCATAATTTTTCAGAAATGAAATCTGAGGCGGATATTCCAACTCCCAAAAAGCCTCGCACGCAGATATTCTATCTCCCAACAAGCCTAGCGGGCGGATATTCCTCACAACGCACTTTATAGAATGTTTCGTTCTAAGTGTTAATTTTGTTACAATGTCTAGTGTTATAGTCATAAAGATGTAATTGCTTGATCTTTATAACCAAAGTTTTGAGACTATAGCTAATGTGAGAATGAAAGAGAGGGAAATACGTTACTTTCTGTGTATCGTAACTAGTTGCATTATTGAACTGACGCAATAAAAAAAAAGTTCTACAAAGCTTTTTGCTGAAATGGTCGATATGACAAGTCCAAGTGACAGTACTATCGACTACAAACCCAAGTAATTTAACGCTGTCCACATTCGAAATAGCAGACCTCATCGTTGTAAACTGTAACTGTTGCCTTTTATCTGTATTCAGTTTGAGTCGATTTGTTACGAACCAGGTTTCCGCCATCTCAGCGACTTTTCAGCTGAGTTTCATACTTTTTGATGCCCAAGTTTCAAACCGTAAGATGACTTTGCCGGTGCTCTGCCCACTGAGCTATGATGCCTAACTGTAATGAGGTTTTCCCCATCTACTTAGTTGGGTCATCTGACTGGCGTAATAGTCGATCCACTCGATAGTCTTGTGAAAAAGTCTTTGTTGAATACAGAACTCCTGAGTTAAAAAAGAAAACATTCCTACTAATGGACAATTTGGAAAACATGAATATATAACAGCTGTTTAGGCCAGATCTGTTAAACTTAAATATATGTTATTTCATCTTACAAACTGTCTGGTTCTGATTTAATGAAATGAAGATATTTGACGAATTTCAAAAGAAGAAAAATGTGAAGCTTAGGTACTCTTACTACAGTATACGGAATATCCAGAGAGCCACTTTCAAATCACGGCTCCCAAAGAAATGATACAGCTGAAACATGCGTTGTTTTTTGTCTACATGCTCATATTTGACATAATTACTCAGTCTCATTTCCGGGTGTACGTTCGTTCATCAAAACTAATCATTTTGATCAAAAACTGTATATAGATTGATTACACCCAATTATTTCCTCATACCAATTCATTAATCACACCGGAAATTTTAAACATTCAGATCAACAGCCATTTGTATCAATATCATTGTGTCCCATTCAGTGCCAGCTGATGCCTGTATATTTTCACCAAATCATTGAAGCATGCGGTATAATTTCTGAGGCAAAAAGGCTACATTTGGGTTGATAACTTAAATGTTTTCTTATAATTATTGGAGACACTAATTTGGAATGTCAACAAAGCAACGGAGACCATTATATCATTGGACAAATTGGTAACCGTTATCAATTATAGAATGAGTCAGCTCAGAATATCCAATATTTACGTTAAATTTTTGATTCGACGGATATGTCTGTCTCATTACCACTGTAGAAACCATTGCTACGAGATTATACATAAAAGATTACGTTGAACGGCATAGGAGAAAATGAATAGCACCGCCTAATGGGTAACAAAAAGCTAAATTCAATAACATTTTGACCCTTGACATGAATCTTCGATGAGACATTCCTATACGATATTGACATATACCAACAGTATATTGTCACGCTCCCAGGTCATGGGGCTTTCAGCTTGGGGTTCTGGTAACCAATTACCAACTCCCCTATATTGGGGTTTCACTCAAAATTACGTTCTTTGGCTTTATGAGCCCAGTTCATGAAGTAGGTTGGTGAACAATTGAAACAGTTGGATAAATTCAATACATCTAATTAAATAATAACGAAATGTGAGGATAATGGTACTTACAAAATTATTACAATCATTTTAGGTATGGGTGGTGTGTCACACCTTGAGGAGATCCAGCTATCAACTAACTTTTTTTCAAAACCCTTTTCTTTCCAATCGAAGGTAATAAATCCTTCATCAGCGTATTCCAATTTCCCTCGTAAAAAGCCAATAATCGCCATTATGCTGAAACAGCGGTCTCGGCATTTATTGTCAATATTACTTAATACGACGTGAATTGGATACTTCCTGATATGCTTCGGGTTCCAGAGAAATACATGTTTTATTGAAAGTGAAATTGAATTTAATAAATAAAAGTATAAACGAGGTTTATTGATTTCCCTCACAATTTTGTCACGTGGTGAGAGACTTTTTGAACACCGAATGCTCACGGCGTTGGATAGGTCGGGGTAGCTACACTTCTTGGCCCCCAAGAAGCCCAGATATTACCCCCATGGACTTTTTTGTGGGGTTACATAAAAAGTTTTGTGTACGCTTACCATCGAGAATGCCTATAATGTCCTTTGTGCTCAAAGGGACGTATGTGATGGCTTACACGACAACCTCATTCGTCGCTTGGAATTGTGTGTTGACCGTAACATGATACCATGTTATACTGTGTTATGATTGCAAAAATATTAATTCATTTTGCCATGTTGTGATGTAACATCCCAATTTCACTTCTAACCCCACCAGCTCTGTTGTCAGTCCCAAGTCTGATGAAGGGGGAGGGAAAGTGAGCTTGCATGGTAATTTCTATCCAGTGGTGGCGCATTCATACCAATTAATCAGGTAATGGTAATGATAGATATGGATGGTGACTGATGCGCTGCGACCTAGTTAGATATATTGTGCCCCATCTTCTTCTGCTATTTCAAGGTGTTCTCGTTTACAGCAGCCCCCAATGCCTTGAGGAATTTAAGGATTTTTAGGGGGTCTATTCGTAGTATTTCTTCCACAGTCAGATGGTGTGATTCCAGTATATTCAATCTTTTGTAATGTACAGCATAACACTCCATCAATATATGGTGTGGTGTTTCTGGATATCCCCAACAGAATCTGCAGGTGCTGTCCTCCTCTAAGCCCAGCTTCCTTAGGTTTTCTTCAAGTCTGCAGTGCCCCGTCAGAAATCCCGTGATTGTCTTCGGACTAGTTTTGCTGAGCTTAATCAGTGTCTTCGATCTTGCTCGATTGAAGTTGCCGAAAAGATCTTTGGCTTGCCTTGGCCCTGGAAGTCTTTGCCAGTATGTTACCCTCATTTCTTCTTCAGTTTTATTGAGTTCGTTTCGGAAGTAAGATTTTCCAAGTCCGCAAAATGGTTCTGGCCCGATCAGTGGCGTTGATGCCCCTTTTCATGCCAGGGTACCCAGAGGAGGATCACCTTGTTGTTCCTGCCTAGATCATTAAGTATGTCTAGGCATTTCCAAACCATCTTTGAGTTGATGTTATATGAGCTCAACGCTTTGATGGTTGCTTGACTATCGGAGAAGATTGCGATTTCCTTATTCCGGTATTTCCTGTCGAGGTTGAATTGAATGCACCTTTCTATGGCATAAATTTCCGCTTGAAAAATACTGGGGAACAAGCCCATGAATTCGGAGTATTTGGTGCGAGGCCCAAAGACTCCTGCTCCAGTTCCGTCGGGAGTTTTGGACCCGTCCCTGTACCATGTTATGGCATTCTTTCCCAGTGCTCGAATGGATTCTATGCTCCATCCACTCTTGGCAGTTTGAAAGAATTTCTCGAAACTAAATTTCCTGAAAATTTCGTCATTTGGGAGATCGGCAAGGTGTGCACTTTCGGTGGGGGTTGAGCCCCTTACGATGTGTGCTGTCCCTTTGAGTCCGAATTTAGCCAACCTGAGGTTTGCTCCCAAGCAATTCTCCTCACCATGATATGGAGAGGAGTGAGGTCCAGAATTACCTCTATTACTGCTGTTGGAGTCGACCTCATTGCTCCTGTTATACAAAGACATGCTAGTTTTTGCACTTTCTCCAGGATTTTCTTCGTTATGACGAGTTCGGTTCTGCCGTACCACACTACTGCTCCGTAGGTGATCATAGGCCTCACTATCATGGTGTACATCCATCGCAGTATTGATGAGTTTACAGCCCCACGTTTTTCCTGCAATGTTCCTGCACACCATCAGTGATGATTTTGCCTTGTTAACGATCTTTTCAACGTGTCTGTTCCAGAGTAGTTTTGAGTCTAGGGTAAGCCCTAGGCACTTCACCTCTTGCTTCCATTCTGAGCTTGCTCCGTCGAGGCGAACAGCCCTTAGGTGCTGAAACTTTGTTCTTCTAGTGAATGGTACCACTGTTTTTTGATGAGTTGATTCTTAACCCCACAGATGGGAACCATCTTCTGATAGTCTCTAGCTCAGATCGCAGAGGGTTCCTTCGAATTTGCCTTTGGCCATAATGACTATGTCGTCAGCATATCCAAGACAAGTAACTCCGTTCCCGGTTAGTGTTCCGAGTAGTTCGTCTACTACGAGACTTCACATCAGAGGTGATAGTACCCCTCCTTGTAGGCATCCCCTGTTTGTGCTGATCCGAATGCAGATATCACCCACTTTCGTAATTAATCAGGTTATTTTTCTGTTGTATTTTTGTAATTCCTCTTGGTTTTCAACGTCTTCTGGTGAGGAAAATACATTGACAAATTTTCTGTTAATGGTGGTAAATCACCCTGTATAGTACAAATCTATTAATTCTCGTAATCCGTGAACACTCTCCACAAATAAGCTAATTTCGCGTCTGAATTGGACGAAGATGTATATAATTGGATCATAACCGGACAAATATCATTTGCTCTAGTATTTTCGTTTTTCCCATGTTCCGTGCGCTGTGAAAACAAAGAGATTCTGGAGAGAAAAATAAAACAGCTATCGCATACATTATTCAAATGGGAAGTATTCGGTTTGAGGAGCTGAAGACGAAAGATATTTTTGCTCTCTTCGTATAAATCTTCAGTTTGAATTATGGAAGAAAACATGCAATTTTACAGTAAAAATGTAGAAAAAGAGTGGGAAATGAAAGACAAATTCTTCGAAATAGATACCTAGATTGAACAGAAATTATGAAAAATACATATCATAACTGAGAGATACAGATTGTTCGAGGTATGTTGCATTCATATTTGATTGATAGGATCATCAGTTCTATGCATTTCCTTCTCCTCACTTGATTTGGAAGGTATTGCAAAAAGTCAATGAGGGTATCGTCACAAGTATAGTAGTGCCGCTATGGAAGTGCTAGGCGCTGTAGATTTTGCCAAGTAAGTTATAGTTCCTGGTCACAACATTGACCGTCATTCTATATGGAAGGACCGCACCCTGGTGGCAGGATTCTTATCACCGAAGCGATGAGCAGGGGAGGTTGAGGAAGCTACGCTGTCACCCTGTTTGTCAATATTAACAAAATCCACGATGAGACAAAGCAATGTTGGCTTGATGAAGATACGGCGAGAGTGTCGTTAGAGCCTCAATTTCATTTCGTTCTGCAGTAGCCCAGATATCCCCGATATCGTGCAGGATTTCAGAATCGAAAGTTTAGCTGAATATAATAATGATAGTAATAATAATGATACTTCCTCAGACAACTGGGAGGCCGGGTATCTACAGAACGAAATGGTACTGGATGGAGCCTGTAAAGTCATCAGAAGTACAGTTCCCCTTATTTGCTTAGGATGCGATTATGAAAAAGCAGGCATTGGGACATTTCTTTTCAAGACCACATCCCGTGCAGCTGATAAACTCGGTCTCGTACACACTGAACGGACGAACCCAAACTTTGTCAACGAGTTGAAACTCTTTCAGCAAAATGCCCAAGTCAAAGCTGCGGAGTAAGAGTCTATTACAGCTACATATGGATAGGCTAATGCTTGGGATCTTCTACAAGAACATTGACGACCTTGGCTCATCCAGCAATCTGACATTCGCATTTCTCAGGTCAAGTGGGCAGAAGTCGGAAACCAAGGAATTCATAATGGCGTCTTCAACACCCTAGCCTACCGTAGTCGCGCGATGGGTAAAGAGGTCCCTGACATTAGATGCATTGCGTGTCGTAGGACAGCTGAGATCATAATGCATTTGCTGTCAGCCTGTTTAGCTAATGTAGTCTCAGCCTATATCCACAGGCATAACGCGGCATATGAGTGTTCTTCTACCATTCACACTCGTATGGTATAGACGGGATACCGGTGTTGCTTTAGAGGATATTGCGTCCATTGTGGAGAAAGAGAAGTGTTGAATCTATTGGAACTGCTCATTAGCCACTCTCAGGTAAATACAAACGAATAAGCCTAATGATTTCTCCTCGACCATCAAAGTAGGACGTAGAGTTTTTGGCTCCTGTCAAAACGAACATCGTCCGAAAGGAGAAGGAAAAACGGACAAAATACTCCACAGGCTTCACCCAAACCATTCAGTTGAAATGGTCGTTGTGATCATTGGGACACTTGGTGGAATGTTGGACACGCTTCTTCCTTATTTAAAATTATACCGGCTTGCCGTGATGCTGCAGAAAGGGTGTCGTACAGGCTGCAGTCTCACAAGCACTTCGACCTATAAGTTCTTTTGTGCGTGACCCTTGATATATTCGAGGCCCGGGATTTCGAGGCTTCTTGCGAAAATTATCAATTTCCTGATGTCAGAGAGCGTCAAAAAGGTCCCTTCTAAGGACTTGAGCCTTTTTCAGAAAAGCGCTGGGCATTCGCACAGCAAATTTTCTGCAGTTTCGCAAAGTTCTCGCAGTAACGGCAACTATCACTCTCTGATTTACCCATCTTTTAGAGGTGGTACCCCAGAGGGCAGTGTCCAGTGAGAAGTTCCGTTACCATCTTAAAGTCTTTCTTGTCCAACTCGAGAAGCTGTTTAGCTTTCTTTGGCGATAGACACACTAGTCTTTTCGCTTGTCTTTATCCTGGCACTTTAGTCCAGTGAAATTTCATTTCATCGGTTTCCCAGCGTCAAAGCTCTTCTTTTAAGTGGGTTCTGGAGAGTCCACAGATGGGTTCTGGGCCAGAAAATTGTGTTGTGTGTTTGCCCCTTCTTTGGCAAGGCCAATCTGCTTCTTCGTTACCTTCAATTCCTCTGTGACCTGGCACCCACATTAGGGTGACCTGATTGTTTACTGCCAGTTGTCTTAGGGACGAATGCAGAAGGGCGTAATTCTTGGTTCACTCCGCCTACGCAGGGCACACGATTCTTGGACCCAGTAATCACTCACTTCACGGACGTGGGGAGTGTTAACTGTGGCAATTGACACAGCAGCACGCCCTTCGGATTCATCGGAGCTCCGGAGACAGGGCTTGACTGGTATATTCCTAAAGGATAAAAATATTCTTCCTCATTAACACTCGTAGAGTATAATACCCGAATATATAGCGTGTCGGGTAGAGGGCGGCTATTATTTGCCGCGCAATAATATGTGAACTATCAGTAGGTTGAAATCAAAAATTTGAGACGTTCAATAATTGAAAACGGTAGGTTTGCAAAGAATGTATTATCTTTCAGTCAGGAATAAGATATGCTTCATGACTGAGGGACTGTGTTAGTAGCTTGACAAAGATGAAAATTATGTTTGCATTATCTTCATCATTTGCTTCGGGATGGGTATTTTAATGGGTAGGTACATGTGTTGATAAATGAATTTGGAAAATAAGATGATCATTATCTATTTATATGACGAGACCTTAATATAATGTTCAGATCAAACGAACTTACCTCATTTTTTGATCTGGATTATATGAAGGTCTCGAAGTAGATAAATCCTAGCCAAACCGTTATTCCCTTAAGATTCAGCAGAAGGCTATCAAGAATAATAATATCGTAGCCCACTGATAAGATAGGGGAGAGTAATGCATGGGTTAGTCTTTGGTTTCTCGCTTAAATTTATCAATTCGGTACAAGAACTTAGATATTATATTATTATTATATAATCAATATCAGACTTCATTTGAGGTAAGCTCGTTTTATATTCAGATTATTTCAATATCATGTCATTACCTGCACTTGTAACGACCCAGTATGAAAGTAGATATTGTTTTGAAATTAATATAGTTCTAACTTGCTTCGATGATGAGATGGCGGGTCGAAACAATGGTTAACAGTATATATTTTTTGTTTATTTAAATTCCTCTCCATTAACCAGTAAAGATGAATTTACACATATTGAGTGCCAACACTATAATACAAATTTCGAAATTTCATTAATATTTCAAGTGGTTCTATAATGCTTGCGCACTCACAATTGATGAGTTATTAAATTGGAGGTGCTGATTTTTTACTGAAATCATTTAATGTAATTATTCTTCTACTCACTAAGTATACTCGTAAGTTATCCCAAATATTCGATTCTGTTCTGTTCCTACTGACAAAATACCGGTTAACCCCTAAAAATCCGATAGTTATAAGGAGAAAAACTAGGAACCTTTCCCGACATGGCATAATTAGATAGGAGCAATGGACTACGGAAACAGAATCCAGAAGTTGGAGGAGTGTTGTACTTGAAGAAGGGTCAGAAAAACATTTACCACCTGCTTACTAAGAAGCACTTTGGAGATGAACCGATGTATTGAAGATGTCTGGAAGAGCCTTACCAGATTATCAGACACGATGCTGGACTATAATCTTGTAGACCTGTCAATCCCAAAATTGTCCTTTGGGATTGATGAGCTGGACTGGAGAGTTATTAATTAGAAGCATGTTGGAGACAATATTCATATTAACTTTCTTCCACGACCCAATCAAAGGCTGTGGAGTGTTACTTCAATCAAACTTAAAGGTACTTATAATGATAATAATAATAATATAATTATAATAATAATACTCCCTCATAAACACTCGTTGAGTGTACCCATAGGTATAGCCTGTGCGGGTAGAGGACGGCTATTATTATTATTTGCCGTGACGCTCCGGGCGACTTACTAATATTTTGGTGGCGTATTCACTTTTCAGCTGTAGGAAAACCCGAAAAACCTACAGCACCACCTCTGGTGGTCGATGTGCACTCCAAGCTAGCAGCAGACGAGATTGACATCTAGACAACTCACAATACACTTTTCAACAAGGCATGCGGTCGCCTATCGATCCGATATAAAGTAGTTGAGAAAAATTCTCTTGTACCTACATCGGGCTCGAACCGACTATCGCTATGCTGGAGCTTCGAACGACCTGTGCATCAGACCGCTTAGCCACCGACCACCTCATATACGGAGAATCTTGCAGGCATCGACACACTCCAAAGATGACATTTCGGGGCGACACGTCTTTAAGAAGGAGGCATTGTGACAACACTGGAGCTGGGCCTAACTGCATCTGTTTGTATAATCACGCTCAGCTCGACCCCTTGACCTCATCTCTGCTGGTATACGATACACATATCCAAGGAGGAACGAATACCGGGTTAGAAAGATCGAGCGACGGTGACAACTCTCGGCGACGTGGATTGTTCCAAAAGAAGCCTTTCCGAAATAAATAAAGGAATCTCGAGCGGGTTGGTTAGTTAGTTGCAGATATAGTTAGTTTCAGAGTTTCTCAATAGACAGGCGACAGAGATATAAATTTGTGAAATAAATAAAGAGTTATTTTTAACAAGTTAAAATAAATTAGCGAATTATAGTTGAGTGTATTTTCATTACAATAGCAGTAGCATTCAAGCTTCATTTTTGTGTACACGTTGTTTTCATTGTGGGCATTAAGAATTGTGTATCAAAATATTCATTACACACTGTGGACGGTTGATATATCCAAAGAAACTATGGCAAGAAACGGATTTCCTCCACAAAGTCAAACTTCCACTCAATAATTATCAGGGCTTTTTGAGTTGAATCTCCATTATACTCACTTGCACTCATGCTTTCATAATAATTGTCCTCTCCACTGCGTTTCAAAATGAAGTATTCAATTCAATTTTGCAACTGAAGAAAACGAAGATTCTTTTCAAAAGAAATTAAATTCTTAAGAGGAATATCAATCGGATTACAAAAAAGGTGTTAAAGGTGCACGTTCCGAGAAAGTTAATATGATGGAAAAATTTTATTGTACGGCCCATCGTTTAATGGAATTAAAAATTGCAACTTTTGCTCGAGAGACTTCAGCTAGTAAATTTTGTCACAGTTATAGTAGGTTCTTTTATGGAAATCCCAATTATTTTAGTGGTGTATTTTTTATTCATATAGGTGCATTTGCGCATTCAAGAATTTCAATATAAATTATACTTTCCTTCTGCGGAGGCTATTTTAAGAGAAGAAAAGTCAATCAGTATATTAGGTGAACCTTGAGTTTATAGAAAAAGAATATGGGCAAATTGAAACAGTCGTTTTGCCATAGCAATATCAAACCGAATAGAACTATCCTGAGAAAGAATGTATTTGTTACTGACTCGATAATTTTCAAGTCGTTTGTTTAATACCAAGGAAAGCATAGTTCATTATATACTTGGAAATTGAATGAAGATGTAACCTTCATCACACAATGGCCGAACAATTGAATCATTTTAAATGGAGGTCAGTCAGTTGATGAATGTACAGTATCTCCTGAACTTGGTAACGTGATTAATTAAAGAGAAACCGCTTAATGAGGTATTAGCCGTTTGTGGGTAAAGAGAATTTCTGGATCCAAATGTAAATTGCAGAAAAGTCTTTGATTTGTCGAATCGAAGACTCTCATATTATATTCTAAAATGAATTCACCTAAAAGCAGAGCTTATGTGAGTGGAAAAAGCTATTAGTGTCATATGCCTTGGCGCTGTTGATCAAATTACTGTTTTTGGTATCAACTGTAGATGATCCCGAAATCAGTATCCCCCAGAAGTGGTTTCCGAGATGCTCATTTGATACTTTCACTTGAATTGGAAAAATCGATAAATTAAAAATTCTTGACACCAACTGGGTTCGAATCTGTAGAAACACTGACAAGCAATTAGGAGGGAATATTAAATCTTCTCACCGACCATAAAAAAGAAAAATAAATTTACTTTTTAATTCTATTCATTTCTTCATTTATTTATTTATTCAATGATTTCCATGAAGGCCTGACGGTCCAATTACCTGGATAGTATTTTTACATATAATATATTATCACACGCATGTGAACTAACCCGAATAATTAAATATTATCCATCATATGAATGGCTCTGGGAGTAAGGGGTTGGAGAGGGGTGAAACAGAAACATGTTTACCTTATATGAATAAAAACTTTAGATCTGTCACCTTCCTACATACCTCCAAATTCAATGGAATATTTTTGCCATGTTATGGTAATGGCAGAGCATTCACTTATTTTGCCGTTTGATTTAAATTTGACACGTAATTCAAATAAACTATCGATATATTTCTGGTGTCACACAATCTTTAACTGTTTGGATTTGATTCGAAATTTTCAGATAGTCAGCAAAAAGTAGACACTTGATGTATTCAATGACTTATAATATGCCTTGAATAATTTATGAATATTTTTTCAACATATGTGTTGATAAACCGTATTTGTTGAGGTTTTGTAATACGTAAATATAGTGTCTAGTTGTTGTTTTTTTTTTCCAAAGTTTTATTCGCATACTTGGTAAATATGAACAAATCGATTTTTTAGACATAAAGCTCGGCATCAACATGTTCTACATGGCCATACAATTTGCACTCAATAATCCGTTCAAAAAGTTTATAGAGGGTGCGCACATGATGTGACTACTTCTGTAATTTTTCAAATCCCATATATAACCAGATTTGTAAATAGAAGTATACGAATAGAGGTTTTTTTATAAGGTTTTACATAACATTTTCCGAGTTACGGACGGATTTTAAAATACATGAGACTAATATTAAGAAAAATTAGAGCAATACCCTGTATGAACGAAACTGATCGGTTAATTTTCCAGATTTTTTTACAGAAGATTTATCATATGAACTTTTGTGGGGAATTCAGAATTTTTCCGTGTTCAGTTTTCGTTAAACATTAAAAAGCAATATCATTTACCTTCCAATTCATGTTTCAAATGCCATTGAATTTCATTCAAATCTGCCTTTTTTATTAATTTAGGTGTATGAACTCTCCCAGTATTATTGTTAGCATCTGTTGATATGTTATATAATAATGGCGGCCATCATTATGTATATTTTATTGAGTATTGAGTAACCCTGTATTTGAAACAAATCCTTCAAAACCATAACCTGAAAGAATTCGCAACAAGTAGATAATATAGGGGGCAATTTCAAATATACTCCAAAACAATAATTTTTCGATCTTTCAGCATCTCCATCCATTAAAAAAAACAGACAGAAAAATTCTGATTTTGAAACAAAAGTTCACATTATATCTTCTTTATGAAATGAAAAGAAATCAGGAAAATTACCCGATATATTTTTTAAACAGATGTTCTGTAATTTTTGGTAATATTGGTTTTGTTAATTTTTGAGTCACACTGAATAATACTCAAAATTCACGTTTTTTCAGGTCGTTTGTCTCATGACACATATGCCTAATAGGTATTCTGAATTGATTAAATCACATAATCCGAAGCGAATATAAGAGAGACACATACTTTCAATCCCCTCTGTATATGAAATATTATGAGTTCAGCCGTTCTTATCAAATATATTCAACATAGAAACATCAATTTCCATACCATCCGACTCATGATGTTGATGCTTCATTCTGAAATAATTTTCATTTTCCGTATATATAGTACTCAAAGAGTCATCAGGCTGGGGCGATCCAAAGGCTAAGTAGCAACCAAGGGAGCTCACTTCATGTCTACATACAAGACAAAACTGGGTCAGGCAGAAATAGACGGACCAGAGGGCAAGCACCCATAAACAGACTGGACGAAAAGATGTACGAGTTGGAAACCAACCCCCTCCTCATAATAGAAATGTCATTGGATGAGATGCTTCCCAAGTATAGCTTCGGGAAAAAACTTCAAAACAGTTACAACAGGCAAAGAGGCATGGAAGGAACGACCTCTGATTGATAATGAAAATAAGCGCCCACTTTACAGTCAGTTCAAATACCGAAAAAAGTGTAGGGACAGGAATATGAATAGAGCCAAGCCTAAGAAGAGAGTCAGTGTGCTCAGGTATACACTTGACGATATTCCAGACAGAAGTTGCGGCAAAATATATATGTGCAAGAGTGTTAGTGAGGCAAAGATTTCAAGGAATTGGCCATAGTCAAGCGGCTATAATTGCAAGCAGCTCCATGCAGAATAATTCGAAACTCATTTGGGTTCACTTGGAAACCCTACAAGCAGAAAAAACAGGAGCCTGGGTACCAAGTCACACACGTTACAAGGGCAATGGGTAGACTAAGTAGCCTGATATGGAGCACGATGTCCAGAACATTTCTATGGTATGGCGAAAGCGCCGATGAAAATAAATAATACTTAGGTGAAAAATCAGTCTCAAGAATGGTGGAACAAGGCACCGGAAATGAGAAAGGCCAAAACTCCAGTCCCTACTAAACCAGAACAGGCGAACAACCAGAATGCTGGTTGGATTCCAAACATGGCACTGTAGACTCGATAAACACATAAACATCATCGGATTGGCAGACACCACAACATACAGGTTTTGCCTATAAGATGGGGAAACCTCAGCACATATACTGAGCTACTGCGAAGGTCTGACTAGGATAATGTTTTCGACGATTGGGGATCAAAAACCATAACCCTCCCCATACATGGGTGACCTGAGGTCTGGCCTATGGAGTCTAGTGATGAGGGCGGGTCTAGACAAGAAACTCGTAATATAACATGAGGGCATATACGATATATCTGCAAAGGTCGCAGTGGAGAGGTTTCTAGAACATCAGTATATTAAATATTATTATATAAGTATAAATTTTACCGATTATATACAGAACACCCTCTATTTTGCAGAATGGTAGGAATCAGTAAAGTGATATTTTCATTTAACGAATAATAATTTGACTTCAATTCATAGATTAACAGTTTCAAAGTGTGTTACGCTATAATATACCTACAAAATCTGAAATAATATTTAAAAAATGAGTGATTTAAGCGAATTTGAAGATTAATAATACAACACCAGATATTTTGGAACAAGTTAACCTCTATTACTCCAAAAATCAGAAGAAAGATACGAAAAACAGTATCGAGCAATGGGTCGAAAAAGAGCATATTCGTACTAACTGTATTTTTTGCTACTAGCAAATACATTTAAAGCTTCTACATTGTGGTCCAAGTATTCAATGCTACGTACCACAAATGAAAGAAAATGAGGATACTAAATACCCAAAATTATTTGCAATCTTGAAAAGACAAAACCAGAGATATCATCCTAATGGGGCAAACACTTTCTCAAAAGAGGAAGTAAATAAATTTTTATCAGTAGATGATAATAATTTATTAATGAAGGTAAGATATTTTCAAGAAGTAAATATATTAAGACACTAAAAGTTAAACGGCAAATCTCTCGATTAATGAACCAAATGGTTGGAAAAAATACTACTGCTAAAATAAAAAGAAAAAATTGCAGAATTTTCAAAACTGTCTACTGCGATAAATTATACCAGGCAAAGTTTCAGAAGAACCTCGGCAAGTTTACTTGCAAATTTTGGAGAAGACATTCTTGCTTTAAAGCAACACGGAGGTTGTAAGTCTACGAATATCGCTGATAGGGTATGTGCAGGAATTTCTTGAAGAAAAGCGAAAAATTTTGTCCCAAATTATGGGAGTCACTGAAGTTAATGAAATTGATTGTAAGCACCAAGTACGAGTACTTCCGGGGCATACCAGCTATATAATGATGTTGTTTATGAAAATATCACGAAAACTGCGTTGGCTCCAGCTCTCACTTCTAGTGGTATTCAAATAACCACTGCTCAAAACTGTACGTTTACATTAGTATAAATAATTACAATACCACATTTTGAAAATATGTAGGATGCAAGAATGAAAATAACGTGCCTATAAGTTATACTTCTTAGTTTTAGTTCTTTAATGAATTTTGTTTGTTAGTTTCATAAATAAATTATTTAAAAATGTCTTGTTATTTGAGGGAGTCGGAAAAATCATATGTTTAACGTGGAGGTGTGCCTTTTCCTCCCTTGAATGATTACTGCTCTCCGCTACGCGTCGGGCAGTACATTTCATCCTCGGGAGGAAAAGTAGTACTTTCCTCCCGTGTTATACAAATAGCTATTACCGAGGTGGCATCCACAGCTGTCTGCCTGACATTCAGAAATAAATCAACCATTGATCGAAAATCATTAAATTAGTAATTGAGATAACAAATCTAATAGAGAATATGATTTGTAGAACATCTGACAGAAATGCTACCGTCCTGTAGCCGTGTTTCCGAAACATTTCCTTCATTAGAACAACGTAACCAAGTGGAAGGGTGTGTACTAATGATATTCAATTTTGATTCAAGATGTTGGAATCTGATCAATATCATTGTCATTATACAAAGCAAACTTCATTCAGTAATGAACCCATATCCAATTCAATCGTTTACCACGCACCTTTTGAACTGCCTCTTTGTCCATAACTCAGACAGATTGAATGCGACCCAAAAATATACATTCAGATAAATCTTTCCTTATCGCTTTTGTACCAACAATAATTAAACGTCAGTCCCCTTCCTTCGGGTTTTTATAATGAATAATCTAATTCTCTGAAGATACGAGATGTGAATTTATATCTTCGGAGGTTTATGCCTATTCAGTTTTGCAAACCAGCTTTCTACTTTATTACTTAATTAGTTCAAAGTCAAGGATTTTATTACCACTAAAAGGTAACTAATGCTGAGTAATAACGGACTAGTTGACGTTATAATTAGTACATGAAATTTCACATTCACCCTCGATTTGTTGATAAGGGTCATTAGAGACGTGATTGATCATTCAGATGAGCTGGCTAATTACAGTTTGCAATCCTTGATAAAAAATATCGAGATATTCGAATAAAAAATTTGTATATACGTACGGACGAGAGATGGCTTGCGAAAAAATAAATAATAGGCCGCATCATTTATTCTGTGACAAAAATGGTTTAGCGGAAATCAAATATAAACACGGAAGAAGAAAAATGAAGGAAAAATTACTCATTTTGAGATTCAGTAAGTTGAGCAGGATGAGTTGAACTTAGCCACAATTGATGAAAAGAGTTCCTAAGTACCTGCAAAGTTTTGATCCAATGTCATTCTAAAAATATTTCTCAGATTGGACCAAACCATACAGATCTTCAACTCAACATTTAATGAATACGGTAAATAGCAATTGTATGCCAGGAACAGCTGAAACAATTTTAATACCCCATTAGAAAATTATGAAGCGACTACATTTTTTCATATGTATTAAAATTTCCTAGGTGGCAATGTAATATGTATAGAGTGTTCACAATTGACAGCTGATCCTGAAGAGCGACAATCTTTGGGTGATTTCAAGAAAACAATCTTCACAGCAGCATAGGTGCCCAACCGCTTTATTTCTATTTAACACAAATAATGATGATATGCCTCTGAGTTTTGTTTTTCGAATGGATATTATTTCTATGATTGTCCTCTGACATCTAATAAAAATGATTACTTGATTTTTTTTCGTCCGGCCACAGCTGTCTTAATTCTACGAGACATGGTGAAGAAATTTGACGACACGGTAATCGCGCCCAACCATGCGCCGTAATTAGTGATTGTTTTGTCGAATGGTGAATGTTATTGTAAATTGAGTAGATATTCTAGAGTGGATTGAAGAATCTATGTACGATTCATGTGGAATAGTTTACGAAGTATTGGTGATTATCTAGTGTTCAATTTTTTAATGAAAATATGTTGAGGGCCCATCAAAAATTGTTTTAAACTCAAATGTGATTGTGGGGTTATCTTCGTATTCCATTTTTCGCTTTTGGAAGGGATTTATTCTTTTTTCATACCCATATGCCTACTCGTTGTTGTGTGTTGTGTGTACGATCCTCAAAAAAACCATATCTCAGTGTTTTCTTCTCCGATAGACGAGGAATTGCGAAAGAAGTGGATTTCTGCAATATCATTCCTTCTGATGTCGACCGTGGGTATGATAGGCTAACCCCCCGCAACACCCTACTAATCGGTTCACGATAGACACTCCTCGGATTAGGGGTCATAGGCAAGGTGGTGGGGCCCAAAACGATGGATTGCCACTTTATAACGACCGCAATGATAACGGACGCTTTGAGTGGACGAATTAATTGAGGGACGGTCTTCTTCATTGTTATGAGAGCGGTGAATCCACTCGAAAAGGTTACATGGCAAGAATGCATGCACTGTGGTGTGCGATACACCCAGAGCATGCCGCTTTTTTCGCCCCAAATCTGAGGGATTATGCATCTCATCTTCGAGGTCGAGGCTATGTCAGAGCTTCTTCTCAGCCGGTTGACGGAGTGGGAGAAGTGGCAGATATGCCATGTGTCGGTCTGGCTGTAGAGGACGCCCGCATCATACCACCAACGGAAGGCATCAAAACCCGCAGGGCGCTTCATCACACCAAACCCCTGAAGCCACAACAACTGGCACAGGTGGAAGCGGAAATTCACAATGTCCTTTCGGAAGAGGCTGATATCTGGCAGATCAACTCTGTCGTGTATGAAGCCGCTCAGACCCTGTCCCAAGCGGAGAGGAGGCAAGCCACCCGTCTGATTAGCAGGCATGAGCAACGCAATCACAAGATGGAAGCTAGGATCAAGTCAGCGAGACAACAGGCGTGTCGTATCCAGTGTGCGGTGGACTACGTGGAGGCCAATAAGCCCATCACGCCCGCAGTGTTGTGGATAACCCGCAGGCGGCTGATAGGGTAGAAACCTTCTGGAAGGGCATTTACGAATTTTCGCAACAACTCAACGTAGATACTCCAGCCCTAGCGCAGTTAGAAGCTTTCCGAAGGAGGCTTCGTCAGCCTGATCTCAATAAACTACGCAATCCGATGACCCTGGAAGAAGTTCGACGGGCTCTCAAAGGCTCGAAGAACTTTGCTGCTCCATGCCCTAATGGCTTAAATAACTATTAGTGGAAAAAAAGTACATGGACCCACACCATCAAGCCAGAGTTTTTTATTCATAGCCAGATGGGGAGCAATAGATCCCGGATTAGTTCGTCGAGGAGCGAACCGTGTTAATCCCCAAAAACTGAGATTTGTCTGATCCAAAGAACTACAGGCCGATAGCATGCTATTAGATGTTTACCCGAATTTTATACATGCAAATATTCTCCGCACTTGAGCCGGTGTATAAACGGATATATGAGCAAAGAGGGTAAAAGAAAGGGGTCGCTGGCTTTAAGAAAAACCTGCTGATCGACAGATGCATCACGCAGGACTCCGTGCAGTAAAAACGTGATCTTTCAATGTCCTGGATCGATAATCGCAATGCATTTGATACAACAGCGTATGAGCTCATCATGCATTTGCTCAGATGCCCAGGTACCCGATTGAATAGTGAGATGCATTGAACATCTGATGCCACTCTGGAGGACTAGCTTCACCATAACATCTGGTCAAGTCTGATCAAACAGAGAGCAGGTTATCTTTAGAAGGGGCGTGTTTCAGGGAGACTTCCTCAGTCCTCTTCAATTCTGCATCTCACTACTGCCATTGTCCACTGCACTACGGAAAACCCTCGGATACTACTGTGGCACCCCCAGCAACCGGAGGCATGAGGTCACCCATATGTTTCACTTTGAACTCTATGCCTCCGGAGAAAAGGACCTTCCTCATTCCTTAGGGGTGGTGCGAGAGTACACGCATGCTATCGGAATTGAGTTTGGGATCGACAAATGTGCCACGGTTATCTCCAAAGAGGACGATGTGAGCAATACTAAGAGGACGTTCAGCTCGTGGACGGAAGCATCCTACATCATCTGGATGCCGGAGAGACCTAGGGGTGAAACAATGCCACATCTAAGAGGTAACCACTATTAAAAACTCTTTCCGCGGCAAGTATCTGCACAAAATCCAACAGATCTGGTCGTCAGAACTGTCGGAAAAGAAGTTGCTGCAACTAATGTGCTTGGCGTTCCGATTCTACTGTACTCCTTTGGAGTTATGAAACAGACTCAGGCAGAGCTGCGAAAACTCGACGTAAAATTTTGCAAAATGATCTTCAGAGCTTGCCATCTCAAATTGTCTGTTCCACGGTTATACTTCCCCAGACAACGGGGAGGCCGTGGACTGAGTTTGAAATGTCTACATAACAGAATGGTATTGAATGGAGCCTGTGAAGTTATCAGGAGTTCAGATTCCCTACTCTGCTCAGTATGCGATCATGAAAAAGCAGGTATTGGAGCATTTATTTTTAAGGCAGCAACCCGTGCAAACGATGAACTCGGTCTCGTATTCGATTCTGAACGGACGAATCCAAACTCTGTCACCGAGTTGGAAACCGTTCAGCAAAAAGCCCACGTCAAGGCTGTGGAGTGTGAGAGGCTCCTACAGCTACATGGGGCTAAGCCAATGCATGGGGTCTACTTCAAGATCATTGAAGACCTTGGCTTATCCAGAAACCTGACATTTGCTTTTCTCAGGTCAAGTGGGCTGACCGAGGGATTTATAATGGCCTACCAGGATGGTGTCTTCAACACCCTCGTCTATCGAAGTCGCGTGATGGATATAGAAGTCCTTGACTCTAAATGCAGAGCGTGTCGTGGGGTAGCTAAGACCATAATGCATTTGCTGTCAGCCTGTCCAGCTCATGCGGTCTCGGCCTGTAACATATTCGTACTGTTTTCTATACTTACTGGAGTTAATTTGTTAACAACGCCAAATTTGTTATTTCAGGATCGAGTAGATCTCGCAAAGTTTGCACTAGGTGACGTTGATGAAAATTCCATTCATTCTATGAACCTTGAAGAAAAACGTCAACTATTAAACGAAGATTCATTTAAACATCCAATGTGTATTCATAATTCCTCAGAGACCGTAAATAGCACTGAAATAATAGCCGAAATTGGGCGGATTTTCCTAGTACAAGTACCACAGCAGATAGTTTCGAAGCGGAATATGAAAAAGAAATGTAAATTGTCTTGCAGAAAATTGCTTGAATTAATAATTACAAAATTAGGGCATATCGATATGAAAATACATACGTTTCATAATATATGCTCATCTATCATAAATATCAAACGAGGAAGACGTATTAAAGTTCAACTTACGTCAGTATTTACGTCGTACAAAGAAAAATTTGCATGCAGGAACCAGAGCGATATACCTTCTAAAATGTTATCTTCAAAGACATGTTCTAAACGGAAAAGAAATGTATTTCAAAACATAGCTCGTAATCAGCCCAACACAGAAAGCCACGAAACCTTACACTTATTAAAACTACATTTATTATTGAGCAATATTCATTTCCTATCTTTCAGTTTTCTTTTGCTAACTGTTATAAATGTTATAAATTTATAGGGATTGTACCTTATATTTTAATATTTTACGTATCCTCTGATATTATCGCTCCGCGTTTAGGCTCTACTTGTATAGGAAACGAAAAAATGCGCCCGGAGTATCACAACAAATAATAATAGCCTGCCTCTACCAGCACAGGCAGTTCCTTTGGGTATACTCTACATGTGTTCATGAGGGAGTAATATCATCTAAGTTCTATTTATGCCATGTTCCCCCAGGAGGACACTATTGCAAGCAATTATTGTAATCAAGCATCAAATACTATTTCCCATCTATTTGGGAATGACCACCTGCATACATAACATGTTTCAAGGGCGTTTCCTCTCATCAGTGCCAGGATAGGTCAGAAAATAAAAGAGTCGGCGTGTCGGAGATTTTCAAATAAATTAACAGTATCAATAATAATACTCCCTCATAGACACTCGTACAGTATACCCAAAGGCATAGCCTAGGGAGCACCCTGTACAGGAGAAGAAACAATAAAAGAACTACTGAGAGTCCACTTCCCTGGAGCACAGATAGATCAGATACGAGCTATGGGAAACCCGGAAGTACTGGAGACTTTGAAAAGAGGCTCCAGGCTGGGCTGGGACATAGCAAAGAAGGTCATGACCTATGACAAAGTTCAATGGGCAATATTGAACCCTTCAAATCACCGGGACCAGACGGGATCTACCCTGCAACGCTGCAGAAGGCAATCTGGCCCTCGAATATATACCAAAACCATGGAGGCAAGTTAGGGTTACCTTTATACCAAAACCTGGAAAAGCTGGACAGGATTCGGCAAAGTCTCTAAGGCAATACGTCTTATGTCATTTGTACTCAAAACTTTGGAGAAACTAGTGGATGGACATTAGGGACGGTGTGCTGGTGGAAAGTTCACTGCACCGCGAACAATGTGCCTACAGGACTGGCTGTTCAACGGAGACAGCACTCCACCAACTAGTAACGAGGGTGGAAAACACGCTTTTCTTGACATAGAAGGAGCTTTGGATAATACCTACAAACTCAATCACTAGAGAGAGACTCAATGCTGAGAAACCGACTGATACACATCACAGTATTTAAGGAGACAGTAGTAGCCAGGGCGACCAGAGGATGCCCACAAGGTGGAGTTCTATCCCTGCTTCTGTGGAATCTGATCGCGGACTCGCTGCTGGGAACACTGAACGAAGCAGGATATCGAGCCCTTGGCTATGCTGACGATATCGTGGTCTTAGCACAGGAAAAATTTAACACAACGGTTAGAGATCGCATGCAGGAGGCTCTCAACCTTGTCACGAGATAGACGAACTTTGAGGGGCTCAACGTCAATCCTAACAGAGCAACCATAGTAGTTTTCACCCGAAGACGAAAAACAGAGGGCCTAGGACCCATACGACTTCGAGGGAAGGACATACAGATAAGGGGATAAGTCAAGTATCTTGGAGTAATACTAGACTCCAAGCTGACCTGGAACCAGCATATCGAAAAAATAACCAAAAATGCGGTGACTTCACTAGTGATAGCCAGAAGCACTTTTGGTAAAAAATGGGGACTAAAACCACATATGCTGCACTGGTTGTATAGCACGGTGGTCATGCCTTCCATTACACATGATTCTTTGGTGTGGTGGCCCAAGACACATCAAAGAGGAGCCGCAACGAGACTAAGCACGGTGCAAAGACTTGCTTGTCTTGGAATCACAAATCAACACCAACTGCAGAGATGGAGACACTTCTGGGACTGTCACCTCTCCACTTTGTGGTTCAGGATCCAGAAACCGTGAAATACATACTGTGCTATTGCGAAGCTCTAGACTGCAAAAGATAGGCAATTTTTGGGCAGCCATTTGGCGATCCAGAACTATAAAGTTCCCACTCAATACGGAACTTGTACAAACTTGTACAAGGCACAAGTATTGGATTGGGTACTGTGACATAACAACATAGGTAAGATACAATGGGCCAATAGGCTTAAGTGTCACCGGAGGCAATAGTCGGACTGGACCTACACAGAGGTGGAGGTTTTAGTGAGTATGTCTGATAAGGAGAGTCTCACAGTATTTATTGAGTTAGGAGATTTAATATTTCTCTATAAAAGATTTCATCCACCTCGGCAAAAAAAGCCTAGGTATGGGTAGGGGACGGCTATTGTTATTAATTGCCGCGGCACTTCGAGGTAACTTACTGAGTTTTGATGATGTATTCACTGCAGGAAAACCTACAGCACCACCCCAAGGTGATTGGAGCGCATTCCAAGCAAGCGCCAGACGTCAGGATTGGCATATATGCAACACACGTCAAACTTAACAACAAGGCATATGGACATTTAAAAAAACCGATACACTTGAGCAAAATTCTCGCGTACTGTGGCCTCAAACCTCTGTTCGATTCGAGCAGAAATACCACGGCCGGAGACCTGAACCACTGAGCTACCGGCCACCCATGAATGAAACGAATAATTTTGACTTTGACTCTCCACACTATTCCACAATGTGGAAAATTTGAGGCAAATATATGTCTGAAAACATGTACTCCTCCCTACGAACAATATTTTCAAATAGATGTCAGATGTAATTCAATGTTCGTAGGGACAAGTAGTTGTTTTCTGACTGAAATTTGTTTCAAATTTTCCACTTTGTGGGAGAGTATGGAGAGTAGGGGATTTAGACTACGTTCGAAATTATTCGTTTCATTTATTTAAAACTCTCCGGCGACTCACTTTTCGAACCTCGTTCGAATTTATGCATTTTTTGCTCTTTCTGGATTATGAGCTGCCGAGGAGTCTTTAGTACTTTTGAGCTTTTGAGTTTGGAAAAAACTATGAAATTTTCATGCAGGTGATCATTCTCAACTAGATGGGGAATAATATTCAATGCTTGATTACAATTAACGCTTGAAATAGTATCCTTTTGAAAGAGCATTGCACAAATAGATGTCAGATAATAATACTCTCCCTCATAAACACTCATAGTGTACACAAAGGCATAGCCTGTGCGGGTGGAGGACGGCTATTACTACTTACTGTGGCGTTTCGGGGCGATTTTTTTCAAGTATTCACTTCATTCCAAGCAAGTAATTGCATCAGAGAAAATATTGTTACAATAAAAACTGCATTCATACTTTTGTCACTGAACATGCAACCACAGAAATACTGAAAAATTGCTGTGAATGCAATTTCACAGTCGAATAATTATTAATTAATGTATAAGAAATAAGTAATGCTGGATGGTAAATTGCAAAACTTTTATATTCCATGAAAACTCACCCATTGCATTCACCATACTGTAATAATTATCGGAACCTGAAAAAAGAAAAATGGTAGGTACATAAGGAAAATAAGTCATGTACATTTGAGTTACATATGGCTACATTTAAGTGTGATTGAATATTTCTACTAACTTTACCTAAGGTATTCAAATACAGTCAATATAGTTATCTGCTTATTTGATATCAATAACAGGTCAGAACAAATATTTTCGGACATATTTGTTCTGACAGTGGTTCAACGTAAACAGTTGCAAATCTCATCAAGATATTTGACTACGGGAATTCACTACGACGCTCGATACTAACCATGTTATTATTCTGACCAGAATATACATTACTAAGACCACATAAAATTTTCAAACCCTGATTGAATCCAGAATAGGAGTTCTCAATTAATATTTGGAAACAACCTACTGTGTAGTAATTAGCATGGTATCTGGAAAAACCATTCTGTTGAAACAGCATCATACCAGTTTCTTGATTTTGTTGATTCTTGAATAGATTCCAATAACTGTGTATTGAGTCTGTTTTTCGATTTGTCAGAAGCATTAGACATGGTATCTTTCGAGTTTCTTAGTAATAAGTTGAAAATGCTTGGTCTTTCAAATAATATATTGAATTGGTTGGAATCATACATGGGTGAACGTGGTATGACAGAGAAATAACACTTTCAAGTCGTCTTAGCGTGATGTCAATTTAGGAGTTCCGTAAGGGTTAGTCCTGGGCCCCCTACTTTTTCTATTATTTGTCAACGATTTTACCGAACATGTTACTGATTGCCACATAACTATATTTGCTGATGACACAACGATTACAGTTGCTAGTCCTGAACCAGACGATTTATTAGCAAATGTGGACAGTATCATTGACACATTCACATCATGGTGTGATAGGAATCGACTTAAATACAAAAAAGTCTATATCGATGAAATTCTACAAAAGAAAAGATAATATTCCTGATGGAATTATGCAGACTGATGAAATAGTTATGTCGCAAGAGCAAAATTTCTTGGCATCTTGACATCAGTCATATATGCAAAAATAAAAATTCAGCATTCTTTGCAATTAAGCAGATGAAAACTTGTGTAGTTGTAGAAAGTTTGTTAAGCATTTAATTTGCAATATCATACTTTTCTATCAACATTATGTTATGATGTTGTGGAAGAGAGTTTAACACGGTATTCGTGAGTCAGAAACATATTTTGAGATTGATTTTTGACATGGACTATCGAGACAGTTGCAAACTGGTATTCTTAAGAGAGAAGTTGCTGACTGCTCCATCTATATACAGTGTGTCCCAGCTAAAACTTGTCACCATACTTCAGAATTTTCAATGGGACTACTATACTTGTGATACATCATTTTGAAGGGAATTCAATCCCAAATACATCGGTGTACTGAAATTGAGGATCGATCAAGTGTTGTTGAAGTTTTCATGAAAACTAATTTTTTCCAGATATTTTTATTTTTCATCACCTAACATGTTATCATCGTATGAAACGTTCAAAATGTGAACCATTCAGTTCCATACAGAAGTATAAGCGATCTTCGAAATTTCTTCGCACATTGCTCAACATTTCTGGAGTCACTGCACGACACTCCACAAATATTCTCCTGCGTAGATCATCAAGAGAAGTTGGCTGGGTAATATAAACTTTGGATTTCAAATGACCCCATAAAAAGAAGTCTAATGGTGATAAATCAGGAGATCTAGCCGGCCATTCTATTGGTCCTCGCCTTCCAATCCATCGCCCTGTGAAATTGTCATCTAAAAATTGACGTACAGGTGCAACAAAATGTGGAGGAGCTCCATCTTGTTGAAAGGTGAGCTGACCGTCAAGTAACCTATCATCGTCTTCAAGTAACTGAGTGATTCTGGGGTTCACAGTTGTATCAAGAAGTTCAAGATACGTTTGTCCGTTGAGGTTACCATCAATAAAATATCGACCTACAATATGGTCTCCCAGAATACCAGCCCAAACATTCAATTTCTGGGGAGTTTGTGAATGAGTTTCCCTGTACCAATGGGGATTTACGTCACTCCAGTATCTGCAGTTGTGCCTGTTCACATGTCCATTTAAATAAAAAGAAGATTCGTCAGAAAAGCACACATTGTAGAGGTAATTATTATCACCAATCAATAATTGACTCATGATTTCACAAAACTCTGTACGTCTGTCCATCTTCATTTAATTCTTGTTCATTCTGCATTTGATGAGGATGGAATTTTGCGTCTTTCAGAATTCGATGTACGCTGCTTTTCGAAACTCCAGAAATAGTCTCAAGTTGTCTTAACGATTGAATGTTGTCCATCACTGCATGTCCTACAACTGCAACAGCGACCCCTTCATTTCTCATAGGCTTCTCTCGTTCATGTTTTTTATTCAGCACTGATCCCGACTCCAAGAACTTATTCATCAATTGAAGCACGTACTGATATGATGTGGTGTTTTCTGGATGACTTTCATTGAAACTTCGATCCGTATCTCTAGCACATCGTCCATTTTCAAAATACGCAGCTACAATGGATATTCTCTCTTGTACAGTATAAACCATTTTCGAATGTTTTCAAATTGTTGAATGCAGTGACTCGAATACATCAATCACCAAGGCGTAAACAAAGATATGCGTATACAAAAACACATGAGGGCAATTTTTTTTTCATAAAAACGTCTGTCTCACCTTCGAAACTATTATTTCTGACAGCATATTATTATTCAATACAGTGGCGTACCCACAGTGAACCTTTCTTACGACGCTAACATTTGAGGTGATGAAAAATTAAAATATCTGGATAAAACTTAGTTTTCATTAAAACTTCAACAACACTTGATCGATCCTCAATTTCAGTACACCGATGTATTTGGGATTGAATTCCCTTCAAAATGATGTATCACAAGTATAGTAGTCCCATTGAAAATTCTGAAGTAGGGGGTGCTGGGGTTGAGGGGGTTGACAACACAATGATGGTGTATTTGGTGAAAGTGTTCCCCCTTGAAATAAAAATCGACGGGTCTGAGCGATTTTCAATTTTTTTCATGAGTTCGGATATTAGGGGGGTGACAAGTTTTAGCTGGGACACACTGTATATAAACAGGCCTTTTATCATGTGGTAACATTGCTATATTCTAAACCGTAATAGATACAAAGACGATTAAATGGGAAAAAAGGTAACTATTGTGGTGAGCAGTAAATTGGTCATAGAAAATTTATGGGGATTCTCGCCCTTCCCAACTTATACAGGGAAAACTGAAAATGCTGTTTTCGGTTTTTTACGAATAGAATTGTTATTTCAGAAAATATAAAAAAAGTTTTATTGGATTCAAAATGTACTAGAACCACGTAACGATAAATTTTCAATCAAACGTTTCGTGTCAAAAATATTTAAATCACTTATAATCTGGCAATGAGACTTACAGAAACCGAACGAATCGAAATTTCAATTATGATTGGCTGTGGAGATAAAGTAAGGACTCAAGCAGAAGTTCGTGATTTATTCAATACTAAATACCCCAACCGAGAACCCGTTTCTCAATCAATAATTAGTAAAATTGAGATAAAGTTTCGAGAAACGGGCCACGTTAAAGATCTCCCTAAAAGTGGTAGAAAATCAATTTCAGAGGCCCAAAAATTTGACGTGGTACTTGCGTTCCAAGAAAACCTCCATACCAGCTCGAGACAAGTCGCACTGTATAATATTTTACACCAATCGACTGTTGTTAGAGTGTTGAAAAAAGAAAAGTGGCATCCGTATGAAATTCATCTGCTCAATGGTCACGTAAACCGTCCGACGTATCGATACTGGGCAAGAGAAAATCCACATTGAAAATCCACTTTGGATGAAGGAGCATAGCACACAATATCCACAAAGAGTGAACGTTTGGGACGGAATTTTAAACAACCAGGTAATAGGGCCATACCTTTTTTAAGAAAGCGAAACTGGTGCTCGGTATCTACACTTTCTTCGGGGTTATCTGGTGCCACAACTGAATCAGCTATTTCCAAATAGAAATGATTTGTGGTTCCAGCAGGATGGGGCGCCCCCACACTACGCCGTTGATGTACGAATCTACCTGAATACTGTTTTCCGAGGTAAGTGAATAGGAAGAAGAGGACCGATCGAATGGCCACCAAGGTCTCCGGATTTGACTCCGTTAGACTTTTTTTTGTTGAAGAGTAAAGTTTAAAAAAATCGACCAAATGATTTAGAAGAGTTGAAGGAACGCATCAGAACGGAGATTGCACAAATAACACCTGAAGTTCTCGAAAACGTTAAAAGGGAATTCACTGCCCTGCTTTCACATTTCATCATTGCTGAAGGTCATCAATTTGAACATTCATTATAATTTTATTGTATTTTAACGAATAAAAAGTTTTGGTTTACAATGTATAAAAAAATATTGGAGTAATTATACAGTTGAATAGACGATTAGTAGACGTTCTGAATAAGGTGCCACATGACCCCTGTTTGCATTTTGAAAAATCGTTGATTACGTCATCACGCCAACACCGGTGACCTAACGTCTCTCACATGTATATCATGAGATGGGCCGTCAAAATTTAAAATTGAAGTGTTTCTGAATTCATTCCATACATTTGCATCGTACTGTATATGACTTTCCGTATGCACATACGTGTACTATATGTGATATCGATGGTTTTGTTTATTCAGGTAATTGTGTTTCAACTTTACCCATATTTATGTTTTATATGACTTACAATATGTACATACCGTACCAAAAAAGTATTATTTTTATTATTATTATTTTTGCATACCGCAGTTGCTGGCGAGTTCTGCAATAATAATCTTGAGTGCATGTGTATTATTCATGGAGTGCGAAAATTTGTGCCGGAGAGTATCAATAAATTGAAACGAATAAAATCAACAATGTCGAAGTACTTTTTTTTCCACACGTTTGCTCACAGAGAAAAAATGAGGCCCTGGCTAATACCACATGGATCAGACCACGACAGACATTGATCTACTTCTAAGAGATATTTGTGCAACGTTCTTTTAAGAAGACCCAATTGCAAGTGGTTATCTCGTGGCCGTGGTGACGTGCGGGTTGAGTGCTAGCTTCCTATTCCAATTATCCGTAATTGCATGGGTTCGAACTACATTCAAAAAGGTCGCACAAGCATAGCATGTGCGGGTTGAGGATGGCTATTATTATCATTTGCAATGGGGCTCCAGGGCGACTTGGTGATTTTTGGTGGTGTATTCACTTTTCATATATAGGTAAACCTGGAAAACCTACAGCACTACCCCAGATGGCTGATGCACACTCCAAGGAAGCACCAGACGTAGAGATTGGTACCTGGGCAACTAACATGACACTTGCTTCATAACCAGCCATTTGGCCGCCTAACAAAACCAATGGAACAATTCTTGCGTACTGTGGTTTCGAACCTCTATCCCATGCGAGCGGATATTTTCTTGATTTTTTTTCCATCTTTCCATTTACTATTCCCTTATTTTAATTATTATTTGCTACTATAATTTTTTTTCTATTTTTGTGTAACTTTAAATTCATATAGGTTAGAGGTCAGTATAGTTGGCATGTTGTCATTGGATGCTATGGTATCATATGAGCACACCATTACGTTAGAAGGTCAAAAAATGTTGTCTTGCATTATGAGCTTCTGAACAACCGAAGGGCGCGCTGGTGTGTCATTTACCCCGATAGTCCATCCCAACTTCCGTGGAGTAGGTGATTACTTGACCCAAGCATCATATGTCCTTAGTAGAAAAAAAGGATCAACAACACTATTTTTCCCAGTCAGGAATTCACCAGTCAGGCCCTGTCTCAGGAGCCCCGATACATTCGGAGGGCGCGCTTCAAGAACATTGAAGACCTTGGCTTATCCAGAAACCTGACCTTCGCTTTTCTCAGGTCAAGTGAAGGGAATAGAGGTCCCAGACACTAGATGCAGAGCGTGTCGTGGGGCAGCTGAAACCGCAATGCATTTGTTTCAGCTTGTCCAGCTTATGCGGTCTCAGCCTATATCCACAGGCATAACGCGGTTGTACTACCATTTACGACACTCGTACGGAGTAGACGAGACACCGGTGTTGCTTTATGCTCCGGGGGATATTGAGTCCGTTGTGGAGAATGAGAAGTGCCGGATTAATTGGAACTACTCATTCCCCACACTCAGGCAAATACAATCCTTCTCCACCAGAGTAGGACGATTTTCGTCATTGAGTTTTCAGCTCCAGGTGAAACGAACATCAAAGAGGATGAGAAACGAACTTAATATCGAGACCTACTTTTTGAACTCCGCAGGCTTCACCTAAACCATTCTGTTTAAATGGTGGTTCTGATAATAGGGGTCCTTGGTGGAATGATGGACATACTGCTCTCAAACTTAAAAAAATCATACCGGCTTGCCGTAATATGGCAGAAATCTTAGCCGGACGAATGCAGAAGGGCGTAATTCGTGGTTCACTCCACCTGCTCAGAGCACATGATTCTCGGACCAAATAGTCACTTACCCCACGGCGTGGGGAGTGGTTATTGGGATGAATGATCCAGCGCGCCCTCCGGATGTGTCGGGGCTCCGGGCATAGGGCCTGACTTGGATATTCTTAACGGAGACGCGGACTTTTATTATTATTATAATGCAATATTTTTTTTTTTTATCCAGTTCGGAATTTACCGGTTGGAGCCCCGATACATCCGAAAGGCACGTTGATGCGTCATTTACCTCGTTAGACACTACCCACGTTCAGTAAGTGATTACTGGGTCCATGAATCATATGCCCTGAGTAGAAGGAGTGAACCAAAAATTACGGCCTTCTGCATTCTACCAGTGAAGGCAGGTACAATCTCTATATTCGAGAGCAGCGTGTCTATTATTCTACCAAATAACCCTATTTCGACATTATGGAATGGGATATGGATATCATAGAGTTAGTGTCGATATACAGTCCGTTTTTCCCCCTCTGTGGGTGGGGAATCAGTAATTTCAATGTATTCGAGACCTGTCATTCTCCACCGGAGAATAAGGCAACACCGGTGTCTCGGTAATACCTTACGAATGTATTCTAGTAGATTATAGTACAACACTCGTAGCGTTATGTCTGTGGATATGGAGTGAGGCCGCATAAGCTTAACAAGCTGACCTCTTTTATTCACCATGTACACAGCCGATTTTTGCTCATATCTACAACACTGCACTATGCATCAGTACGCCGATGATACCCAACTCTACTTCATTCGATTTTGAAGATCGAGAAGAGTCTATTGCAAAAATCTACTCGGATATCTGTCACTGGAAACTCAAAAGTTCACGGCCTCCCTCTTGTATCACCCGAAAAATGTACAATACTCAAAAATATTTTCATTTTGCGCAGATGAAGATAAAAAAATGGGTTTCATTGACGAACAATAAGTGGTTTCGGTATCTCTCATCGAATTTGAATGATTATATAATCCATCAGGACCCGGTGACAAAAGACAGACATTGTAACACTGATTATATCTGCAACTATGTATTTTGACATGTGTACATGAAAATCTTCGTTCAGCCTATTCCTGTATTAGATTGCCTGTTCATTTGCAATACAAAATTGAACTGCTTACCGTCGAAACAAACATGTACCTCTATTGGAATCATATTCAAGCATTTTCCCATCAAATATATGTGCTGAATGGCTGAAAAATATCGAATTGTCTATTCGAATATGCGGGTAGGAATTCCATTTGCGTGTTGAGTCTCAAGTGAAAGACAAATTCGGTTATGTCCACAGTCTTTCGATAAATTAATTTGCGGTTGGTTACATTCAGGCTGAAATGGTGAATTGGTATAATGGTGGGTGTTCATTCCAACATTTATTAACTTTGCACCTTAATTTCGTATTTCTGAGCGCCATTGGAAATGAGCCCATTTGAATAACACTCACGCGGATGGCCGATGAAGTTGAAATGTCAATTACGTATTCGGCGGTCGAGAACATGACTCATCACTTCAGATCGTCACTTCATATCCATACATTTTTTGATATGTCTCGACTGGACTTCGAGTATTCATTTCGGTTAGCCAGTGTCCGAATCATCTCGATTCCTGACACGCGATTTTCAAGCAGCATTATTATTCTCGAGTGCATTGGTCTCGATAAGGGCGGTCACGTGCTTTGTTTATATCGAGTGTGATGTTGATGGTCCGGATGTCAATCCTGGTGTTGAGTGTTCGCTTACATTACGAGTGATGCTATGCTTCTGGATTCTCCTATATCTGAAAAATTTATCCCAGGTGGCACCTGTTATTGACTGAAGGTCAATTTCATGTTGGGTCAATAAGTTTTATTCCATTCGGAACCAACAGGATATTGGTGCAATATTGATTAAAAATGTACGATGACATGTTTTGGGCTACAAAATTGAGGCGATATGGTTTAAATATCTGAAAATATAATGATATAATAGAAATATATAGTAGGTCAATAAAAAAAAAAATTAAGTCACATAAGCTGTTGTCACTTTGTGTAAACCTGAACTGAAATTCAGTAATTATCGATAAAATTTTGTATAAACAATCGAAATCAAATTCGAATACAGGGTCTTCATCTGTCCATATCATGTTCTTCATGAACTCAGGGTCCTCCTGTATCTTGATTAGAAACTATTCGCAGAATTTCACTCGTATCTACATGTAAGTATTGAGGTTTCAGATTTTAAACCTGGTTATATTCTATGGGGAGGCACGACACTTATGTTTGATTAAAATCCGGTTTATTGACGAACATGAAATTGGAAGGGAATTTTCTACGTCTTTCAACGAATTTTCTAGATAGGTACGTCATGCAGTAGGCCAAAACTACAATTTCGATGCCTACATTGTTTACGAGTGTTTCTTTTGTGAATGATAGGCGAAAAAGATCCAAAATCAAGGCATTTTCTCACAAGTCTTCTCAAAATATTTTTATTAATCCGATTATTCAAAAAAATTCTGTGATTCTGAATATGGATGGTCGGAAACTCCTTTGCTTGCAATCTCTTGGGTTTCTTCTATTCTTCAAAGTTTTTTTATTAGATTTGTAACTGTTATGTAACACAACACAAATATTACCCGATTTGAACAAAAAAAAACTATGCGAGACAAGTTGAAGCTACTTGTGCGATGCATTCCTTTGAAGTTAGTTCTCTAAGGATTTAAGCACCACCTTGGAAATGCTACATTTCAATTAAATCAATTTTCTTTTGTTTCTTCCCGACCTAATTTTCTGTGGTTTTGAAGCCTAATCACAATTTTAATTTTTTGAAAAGACGTTATGCAATGACTCCAACATGCATGTATCTATTTTAGATTTCGGCTATTTTGTTTTCGTTTCTTACTATTTTCTTCATGATATTGAATGATTTTATAACGTGCAGATCGTATTTAAGATCTGCGTATTTTTTATGGCATTTTCAGACTTTTTTCATGGTAACGCCGCGTGATGTTTCAATATAAATTTTTTTCTTTTTTATCCTTTTATCTCAAAAAATGTTACTTTCCCTGAACAAATTCCAGTACGCCACTTAAACATAGTAAGGGGTCGTTACTGTTTTTTCTATGTTACGCTCAAATAAATGTAATACGTGTATTTTAATCTTCCATTAATCTTATTCAAATGTTTGGAATATCCAGATGTCTACCTTGAAACTACAATCAAATTACTGCAGATTCAGCAGTAAATTTACATAGAAATTACAGGAAAATCGAAGCGTACACCCAATTTTTTCGTCCGGGTTGAAAATGTCAGCATTGCAAGGATTTCATGGAAAAATCTTGAATTTGAATTGAAACCACTGTCTGTGAAAATACAAGACAACAGTGAATCTACAATTATATTGGTTGGAAATCACCATAACAATTATAACTTACATTTTACAAAATATAGCAGTAAAATTACCAAAATAAAAATTCACATATTTACAGGAAATAGTTAGCTGAAAGAGTAGGTTATAGTGGAATGGGCAATTAGGAAAATGTGCAAGTTTAAATGATTTTGTAGGTTTCGTTTCTGAAAAATAAGCAAAGTTTGAAAAAACGCCAGAGTTGGGCAAGGTTGACAAAGGAAAAGAACTGTTTTGTTAGCCGAAATGAGGAAAATTCAATTCACATGTCCAATTATAACGTTATAACACACTACATTAGGGTGTATACGGGACATAGTCAAAAAATCGTTTTTCAAATTTTTTTTTCCAACACCAGTCCTGAACCAAAAATTTATATTTTTGTAGAATATCATAATTTCAGTCTATTTTAAGCGATGAAAACATGTTTTGTTTCTTGACTCTCTCTGCTTAAAATATGAATTTTAATTTTTTTTCATTATACCCTTATACCGAAAACATTTGACAGATCGTTTTTAAATACGAAAAAAATATCTATTGCCACTGTTGATTGAACAAACGGTGAGGGAAGTCTCCAGTGAATTAAGTTGTTCAGTATTACCATTCATTCAGATACAGGGAGCGTTTAACTTTTTTTAGGTCACTCACAATGCTTTTATTCAATATCTCAAAAACTGTTCCGTCAATTTGGACCTAATTTTACTCTCACTATTATGAAAGTGTTGACTATTCAATATGAAAGTTTGGTCAATTTTGTATGTTGGGTTTCTAAGATATGCATTTTTAAAGTTTTGTTTAATCGAAAGTGGCAACCCATATATCGTAATACCGTAAACTTCAAAAATGCATTTCTTAGAAACGCAACATACAAAGTTGACAAATTTTCCATATTTAATAGTCAACACTTTCATAATAGTGATAGTGAAATTAGGTCCAAACTGACTGAACAGTTCTTGAGATATTGAATAAAAACTTTGTAAGTGACCTAAAAAAAAATTTGCACTCCCTGTATATAAATGAAAGGTAATATTGAAAAACCTGATTCACCAGAGAATTCCTTTACCTTTTGTTCAATCAACAGTGGAAATAAATAATTTTTTTGTATTCAAAAACAATCTGTCAATTGTTTTCAATGAAAGGGTATAATCCAAAATATTTAAAATTCATATTTAAAACAGAGAGAGTAATCAAGACCTAGAATAGACCGAAACTATGATATTCTACCAAAATATAAATTGTTAGTTCAGGACTAGTGTTAGAAAAAAAAAAACTTAAAAACGATTTTTTTGACTATGCCCCGTATACACCCTAATGTACTTTAATTAATAACGTTATAATTAGACATGTTAACGAGTTCCGATAAATACATTTTCATCCTGAATTTGCCTTATTTCGACTAACAAAACAGTTTTTTCCTTTGTCAACCCTATTACCCAACTCCGACGATTTTTCGAACTTTGGCTGCTTATATTTCAGAAACGACACATACAAAATCATTTAACGTCGCACATTTTCCTAATAACCGATTATGATTCTACACTGTAAAAAGTTATTGTTTGAAAGAAGACAATGAATATTTTTGACAGTAATATCTCTGGTGAAGAGTATATTTCTTCAAATCAATAATCTCATGTTCACCTGAAGGGATGCAATTGCTTACATCGAGAAATTGCATTTCTTGATCATTTATTAAAACGGAACACTCCAAAAACTTGTCTGAAATGAAAATACTTTGGAATAAGATTGATGATTCTCATTTCGAAACTGGCTAAATGTTTGAAGTGAGAAATATAAGATTTCCTATCGAGAATTTGACTAAGTTGATCTAATTATGTATATTTCATTCCAACTCAATGTTTTTCCTCACATGAGAGATCTAACTCGTTTGTAACCAGAAATTGAAAAATCTTCAAACGAGTATATTTAACTCTAATGAAAAAAAAATAAAAAATTTATTCTGAACTGACAGTGGTGTCTTGCAACTGACTCATTATTCGTATCATTTTAAGATATTTTTTGAATTGTTTGGAAGATCTCAATTTTATCATTACAAGAAATTGAAAAAGTCTGACAGAACATTTTTTTTCTTGTTTGTATCAAATTGGTTTTTCAATAGAATATAACTATTTCTGGAACGGATTTCAAATGTTGATTTTATTGGAGATAACGCATGTATTCGATATGAACGAACTACTGCAACATTTAAAATAATTCAATAGTATCATCCAGAGTAATTTAGAAGCTTTGAATTGTGTCAATACGACTTACTTATGAAAATCTGTGGACGTTGTTTTTGAGAGTAAGATTACTTCAAATTTATGCATAATCGGTTGTATGAAACCATTTGATTTAATCACAAAATTTCAAGTTTGAAATTGATCAAATTATAGATTCTAAACTTTGTTCTAACCGTCATCGGGCTGCACCCCCTCTAGCATCCCTCAGAAGTCTTCAGAAGACTTGTTTGAGCTGGGGATGAAAAGTGTCTTACTTTTTAAGGTTCCATCCCAAGCACTGTATATGACGTATACAACAAATAAAATCATATCGAGATGAATCATATCATTTGTTAAAACTGTACAGGCTTGGCACAAATATTTAGAATAAGTTGATATATTCCAATAGGTAGGTACATATGGGTTATATCGCATAGTTTTGAAACTTGAAACAAGTAAAAGTTTACCTCAGTGCATGTATAGGTCTGATGTATTCAGGAAACTTCGTGAAATATGTATGCGTATACTAAAAAAATTGTAATCATATCGGTATGATATTACATAACTTTTTATATTTGTTGATAATTAATTTTATAGATTTTTTCTTATACCTACTTCTTCCATATTCGAAAAATATTGAATCAAAAACAATGTAACATACAACACTGCCTATTGCCGGTTATTACCCGCCATATGGCGACCGGCAATGCGGCAACATTTCTGAGGAGAGGGGGACGACGATTCCACCTGCACGCGCTCGTGTTCAGTTATTCTAGTATTGTGTTCGTTGAGAAGTGGCGTGATCCTTTCCAACGCTCCGACCAGTTATTGCATTTATTTTAGAAGTGAAAACAGTGTAATTTAAGAAATGGAAGAACTTCTACGAGAGTGGGAACTTCCACAATTAATACAAGTTTTCCAAGGTAAGTGATAAACGGTATATATATTGTTTGACCACGATAGTTGAAAAAATTGTTCTTCCCTACATCTCTATTTATTCGTTATGTCCCGCCCACTACTTTAAAACATAATCATTTAAAATGAGTTACATATTTTCATGAAATCAATAAATCCCTTGATTTGATAACAATAACGTAGTTTTTATTTTTTTTTCAGATGTCGGTAAGTGGGGTAGGTGTTATAGCACGAAGGTTTTCAAAAATTCGTTAGGTTTCATTCAAGAATGTTAGTCTCTTGTTTCTATAATTTCATTTTCTCAATAGAAGAAACCATTTTTGTGTTTGAATCTCATGATGAAACTGTTTAATTTCTTTCAGTAGTTAGGTAGTTATGACTATATAGAGTTTAATATTGAAATATTAATTTATTTGTCTCATAGTTTTGGTTTCGTCTTGAATTTTTGTAACGCATTTTTCTCAAAACATCAAATATGCACATTCGTGACTTTGGCATTGAACTGACGATGTGGTAAAATTATCGCGCGGTCGTAGGAAAAATAGTGTACATTACTTGTGCAAAAGTGATTTTTATTCTCGTGGGATTGACGCTCTCGGCATGCGTCCCGTGTAAATATTTCCCACTCGAGTGAAAAATGTTACTTTCCACACTCTTAATAAATGTAATATACTATTTTGAACAATTGTTAAGAAATCACAAAATGTTTTTCATCTAGAACATATAAAGGTATATAGAAATTACTCGAATGTTCCAGATTGCAAATTGGCTGTTTATCTATTGAATGGTGCAAAATTAAATCCTCCTAAGGACAGAAAGTCTATTGGAAGACGAAAATTCTGGAAGTTCACTGTTCAAGAATGTACTGACTCAATTATATGCCATGCCAAGGTAAGACTGGAATAATTCACTCTGTATATCTATATTTTGTATATAATTTTCGTTCCTGTTCTTTTTTCCACATGGGTGCTCCTCACCTATTGAGACATTTCAGTGGGTGCATGTGTTCCCAAACATATTTATTACTGAGTAATTAATGTCTACAATTCAGTCGAAGAACATTTCATTTCCAATTATTGATTCGATTCTAGACTATAGAATAGTGGAGAAATTGTAAATATATTTTTGACAGATAGTAAACTTAAATAGGTCTGATTAGAATTTTATTTCAAATTATTTTGAAATATTTCATCTTTTCTTTCTTCACTGTTTCTTCTAGAATCTAGACTATAGCGTGCTATAGCAACTGGTTGTCGAATCAAACAAGTTTTTGTCTCGATATAAAAAAAGATTTTTCTGCAAACCTACTTAAAAATACTTGTTACCCGATCAATCAGTTTGGATCTGCTGAAATCGAGTTTACTAATTCATGTCATTGATGATTATGAATACCTATGTATCAACCATTAACTACCTACCTTTCCTCTGATTTATTCCAGAATTCAAGTGATGTACCTGAAATAGTGGAAGTTCAAAAAAAGAGTGCTGCTGCTAAGTCAGTTATGGTACAACCGTACCTTATTATAGAAGGTCAGGACATACGAGACATCAAGAATACCTATTGTTCGACTTTTATTTTGCAAATAGACAGTTAAGAACAATCTTCAAACACCTAGTTCACTCTTCACAAGGATCTATGAAATCAGTACAAATAAAAGCAGTGTTTATCTCAAGGTTTTTTCCTGTAGGTATAATTTAAGAAAAAAATGTGTATATTGAATACAGGGTTTGTATTATCCTATATTGGATACCAGATAGAAAAGACTTCTATCTAAAACTGTCCACATTTCTTACAGAGAGGATATCGGAAGTCACTATGAGTTTTTTCCGTACGGTTTTAGTAGTTACAAAACTAAGTGTCCATGTATTATTTAAAACGGAAAATTAATGTTTTCAAATTTGATTAATTTTTGTTTTGGAATGACTTGTTTTTTAAGAAAAAGTGGGTCTGCTCCAAACAAGAGCAACAGTTCATCAGAATACTTTTTAATCTGCGATTGAAACCTGATCTATTTATCTCATTAGAACTTGTAAGTCTTCCAGCAAAGGTATGGTACTTCTTGATCTGAGAAAATCTATAACATTGATATGAGAATCAAGAGTCTCAGTTTATCACTAGTAGTTATTCTAAAGCTTCATCCATCTTATGATCTCAATGGAAGATATTGAAGTAATCAATTGATATAAAGTAATATTTTTATTTGAGAGAACCAGTTATATTCATACAAGAGAGTGGGTCTTCAAACAAGTGCTTCATGTTGTCTTGTGAGGAGTTATTTCACATTCAGTGTAACAACTGATTCATCTCATCCGAAGTTTATACGTTTTCTAATTGAGTGAGTGATATTTCTTAATTGCAGTAAACCAAAAATTTGGTATGTACTGTTAGTGGAAGTTTTCAAATAAGAACATCTAGTATTCTCAAATTGAGTTTTCAGTCTTCTTCAAATAAGCTCAATGCCTAATAAAACATAAAATCAACACATTTTTGATCAGAGATCAGGTTGTATCTTTCCAAATGTTAAAAAATATCTACTTGAAAGTTTAATTTTCTTTGAGCAAGGAATAAAGTAATTTAAAGTAACAATATCTGGTAGAAGTGTTTCTTTTGAAGACACCCTTAAAGTTTGATGAGAAATTATATTTGATCCTATCAAAGAAATAGTTTAGTTGCAAACTGAGAGAATTCATTTCTTAATGTGTGAAAATATTTCTTTATGTATATAGGAGACAGGGATTTCTTTGAGCAGAGATATTATTGTTCATTTCAAGATTTTTACTTTTACTGTGTATATGTTCATAAGTTCCCGTCATTGCATTTTCATATACTCAAGTGTTAGGTCGGCTAGCAGAAACGTTCTTTCTTTTCACTATCCTACCCGAATACGTTTTTACGAACTTTGGCCGCTTATATCTCAGAAACAACACACACACAAAATCATTTAAACTCACATTTTTCTTATGACCCATCCCACTATAGTATAACAAAATTTCAGCCAATTCGACCTATATATTCGATTTTCCATATGATTTCGTGCGAGGTTCTTTAGAGAACATCCACTTCATTAATTGACCTAACCGATATATTCACATTTCTGTGACACTCTTCCAGGTAATATACAGTCATTATAGTTATGTTGAAATGTTATGGAGCAAAACTTGTTCACCAGAATAACTGGAGGTAGGTACTCTTGAGAAGGGCACTTTAGAAGCTAATGGTCAAACTTCAGTGTTACAAAGTGAGAACTTTTCACATTAATCTATTACAGCGTAGTGCCCGACTCACCAAAACCGGTTTGCTATTTCTTTCAATGCACCTAGAATTCATACAGTGTCATAGTATTATTGTTGAATAAATCTGAATTGAGAATTTTGAATGAACTGCAACGAGAGCTAAAACTCTAAGATGGAATGAGCATATGCATTCCACTTATAATACATTACGTATGATTATATTTGAATTCCAATTTGAAAATGCTGTTTCATGCGTCAGTTGAAAGTCACCTACGTTATGTAATAGTTTGCTGGGGCGGAGCATTGAATATCACACCTATCTAAGTCTACTTGGGAAGAGGTATTTGGGAATTATTCTCTCCAAAGATCTGAGATATGCATCAGACGAATTGTATACCAGAGCCCATGTACATGATATCAACCAATTATTTTGATATACAGGTTGTTTCATATTTGAATGTTCCTAATGGGCGATAACCCTTTAGGAAATATTATTCACAATATGAATGTAGGTCTGCAGCCGCTTCAGTTTTCAGATACAGGATGTTGATATTAGTTTTTCTCCAATATTCTTGAAACCGTTTTGTATTTATTTAAAATTTTGGTATACCTGCAAAGTACGCATTGAAACAAATTTTTTCCAGGATGGAGTTTTTGTTTTAATTTGGATCAGTGGCGTCCCTGTTAGTATGTCCAGCAATGTTTTCAATCACAATATTGATAAGCTACTGGTTTTTTGTCAAATAAATATCATTTTTATAATTATCCTCTACCTTTCCATAAACATGGTCTCTTGACCTTTATTCGTCTGAAGGATGGTTGCCGATTCAAAAAAATCAAATTTGCTTGTAATTGTAAATATTTTTTCTCGATGTTATGCATAATTTTCATTTTTCAAACAGAAAACTATCCGCTGGACTGAAAGAACTCATGAATAAAGCAGTTGTGGACCTATATTCATATGAAGAAGACCATGTATATGGTCAATACTACAATAAGAAGCAACACTTTCCAATGCTCGAATATTTCTATCACACCCGCAATAATCATCTACAGGGTATCTCACAACGATTAAGACAGGGAATATCTCGTTACTCGAGAGCAATATATAGAATTGTGATTTTGGGGTTGTGAATTGAAGCAATTGGTGGAGTCTTTCAGTGATATTATGTTACCTAATGAGCATTTGGCCCCAATGAGTTTTTGAGTTCATGATCACGTGACATCAGATTCAAAAATATTAATGGTACAAACTGTTCATTCTGGAATTCCTATGTTCCTCCCGATAAATCGATTTCAACAAACCACCATACTTGTAGTCTTAAACAATTTAAGAACTACAAGGGCTTCACTATCCTTAGTATCACGACGATTACGACAAACCTCTGAAACGAGCAATTGTCAAATTATTATAGGATTACTCTGTATATTGGAGCAGTAATAGGTATATTTTTTTGTGATGATTGAAATAAGGTAAAATTATAATGATCATTGATTTATTATTTAATTATTTCATTAAAAATAGTAGTCAAAATATTGTTTGTCTTCGTAAATGCATTTACTCAGTACGATTTTTTGAGTTCCTGAGGATGCCAACTTTGTTGGCGAAACGCGCGTCTATTGATATTGACGATGTTTTGGTGTTTATGGTAATTTCCATTCCTTGAGTCACAAACAATATAGGACTGCCCAAATAAACAGGGTGACAAAAAAAATTGACGTACCTGTAGTTCTCCAATTAATCGTTTCAGACTACAAGTGGGATAGTTTGTTGGAATTCTTTTGTTGGGTACTATCAAAAAAAGCTGCAACAAATTAACAACCCCAAGATTACAATTCTCTACTAGTCTCGAGTATCGAGATATTCCCTGTTACTCTTTGTGGGACACCCTGTATGTAGTCTACTACGCATACAAGAATCCGTTGGGCCACCGTCTTTCTCCTATTGCGTTATACAAATGGATAACTTGGGGCAAACGTAAATACACCATACAAGCCTACCACGTCTACGCATTTATCGATCTCTTCTATCCACTATTACTTACTATTGCACTATTACTACTTATGGTAAATTCAAAATTGATATGGATTTATCGGTTTTTGAATGTTTGCTCCAAATTCATACATGTAATTATTGAATTCAATACATGTTATTTAATTTTTCCTTAGGTAAATCGAGCCATTAACCGAAACAACCACTCTCCACGTCCGTGAGACGGTCTTCAATAATCGTGTGCCCCGAGAAGACGAAGTGTTCCAAGAATTTACGGCCTTCTGCCATATGTCCGGTAAGATTTTAACCGTATCATAGCAATCCGGTATAATTTTAAGATTCGAGAGCAGTGTGTCCACCATAACACTGAAGATCTAATGATCAGGAACAACATATTGACAGAATAATTTATGTATAGCCTGTGGAGTTTAAAGAATAACTCTACTCTGTTCACCTGAAGGGGAGGAATCTATTATCTTATTGCAGTGAATGCACTCGTAATGTCGCAAATGAATTATGGTTACAGGTGCCCCACAACAAGCTCTGCATCCCCATACCCATAACCATCACGTGATTACGGTGGACCATGGCGGTACAGACAAGGCATATATCTTTAAAAAAAATGATGCACCTGCGGACACTCTGTACCAGTAGACACCTCTCATCACGCAAAACACTCTGATCTCTGTAGGTTGGTTTAATTTTTAATGGAAATGTCAGAATCTTTCTCATTACTTTCAATATGAATGTGTATAGAGCGATATTTTGAATCCGCAATGCCCATTAATATGATTGAATTGTACTCTTTGTAATTGAAATACATGGACCCACTATGAATCGGTCAGATGATACGGACGTGCTTGTCATCTACCGCTCCTATGCAATGTGGAAAGTTTTCTGCTTATTCAAATTTACTTGCTATTGATTCCCACGCGTTTTTAGTGAGTGGTTGTATACACTCTTGTTTTATTACCACCTATATGACTTGACAAACATCCTTCACAATATTTCTTGTAGTTGAGACACTGATCTGTACGAATTTAGATACACAAGTTATTGACCACAATTTTCAGCATTTGTGTTGATTTCTGCCATTCTTTTAACCTTTGCAACTCATCAGAATGTTCTTATGCCTTTTTGAATCTTTATTGCTTACATAGTCTCGAAAGCAAGTCCATACAGCTTATTGATCTCAAATCACTTAAAATGTATAACTTCTTTTTTATTAAACGAGTATCTATTGAACAGAAAAAATAATATACCAGACGCATCCGCTAAAGATGAGAATTATAATAACAGGCAGCCAACCACCATCCAAGGCCTTGGTGAGTTGCGATACCACTTTCCTGAGCAACCGGTGCAAAACCGGACTAGCAGCCATGGCGCACCCTGGAGGGAATGCTCATTCCTTCTGATGTCGGCCGTGGCTATACTAGGCTAACCCCCCGGTATACCCTACTACTCGGTTCTTTATGCACAAGGAAGAGGCCCCCCACAACCGACCCCTCTGGATTAGGGGTCATAGGCAAGGTGGTGGGGCCCAAATCGATGATTTGCCAAACGATGACGACAGCAATGAAAATGGACGCTTTGAGTTGCATTGCTACGAGAGCAGTGAGCCCACCTGAAGAGGATACATGACAAGAATGCTCTGTGGTGTGAAACCCACCAAGAGCATGCTGCCTTTTCCGCACATAATCTAAGGGATTATGTATCCCACCTTCGGATTCGAGGCTATGTTAGAGCCCCTCCACAGCCGGTTAACGCAGTGGCAGAAGTGGCAGATATGACATGTGTCGACCTGGTTGTAGAGGAGCCCCGCATCATACCACCAACGGAAGGCATCAGAACCCGCAGGGCGCTTCATAACACGAAGCCCCTGAAGCCACAACAACTGGCACAGGTGGATGCGGAGATTCACGATGTCCTTTTAGAAGAGGCTGACATCTGGCCTGTCCCAAGCGGTAAGGAGGGATACCACCCCTCGGATTGGAAGGCATGAGCGACGCATTCACAAGATGGAAGCTAAGATCAGGTCAGCGAGACAACACGCGTCTTGTATCCAGTGTGTGGCGGACTACGTGGCGGCCAATAGGCCCTTCACGCCCGCAGTGCGGCGAATTGCCGCAAATTTAAGACGAGCTTACCACACACTAAATCAAGGTTAACCATCAAACAGCACTGTCTTGATAGGATACGAATGCTGGTGGCTGCTAAAAAGTCACTAGTGAGGCGGGCGAGAAGCATCGCGGAAAACATGAAGTTCCGCGATAAACTTTCTCGCCTATTCCAAGAGCCTCCACGTGTTGTGGAAAACCCGCCGGCGGCTGATCGGGTAGAAACCTTCTGGAAGGGTATTTACGAATTTCGAAGCATTTTGCTGCTCCAGGTCCTGATGGCATGAATAACTATTGATGGAAAAAATTTCCAAGTACCCACCTCCATCTAGCAAAAGTTTTCAACTCATGGCTAGATGGGGAGCAGCAGATTCCAGATTGGTTTGTCGAGGGGCGAACCGTGCTAATCCCCAAAAACGAAGATTTGTCTGAAGAACTACAGACCGATAACATGCTTGAACGCATGTTAAAAGATGTTTACACGCATCTTGTACATACGAATACCCTCCGCAGTTGAGCCAGTGTATAAACGGATATATGAGCAAAGAGGGTCAAAGAAGGGGGTCGCTGGCTGCAATGAGAACCTGCTGATCGACAGATGCATCACACAGGACTCCGTGCAATATAAGCGCAATCTTTCAATGGCCTGGATCGATTATCGCGAGGCATTTGATACAAAATCGCATGAACTCATCATGCATTTACTCATATACCTTGCGGTACCCGATCAAATAGTGAGATGCATTGAACAGCTGATGCCGCTCTGGAGGACTCGCTTTACCATAACCTCTGGTCAAGTCAGAGTCCAAAAAAGAGCAGGTTATCTTTAGAAGGGGCGTGTTTCAGGAAGACTCCCTCAGCCCTCTTCTCTTCTGCATCTCATTACTGCCATTGTCCATTGCCCTACGGAAAACCAGCGGATACAACTGCGGCACTCCCAGCAACCGGAGGCATAAGTTCTCCCATCTGTTTTACATGGATGACCTTAAACTTTATGCCTCCGGAGAAAAGGACCTTCACCAGTCCTTGAGGGTGGTGCAAGAGTACACGCATGCTATCGGAATGGAGATTGGAATCGACAAATGTGCCACGGTTCATCTCAAAAGAGGATGATGCGAGGAATACGGAGAGGACGTTCAGCTCGTACACGGAAGCATCCTACATCATCTGGATGCCGGAGAGACGTATACCTACCTAGGGGTGGAACAACGCCACACCCAAGAAGTAGCTACTCTCAAAAGCTCTCTCCGCGGCAAGTATGTGCACAAACTCCGACAGATCTGGTCTTCAGAACAGTCGGGGACGAACAAAGTTGCTGCAACTAATATGCTTGTCGTTCCGATTCTACTTTACTCCCGTGGAGTAATGAAATGGACTCAGGGAGAGCTGCGACAACTCGACGTAAAAACTCGCAAAATTATGCAACTTCATAGAACCTTGCATCCTAAATCGTTTGTTCCAGGGTTATACTTTCCCAGACAACGGGGAGGCCGTGGACTTTTGAGTTTGGAGTGTCTACATAACAAAATGGATGGAGCCTGTAAAGTCATCAGGAGTTCAGATCCCCTTCTCTGCTTGGTATGTGATCATGAAAAAGCAGGGATTGGAGCATTTCTTTTCAAGGCAGCAATCCGTGCAGCCGATGAACTCGGTCTCATATTCGACACTGAACGGACGAACCCAAACTCTGTCACCGAGTTGGAACCCGTTCAGCAAAAAGCCCACGTGAAAGCTGCGGAGTGTGACAGGCTCCTACAGCTACATAAGGATGAGTCAATGCATGGGGTCTTCTTCAAGAACATTGAAGAAAGACCTTGGCTTATCCAGAAACCTGACCTTCGCTTTCCTCAGGTCAAGTGATGGGATTAGAGGTCCCAGACACTAGATGCAGAGCGTGTCGTGGGGCAGCTGAGACCGTAATGCATTTGTTTCAGCTTGTCCAGATTATGCAGTCTCAGCCTATATCCACTGGCATAACGCGGCCCTACGAGTGTTGTACTACCATCTACGACACTCGTACGGTGTAGACGAGACACCGGTGTTGCCTTATGCTCCGGGGGATATTGAGTCCGTTGTGGAGAATGAGAAGTGCCGGATTTATTGGAACTACTTATTCCCCACCCTCAGGCAAATACAAGCTAATAAGCCTGATGTAGTCCTTCTCGACCACCAAAGTAGGACGATTTTTGTCATTGAGTTTTCAGCTCCTGGCGAAACGAATATCGTCCGAAAAGAGGAGGAAAAACGGACTAAATATCGGGAACTACTCTTTGAACTCCGCAGGCTTTATCCAAACCATTCTGTCAAGATGGTGGTTCTGATAATAGGGGTCCTTGGTGGAATGATGGACACGCTGCTCTCAAACATGAAAATCATACCGGCTTGCCATGATGCGGCAGAAAACTTGGCCGGAAGAATGCAGAAGGCCGTAATTCTTGGTTCACTCCGTCTTCTCAGGGCACATGACTCTCGGACCCAGTAATCACTCACCCCACGGGCGTGGGGAGTGTTCACTGGGGTTAATGATACACCAGCGCGCCCTCCGGACGTGTCGGGGCTCCGGAGACAAGGCCTGTCTGGGCAATTTTTAACGGAAAAAAAAAAATTATAATAATAATAGCGTTTATTGCCCAACAGTGTTCCATTTTTATCGGAATAAAATTACAAAAATAGCACTATAACTTAAAACTATTAACAAGAAATGCAAATATATACTTATAAACTAATATTTTATAATTTCAAAGGTGTGCACGAGCTTTAATTTTAGGCACATATACTGCAGTAAAATATATCACAAATATTGGACAGTTTGTTCGCGTTATTACACATGGTATTCAATGACGCTCTTAACATTAAATTAGTTTGAGCTCTTTTACATAAGAAAGTTTTGTTTTGCCTCGATGTGAGTCTTGGCACAGTAATATCGATTTGTGACAGTAACGCAGGACAGTCAATTATTCCATTCAACAATTTATATACATATAACACAGAAGCCTGATTCCTACGGTTTTATAGTGATACAAAATCAAATCAGTATAACTACAACCTCTAGTAGGATAAGTTCCATCAACTTTATATACATGGAATTTCAAGAATTTCTTCTGAACTTTTTCTAATGCCAATGTATATTGAGTTTATATGGGATGCCATAAGAGCGATCCATATTCTAATTTTGATCTGACCAAGCTGAAAAATAGAGATGTTAATGCTAATATGTTATTGAAATTCCTACAATTCCTGATAATAAAACCATATGCGCGATACGCGGAATTGGTGATGGTATTTATATGAAAATTGAAAGTGAGCTTATCAACAAAATAGACACCCAAATCTCTAAACATCTCATTTCGTTCTAAAATAATATTGTTTATATTGTAATGGTACTGCAACATATTCACGTTGCGACCAAATGTTACTATTTTACATTTTGATATGTTCAAATGGAGTCTGTTAGCAATGCATCAATCATGTAAAATATCAATAGAAACTTTTCAACGCAGCGTTGACTTCAGTTGAGTCTTCTAGAAAATCCCAAGTAGTACATTTGTTTTCTTATAGTTGAATGTTTTGCTGTTGATATTTATATCGAATTTTTTTGGTGATGTAGTGAGTCCAATAAGTTAGACAGGGTTGGATGATATAGGTCATCTTTCACTAATGGCACATTATCTCGTTTGACAGTACAATTAACGTTAGTCATAACTAGGTCTAACAGTCTATTTTGGTGGTTTGAGATGTGATTACATTGTTTAATGTTCAAGTAAGACAGAAAATTCGTGACTGTTCGAGTGTTTCTATCATCTAAATTATTCTCAATATAATGTGTATAATTGAAATCTCTCAAGAATAAAATTTTATCTGAATTCATGACATCCCATCCTTCTAAAGAATCAAAAAAAATTCGAATTTGTCTGCTGTCAGAGATGGTGGGATATAAACAATAGCTACGAAGAGTGACCAAAATGAAGTAGAGTAGTTGCACATTGAAAAGTCAATTTCTGGGACGGTTTCCTGTAAGTGAGAAGTATCAACCATTTCGGAATTGATAGTAGAATCGATGGCAAACAATACGCTAATCCGATCACTGCGATGAACCAAGTAGTTTTCAGGAAAAATTTCACTAGAATTAACTTCGGATTTCAACCACGTTTCACTCAGCGCAATTATTTTGATAATAGGTGGAGATCGCATGTATTTCAGCACTATTGGGCGTAATTAGTTTAACGAAACAATTCTTGGAATATCATAAACATATTTGATTCTACAACTGGTACCTCCAGAATTGATTCTTTCCATCATTTCTTGCTTCACTTTCTTGTAGTAATCTATTTGCCTTCTAGTACGATCAGCCGAGATGTTGACATTTCTGTAGTCTGGATTTGACTTCAATATTTTAGAATTCCTCAGAATTTTTTTAACAGTGTCCTCAGTTTCAAAAACAATTTTTATTGGCCGGTTCTCGGAATCAGAGAAGGCACCCACTCTAAACAATTTAATATTATTGTTTGTTATTTCCGGTAAAATTATGTTCAAAATACCTGCAACAGCATTCTTGTCAGTCTCTGCCCGTTCAACTGATGTTGTACGTTGATCAGGTTCAGAAACGTTGCATATCATTACATTATTCTTCCGTTTTTGGAATTCGCACACTTCATCTATTATTTCCTCAGCATCCAATCCCGATGAGCTAGCAACAGCGTGTTCATCTTTCAATTCTTTTATATCATTTTGGAGTTTGAAAATAAGAGCTCTTAAATCCTTCAGATCTTTTGGCTCAATACTTTCCATAGCTAATAATGCAACCAATTGTACTTTTAACATGCCTTTCACAAAATAAACCCTGTAAAGGTCGAAAATAAGTTATTAAATATTATTAATAATGTTATTATCTGTGTCTATTCCTACAGTTGACATTTTTTGTGTTATTAATTAGTTGATCGTTCGCACCATAAATTGGGTGAGGTTGAGTTGAGCAGCTAATAAACTAAGTATTAAAATTGGTTATCCTAATTTTTGACAGTTGTAGACAAAATATTGCATGCAACACGTGAGTAAAGTGCTACGGCGTCGTGCGTCAATAATTCCTACTCGTAAAAAAGTACATTTTCTCACTTGTTACATAATTTTTTTTAAAAGCTTCCCTTGATAAGCAATAGAATAAAAATGATGAATTGTTATGTATAGCATAAAATACAAATAACTTATAAAAAATTTAATATTTTCTCATGACCTGCGGAGGCTTAAATTCATGTGTAAAGTTCTGTTTCTCATGCAATTTTATTTTGTTATTTTTGTTTTGATAGTTTGATAAAAGTTTGATTAAAAAAAATAATTATTTGTCTCAGTAGTGTTGACAGGTGCCTACAGGTTGGTAAGTTATTGGCATGCGTTGTTTGCTACCCCACATATACAAGTCCGACTAACGGATTCTTTCCAACTTTTTTTCTTGAATCTCTGCAACTTTTTTCAAGAGGGAGCTCCCGACTGGAGCGGCGGGGAAAGAAGAAAGATTTAGGGAATTGTTCTTCTTCTTTCAACGAACTGTAAGTTTCCACTTCTGGAAACATCGAAATTTTTCCAAATTTTTACATTCTCTCTATCGAAACTCCAAGGCGACGGAGAGTAAATGTTCTTGAAATCAAACCGTTCGACGGTTCTGTTATTTACCATTTTACGAAATTTATTTTCCCAATTTCCACAGACTTTTCCGATTTCATTCCCGCAATTGTTCGCAACTTTTTCTGAGGAGACGTCCGATTCTTAGTTTTCACTTCCAAAAATGTCGGATTTTTGTCAGAATTTCTACACATTCTCCATCACTAGAAAATTATTGGCAGATGTAACAAAAAAAACACAAGAATTTGGAAAGAACGCCAGTATGAATTTCATGTTTACTTAGTTATTGCTCGTGTTTCTGAAAACATTGAGATATTTTTGAATATCGAACTCTCTTCTAATAATGAAGTTGGAATTCGTCATGATTCATTATTTTATATTTGCCTTGTCGTTGTCGATGAAATGAATGGAGTATAATTACAGTTCGATTGTTTTATCTTTACCCGTGCGTCATCATCACAATACCATAATTCTAAGCTTAGAAGACAAATGTTAACGAATTCGCTCATAGCGGTTGTTAGAAAGAGATGTTCGATAGAGGGTGTGTAAATTGATGATGCAAGGGTAAAGATAAAATAATCGAACTGTATGTAATGTGATATCTATGACGTCTATCAATTAAAATAATTTCATATTACTCACCTTCGATCGATGTAGTTTGTCGGGGTTTGTGCATCAAATCTGAAATGAAAAAATATTATTTGAACTCATTCAAAGATATTCATCTTTCTGCATTATGTTTATGGACATTTATATAAGTGCGGCTTTTAATAGCCCCCACTATTAACTTTTGTGATTGCTCTATAGATGGCGCAAAGGAGCACATCCAAAATTCTAAATGACACGTGTCATATCATTGGAAAGACAATTCAATTCACATTTCAATTATCTAAGTTTTTCAACGATATGACACTTGACCCCGCATGCCATTTAACATTCTTAAGTTGATGTGCCCGCCACGCTATCTATCGAGCAATCACCATGTATTTAATTTCAAAAAGAAGTATCGGTGATACCCTCCTTACAGGTTCATTCTCATGTTTGGTCGTCAAACCGCTCAAAACGTAACAGGGGTAACTATTGAAATCCGCAGTGTACATATAGTTAGATTATAGGTACATTCCAAGTCATCGTCAACATGTAAGGGAACTACTGGATAATTACGATTCATATGAAAACATTTCAACGAGTATCACTATGTATTATACCAAATAAACATATCACATTATCTGTAAGAATATTAAATTCACGAGTATCACCATGTCTAGTTAGAATTTCTAATTCTGATTTGTGATCCAAAATCCTCGAACATTCCCACCCCCAAGATCATTTAAGGAGAAATAATTGAGTGGTTTTGTCTTTCGAAATTCAGTTAAATGAATTGAAGAAACTGAAAGAAGTATAACAGAATTTTCCGCTTTGTTCTCATACACAGACCATAGGCGGGGGTTATTTTATTTACTTGAACTTTCACAACTTTCATTTCTGTTTTTTTTTTTTTTAATAAAAGGTAGTGAATGGAAGGAAATGAAAGGAAGTAAACATATCCAACTGACTTCGGTAAAACTATATCTAGCAAGCGTGTGGCTCATCACCCATTTCAAATCCATTTCTTTTACTTCTTGAAACGGTTCTTTAATGTTTATTTGATGTCCACTCTTCGGTTCCATTGTGGTGGTCGGTGGATCAGTGGCTAGAGTATCTAGCAGTGGAACGTCTGGCTCGCATCTGACAGACGTTCGAGGCTCCGGTGGCCACATACCTTATTGTAAATCAAGTATGATGTGAGTTGCCTAAATGCCAATCTCGACGTCAAGTGCTAGCTTGAAGTGCGCACCGACCACCCGGGGTGGTGCTGTAGGTTTTCTGGGTTTTCCTACAGCAGAAAAGTGAATACACCACCGAAAACACCAGTAAGTCGCCCCGGAGTGCCATAGTAAATAATAGTAAACTCTATATGAGTGTTTATGAGGGAGTATTATTATTATTATCTGAATCGATGTCGATTTTGAGATATTCATCTTTAAAAAACTTCATGATTTTCAGGTGTATTTCCAAAATACACCTGAATGATCAAACTGAGATCAATTATTGAGAATTGTAGCAGTAACTACCCTCTTGCGGTACACACTTTTTATGGCAAACAAATATGTCGTAAATTCTAACTCCAAAAAAAATGTATTCACCCTGTCACTGATGAAACATACTCAAACATGCATTTATCCTTCATTGAAACAATTGATCAGAAAATATTTTTCAGATATTAAAAATGGCTGCAATATTCACGAGACAAATTTGTTGACACCATCTGACAGTGAAAACCGTGCCAAATGCGGCTTTGGCATTGTTACTGAAACACGTACACGAACAGTCATATAGATAGGTTTGTTCTGGTTCCAGAACTGTTTGAAAACTACGCATAGGACAGTGTGCCTAGAAGCAAAATATCTCAGACAGCCCGGAATAGTAACAGAGCTTGATTAAACCAGAACGCGCATTGGAAAGATCACTGCACTAATTAGACAGATAACTTTGAACGATTCGTACAATAAAAACTGAGGTAATATATCGTTCAGTTCTCATCGGAGATTTGGCATTATGTTCAATTTTTTGCTGAAAATATCATTGAATTCATTTTCATATGGACGATTCTTCCTTCTTCATTTTGTATTTTCAATATTACCTATTCTGCCATGCTGAAGGGCGTATCTGACTAATTAAGTATCAAATTTAGGACTGATTTGGTTTTTCTGCATCGTCTTACTTCTATCTTACTAGGATTGAATGTAGTAATTGAAAATTAGCTGATATTATAAATTTATTAAACATATCATATCTGCAAAAATTGCCCCAAAAATAATACACCCTTCTTGTTTAGCACGTCAATATTATCTAAAACCTGAAACAATACATAATAATAATAATAATAATATTCCTTCATAAACACTCGTTGAGTATAACCCAAAGGCATAGCCTGTGCGGGTAGAGGACGGCTATTATTATTATTATTTGCCGTGGCGCTCCGGGGGACTTACTGATTTTTGGTGGCGTATCCACTTTTCAGCTGTAGGAAAACCCGGAAAACCTACAGCAGCACCTCGGGTGGTCGGTGTGCACTCCAAGCTAGCACCCGACGAGATTGGCGTATAGACAACTCTCAATACCTTGCTTTTCAATAAGGCATGCGGTCGCCTATCGATCCGATATAAAGTAGTTAATAAAAATTCTCTTGTACCTACATCGAGCTCGAACCGACTATCGCTATGCTGGAATTTCGAACAGCCTGTGCATTAGACCGCTGATCCACCGACCACTCACATACTTCAGTGTACTTTGGCGTTATGTTCAACTTTTTCAATATCGTAAAATTTTATTTAAAAATCTTGTCATGTTCCCAACCATTTTCGTTTTCTTCAGTAAAATAATCAGAATTCAGTTCAGATTTCAGATACGCATATCGTCATAAGGGGAAGACTTATGAATAACTGATATTTATTTTGTGGTATTTGTGGTGTGATTTTTTTACTTAGTTACAGAGTTTGATTCTGTTTTGTTTGTTCAGTTCATCCATATACAGTTCGATTATTGTATCTTTACCCATGCGTCATCAATTTATGATCGAAGAAATCACACATCCTCTAACGAACATCTCTTTCTAACAACCGCTATGAGCAATTCAAGATTCGTTTAGATTTGTCTGCTAAGCTAAGAATTATGGTATTGTGACGATGACGCACGGGTAAAGATATAATAATCAAACTGTAAGTATATTGTTATGGGTTGAGTTTGTGTCATGATAAATTGTAAGTATAGGATTTTTAATTTTAGTTCGATACACATATGCCTGGTTTTGATACTTTTATCGTGCTTTCAAGTTTTTATATTTTGTTCCTTTCAATTTCCCTTCCTATAAACATGAAAATTTCTCATTTCACAGGAGGGGTGCAGTATTGGCCTCTTCTTCATCATTTTCAAATGAAATTTAATAATAAAATTTAATAAAATTGATACTCAAAATGAAAACTTCAAATCCACCAAATCAATGAATTCTCCTTATAGATATTATTTAGTAATCTGTACCCACTAAAAGACAAATACCTGAACAATTGAATTGAAAATTATTTTCTTGTGACATGAAAATTGCATTCAAATAACTCTAATGTTGAAGTATGAAAATGTTGTTATAAAAATCGTTTTTTAAACTTTATAAATATTTGTCTTAAGAAATCACCGTCATCAAATGTTGATAAAATGAGACTAAATTGGTTAATCGCAAAAATCAATCGTATTATATATGAGTACGAGAGAAACTATTTACTCTGTTCAGTAATCCTAGTGATGAAGTTACTAACTTGGTTAACGAATTGCGCATCTAGGAATAGAATTACTAGTGTGGTGAAGGGGAGAACTATTTTTTGTTCTCTTTGAGAGACACCACAGGCGTCCTATTCCCCATTTTCTAGAGAGCAAGTCAGTAAATTAATTGAGGAGATGGAAATGGTTTGTAGTATAGTATATCGGATCGAGTAGGTCGGTCAAATAGCCCAAAACATAGGCCTATCAAAGTAATATTCTCCAATAACGATGTGATAATAATAATTGATAACAATAATCATCCCCCTGACACTAATGCAGAGCGTGTCGTAGGGTAGCTGAGACCATAATGCATTTGCCTGTCCAGCTTATGAAATCCTCCTCGACCATCAAAGTAGGACGTCATTGAATTTTCAGCTCCTGGCTAAACGAACATAGTTCGAAATTGAGAGGAAACACGGACTGAATATCGACGAAATGACAAAATGTTAGAGACGCAAGAAAACACAAATCTCAATAAGAATTTGATAGAGATACATTTTCATGACAATATTTTAATTTTTTAGTTGTATACATAGATGAATATTCATTACAATAACTGGTCGTCGGATTGTTTGTCAAGACTTCTGGCATTTTACTTATTTATATAAAAAATCAGTGGAAAGTATACCGTCCACAATGCATTACTGCAATAAAAAGAAAATGCAGAGGGATTTGCTATAATGACTTCTCCACGGTTCAGGACAATTTTCCAGTTTACTCTAGCAATCATTCCCATGTAAATATAAGGCACGTTTAGTTTTTAAATATCTGTTTGCTCATTGTTCTCTGATAGCTCTGTTCAATGTGCTCTGCGTTCGTTATTCACCGAGAGAGGGAACAGAAGGTGATCGGTTGCTATCAGTTGGGAAGCAGTATGAACGGATTCATTCTGTAGTCATTTGTAACTTACGGATTGTTCAGATTGAAAAACATAGTCTTCCTAGTATTCAAAAACATTGAAATGTGTCAATCATTGGGATAGTGCTCCATTACTAGTGATATATCTCATACCTGGTACCTGAATACCTGAATACTTTTAGCTAGATTGAACATTGAAGAATCGCCATTGATATCCGCTGTTCTGTTCTCAGAAGCTCTTTATGTCCTTGTTCTCAAACTGACAAAGAGTTCTACATGAAGTCACTCGATACGAAATACTTCTGACCATATAAAAATCTATGGTTTTATTCAAATTCGATTATGGTAGTGCAGCAATCACTTCTACGTATTCTGAAATAGATGCATTTTATAGGAATCAGGTTAGCTATACTTGAATTCTTTGCTATAGTCCACTCGCATCAATTTGTTGCGAATCTGGGTAAAGTAACGAAATGGATGCAGAACTATGTCGTAGAAATTCAGGAATAAATATTGTATCCAGTTAACATAACAAATTCTCTCGAATTTGAAGCATATGTACCTTTCAAGACCAACCAACATTCGTCCCACAATAATTCGCATCAGAAAACTATAAGAACAGCTTGATATCACCTGGCTATCTAAATTTTAATATTTTCAAGAAATGAGAAACCAACAGAGAGTTGATCTGTACGAAAGTTCTTTTGAATTGTTGTTGTTAAAATTGTTATTTCCGTCAACCAGCTGCACACCCTTAAGAGTACAACCCTCAAAAGTCTTCGAAAGACTTGTCCGAGCTAGTGAAGACGAAGCCCTTACCTTTTAACGTGTGATGCCATGCACGAGACCGATGACCATGCTGGGAATCGAACCCATGACCCTTAGGTTGAGACAAGCGCTCTACCATCATGACCATCACGGCCCATAATTTTGAATTAATTGAACCATTTCAGATCACTGAATACATTCACGCACAAGATTCCAAAACGGGACATGGCGTAAGAAGGGCCCTCACTGTAAATGGGCCACACACTCTTGGCACCTTCAGTAACTGCCTCTATATTCACAGCACAAGTGAATGCGATATGGCAAGCTCTGATATACGTAAACATGTCCTTTTTGATATATTGAGATTCTCTAAATTCTCTGCAGGCTATTTCAGATAATTTTTCTTCATAATATATCACTTCAAATCACTTCAGAACCTTTAAAAAAACTGTTGAAAACACATAGTACCCGAACATGAAGCAATTAGGAAAAATGAAAAAGCAGACGATGCGAGAACCGAAAAACAACAGACAACTCTGAGAGCATTGGTGGATTATGATTTGCCCAGAAAACAAAGATGTTTTTCTTCGATTAGAGAATAAGTTCAGAATGACAAAAAAAGTGGAATAACGTGGAAGTGAGAATAGTCACTAGAGATTTTCTTCAGATAAAGAAGGAAGAGATGTCTTTCACCAATGAACCAATATACCAACAGACTCCTCTTTCTACAAATATGGCTACGATCAATACAAAATCATACTCCAAGCACATTGTATATTGTATATCAAGTATACAGACGATCTGAGCATAAACAGTATAATTGTTATAGACATCTGTATACAAAACTATAGATATGACATTAAGTTAGAGATGCATAAGTTATTCCATCGATCCTCCTTCTAGTGATGGTATTTCTCCTATTCATTCATCGAAAGTGTTTTCGTTTTTATACGTGATTTAGAAATAATTCCAGTGAAATATCCAGAAAATAGGCATCAAACGCAGTCTGAATTTTGTAGTTATTATTTTAATACAGTGAAGGGTTATATTTCATATTTTTATTGGAGTATGTTTTCAAGGTATACTGTCGCTCAACAGGGGCGTAAGTAATCATAAGTAATAAAATATGGTTGAGATAATTTGTTCAGTTTCTTTATTAGTCATAATAGATCTGATAACAAATTCAATAAACGCAGAAGGTATTTCATTCATCTACTCTGATACATCTGATTTTTATTATTCAAGTATAATTTACACTTTGCCACATTTTTCGAAGGCGGTTAGTATGCACATGGACATCATAATTTGTGGTATAATATGAATGGATTTTTAAAGTAGCAAATTTTCAATATACTCCGATGTTTTCCTTCGACTGTCAGAAAAATTCTCCTCTGCCCAATAATATTATCAAACAGTTAATGAACTAAAATATATGTGTTGATTGCCATATTGGAGCTACAGAAAAAGATTTGGATATCGCAAACACTTTGAAGAAGTATTTCTCCAATGTTGCCGAAAACATGGCCAACCAGAAGGAAATTTAAACCAATACCTATTTTTTTCCCTTGAACTAACAACTCGTATATTTGAATTGAAACCATCATAGTAATCCTCAGGATATGACTGGATTAAGACCGAACTCTGAAACTCATATCGAAACAACTATCATATCTTTCACCAACATTAGATATTCAATATGATATTAAACAGTGGTACGTTCTCTAATAAATTCAAATTAGTAGTTGAGAATTAGGAGAGTTCACATGTAATCTATCTTGATCAACATTTCGGAAATAAAAATGAGAAAGTCATAGAACAGAGACCTTGCACATGATCTACCCAAGTGATTTAAAGATCATGTTCTCTTAGAAGCGCTGGAGAAAGTAGGGATAAGGACGATTTCTGACAAGTTCTTCACTAGCTATTTATGCAAGGGAAAACAAATTGTACAAACCCTCCGAACTCATAGCAACAGTGAGAAAGTCATTATGTGTAGAGTTCCTCAAGACACCATACTGAGAGCAATTTTATCCATACTATATCTTAACAAATTTCTACTCCTCGATACAGTAGACTGCATAACAACTTTCGCTGATGATACAGTAATATTTCACAAAAATGTCAACTAGACAATTCCCAAATCGTCAAAATGCGACATGGTGAAAACTTCACCTATATTTGTTTAACTCTCGTTAGTTGACATCCATTAACAAAAAAAAAACAAAATATATACCCAGCACAAGCTTATAAAAATCAACTTCCAGAATTCAAAATGATTACGATTTCAATGAAATACAATCAGGTTCTGAAATGAAATATTCAGGTATAGCATTTGACCATCATCCTAGATGAGAACATACCATTGGTACTTTATTTTTCACTTGTCCACTACTGCTTTATAATACCTTGGCAACGGTTGCTATTAACAGACCCATAACGCCCGGGGCGTTATGGAGGGCATTATGAATCGTATAAAAAAAAAGTTCCCTCCAAGCGAGCTATAGGAAAAAACTGGGAAATCCAGTCACGATACGCATACTATTGTCCTTTGTCTTGATTTAATTTCTGAACGCATTTTGAGGAAATATTTTGTATTGCGTTGCTTTCTATTGTTGATTTTGAATTTTGAACGAACGTGGACTTTTGCATCGGAGGTTGCAAAATTGAGGAGAGGAAGACTAGTATACGTATTATTTTATTGTAATAAATGTGACCAAGTCTTAATAATTATGAATAAAGATTGTGACCATTCCAACTTTTCAACAGCAATATTAGGAGCTTCAATAAAAACACAGATGAGTTCAAAATAAATGTTAACTCTCAGAGTTCAGCTCCGGACTGTATTTTTCTGACTGAAACTTGGCAACTTCAGAATCGTGACTCATATAAACTTGGAGGATTATAATCTCCTTTACAATGGATGAATATTTGATCTGAAAGATGAAGTGGTAATTTACACGAAAGTCTGAACCGAATTTGTATAGATATGAAATATTCGAATATAAGAAGTAAAAGGGCCACGAGCAATAATTTTTTGGAATATCGACTCAGGCCCCCGGTTTTAATCTCAGATCCACGACTTTAATCTTAGTCCCCCGATTTTAATCTCGGATTCCCGACTTTAATCTTGGGGGGGGGCTGACTTCAATCTCTGTAGTCGGATCTTAATCTCCAGAGTCCGACTTTAATCTCGGACCGCCGACTCAAATCTTGGGGGCTTGAGTTCCATTGCACAGTTTCCTGTTTCTATTGAATTTCATGTTCATTCAGTTTTCTACAGTGGTTGGCAGAAATGTCTGTAGAATATGCTGGTTTATGAGATACAAACCTCCAAAAACATTTTTTTCCACTACTCAGCTGACATTCAACTCATATTGAAAGTTGGTACCCGAAGGTTAACGGGATCAAGAATAATGAGTTCTATGTCAAAATTCAAGAATTGCGTAATTAATCACATAGTAATACCTGAAACTGTTACTCTATATAATCCTCATTATATGACATCAGAGCTGTGCCGAGAACTGACAAAAAGTGCTATGAGCACTACGCACTAAGCACTCTCGAGAAGTGCTCCGAAATCTTAAGCACTGAGCACTTTTATTTATAAAATGCTCGCGATTACTAGGCACTTTTGAAAAGTAATTCTAGTCGGGAAGCACTGAGCACTAAGCACTTCTCAGACTGTAAGATAAATACTTGAAATTACTGGAATTTAATTAAACATGTAAGATTCTCACAAAAAATATAACATCGCGATATGTTTCGCTACATTATAGCTTTTACAAGCGGTTTATATTAACCTCTTGAAAAAGCTGGTTTTATAAAAACTTCCCTTCATTCAAAACAAATAAACAACAGTAACTCATATCAAAACGATCAAAAATGATATTTCATATTATTTACGCAGCACGGTCAATAATTGAACTTTTTAAGTCTGCAGAACATAAGAAATCTCAATTGAATAAGTACCATTTTTTTTCTTCAGGTGTGTATAGTGGCATCGATTGCTAAGATCATTAGCCACTATGTGTTATGGGTAGGCTGTGTTACTAACTCCATACGCCACCCTAGGAGCAGCTGAAGACGATATTTTCATGGAAATGATGTAGTTTTACCTATTTCTCTTCGACTGGTAGTTGGATTTTCTGTGATGGCTAATGGAACATTCAATTGATTTTCCTCATTCGTCATAGGCTTGGTACGAATTGGTTTTGGATAATCCACTTTTCCAGTTTCCAAGAATCTATTCCATAGACTCCTTAAACTTCTTTCATCAGGTTGCCTTCTATCAGGATATTCAGCCACATACAGTCTGCTAGCTAGAAGACAATTTCTCCCAGCTTCCCCCAATATCAGTATCATGTCAACAAGCTCGTCCCGCGGAAATATCATGATGATTTTTTATAAAACTTTTTGATATTGACACAGACTGTCAAGACAATAGTGTCGTTCGTTAAGACGTACTCTGATTACTGTACTTGCTCGAAGTTGATCTTTTCAAAAGAAAAAGACAAATGAAGTACAAGTGTCAGAGAGAGAGGTGAACAATGCGAAAATGATCTCAACCAACAAGAGCTGTCTTCATTGAACAAGCCTATACTGATTCCTTGAACTCTACTGACATTACAAAACAAAACCCTACAACATCGATATGTTCAGGACCCAAATCCAGGCAACTTTCCTCGGGGGTAAAACATGTTTAATTATTAATGTATTTCATTCATACGTTACTTACATGGTGAATCGAATTTATGGGTTTCCATTTGAAATACCAAGATATATTTTAATTTACGTTTCGATTTATCCAGTACAAAGAAAGTTACGCAATTTCAACTTTGTGTCATGTTACAGGAACTAGACCATATTAGAGTCATTTCGGCTCCCATAAGTTTTTATAATTATTTTTCCACGAGGAGTTACAGAGTGAATACGCAAATCATGCTTTTTGAAGTAATATCGATATATCTCAAAAAAAAAACTTTGATGAACATACATGACCCTATATTTTTGAATGGTCAGAGTAATCTCTATTCAGCCAAGTGATGAAATATAGGGTGTTCCATTCCAAAAATTAAGTTTTGTTTGGTGCACTTTTCTGGGTCACCTTATATACTTTGGAACATTTTTCAAAAATACTCCTCAAGAAAGAAACATGCTTGCGTTCGAAAGAAACTTTCAAATGGTGCCGTTTAGGCGCTATGGACCACCAGAGCGCAGTTGCAGGGCCCTGTATAAAGAAAAGTTCACATCAAGCAAAGGAGATAAGATACCTGCAGAAGTGATTATGAGTATTATTATTATGATTAAAGCCACATAAAGAGGGACTTTTTTCCACTTTCACAAAATTAGAATAGTGAATACAATTCTACAAGCTTCTTTAACAGAACAAAAGAATAAATAATACAAGAATACTCAGCAACCATCGTGCCTCGTCATAGCTTTGGGCAATTCACCCAGTTTTATATAGAAGGAACATTCGGTGTAACGTTTAATTATTCTCAATTTATTTTCGACTAATTTGGGCTTGTGATTGTGCATGAAACGTCTTGCATTCGTCTTTTAGTCGCTTTTCATTTAAGAAAATTAAACGGTCGAACTGACTTCTCGCATCTAATCATTCTTAGGACAATATATGAATTTCATGATTGAAATTCTCAAAAGTATCGCGTTAGACAGGAGCTTTTTCATCGAATTTTCAGATCCACTGCTCCAAATTCTAAAAGAACTTCTCTAGCTGCCTCCACTCCATCCGATTTTTCTAGAGTCTTAATTTTGGATGAAGTCAATCCAAGATTGAAAAAAAAAATATGGAAACTGGAAAGAATCAAAAAATCTCTGAAGTGCTATTTAGATACTCATGAAATATTCAGTGCGTGTGATTTGAAACCGCAACACCCTGTATTTTGGAACCCATGCACCGATTTAGAAAAATGAAAATTTCAAGTTACAGTACTCAACGAGCTCTATTCAGAGGTGTTGGCAGATAGGATTCATCCTTTTTTTCAATGCCCACTAAGCACTGCCAAACAAGTGGAAAATTTTGAGAAGGACCATAAGGCAATTTTTTCTCGAGAAAGTGAATAGCTTCGATTTGGGCATATTTTGAAGCACTTTCAATAAAGCTCATCGAGAACTATAGCTTGAAATTTCTATTTTCCAAAATCGGTCAATTGGTTCCAAAATAACAGGGCGGTTTCGAATCGCACACAATAAACGAAAAATACAAAAACAGTTTTTTTGATGGCATATTCACTTTTCAGCTGTAGGAAAATCTGCAAAATCTATATGACCATCCCCCACTTCGAGTGGTCAGGGCGCATTCCACGCAAGCATATTAGACGTCGTGATTGACATCTAATTGGAATAGACTTGCTTCTTCGATGCTGCGCCTTGATTTTTTACTGTAACTGTCTCCATGACGACGCTGGTAGCTATACAATCCCAGAGTATTGCAACTGAAGTCACAAATGTGTGGTTGACTTCCTACAGTTGACTCCGTTTGCCTTTCATCCAAGTGTTTGACGATGACCAACATTCTGAAACCCGTGTACATTCAAGTACTTTTCCAAGTGAGGAAAGGCCCTTATTTCATTTTTTTCTCATTACCTACTTCATTTTCCAATAAGATTCAATGTTTGGTTAGAATTAGAACTTTCAATATTGTCCTAATTGAGGAACGTTGTACCGGTAAGAGAAAGATATAATCGAATGTCTGCAAGGGAAAGTAATTGATCTCAGGCAGATATTCGTCTCATTTTATCAGTTTGTGAGAATGTTTGGAGTGGAGGGTATTCGACTTAATCGAAATTATTCGTGTCATCTATACACTAGTTTCGATAGGTATGAGTTTATTTATAGAAGCTAAGTATTTGAGAAAATTAAATATGTATAATCACACTGAACACTGAATTCAAAATTTAAAAATGTCCGGAAATCCATCAAATCTAAAATTGGGTTTGCACGCGACCAACACAAATCAACAGCAGAGTACTCAATTAGAGCTAATCCATCCAACTTTTGATCATACTCCCAAAACAAGACAGGAACCTCAAAAATTCCTGGTATTATACATTATAATGATATTGGAACTAAGTGATTTAGTATAGTAAATGCATTCACTGATTTTTTGAGTCAGTGTCATTCCCCTTTTACAGACCCGGAGAAAATTTATCAAATACGCCAGCCAATCATCCAACCATCGCTGTCACATTTATCTAGGAAATCGTGGTAGTGAACGGCTTCAAAAAATGAAATTCCATGCAAACATCTGGTCACGAATCAATCTCAAATATTCTCGTTGAAGACTGCACCACAGTTTCACTTAAGTCCCTTTTCAACCAAGTCGCAAATACTGGATGTTTTCCAGAAGGAAAATTGCCACAGTATACCCGATTTTCAAATCAGGGGCAATCAACAATATTACAAATCACCGACCAATCACACTGCTCTCCAACTTTGCCATGAGTTTACAGATATGTCGTTATCACCCAATATACCCTAATGATTTACCCTTTCTTGATCAACACGGCTTTAAGAGTAAACGATCTACCGTCACGAACCTTATGTGCTTAACCCAATCAGTGAGCAACTCCCTTGAAAAGCATTCTCAAATGGACACCATTTACACCGATTTCTCAAAGGCATTTGACAAGCTGAACCATCAGATATTCCTATGAGAAAATTTAATCTGAGTTGAAGTTTTTTTTGTAGTTGTCAAATTTACAAAAAATGTTCATAGTCTCCACCTTTGGTGTATCGAAATCAAACGTCCAGTCAATATACAAAAATGCAAGTCCAATACATATTCCTTGAAAAAATCAACCATTTAGTTATCATACACCGTAAAAAATATTACTCTAGAACACAACCAACATAACGATGATTTTGGAATTGACTTCGACATCGAACTCAATTTTTCCAATCATTTCAACAAAAGATCTCCTTTGGCCATAGCCTCATATAATGCATTTGTAGAACCATGTTGGAATACTGCTCTCTGTTCTTCCCCACTATACAGTGCTGGTCTCCAACTTGGAATAAATTCAGTTAATCAAAGAGAGTATTTTTTGGATATATGCTCGAACAGGTCGGTTAGTATTTTCAATTGCGCTCTTTTTGATGTGAGAAAATGTTATACATCGTCATCGACAATTTTTTTAATAGCAATCCCAATTTTATAATGACTATTCTGATGGGGTATATCAAGTTACACATGCGTAAATATCTTTTATTTACTGAATTTATTCCAAGTTAGAGACTGGCACTGTATAAACGTTACATTGATCAACTTGAGTCGATCCAAAGGTTCAACTTAAAATATGCGGCATTTAAGCTAGACGAGGACAGGATCTATCCCCCTCAAGGATATGACCACAATTCGCTGCTCGATAGATTCATATATCTAGTTTATTAAATAACTATCGCCTGCTGTTAAATTGTAGCCTTTTTTATTTTATTTCTGAACATCTTCATAGAGTTGATTTTTTTTTTTATTCCGGTTATTACCATGTTTTAGACTCGAGATCCTAGATAGGTAAAATATCTTTGGATGAGTGATTTTCTTGCTCCTGGTATTTGAAATGAGTTGTTTCTATATCTTATGGGATATGCCTGATCGATCGCATTTCTGATGGGTAATTATAGTATTACTAAATAGTTGTCGAATAACTTGTACATTTGCTACTTTGTAAAGATAATATGTGGGGAAGTATCCACTTCAGACTGACATTTGGTATGATTCCTAGATATTCAATTTTCTTGCATAGTTCGATATCCATATGATGTTTTATCCGGCGTGCAGGAGAGTCTTTGTCGATATCCTGAATGTGACACCATACGTATTCGGTTTTTTCCAAGTTGTTTTGAAGTGAACCACTTGAAAATACTTTCAAATTCCTTTTTCGCATGCTCGTTAACAGTATGGAAGTTATCTCCTGTTTATAAAATTGCTGTGTGATCAGCAAATGCTACTATCTGACCTGAGAAGTTTTGATAAAATAAGTTGGAGGGATATATAACAGCGTAAGACCCACCATTCCTTGGGGAATTCCATACTTGACAAGATTTTTTGACTGCATTTATTGTCAGGCAATGATTTCTGTCAGATGAATAGCTCCGTAACAGCATCAACACATTCCCACTGAATCCTATTTTTCTTAAGGTTTGAAGAAGTCTGGAATTGCTCACTGAATCGAAAGCATTTTTTAAATCAATGAATACACAAATTTCCACTTTCCTTCATCTAGAGCTTTGTATATTTTTGAGGGTAGACATACAATTGCGTCCTGTGCAGATTAAGACTGAAACCATACTATCACTGAGAATTTGATATTTGTTCATATATTTGACCATTCTTGTCTTTCGTTTCGTTTCAACGCAATGCACGAGAGTAATGAAATCTGTCTATAATTTTCACATCTTAATCTGTCTTCGATTTTTTAAAGAGGTTTGATTGATTATTCCTTCAATTTTTGAGGGAATACTCCTTGATTCAGTACCATATTTCTGATAGAAAAAGCAGACCATGTAAGAGGTCTGCTATTTCTTTCATACTTTGTAGGGATTTAAATTTTTGCTAATTTCACTCACTTCTTCTTCACACGCATCTTATATATAAAAAAGTTTTGGAGTTCGTATTCATGGAATTTTTTATTATTATTTGTTATTATATCACCTGCTAATTTTTATCCCGTATCATTAAAAAAATCAACTATAGTGGTTGCAATTTCCAGTTCATGTAGCAAAATTTCTCCGTTTTCTCATTTCAATGCAATTATTCATTTTTCGTTTGTTGTGCATATACATCATATATAGTTCTCCATAGATTTTTATTGTCGTTTTTGTTTCATTGGTATTATTCCTGTATTTCTCATCTTGATCTTCTATACTATGAAACTTGTTTCATTTTATTTGTACTACCGAAATCATTTCGTATTTCTAAAACTTCTGTTCTACTTTGAATGAAATATCTGTAAATATTTGTATTTTTAAACTGTTTCGTTATTGTCGTTTCTCCTATTCAGACAATAAATGTAATTTTTTATGTAGGCTGTCAGATATCCATGTGTAGTGTCGACTCTTCTAGTAGATGAAGGTGTACCGAACTTTTTTCAGGTAGGCATAAATAGAAACTTAAAATTCTCCGGAATAAATCACGCTGAAAAATTATTGAGAACTTTTTCTTTCTATTTCCGCCACTTTCTATCCATTTCACCCGTATTGATTTTTTTTATTCTCGGAAAATGTCATAATACTCCAGCTATCAGTTGCAGGGTTTCATATAGACATATATTAGGCTAATAGCTGAGGATACCTTCACGAATAATGCACCCTCTTCCAAGACTGTATAATAATTAATCTTCTCCTTCATTAACCTGCTGATGACGCATCATATAAATGGGAATGTTTTCCCAACAGCTTCGAAAATTTGTGATGCGGAGCTCCTTCTTTTACTTCTTCTTTCGTCGCTATTATTCCTCATTTGCATTGCATTTCGATTTCATGCCGTACAGGGACTATTTTGACCAGGATCTTATATCGGATGTTCAAAAAGTTGTTTTGTGTAGGGTGACTACGATTCAAAAAGAAATATGATTATTCGGTTTGTTTGAAAACGGTAGACAATGTTTCAGCTGAGTGAAATTGTTTGGTTTTTCATTGTACAATGTTTCGATTGTACGTAACTACAATCGTTCTAAAGTGAGTATGAAATTTTTTTTGGGTACTGGAGTATTTATGGGCTATGTATTGTCATTTGCGAGTATGCGTAGCACCTTGGATGGTTTTTGGCTTTAGATGATTCAGTCGACTGATCAGGAATTTCTAGACATTTCGAATTCCTATGTTCGGTTGACTGACCACATTATTGAGTTGTTCAGCATGTTTGCCGATTCTTTGTTTTTTTTTCATACCAATGTTCTTTTTTGTGGATGTGCTGGATCGTCCAGATGTGATTAGCTATTCCCGACTCTGATGTTCCTACTCATTCAGTACTTCTCTTGTATTCACCGATTCTGATATCCAATGGCCATTGGGTTGCTTCAACATAAGACTTCCCACATTCATGAAAGAATGCAACAGTTATTATGGACTTCGATCTCTATTAGCAGAAAGTTGAAGAGGTGCTAAGGTAAGGAGAATTCAGAATGTTGGCTAAATAACCAAAGGCAAAAAAGGTTTACCCAGCTCTGAAGAACTATTAACATTATTCCTCAGACAGAAAGAACAGCATCGATACCACATCATAGTGACATCAAAGTCTAAGTTGACTTGGGACCGTAAACAATCCCTAAGACAACTGGCAGTAAACAATCAGGTCGCCCCGATGAGGGTGCCAGGTCACAGAGGAATTAAAGGCAACGAAGAAGCAGATTGCCTTGCCAAAGAAGGAGCAAACAAACAATTTCACGGCCCAGAACCCTTCTGTGGACTGTTCAGATCCCACTTAAAAGAAGAGTTCTGACGCTGGGAAACCGATGAAATGAAATCGCACTGGAATGAAGTGCCACGACAAAAACAAGCGAAAAGACTAGTGTTTCTATCGCCAAAGAAAGCTAATCAGCCTCTCGGGTTGAACAAGAAAGACTGTAAGTTACATAATTTTATCTTTCAACCTTTATACCGGTTGGCTACGGAAGTATTGCCTACGGAATATCTCAGTTATTGTATGAAGTAGGTTTGTGAAATTTGGAGCGTCGATATAATGACATAAGAGCTAGAATTTGAGTATATTGACATGTCGAAGTTAACTTCCGGTCTGACCGGAAGTAACATCAACTTTCTTATTTTAAATGGAAACCCAATTTTTTTTTCTTTTCGCTTTATTCAGCATTCAATTCCCTATCTAATGACATATCACAAGTTGGTATCTAACCAGAAACTAGAGCAGAAAAAAATTATTATTGAAATTCACCGAGTAGGCCGTGGAAGCAAAATGAAAGCCAAAAATTGAAAAGTTGGCTATGGAAACCATACGTCACTTGATAACAGTTGCTACTACTGTGATATTTTATTTTCATTCGTCGGCGTTATAAAAAGCCGCAAAAAAAATATTGGAAAAATTGGGAAAAAAACAATACTCTGTAGGTCCATAACTTAAATAGGAACATACAACTTTTTCTTGCCTGTACTATTCAGCATAACCATTCCTTTCTAATGATATAATAGAAAGTAATTTTTTGAAATGAAATTCCAAAAAATCCAATTATTATTATTCTAATAACAAAAAAACAGATTTATCGAAAAAAAAAATTCAAATTGATAGGATTAAAGATAAAATAAATTCAAAACAAATGTTCGAAATGCATTCCCTCAGCGTCAATACATTTATTGACTCTGGTGATATTTTCATGTAAAACGTTTCTTAACATTTGGGGCGTGATATCTTGGAAGGCTCTACGAATTTTTACTTCTAGCTCATGTAGGGTTAGTTGTAGGCTGTGTGGAATACACCCTATTTTCAAGATGCCCCCATAGAAAAAAGTCGCACGGAGTAAGATCAGGTGACCTTGGTGGCCACCTGACTGGACCATGGGTTGTTATAAGTCTCTCTTGAAAGCGATTTTGAATTCTCGCTATTCTTGAATTATGCGGAGGGGCGCCATCTTGCTGGAAGTACATTCTCTCAGTTATTTCCGCTGGTAGGTTGTTAATGAATTCCGAAATTTCATTCGTTAAAAAATTAAAGTATCTCTCTCCGGTTAGTTGGCCTTGAAAAAGAATGGGGCCAACAATATGAGTTCCAACTATTCCTGCCCAAACATTCACACCAAATCTCTCCTGGAAGCCACCTTGTCGAAACCGGTGCTCGTTTTCTATCGCCCAGTACCTGAAACAAAAGACCGTTCACACTTTTAGCACTTTACACTTCGACTATCGACAATAATCCAAATAAAGTACAGTACCTACCTTGTATTATTCCTGTTAAATAATCCATTGTTGGTAAATCTTGACTCGTCCGTAAACAAGATATAATAGTTGAATAGATGATTCTCAGCATTTTGTCGAAGAAACCAATTGCAATATTCCAGGCGACTTTCACCGTCATTTTCATACAAATGTTGATGCAACTGATACTTGAAGGATTTAAATCGATGTTTTTTCAAAATTTTCCTAGCAGAGTCCTTACTTATAGCTAATTCGGCGCCAATCTGCCTTGAGGAAATTGTGCTATCATATTGTACTAAAGCTAATACATTAATATCAGTTTCCTCATTAATAACAAATGCTTCTTGGTCTTCGTGAACATCAGGCTCAGTTCTTAATTTTTCTTCAAGCCACTGGAAATACCTTCTTGACGATTGCTGCCTCCCTGGATATCGCTCTAAATACAATCGTTCAGCGGCATAAGAATTTTTTAAACATTCACCATAAATGAGAAGCATGTCAATTTGTTCGGTTCGTGAATAACGGGGCATTTTTTGAATATTCCACTAACTGATTTTGATTTCGAAACCCTTTTAAAATGGCAGAATCAAAAGCACTACTTCGAACGTCAAAATAATATGGATAGCAGCGTTCGTGAGAGCTCTCGTTTCTTTTTTGTTTCATTCCAAAATACATCCTAATCAGCCTACTTGTTAATATTTTGGTTCGAATGATTATTGCAATGGAATGATTATTCTGAATAGCACAAACATCGTCCATAGGTAGATATTAGAATATCTATGGACGATGGCACAGACCAAGTACGTTTATGTTCCTATTTAACCTAGAACCTACAGGTTATAATTTTTCACTCCACATTATTTTTAATGTTATTTTTGCGTATGGCGATAATCTGTTTTGTTATTTGAAGAATAATAATTGGATTTTTTGGTATTTCATTTCAAAAAATTACTTTCTATTATATCATTAGAGAGGAATGGTTATGCTGAATAGTACAGGCAAGAAAAAGTTGTATATTCCTATTTAAGTTATGGACCTACAGAGTATTGTTTTTTTCCCAATATTTTTTTTGGCGGCTTTTTATAACGCCGACGAATGAAAATAAAATATCACAGTAGTAGCAACTGTTATCAAGTGACGTATGGTTTCCATAGCCAACTCTTCAATTTTTGGCTTTCATTTTGCTTCCACGGCCTACTCGGTGAATTTCAATAATAATATTTGTCTGATCTAGTTTCTGGTTAGATACCAACTTGTGATATGTCATTAGAAAGGGAATTGAATGCTGAATAAAGCGAAAAAAAAAGGGTTTCCATTTAAAATAAGAAAGTTGATGTTACTTCCGGTCAGACCGGAAGTTAACTTCGACATGTCAATATGCTCAAATTCTAGCTCTTATGTCATTATATCGACGCTCCAAATTTCACAAACCTACTTCATACAATAACTGAGATATTCCGTAGGCAATACTTCCGTAGCCACCCGGTATACTCAAACACCTTTGCCTTGCATCAAATAAGCTTTGTCAATGAGAATGATGTTCTTCGAGAGTAAGGTACATCTTGATTGATTGATTGATTGATTGATTGATTAAGATGGTAACGGGACTACTCACTGGGGACTACTCACTGGGCACTGCCCTCTGGGGTACCACCTCAAAAATATGAGTAAATCAGAGAGTGATAGTTGCCACTACTGCGACAACTTGGCGGAAACTGCAGAACATTTGCTGTTCGAATGCCCAGCACTTTTCTGCAAGATGCTCAAGTGCTCTGGTTCTTGGAAGGTGCCTTCTTAACGCCCTCCGACATCAGGAACCTAGCTCCCAGAAAACTGATAAACTTCGCAAGAAGTCTCGAAATCCCGGGCCTCGAATAGATCAAGGGTCACGAACAAATGAACTTCTAGGTCGAAGTGCTTGTGAGGCTGCACAGCCTGTACCCCTTTACAATCTACAACATCAAAGTCAGGCATAGCAGATCACGTTTGGGAGAACCAACACAACAACATATGGTCTAAAGCCGAAGTCGTCCACAAGAATTGGCATACATTCCGATGTGTTCAATCAACCCAGCATAGGTGTGAAAACTCCTGTTTGGTCAAATGGATCAGTTGACATTCTAATGAAGCAACGCCATCGATCAACATTACGAACCATCGATCAGTCGTCCGCGCCTAAAGAACCAACTTGGCACGCCAACGTGCCACGCTAATGATTATTTTGATGTTGTTTTGTACCTGGGATCCCTTGCTATCCACTCTCGATACAGGATCAGATGGATTGCTCCGAGGTGAAGACCATAACGACCATGGCCCATAATTCTCTAGTACCCAAGAAATTTGTCACACTCAAATGAGAACGATTGTAGATACAAATTATTCAAACGTCGCACATCGTGACAAAAACAGTATAGAATCAATATTTATCATATTTACATATTAATTGAAGTCCAAAACAATTTTACTTAGATCATTCCGTGTTTCTGCCATCTCATTGCCACATCTGCGTACTTTCCTCCTCCTATAACAAATACCGAATAGTTTACTTCATACATGGTGACTGAATGAAAACGTGGGTTTTGTCAACTAATTTTGGGGAGGTTTCTGATGAAAGTTAAAATTGTGTTGTGGTTATTGCAACACTCAAAAACGATCCAACATTATGACGAGTGACATTTGTCTGACTCGCACTTCAAATTGGAGCTCTATGGAAGAGGTCCAGTAGTGAAATCTCACTTTTTGTTCTTTCGGTCAACCGGCTGCCCCCTCATCGAGATACTTGTGTGAGCTAGGGAAGACGAGGTCTTTACTTTTCAACATGTGATGCCTTTCCATGCCAAGCCATGTCATAGATTATATAATCATAATAATGAAACGAATCTTTCTGAAAGAAAAAAGAACGAGAAAATAACACCGGCGATATGTCGTTGAAAAATATTTTTCCACACCGGTTCCGAAAGCTCAAAAGATATTAGTTTACAAGTTTTACGGCTCATATTGATGTTACTTTATTTCTGACAACTTCTGAATAGAGCGTAGTGTATCGATTTCTATATTTTCTTCTCGGTTTATCCATTTCTGCAACTAGCATTCATAAGGGATTTCAAGAAAATTAATTTCTCCTGAGTTCCAAGTGAATAAATTTCCCTGATATTTTAACAAATAACAGAAATTCACGTCAATACCTTACGACCTTTTAGCAGTCATTATCCTGATTTCTTGAAAGTAGGTATAAAAAATATGTCGTATCAAGTTAGAACGGTTATAAATGATAATATAGTAAAACTGCACTAACTAATTTTTCTAATTTATTTAAAACACTATTTAAAACAATTATTTACTAAAACATTTACTTCACTATTTTATTTCTACGGTGTCAGTCTCTATCTGCGAACTCTGAAACTGTAACTATCTCTCCGTGGCTATCTCTGACTATGACTTATATACTCCCAAGCAGATTCCATCCACGACTCTCGATTATTCGGGAGTATAGAACATTTCATCTAGATGGCTCTTCGAACAGTATCGAAGCGATCGATTTTATTCCAGCTTGTTCTCGGCGATTCGTGGGCCAGCAGATATGCTGTCGTAGTTGAACGAGGTTGCATAATTAATTAGATCAGGGCCGATCTCGGTACCGGTCTCGAAATCGTTACATTGCCCCCTTATTAAAGACGTTTCGCCCCGAAACGTCATTCTTGGAGTGTGAAGATATCTGCATGATTTTCCATATCTGCACCTGGACGTTCGATGGAAGTAGCACTCCACAGTCTTCAAGTTGGGTCGAGGAAGATGGTTGCAGCACACCAGAATGTTGATGCCGCTGAATCTGAGTATTGTCTCCAACATGCTTCTTATAACTCTCCAGTCCAGCCCCTCAAGCCCACAGGCCAATTTTGGGATTGCCAGGTCCACAATATTCTGGTCCAGCATCGTGTCTTTTAATCTCGTAAGGCTCTTCCAAACATATTCAAAAGACGTCTTATCTCGTGAACGCTTCTTGGTAACGAGATAGTAGATATTTCTCCGACATTTCCCCAGCTGTAACACCCCTCCAACTTCTGGGTTCTGTTCCGGCAGTTCCTGGAGTCTACCGAACTTCTTGGAGAAAACTACTGCAATGCCTCTGGACATTTGGAGATCTTCTGCCACACAGTGAGCTAACGCGTACTTGGCAGGCACCTTGAAAAGGTCTCGTGGCTCCTCTTGGGTTACTCCATGTTGAACTCTCTGTCCGTTTGAGTACAGGGACATGAACTTCTGAAACGTCATTTAATCCTCCGGTGGTCTGACGGTGCGGACTTGGTCGTGGTTTCCGGCGTAAGGGGACAACCTATTGAAGTGGACTACCCTAGGTTTTCCTCGTGGTGGCTTATGTATTCGATAGACGAAGTCGTTTATCCTTTTCATTATCTAATATGGACCTTCCCACGAGTTCCGAAGTTTCGGTGATAGTCCACGGCGACGTTTAGGGTTGTATAGCCAGACAAGGTCACCTGTGTGATATCCACCAGCATCCGCCTTGATGTCGTAGGTCTCCTTCATTCTGTCGCTGGCACTCTGGATGTTCAAACGGACCCGTTCATGGATGTCGTCCATTCGTTGTGGCAGTTTGCTGACGTAATCATCTCCCGCAGTGTCTTGTCCTGGTGGCGTCCCAAACTTCAAGTCACATGGAAGTCGCAGCTCTCGGCCCATAATGACACTAGCAGGGGTTTGGCCGGTTGACTCGTGAACTGCGGAACGATAGGCCATCAGGAACAAATGGAGGTACTGGTCCCAATCTTTTTCTGATAACCTTTATTGCTAATACAGAATGTTCAAAAATCAACAAGTGTATTTAACAGAATATAAGACAGATATTATCAAATGAATCACCTTCTCAGTAGTATAGAGTTAGTTCAGTATAGTTGAAGTTTGATACAGTTTCTTTGAAATCAACTGGCTGTTATCGAGATAAGTACGACTAATTTTCTCAAAAGTTGCTGAAACGCCTGAATGATCAGATAGACAACAGTCATAAACTTCTAATTCTATCAGCTACATCAGTTATTAAATTATCGATACAAGTCCCATTATTTTTTTATTTACGTGTTGGTGTTGTAATGGAAAATTGAAGATCAAACGATTCCATTAGGTCCCTGAACTCCCTGATGTACCTTGTGTATATTATTAATATCTATATCGAAGTCGCCATCAATAAATTATTTCCTTCCACTATGCCGTGTTGAACGTTGTAGCATTACCGAGAAGTTTTCAATGACTATTCTCATTTTCAGTAGTAGGTGATCTGTAAATCGTGATGATATCAGTTCAGAATATAATAACTTTTTTTATATTAATCGTACGTACAACTTGTTCAGAAAAATTTCCACATTTGAAACTGCCTGCCTTAAAGCTAGTCAAAGAGGAAGATGTAATTTTGTAATCACATAACCTAGTTTCTTTGATGCATATCATGTTAAAATTCCTTTCTTCGAAAAAAGCATAAACTTCATAATATTTGTTTCGTATAATAATAATATTAATAGCCTGTGTAGGTAGAGAACTGTTATATTTATTATTTGCCGTGGCGCTCCGGGGCGACTTACTGATCAGTCTTGTTCTTGGTCTCGAAAAATAAATGTAGTGTTGGTCTTGGTATTGGTCTTGATGTTTCAAAAAGATTCTTGTACTAGGACTTGATAGTCTTGTCCTTGAATCAAAATGCGTCTAGAAATTTCAATTACTCAATTCAATTGTCCAACAGTTTATATGCATTCAATAGATGTTTCGTATTCCTTAGTCCTTAACAGTTGTCCATTTGTACGGGTCGAATAAGCGAAATAAATTCCTCATTTCACCATGACAATATAATTTTGAAGAAATCTTGAATGAAGAATAAATTAGACCCAAACAGCATACAAGCCAACGCCTGAAAGGCCAGAAAAATGGTTTAAAAGGGTTGGAATGTTAATTAGGTTTTTACTGACCATTGTACAATGGATTATTGTGTGATGAGCAGGAAGATGCGGCTACGGCAGATGGGTGGAATCGGAATCCCGAGGAAATTGCAATTATTATTACTCACTGCGAAGTTACAACAAATGAATAATTCTGATGAAATGCCATAACATTTTCCATCAGATTATTCTTAATATTGAGTGGATTTAAGTTCAATATTTTTCTTTCGAGACCAAGTCCAAGACATTTGGCAGAGAGTCTTGATCTTGGTCTCGAAAGTCAAGTCTTAGTCTTGGTCTTGAGAAGATGTATTAAGTCTTGTTCTTGAACTTGGTCTTGTATCAAGACCAAGACAAGACCAAGACTAGTTTCTTGGTCTTGCGAAGCCCTACTCATAGCTATGGCTATATTTTTTTCCAACTGACTTGTTGGCTGTAACCAATAGACATCTTCAACCCGCACAAGCTATACCTTTGGGCACACTCATATGAGTGTTTATGAGGAAGAATATCATTATATTATTTTTTGAATTTTTTTAAGAATGAGAATTGAGATTATTGCTTACATAAGTAATCGAGTATAATATAATGTATAATAATAATAATAACAATGATAAAAGGTATAATTCAAATAACTATGAGCAAGACTCATAAAAAAGTATGTATGCCTCATTGTCCACAAGTAACGATGCTGAAATTGGTGACACACACGAGTCATTGTACTTGTGCCACGTATCTTCATACGGGTGTCTACAGTAAGCCGTGTAGTGTCCGCCATAGGATGTCCGGCAGTGATTGGATGAAGCATAAAGGTTGTACCGAGAAGAAGTTACATTTTCTCTTACATATCTATTCATATCCAAACCGTCTACAGGAAAATCAGTTGTTATATTAATTTTGTCTCCGAAACTTTCTCTTAGAGAAAAACGTTACATATATACTTCCATGAGTTTAATAATATGTCACGTAGGTACATAAGTAATTCCTGAAATCTCTAAATGTGAAGTTATGTCGGCGATTCGTGAATCATCCAAAATCCATTGCAAAAATTGAAAAGGAATGAGCAGAAGTCAACAAATTGGTCTCCATCTTTTCATTATTCTATTATTCGATTAAATATAAATGAAACATCTTACTTTTCTTTACGAACGTTTCATAACTTCAAAGTGATAGCGCTGAATTGTGACGTCGATGACTTTTATTTAGGAAAAAGCTTCCATTTCTGAACTTCAGAAATACAAAGCTTGAACTTTAACATTTCAAGTATTTTCTTCTCTTATTACGTTTTGATCGGCAGTTACTCATACACTCGGTTATAAAAGTGATTCATGTATCAATGGGTGGAGTTTATGTTTTGTCATTGACGGCAAGGAGAGATCGAAAACGAAAACGTCCATAGAATAGTCGATGAAAATAATGAATGGTTTCCTCTCACCACAAAATTTATTTCTAGCACCTAGATGTACATTTTAGAAACAACGTTATTTTCTTCAGCGGGTTTCAACTATATAGGTTAGGTAATATATTTCGTTATTTTCATTGTGTAAAACCACAGACTTCCAGCATCCCAAACATGATTCAAGTTTAGCAATTTCTGAATCGATCGTTTCGACTGTTTTATATTGTCCAGAGTAGTACTTAAACAGGTATCTATAACTGCCTCCGTATATATTAAGGGTGCAGCCAGATGACGGTTAGAACGAGTTTTGGAGTTAGAAATTTCAAAATACAGGGTTTTCTAACCGAAACCACAAATTTTCAGTTGGATTCTCGTTGACTCCGTTTCTTTTTGACGCCCCATCTGTATGCTGTCAAAATTCTTGAATTCAAAATTCAGTGGATATACAAATTTCACTCCAGCTTATTAGAAAAATCAGCAAAAATAACCAATCCGTACATCACTAAGGAATCATACAGCCTCTTCGAAATTATTTCTCAAACTAATTTTTTTCATTGTACAAAATACAGGGAAACAAAAAAAAAATATTTCAATTTCAAAAGTAATTCTTATCTACATAATTCGAGTCTCGCAATGGGCTCAACATTGAATTCCTTACTAGCACATATTTTTATGAACATCTAAGAAAACACTTTCAACGAAAATAATGCCGCATTAAATGAAAATAATGAATTCTGGTTCAGATACGTTGAAGCTTAAAGCATTGAATTCAGTTTTATGTTTACACTGAAGAATAAGCATCATATTAATTTTATCACTTTAGAAATGAAAACGTTTTCAGGATTCTACTTATATTTCGCCTGAATTTCAGTGAACTTTTTCTGTTTTCCCCCATGCACAATTTCAATCTATATACCAATGTGAGAAAGGTGAAAGGATGGAAGTAATGGAATTACTTAATAGGAGTGAGAGGTCGTAGCTCTGACACATAAATAACAGTACTGTCCTCCAGGAACATTTTATCACTCCTGAACTTCAGAAAGGCAATACTTGAACGTTGATTAATACTCCACATTTGATAATTAGATTTTCTGATTATGTTCTGTACAGAAATTAGTACCAAAGAATCTGATTTTTACTAATTATCTGATTCTGATTGTCGATGTTCCGCAATAGTTTTCTCCGCACTTAAAACAAATCGAATGAATTAGACAATATATCCTTGTTCATCAACAACTAATCAATGGAACTTTTTTTTTCTAGCCAATAGAAACGATACCAAGGTGAAAATAAAGCTTATCGTCGTATGTTCAAGGTGGTGAAGATTTTCAGTTTTTGTTTCAATAACTTTCAGGTGAAAATAATGATTCAAAGCGTAAATGTCAAATTCATGTGTTAGTTAGTTATTTTTCAACATTATTGATCGGTGGGGACTAATGCCCGTTAATATCTAGATGGTGCAGTTGACAGGAGTATTTCGTCGAAAACAGTTAAAAAGAAAATATCAATTGCCATACTTATTAACAATTTTTCCACTAGCGGAGGTTATGCTTCAATTCGATATATTGTCGTCCTAAATATGACTCCTAGAATAGTTAATCACCTATAATTTTTTGGAATGTCAATTCATTGGTAATTCCAATGAAACAAAAACGAATCGTCCTGCGAACTGGTGTTTTCCAAAACAACGTCAATGCCACTCGACGCGAGTTTCATCATCAAAATCGGCATCCTCAGGAGATGAAAAAAGCGTACTAACTACTAACACTATCGTAATCTAATTTATACTATGCACTCATTACCCAACACTATATCTGACTAAATTAAATATTGTACCGGCTACAATAATTTACTTGATATTTTCTCTACCGTTCACCTGTTATCATCAATTTCTATTTTTTGTTTTGGATTCAATAACAACATTTTCGGAATTAATTACTGATGAATGAATGCAAACACTCTTGAAAAATGTTAAATGAATAACTATTTCTTTACTGTACTATGAACTTAAACAAGAGTTTGTATGGTTTTGAGCCCTTGTCCGCATTCATACTATTTTTACATTTTAAAATGTCTAGACTTTCGAATGCATTGTGAAGTCTATTGTCATCTACCTGTCTAGTTAATTTCAAGCTTGTGTCATCAAATCGGCGGTCGTCGTGATCCAGAGCATATTAAGCCACACTCGATTTTTCTGGTCTTTAGAAACGGATATGAGCAATGTGCTCCTTGAACCGTACTTTAACCACCCTTCTAGTTTGACCCACATACTTCTCGCAGTCATTGCAGCTAATTTCATAAATCCCCGCCTTTTCAGTTTCTTCTGTATTTTCCTTGGGAATACCCAGGATCTTCTGTAGCTCATACGAGATTTTATCGAGGGTTTTATATATACCACCTTCATATAAATGGATTTGAAAATACTGTCGAAACCTCGAGTAACTCGAGGTTCATAAGGGATAACGAGATATTTTGGAGTGTTTTCCTCTTTTTGAAAAGTCGAAGAGTCACGAATGCTTTTCTTGAATCTACGCTTCCTAATCAGTTTGTCTACTAAATCTACAGAATAACCGTTCAGTTCAGCTACCACCCTGATTACCATTTTCTCAGTGTTGAATCTCTCTCTGTTGAGTGGAAACGACAAGTGTCGATTCACCAAGAAATTTAATCCCGCCATTTTTTGTTGTGTGAAATGGTGGGACCTCCCAGGGATGTATCTTAGTGTACTCGTGCCCTTCCCGTAGACTTCGCGGTCAAGCTGATTTTGGTCGTTTCTAATTATTAAAACATCTAAGAATGGCAGCTGTTCTTTGTTTCCAGTTTCATATGTGAACGAAATGGTTTCAAACTAGCCATTCTATGGCATCACACGTTAAAAGGTAAGGGCTGCGTCTTCCCTAGCTCGGACAAGTCTTTTGAAGACTTTGGAGGGCAGCGCCCGCTCTAGGGGCGGACCACCCCGACATTTGTCCGGGGCGACAAATCTAGAGGGCGGCATTTTGACTGTGAATGTGACAAAAAATATTGAACATCCACTTGATCGTAATTAATACTATAGCAATTTATATTTCGCATATACAGTGTGTCCCGCTTTTCATGAATACACCCTAATATCTCAGTTATTAATAATGCGATTTTCTTGAAATTTTGGTGGTGATTATATGTTAGGAAAATGAAGTATATAGGCATAGTGAACATTTTCATCGACCATAGGCGTGCGGTGTGGGGGGGTAAAAAAAGCTGTTTTTTGGGAAAAGGATATTAGGGCTCATTTTAGTTAACTTTTTTTATCAGAATTAGAATCAGCATCCCCAAAAACCCCCCAATCCATATTTTCGAAATCTCAAGAGCTGATTTGAGGAGAAAAAAAAAATAAATTCACTTTTTTCGTCTCGGAATCAGCATCCCCAAAAACCCTTTAATTCATATTTTCAACATCTCAAGAGCTGATTTGAATAAAAAATTATTCAACTCTTTTTTCAATAGGTCCTTGTAAGCAAAATTCAAACCGTCTTTCAAAATAACCATTTAACACGGTATGTGGAAATTTTGGTTTAAATGCCCTAATCCTGTTGCGATTCAAACATCTCTATACTTTGTTTTTCGTTGAATTCATTGTCCTCGCAACTGCCCTTACAGTACCAATTGGGTTGTTTCGAAATTCGAAATGTTCGTCGTCCGGATAGTGTCTTTGATTTAAATTGTACCTCCCTGGTCTTGTCTTGAAAACCGCTCTAGTCTTTGCGAACAATCTGTTCATTTTGGCGTGAGAAATTGGTTCTCGATCATGATGCCTTCCATTGAATATTCCAGCAACCTGACGCGTAGATCTTTCATTATTACCAAATAATCGATTAATCTCCACTTCTTCTCCAAGGATACAAGGGGCTCATTTTAGACAATTTTTTTTATCAGATTTGGAATCAGCGACCGCAAAAATCCCTCAATTCATATTTTCGAAATCTCGAGAGCTGATTTGATTAGAAAACAAAATTAAATTCACTTTTTTTCAATAGATTGTTTATTTCTAACTTTTTATTTCAAATGCCCTAATCCTATATTAAATTTCAAACACCTTCGTTTCCTTATATTCTGTATCGTTTGCAACTGCCCTTATACTACAATTTAGGTATTTCCGAAGATACGCACACTTTGTTACCGTTGGCTTGCCGATTTGAGTTTTCATGCAAATTAATAAAAGAGTGCTTTGAAACAAAAGTTTTTGTTTGACATCGGTAATCAGTACGAAATGTCAATAAGTCAAGCAGTGTTACTCAACTGTTAATAAGATGGCACACAACCGAAGAGTAGTTCTTACAATTGGAGAAAAAGTAGAGATTATCCGCTTATTTGGTAATAATGAAAAATCTACGCGTCAAGTTGCTGGAATATTCAATGGAAGGCATCATGATCGAGAACCAATTTCTCACGATACCGTTTCCAAAATCAACAGATTGTTCGCAAGGACTGAATCGGTTTTCAAAATTAGACCAGGGAGGTACAATTTAAATCAAAAACACTATCCAGACGACGAACGTATCTTAGCAGAATTTCGAAACAACCCAAATGGTACTGTAGGGGCAGTTGCGAGGACAATGAATTTAACGAAAAACAAAGTATGGAGATGTTTGAAACGCAACAGGATTAGGGCATTTAAACCAAAATTTCTACATACTCTGTTAAATGGTGATTTTGAACGACGGTTTGAATTTTGCTTATGGTTGCAGGGTAACTATCTTAACGACAGACTTTTTCTGAAGAACATGATGTTTACTGACGAGGCAACGTTTACAACAAACGGTGTGGTGTCTAGTCAAAATTGTAGGTTTTGGACAGCTGAAAATCCGAATTGGGTAATTCATTGTAAATACCAATACAGTGAAAAAGTTAACGTGTGGTGTGGCATATTCAACGAACGGATTGTTGGTCCTTATTTCCTGGATAACCTGACCGGACAAAATTTTCTAAATTTTTTACAAAATGGTCTCTATGATTTTCTCATGGAATTGCCATTAGCACAAAGACAAAACTTAATCTTTCAATTAGATGGGACCCCCGCACACAATTCTGGGATAGTTCGGAACTTTTTAAATGCAATTTTCCATATGAAGTGGATAGGTAGAAATTCTCCTTTGGAACCATGGCCCCCTAGATCGCCAGATATTACCCCTTGTGACTTTTTTCTGTGGAGGCATTTGAAGAATAAAGTGTATGCTACTCGGCCGCGTAATAGAGAGGAACTTTTCTTTGCAATTAGGCAAGCGTGTCAGGAAATAACTCCCCAAACTTTAAGAAAAGTGAATGTACGTTTGAGAAGAGTTGTTGAAAAGTGTATTGTTTCAGAAGGTAGCTATGTTGAAAACACAAGAATCTAAAATGAGGTAATTCGTAATTTTGTTACCACTGTTACAAATAAAGAACTTGTTAAAAAAAAGACTTTAACTTTTTTTTTTGTTCAAATCAGCTCTTGAGATGTTGAAAATATGAATTAAAGGGTTTTTGGGGATGCTGATTCCGAATCTGATAAGAAAAGTTGTCTTAAATAAGCATTAATGTCCCCAACTTCGCACGCCAATGGTGAATGAATATGATCACTATGCCAAATGCTTCATTTTTCTAACATAAAATCACCACCAAAATGTCAAGAAAATCGCTAATAACAGATATTCGGGTGCATTGATGAAAAAAGTGAATTTTTTTTTTCTCCTCAAATCAGCTCTTGAGATTTCGAAAATATGGATTGGAGGGTTTTTGGGGATGCTGATTCTAATTCTGATCAAAAAAGTTATCTAAAATGAGCCCTAATATCCTTTTCCCAAAAAACAGCTTTATATTACTCCCCACACCGCACGCCTATGGTCGATGAAAATGTTCACTAAGCCAAAATACTTCATTTAACTAACATATAATCACCACCAAAATTTCAAGAAAATCGCATTATTAATAACTGAGATATTAGGGTGTATTCATGAAAAGCGGGACACACTGTATATAACTGTTTTTGCATAAAAGCTAAAAAAAATTGTGATCTATAATGTAGAAAACAACCATAAAAGAGCGACACGTTCAATTAAATAACAATAATGGCTAGGTACACCAAGTCGCGCACCTCATAGAATAGCTTCATGAACTTGTTTGACATTTGAAACTCTGAAAACAGGAAGGATAGGAAAGAATATCATGCATTGACTTGTACGTACTTGTTTATTACCGATAATTATAAAGGGCTGTTTCGTTACACAATAGCATTAGTCTTGCTAATACGTCGGTGGTAAAAACAAGTAGTTATTTGAATTTGATATAGCTGTTTGAATTTATAGAAAAGTATTTGGCTATTTTATAGTTCAGTGTGTGTTTATTTTCAAAGGTAAGTAAAGTACATCAATAAATATAAAGCTGTTTCCCCGAAGTTTTCAAGCTGAATAATCTGAAATGATTTAGACTAATTGCCTGTTCCAAATTAAGTCGGTACCACTGTCAACTCCGTTATCAATGAAGTTACGAATTCAGTTAAATGGGCAAAAAAGTGGCATTTTTAACGGTCATCTCGATGCCAAAGAATTAAAAATAATCAGTCGCGTTCTCAAAATATTTCATGAACAAATAAGATTCTATGAGTTTTCTAGATAGGATAGATATATTTTTGTAATAGCATTAAAAATCCACCTGTTGTAACTTAGTTACAGGTACTTTTTAAGTTTTACTGTGTTGTCCTATTAGATTGTAATTCTGTTTCTAAATATACGTTTTTATTAAAATTTTAAACAATTTGAATCTATTTAAAAAAAGAAATACAAATATTTTCAAGATGTATATGTTCAAGGGGCGGCAATTCTACTTTTTGTCCGGGGCGACGTAAACGCTGGAGCGGGCGCTGTGGAGGGTTGTACTCTTAGGGGTGTGCAGCTGGTTGACGGAAATAACAATTTTTACAATTTTTATCAATTTAATTCTGAAAGAAAACTGTCTACATCAGCCTGTTCTGTATCACAGATAGCGAACACGTCGTCCACATACCTTACCCAAAAGCTAAAAAAATAGTCGAAGCTCCCTTTTGCTTCCATCTCAAACCGACTCATAAACAAATTGGCTAGGAAGGGAGACAGACGGTTACCCATGGCTATTTCTTCGAGTTGTTAGTAAAAGCAGTTGTTGAACTGAAAGCAATTTTGCCTCATGTAATGTCTGGCGAGGCTTGTATACTCTCTGACTGTTTCGTTGCTGAGACCGTTGATCAGCAGTAACTCTCTCAATCATTCCAAGGTTTTTAGTATCGGTACACTTGGAAACAAAGAACTTACATCAAAAGTAATCACGATTTCTCCTTCTTCCAGTTTGATATTTCTAATCTGATCAATGAATTCTAGTGAATTTTTAACGGTCAAGCCTGGTTGTGCTGAAGGAAAATTTTCAAACTCTTTTGTGAGCCAGCCACTTTGCTATTTTGTATGTGTATTGATGAGACGATTGGTCGCACCGACTTCCCAGATTTGTGAATCTTGGGAAGACAATATATTTTTGGTGCATTGGGATTCCAGAGTTGTAGCTCTTCAACTTCGATATGACCAAAGTCTTGCACTCGTTCAGGGTGGCTTTCGCATCTGTAACCATCTTGGGTAGTGGATTTCTGGTCAACTCTTTGTGCGGACCGGATTCAATGAGGTTTTCTACTCTTAAAATAGCTAAGTTGCCAACAAAAGTGTTTGAAAATCTTTCTTTAGCACAACCAGGCTTGATCGGTGAGAATTCACTAGAATTCATCGATCAGATCAGAAATATCAAACTGAAAGAAGGAGAAATCTTGATCTCTTATGATGTGAGTTCTTTATTTCCGAGTGTACCGATACCAAAAACCTTGAAATAATCAAAAGAGTTACTGCTGATCAACGGTCTCAGTAATGAAACAGTCAGAGAGTATACTAACCTCGCCAGACTTTGCATGAGGCAATATGGCTTTCAGTTGGTCAACTGCTTTTACAAACAACTGGAAGGTACAGCCATGGGTAGCCCTCTCTCTCCCTTCCTAGACAATTATTTGTGCATGAGTCGGTTTGGGATGGAAGCAAGAGAGAGATTCGACTATTTTCCCAGGGTTTCGGTAAGGTAAGTGGACGGCGTGTTTGCTATATTTGATACAAAACAGGTTGATGTAGACAGTTTTGTTTCAGAATTGAAAAGACAGTTTCAAACCATTTCGTTCACATATGAAACTGAAAACTAAAAACAGCTGCCATTTTTAGATGTTTTAGTAATTAGAAACGACCAAAATCAGCTTCAGTTCGATGTCTACAGGAAAGGCACGAGTACACTTTGATACATCCCTGAGAGCTCCCACCATTTCATACAACAAAAAATGGCGAGATTAAATTTCTTGGTGATCGACTCTTGTCGTTTCCACTCAAACAAGGAGAGATTCAACACTGAGAAAATGGTTATTAGGGGGGTAGCTGAACTGAACGGTTATTCTGTAGAGTTGGTAGACGAACTGATTGATAATGATAATAATGTAAGAATAATAATATTGATATAAAATTAATATGGGCCGCGGTGGCATGCGGGTTAAGTTCTCGCTTAATAAGCCAAAGAGCTTGAGTTCGAATCTCCGCATTGCCACTGGTCTCGTGCATAGAATCACACGCATTAAAAGGCAAGGGCTACGTCTTCTAGCTCGCACAAGTCTCTGACTTCTGAGGGTTGCACGTAGGGGTGCAAACTGGTTGACGGATATGACAAAACAAAACTAAATATAACATGTCTGTTATATCTGAACGATATTGAACTTATTGTTGAATCTGAGTTTATAAACCTTTTCGCCGATGATACGTTGCTTATCTGTAGTGATGTGAATCTAGATAGAGCTGTCCATAAAATGAACATGGTTTTAGAAACTTTGAATGAGTATTTATGCACCAACAAATTATAGTTAAACGTAACAAAAACAAAAGCCATGATCTTCACCAAAACATATAAATATAGTTTTCTCAATATCAATAATATAAACCTAAATATAAATAACGAAAAAATTGAAGTTGTGTCAACAGTCAAATACCTACAGATTCAATTATTGTATGAATTAAAAAAAACACTTTTTTGTAAGATTAGATTATTAGATTTAAAAATTTCACCAATTCCACACACAAGCGTACTAGGAAACTAGGTAAACATTATTTTTATATGATGAAAATTAAAAAAAAAAACTGAATTTTGACAAATAATATCGAAGTTTACTCGTCACGATGCTGACATGTTTGTCCCATTTCAGGTGACTATCCTGTGTTATTCCCAAATAGTCAACTGTTTTACCACTGCTGATTTCAACCGGCTGGCTGTTATAGAGAATACTGATGGATGTGAAGTTTGGCAAAGTCGAATAAAGCATTCACGTATAGATTAAAATGAATGGGACCAAGAACCGTCCCCTGTGGTACTCAATAACGTACATATTTTTTATTGCTGATGGTATTTTCAATTTCAACACATTGCTTAGCATCGCTTGCATAGCTTTTCATTGAATTCGAAGACCTTCCACGGATTCCAATTGTTTCGTGTGTTTTCATCAAATCTGGGTGGCTGACGGTATCGAAAGCTTTTGCGAGGTCTATAAACAAACAGATTGCTGGTTCCTTTTTGTCTAACGCCTTATACACTTTTTCCATCAGGTCAGGAATTGCATCTTGCGTAGATCGCAATTCCATAAAACCATATTGATTATTCGATATCAATTTATATATTTTACCAAATCAGTTAATTCGTTTTTTATAAATTTTTCAGGAAACATACACTGAGGTATAGTGTTAGGTAATGAGGGCAATTAAGCCCTTAGATCCATAGTATAAATAAGATTACGGTAGTATTAGAGTTAGTATGCTTTTTTGAGCACATGAGGATGTCAACCTCGTTTCCATTTCTTGAATTTTATTCACACCAAAGGTCCCAATCTTCATTTATTTGATGTTATGTTCAGCTTTGGGACTGCAATTCACTAATACTTCGAAAAATTATGGGTAATAATCATACCACATTTCAAGTTTATCCTTGATAGAAAATCGTTTTTCATACAATTTTCCATATGAACATTTGTCTCGTCTGATACTGAATGGTTCACGCCACTGCATCATAATAATCACTCAGCGGAACAAGTGTAAAGCGTCTTGAAGTTCCAACGGCTTCCACTTATATTGAAGAGGACAGGGAGTCGAAATATAAGATCCTTTGCAAAGCTCTGTGACGAATGGCTTTATAGCTTCGAGTTGACCCGAGTTACAAAGAATCACACACACAGTTGAGCCTGAATTCACAACATCCACTACAGTGGAGCTTGAATAAACAAATCGGGTGTATTTAACCAACGACGTCTCACCTTCAGCAGTCCCCTCTCACAACAGAACAGATATATTTCTGAAGAATTTACAATAATTTAGAATTTTTTTTTACAGATCAGCTCTTGAGAATGTATTTTTATTTACAAACTGATTCAGCAAATTGAAACGTTAGAAATACAAGAAGCGACTGGGGGGATATTGAAAAATTTATCATAGTGTTTCAAATAGTCGATAATTAAATATTCTATTTTTCATTATGTGAGTTTTTGGAACAATACCCATTTTGCGTGTGAAAATGTGCCAAAAATAATAATTGCACAGCAACATTCTCTCATGGACTAAGCGAAAAGTAACTCATTGATATTATTGATAAATAAAAATAATGGTGAACGGTGGCATAAAAACTTGCTGACAAGACCATTTTGATAGCGCATGTCCAAACCTAGCTAGGTATATTGCAAAAAATAATGAGGAAATGCTAACCCTCGTAGAGGGAGGACAAGCAAGAGCGGTTACCGATCCGGAGAAAGCGGCGTCGTTTGGGGAATAATTCCATATGATAAACCAACCTACACAGAGCTCCATGGGTAGATAAATAAAGTGACCTTACAAAAATAACAAACACTATATATACATGACTCACTAACTATCTCAAAACTGAGGGCATTAATACAATGGCTTAGAGAAAACGCATACCTGAAAATTTGATCAAATTGCCTAAAGGAGATCATACACCGGCGAAGTAAGAATTGAGGCCCAAGCCATGAGAATGTATCACAGAAATGAAACAATAAAACATTCTCAAATTAAAATGGGAACATATTTTTATTTTTATGGAAAACACCTAGAATAAACATGAAGAATATTTTGTTGTTATATTTTACAGAATACATCTACTTCTCCGGCTAAAGCCACGCTGGACATTGAACTTCATCTGATAGGTAAATATTGTGAAAAGATCATAACTAAAGAGGAAAAATCTGAAAGCGAAAATCAGATCTTTCAATTATTCAGTTTTATTATAAATTGATGTAGACAAATGAGAACGTTATCCAAAAATTTCACTCACAGAAATCGTTCAAATCATTGATGCAAGGATTGCATCTTTTTTCGCTAGGCCAACAATCTAAAAAAATCCATTTTTCTCTTCAAAGATCATCAGGGAGGTCGGAAAAATTGGGAATCATACCCTTCAGAAGCAATTTCACTCAACAACGATGGTAATGAAGGGAATATATTGTTGCGTTTTTCAGGTTCAATAAGTGGTACACTTACTTATAAACTCGCCTTTATTGCCACAGAACAAATAATACAACTGACAATACTGTTTGACACTTTGCAGTTCAAGTAAATACTTCAAACTTCACTTGGTAACGTTACAACAGTCAAATGTTAGAAAGTAAACAAAACTTCCCAAACTTGGCAAATCTGATCGTATTTATAGGATAACATTATTCTAGAACTTTCAAGCTATAGAACTTTCAACAGAACATTCCATACTAAGTTCACGAATAAACTTTAATGATTCTAGTACATTCCAATGGGTTTCTAGAAGACAAACAGAAGGATCCATGATTTTTCTATCTACTACCAGGTTCGTAACACTGCCTCCTCTTCTAGGTTATTCCGACCCGGATAACATCATCTCCATCTTGATTGTCTCGCTGGAACCAATCATGGCCTCGGTATTCTGCTAACCTCTCCACGTGAACAACTTTGGGTTTGCTCCTTGGGGTAAGCTGGATGCGGTACACCAAATCGTTGATTTTCTTTACGATGACATAAGGGCCTGTCCAGTTCCTCTGTAGCTTGGGACATAGTCCTTTCTTTCTTTGAGGTTGGTACAGCCAAACAGCATCACCTGGCTCAAACATAGTCCCTGGAGTATTCCTGTCAAGTCTCTTCTTCATCTTGTCACTGGTGATTTGAAGATGATGTCTGCAGAATTGATGCACTCGATCCAGTCTTTCTCGCAATGCTTTGACAAATTCTGGAAGAAGTTTGTCCTAATCTACATTCCTGGCGGGTGGCATTCCAAATAGCAGATCGATTGGCAGTTTCATTTCTCTCCCAGTGATTAACATTGAAGGGGTATATCCGGTGGACTCATGCTGGGCACTTCGATAGGATAGGAGAAATAGTGGCACCAACTCATTCCAATCCTTTTGATTCTTGGAGATGAACATCGACAGATACTGGCTGATGGTTTTATTGTGTCGTTCAACCATTCCATCTGATTGTGGATGTAAGGCTGTTGTGCGATTTTTCTTCACGCCTAAAATGTTCATCATTTCCTGCCATAACTCGAATTCAAAGTTTCTTCCTTGATCTGAATGTAATTCTAGCGGAACTCCATGTCTGGCTGTCACATTTTCTAGGAAGGCCTTTGCAACTGTCTTTGCCTCCTGGTTTGGAATGGGCACAACTTCGGGCCATTTGGAAAAATAGTCCATGGCTACCGTCAAGTATTTATTTCCATGCTCAGTAACAGGAAACGGCTCCAGAATGTCAACTGCTACTTTCTCGAATGGTTCACCAGAAAGATACTGGGCCATTTTTCCTCGACTTCTGGCTTTCGGTCCCTTCTTTGAAGAACATAGATCATATCTCTTGCACCATTCTTCAACATCTCGACGGCAATTCACCCAATAGAATCGATCTCGAACTCTAGCTAGGGTCCTCTTGATTCCGAAGTGTCCACCTGCACGACTACTATGAAGTTGTTCAAGCACATCTTTGACATGAACCTTTGGCAGCACCAGTTGGTACACCACGGTTGCTCCATCTGGGCTCTCCCATCTGCGATGCAATAGGCCATCACGAAGACATAGGGAATCCCACTGAGCCCAGTATCCTTTGGCAACTGCACCAAACTTGGATAGTTCCTGCCACTCGGGTCTTACTCCATTTTATAGCCAGCTTAGGACTAACTTCAGATTGTTATCTTTCTTCTGACTTTTCCTCATTTCTTCTGTTGTCCATAAATCAGATTCTTCAGACTCGACTCTCACGGTAGTGGCTTGCAAAGTTTCTTTGCACTGCTCTTCATTGTGGAAGTTGGCCTCTTTGTTTTCAAGTTTCTGACAATACCGGCATTCCTGCTCCAAGCATGGACGTCTTGATAAGGTGTCTGCATTGCTGTGTTTCCTGCCCCTACGATGAATTATTTTGAAGTCATATTGTTGGAGTCTTTCTATCCATCTGGCAACCTGACCCTCAGGCTTCTTGAAGTTCATTATCCACTGCAGAGCGCTGTGATCAGTCCTCACGAGAAATCGTCTGCCATAGAGGTAGGTGTGGAAATGTTCAATGGCTTTGACTATCGATAAAAGTTCCTTTCTCGTAACACAGTAGTTCTTTTCGGCTTTGCCCAGAGTTTTACTATAGTAGGCTATAACTCTCTCTTCGCCATCCTGTTCCTGAGATAAAACAGATCCAATACCATGCCGAGACACATCACAGTCCAAAATGAAAGTGCCTTTCTCTTATGGATAAGCTAAAATAGGTGCAGTTGTTAATTTCTTCTTCAATTCAGTGAATGACTGCTGACAATCAGAACTCCAATCAAACTGAACGTTGTTCTCAGTCAAGCGATGGAGTGGCTTGGCGATTTTTTCAAAATCCTGAACAAATTTTCGATAGTAAGTGCATAGTCCCAAGAAACTTCCTACTTCGTGTTTGTCTCTGGGACGTGGCCAACTCCTAACAGCCTCGATTTTCGCAGGATCGGTCTTGATTCCTTCGGCCGAGATGACATGGCCTAAGAAATTAACTTCCTTTTTAAATAAACAGCATTTTTTTGGATTGAGCTGTAGGTTGGCGTTTTCTAACCTCAAAAATACTTCTTCCAAATTTTTCAAATGTTCGTCAAACGTCTTTCCCATTACCATTACGTTATCCAAGTAGACAAGGCAGGTTTTCCATGTCAAACCTCTTAGTACTAGTTCCATAAGTCGTTCAAAGGTGGCAGGAGCGTTACATAATCCAAACGGAAGAACTTTGAATTGGTACAGCCCGTGTCCGGAGAGAATGCTGTCTTGTCTCTGTCATCGGGATGGACTTCCACTTGCCAGTAACCACTTTTCAAATCCAACGTTGAAAACCGTTTTGAACCAGATAGTGTGTTAAGCGTGTCATCGATTCTTGGTAATGGATAGCTGTCCTTCATGGTGACGTCATTCAATCGTCGATAGTCCACGCAAAATCGGGTTGATCCATCCTTTTTAGTTACTAAGACTACCGGTGAGGATCACGGGCTTGTGGATTCTTCAATTACGTCATCCTTCAGCATGTCGTTGATCATGTTGACTACCTCTCTCTGTTTGGCAAATGGTAGTCTCCTTGGAGCTTGTCGGATTGGTTGGGCGTCGCAGGTGTTTATTCGGTGTTGGACTAGATTGGTACGTCCCGTTGAAGTTTCTGTCGAGAAGATGTCTCCATGACTATCGAGAAACTCTTTGACCTTCTGCTTTTCTTCCAGAGATAGGTGTTCCGTGGATTCCATCATTTTGTCGATTGTTCTCTGATCGATGTAGGTAGTTTTTCTTCGAAGTGTTCGAGTTTGGTTTTCACAATTGATGACTCGAGTGACGGGTTTGCAGATGCCCAATTGGTCGTTTTTCCTCAGGAAAACTTTGATATCTGTAGTATTGGCAACCCTGACAGGAATTTGTTGTTCCGTGTTCACAAGACATCGGGCAATTAGAAGTCCATCGTTACGGTATTCATCGTTTTCAATTATTCCAGTGCTCAAATCCCCAGGTTCACCTTCCAGTCTGGTCATAGCAATGGTTTCGGAGTTTTTCGGAATATGGATGTCTTCCTCAACATAAATCTTCATTGGTTGGAGTTTTTCTTCGTATCTGCTCAGGAAGATTTCTTCATTGCCGATCCGCAATATTTTCTTTCTGATATTAAGGATGAAGTCGTTCTTCTCCATGATATCTAGACCCAAAACACATTCATCCTTTATATCTGCAACCAACATAAAATGTTCCATGGTAATGGGGCCTATCTGGATGCGTACAAGCATGATTGGTGAGGTTTATCCCGTAGCTGTTTCCAAAACCATATTCCTCTTTATCGGCTTTACAGATTTTTGTATGAGGTCTGGACGAACAACTGTTCTGGATGCTCCTGTATCTATAGTGAAGGTACATCTTCGATCTACTAATTGGCCTTGGACTAGTAGACTTTGTCCATTTCTCTTCTTGGGGCTTTGAACACTGAAAGTCGACACACGCCCCCTAGTGCCGACTAATTCTCGTTTTCCTGGTTGGAAGAGAGTCTTCTTTCAGGCGTTCGAGGTCTCCCTTTTGGCATGGGTGACCTCCTGTAGCGTCCTCTGATAAAACGACCACGTTGTTCCTTTCTTGGGCTTGGGGATCTCGAACTCGCTTCATTACTTGTTGATGTCGTCCTTACCCTCATTGGACTTCTGGACCTTGATATTTCCCAGCAGCTTCTTTGTAGATGACCAGTTTTTCCGCAGCTATAGCAGCGCCTCCTTTTATTTTCTTCAGAAGTCATTTGTTTACCCAATGCCGATATGGAGTCCAATAACTTATTCAACAGCGCCTCGCTCGTAGAAGAATCTTCGATGAATTTGACTTCTCGTAACTTGGATCTCGTATTTCTTGATGCATTTTTAGCAGCTTCGGACTCCAATTATGCTATTAGTACCCCACTTATGGTCTGAAGACGTCCTAGTCGAAGGGCTTGCTGCATGTCAGGATCTCTTATGCCGTCGATGAAGGTTTGCACTCCAATTTGTTCTACGAACTCTTTCGGTGCTTGTGGATAGGCCAAATTAATGAGTCGCTCCACATCTGCTCCATATTCCTGCAGTGATTCGTTTGGTTTTTGGGATCGACTCTTTAGCTGACTCTGGAACACTTGTTTAAAATACTGCTGCCCATATCTTATCTCTAAAGCTCTTCTGCTCATTCTCGGGGATATTCTGCAATATCTCTAACTCTAGGCCTCGCAGACACAGGACTAGTGAAGTGGCCTTTTCTTCCTCGGACCAGCCGTTTGCGTTTGCTGCCGCCTCAAATTGACGTCGATACATAGACCACGAAGATTGTCCATCAAATGTAGGAGGCTTCAAAATTTTTGCTTGAGCAGGCCTTGGATATGTCAGTGAAAATTGCCTTTCACTGGTGGGAGAAATTTCCTCAGAGGGTGCCCGCTTGTGTAGAAGGTGTATTGTTTCTATCCTCTCCTTGATCCTATCCACTTCTTCGTTGAATTTCTTGTTTACTTCTTGTGCCACCCGTTCCTTCATTTTGGACAGTTCAATTTCGACCTCCTGGACTCTTCCTCTGACTTCCTGGACTTCATCTCTGACATTCCGGACCTCCCCTTCAACTTCCTGGACTATTTCGGTGATTTCAATCTGGAAGCATTGTTGGCTGTGATTAAACTGTTGCAGGAGATCGACATGCTGCTGTTGTAATCGTTGGACTAACCGCGCCTCTTGCTCCTCTTGTCTTCTAGCTTCTTGATCCTTTTGTTCTTGTCTTCTTCTAGCTTCTTGTTCATCTTCTTCTTGTTTTCTGCGCATTTCAAATTGTTGGAAAAACTCTTCTTGTTCCTGTTTTCTTTTGAGTTCTTGTCCCTCTTGCTCTTGTTTTCTTTTAGCTTCTTGTTCATTCAAAAACTGGATTATGTCTAACGTCGCCATCTCGTCGTAATTCTTTGCTCGAGTATTCACCATCAAATACTGTAAATCTGCTCCACTCTTCCCACTTATCCCACCGCTGTCACCAAATGTTGCGTTTTTCAGGTTTAATAAGTGGTACACTCACTTATAAACTCGCCTTTATTGTCACAGAACAAATAATACAACTGACAATACTGTTTGACACTTTGCAGTTCAAATAAATACTTCAAACTTCACTTGGTAACGTTACAACAGTCAAATGTTAAAAAGTAAACAAAACTCAAAAACTTCCCCAAACTTGGCAAATCTGATCGTATTTATAGGATAACATTATTCTAGACGCTATAGAACTTTCAACAGAACATTCCATACTAAGTTCTCGAATAAACTTTAATGGTTCTAGTACATTCCAATGGGTTTCTAGAAGGCAAACAGAAGGATTCATGATTTTTCTATCTACTACCAGGTTCGTAACAATATTTTATGCGAAGACACTTTGAAAATTGTTTTTTGACATAAACCTGTCATGGGTATTGCATTTTGATTTTAATGATAATATCAACATGAAGTTTATTCATAAAGTCAGATGTGGAATCATCTGCGACTGAAATACAAACTTTAGCTGCCATTTTCCACTGGCCAAGATGACCTCTTGGATGGTATTCATTTTGAGAAATAGAAATATTTTCGAAGAAAAATTAAATAATATTTTTTTCTATTGGTGAAGATATGGGCCGTAATGGTAATCACAGGGGCGTGGGTTTGATTCCCAGCATGGTCACTGGTCTCGTGCTAGGAATCGTAGGTTAAAGGGTAAGACCACGTTAATCCTTGGCTTGCACAGTTTGCAAGTTTCGACTTCTGCGGACTGTCGTTCGTAGGGGAAAACTTCTGGGTAACGGGACAGTACACGTTTGCTATCGAAATATGATTAGGGATCGACAAATGTGCCACGGTTCATCTCAAAAAAGAAAAATGCAAGGAGAACTGAGAGTACGTCAAACTTTCAGTCGCAGCAATAAGCATCAGCACAAACTCTGGCATATCCTGTCATCACAACTGTTAGGGAAGAACACAGTTACTGATCTTGCCGATCTGATCCTTCTCTTTGTAATAGTGAAATTGAACTCAAGAACAGCTGCGACAGCTCGACTGAAAACTAGCGAAATGGTGCATCATCACAGGAGCTTGCTTCCTAAATGATTAGTTCCACTATTAACTTACCTAATGAACAGGAGAGAATGTGTGATAAATATAGACTGAAACATTTAGATTTCAGACTTCCTTCCCTCTCTGCATGGCGCGCGACTAGAAAAAAGAAGGAATTAGAGCAGTTTTCTTCCAGGCAGTGGCAGCTTGTGCGTCAGAAGAACTTGATCGAGTTTTTGATACTGAACTGGTTGTTAACGTGAACTCTGTCACGGAGTGCAAAGGGCTCACACAAAAGCTGCGCAGACTGTGTTATTCTTGCATCTACAGAAAGATAAGCCAATACACAATACAATGAGTAAAGGACATCGAAGACCCCACCTTATCAGGAAATGTGACTTCTGCTTTTTTTTTCAGGCGAAGTATTGAGTCAAAGACCAAAAAGTTCAAAATTGCCAATAATGGCGTCTCTACAACCCGGTCCACTATAGTTGCATGATAGGTATGGATTTTCCTAATGCAGGGCCTGCATGATATAAGCTGAGACTATAATGGATTAACTATCACCATGTCCAGCATAACATAACGCTACAAGTATTATGGTATCATATCCAATACTCAAACGTTATAGAGACGAGAAACAGTTGCCTTACGCTTTGTTGCACATTGAGTCTGTCGCAGAAAAAATGAAGTGGCGAACTAACGTTCTTCAGGTGAATGTTGTTCTTCTCGACCACCGAAGTAGGACAATTTTGACTTCAAGCGAAAAGAAAGGGAATGATTGACAAAAATTGAGCCAAAGTAGGAAGATTTTTTTTATGGAGTTTTCTTCTACAGTCGCAAAGAATATCGTCCGAACCCAAACCATTCTAATGAAATGGTGGTTGAAATTGCGATTTTCGTGGCGAAATTATGGTAACGCTGCTATCAAACCTAAACTTTTTATTGGCTTGCCCTAGGGGTAGGGGCATCTCAACGCTACTCTCACCTCCACGCGGTGAATTCTAGGCAACGGCATGACCTGTCATGACGACTAATGAGAGGGAAGCAGACTCTAGGGGTGGCTAAGGCGCCGCAGCCAACCGGAGTAGCGACCGGTGGGCCTAGCTCACTGTACACCGATAACAAACACACACATGATTCCTACAATACCCAAAACTCACATTTATACATCACAGGGAGGTGCGAAAACTAATCGACCTGTCTCCAGAGGGAGCCGCACCGTCCGGCTGGAAACCAGCCCTACCAGGACTTTCATGAGGAGCCGGAATGATGGAACTTGCAGGGAAAACTAGTACCTGTATTCGATGGAAGCCAGTGAAGGAATCACCCGCGGCCGCCGTATAGTATCTGGCCGAGACCAGCCCTACTGTAGCTTTCACGAGGAGAAGATTTGAAAGAACTCGATCCTTCTACAAGCACTAACACTACACACACATACTATAAGGATACATTGTGAGGAAGATTAGGAGCACACTTGGGAGATCGGAACGAGAAAGTTTAGTCAGAGCATGTCATTGATGAGGAGATCCGGGGATGGCAAAAAGAGTCCATGGGAGCCTACTTGCCTGGCTGCAGTAGTAGCCTCCCCACCAACTACTACTACTACTACGCTTGCCCTGAAATGACAGAATTCTCATTTGAATGAATGCATCCTTTCGTCTATTCAGTATATCGAATCAAATCGGGTAGTAGTTATTTGGGAGAGTGCGAATTTTCAGCGTCCAATAAAATTCATGATGGATAAACAATAAACTTTACTTATAATGTAGGTATGTATAATGGTAAGTTCTGATATTTTTTTGTGTCAGAAATTCATGATACATACATAGGTAATGACATGAGGTCAATCCAAGAACTTACATTTTGCAGTGTTACATCAATGCGAATTAAGACATAGTAAATTATTGATTTTTCTCCATAAAATATTCTTCTATTTTCTAAAAACTCAAAAAGCGAAAACCATTTTGAACTCATATAGCACGAAGATAAAACTTTTATCCAATTTCCACTAAGACTTCATCTAAAACGAGCGCGGCTTTCACAATGCCGTAGACACAATGAAAGAAGTTTTATGCAGTAAATTTCAAGTTTTGTGATTTTGGTTCCAATTTTTTATATAAAACAGGATGCAAAACAGTATTGAACAATAAAGGTTGAAATCTACAAACAAAATGGTTTGTGGATCGTGATCAGAATAATAATGTCAATGATAATTTCGTATAAATAGGGAATCCAAAATTATAAAAATTATAAAAACATAAAACTTACATTGTGTTTTTCAGCCTTTACTTGATATGCACTCAACACGTATCGATGAACAGAATAGGAACAGATATATGGCCACATCGCAGTCGTATTAAATAGAGTCTTAGTGGAAATTAGACAAAAGATTTATCTTCATCCTATATTTAATATGAATTCATACAAAACCAATAGATTTTCAATGTTTTGAATTGAATTATCCAACGAACAGACCCAAAAGTTACCAAAAATTGCTGTAATATTCATGAATTATCGGTGAATTACAAGACGATACAATTTATGGTCACAAAACTGATGAATTTATTTGCCCGTGTGACCATGCCCCTCCCGATGTATCGGGGCTCCGGAAAATGGGCCTGAATGGAACATCCTTGAAGGGAAAACATATCTTAGTAGTAATGATAGCAATAATTTATAATCCATTATTAACGGAATGAACGATATGTGCATAATATGGTAAGTTATAAAAAACACAAAGATGTGTGGACGCAAACTACATCCACCTGTATAAATAATCATATCCGCATATCTGTTGAGTCATGTAAAATATAGATATCACGTAATACAGTATGAGCATATTTTCCAGGCCTTGAGATCCCTTAAGAATTCTGACTGATTCTATAATTTCATGGTTTGTATACTTTTTGTTTGATTTGAGAATTTTAGTCTGTGTTCACCCAAATTTATCCGGGGTTACCAAAGGTGAAAGAAAGTGAATGAATAAAAAGTATTAATTAGTATGTCTGTAGTTGAAAGGCCCCTGATTCGAGAAAGACATTTGTTCACTAAGCTTTACATGTTTTAATATCAAGTATCAGTCATTTCAGTTTGAAGATCAGAATATATTTCGTGAATAAACCTCAATTCACTGCAGAATGTTGTGGAATTCTGTTCCTGATATTCTGTCTAACTAGATTGTTGAATGAATAAATTACTTGATAAATATTCAGTTACAAATACCAGCTATGCGTAAATTATTCCACTGAATAATATATACGGAAATTGTGAAAATGAATTGAAATCGGGAAGAAGTTGCTCATAAAATATCCAACGGGCAATGGATAACATATATTTTCGATATGATACTCTGTATCTATCCATTGTTCTGTACGACAGGATGTGCGAATGACATTCATTGAGCATTAGCTCGACGTTTGCTATTATGGAGACATCATGATATCGCATGATAAGGGTGATCGATGGATACCAACAGTTGATTACTTTGTATCTCCGAGTACGTTATTTTCACCTATCTGTAATACAAGCTGACGACTCCACTAGAATGGTAATGGTTTGTTTGCACGTAAGGGATATGAACGTAGACGAAATAATTCTTACTGAGGAACAATTTAAATATTCCCGAGGAAAATCACAAAGGTATTGAAAAAAACCCTCTTAGGGATACAGCAATATACGGACTGGAATCGAGATTTGTTACATCACGCCATCTGGTTGTTTCCAACGATAGAAATTTTAGTTTGGAATATTTATTATATGAGAAATATTTTTCGATAAGTGGTCATTTACTCTTTTGAAAAGAGGATTCATTCGTTGTTTTGGATATTAAAAAATACGCTACTTTACGTTTGAAAGAAAAAAATTACTTACAGTTTCTTGAACAACTTTCCAGTTGCTCCAAGTATCTGGAAGTACATACATATATATTTAATATTAGGATTCATAAAAAGCTCCAGTGAAAAAAGACAACAATAAAAACTACCTATATCTATTAAATACTGACAGATTAAACAATCCCCACTTTCATGAATCAATACGAGTGCTCAGTTACCACTCAAGCAAATACCTGGGAATCGAGAGATATTTAAAATGACTGATGTGACATTGAAGATATTGAAGAAATTGTATACCAAATCAGACAAAATTCAAGGGACTCTGAAATAAAATCTGAATTAGTAGCCGCTAACAACGAAATATCACATCTTGAGGAAGGAAACACTAAATGAAAAAGAAAATTATCTAGCAAGACAGCATATCTCCTCAAAATGAAATTGCTATTTTTTGCAATCCAATTCTCCTTCAATGATTCGAAAGACGTTAGCAAAATTTTCTTTTTTTCTGACGATCTGATTCTGACGATCGAACTACTCATATACTTAAAAAAATTATATTGAGAGAAACCTTCAGAAACTCAAGGGTGAGAATGTTCATTCAATGAATGATCTGGGTCCTTAGGATCGGGTCGTTAATAGAGCTCTATACGCCAGCAGGAAAAACAAAAAGGTATCAAAGCGACTGCAAGATCAATTTCTTTATTCGTGAATTGAACATGATTCAGTTTGAAAGACCTCTCGTTTATCAGAAAACAACCCACGTCATCAAGCACCGCTGAAGAAGCCAACCAACAACAAACATTGAACAAGCTGGAAAAGCCATCGAGCGAAAATCACCCAAGGACAGTAAATAGATTAATTTTACGACTGTATTTCCGCCATAAATTGATGACTGTTAGTTTTTGTCTTCTTCACTTCATTTGAATAAATCCACCTGTTTTTGTGTTCATGTGCATACCTAAATTCTTGAATGAACAATGCGTAACTTGAAAATATTTCCAATGAATACAATATGTATACTGAAAGGATTTACAGAATACAAACAGAATGTACACAATAACTATGATATATTTACTGTTTCTGAAACATGACGTTCTAAAAATATCCCAAACGACAATATTACGCTTGCAGGTTATATTTCAAGAAGACATGAAAAATGGAAGGGATGGAGGTATCGCAACTTGCATTAAAAATATCTTCAAAGCCTCTCACAATCCTAATATTTCATCAAACATAGCTGAACAAGTATGGATTACTTTTACAATACATACATAAGCCCCTCTCAATTTTTTCATCAATATTTTGAAGACAGTTTATCTATTACTTGTCTAAAATTGGATTATACCATAGTCTGCCCGGGAGATTTTAATGTCGACTATTGAGAAGCTCCAAAAAGTTCAAGTATCAAATCGAATGACATTTTTGACTCATTCGGTCTGATACAAATTTTTGATCAACCAACACGATATTCCCCAACCACTTGTGAAACTATACCGCTTCTAATAGTCCCCCCTGTTAACTTTTGAACAGTTTGACGTACAAACATAAAAAAACCGTTTGGAGGGTTTCACCGATAATACTTTTTGAAATGAAACACATTGTGATTGCTTCTAATAGTCCCCCTCTCTTAATTTTTGAACGATTTGACGTACAAACATAAAAAACCGTTTGGAGGGTTTCACCGATACTATCTTTTGAAATAAAACACATTGTGATTGCTCGATAGAGGTCGCGGGGGAGGGGGAACATCAACTAAAAAAAATTAAATGGCATGGGGGGTCATGTGTAACATCGTTGCGAAAATAATTCAATTCTCCGTATTATAAGCCGCACTGTAGAGCTTATAATTTGCTTCGATATATTAACTGCCATCAACTGTCTTAGTTTCATGTGAAGCTCATCTTATAGAAACAACAGGTGATAGTTTTATGTATTTATATATTCCGAGACATTAGAAAATTCAATTTTGATTAATTTCTTGAGGATTTACATGCGATTGGTATCTGTATCGTGTATGACTCTGATAATATTCAGGTGATTCTCGAAAACAGCATATCTTAATTATCATTTAACAAGAACGAACTGGCTGATATGAACGAATATATTTCAAATAGTTACTCTGCACCACTCGGTATTAAGTCGAATACTGCTGGACCCGACAAAATGAGTATACGAAGGTTATTACATTATTACCCGTTGATCCTACAACACATATCGTATTCATTCAATTGTTGTATACAAAGAAATGTTCATTCATCGAGTTGGAAACAATCGCATATCCCACCTCTAGCAAAAATCTAGGGAACATGTGTGACCTTCGTCCGATCAGTATTTTGTATGCAATTTGAAATGCATTCAAAAAAATATTGAATTCACGAATGCCGAATTACTTGAGTACATTTGATATATTGCCATCCTGTCAATCAGGATTTAGAGCTGACCATAGTGGCACAACTGCTCTTTTGGAAATTGTGGATAATGTGCATATCTCTACTGACCATAGCACACTCTGTATCTAAGTATTGCTCGACTACCCGAAAGCATTCGACTAAATCCATTGCACTGTCCTTTTGTAGCGATCAATTAACTAGGGTTTACCTTGGATGACGCATCGCTTCTAAGTCATTATTTTCACAACCGATCTCAGTGTGTCATCCCTAATAATGGAAAGTCGAGTTCATTTGTCAAAAACTGGTGTCTCTCAGAGGTCAATTTTGGGCCCCTTTCTCTTCGTTCTTTATACATCTCAAATATCTAGGTCCTTACGTTACACATCAGTACATGTTACGCTGACGATACACAACTGTATTTGGAATTTGAAGAACACTCTCTCAATCATGCAATCGAATAAATGAATCAGGATTTGAATAACTCATAACTGTTTCTGATACATTTTGTCTCATTGTAAATGCTTCTGAATATCATATAATGATATTTGGAAGAACATTCACGAGAAACCGTTGTAAGAATCCAATGAATGTAGCCGTTGACGAAGTCCAAACATCAAATACGGAAGTAACTAAAAATTTAGGGATATACCTTGACAGTACTCTCAGATTCAGGACACCCATCTCTCAGAAAGAATATTTAAATATCTAAATAATCTTTTCAGGTAGGAATATAGTATACTAATACCATAGTCGGATCCACATTGAGAAGTCAGTTAACGTGACATGAGCCAATACATTTCAAAAAGGACATTTCAAGCCAATGTTGCCTACATCACTTACAGGTCTGGCCGAGCAAAAAGGGGGTCCCTTGCGTCTATAGTTCAACAAGTTATTTCGGTGAAACGGTCATAAAAAAACTTTCTCTGGATTAAAGGAATTTTCAAATTGTACATACTTTGTATATGATTGGTATAATAAGATTACGGCTTTATCATCTAAAACGTTTTTCAAATATTTCCGACAAAACGATGGACTGACAACTACAAGTCAATTTCAAGAATGGCTTATTGAAAAGGGATATTTATTTCACAGAAGATTGTATATCCTATCTTGCATCACTGACTTCTCAATATGGATCCGAATATAGGTGATGCATTAGTGCTTTTACATGCTAATTATGCAGATGTTGTTCATATTCACCGGGAGATGGTGACACAAAATATTAAGTCATTTGTACCAAAGGCAGTTCTTCAGGGGTCTAATTACGGAATGACAAAAAAGAAAATGATGGTCATAGCGCTGTCGACATATCAGAGCAAGTGTGGCAGCTCCAGCCCCCTTGTCACGGTATAGGCTTATTTTTCAATACAAAAAAAAAATCTGAAAATTATTATTTCGAGTCCACCACTTTGGCACTTTGCCATAAGTATAGCGTTCTGAACTTACACATGTAATTATAATTTGCCTGTTCTGAAATGCATAACTGTATTGACTCATTTTGATAAACATGGTAGAACCATGGTAAGACCTTGAATGACAGGAATAAAATTATTATGCGTGGGATGTTTTATTTTTTGATTATTTTCCTTTTACAATATTCAATTTGCGAGAAAGATATTGCAAACATAACATCTACTACGCTTATCTTATAAACTGTCCGAAATGTCATCCATTCTGCTCTAAACATTACGGAAAACTTCCCTAGGAATTGACTGGTATGCTGCTGTAATTCGTCTTTTAAGTTCTTCAATATCAGAAGGTTGTGTTTTACAAACAAAGTATTTAAGATGCCACCAAAGAAAGAAATCGAAGCGAGTTAAATCAAATGATCTCGGAGGCCATTCAAATGATCTCGGAGGCCATTCAACTGCTCCCCTTCTGCCAATCCATCCATCTGAAAATTTCTGGTTTAACCACTGTCAAATGGGAATAAAATAATCAGGTGGAGCACGGTCCTGTTGGAAATGTAACAAATCCACTCCTGCAAAAATTAATTACCTTCTGCATCAATTTGAGTTTCTAGTTCGTGAGTTATAAGCCAAGTTTTTTTACAGAAATAATGGACCATTAATGGCATTTTCAAGAATACCAGCACAAACATTAACTTTTTGTGGGTGTTGTGTATGTCCTTCCCAAAAAATATGTTGCTTTTCGTCAATTCAATAGCGACAATTTTGTCTATTAACATTGCCATTCAGAAAAAGTGAATGTTTAACAGAAGATTATGATTGGTATTGACTCGATGAGACATGGTTTCACAAAACTTTATTCTTCTATCAAAATCATTCTCGTGGAGCTCTTGAGGAATCTGTATTTCATGTGGATGAAATTCATGCATTTTCTGTTCTTACAATCTTGCGTGACATTCCCTTCTGTTCTGAAACTGGTCGTAAGGATCTTGTGGGCTCTGCAGCAAATGTTCCCAAAACTTCTATTTGAGCTTCTTCATTTAGTACTCTGGGGTTATCTCTCTTTTTATTTGTCACTGAGCCAGTTTCATAAAACTTATTTACCAAATGAAGCACATAGGTACCGGTGACTTACATCACAATTTGGTTGTTTTTCGTTAAAAAGACATGCCGCCCTTCGTGCGCACTACTTTCCAACTTCTCCATAAATTAGAATCGTTTCAATTCTCTCTTGAAGAATGTAAATCATGTTTACACTTCAATACACTTATTAAAGTAATCACTAAACAGCCCAACAGGTAAGACTGTACTATCAATACTACCACATCGTTCAAATTTGCTAAACAATTTTTTGCCTGAAAACAGAAACTTTCTACAGTAGAAGTAGCAAAAAATGAAGGCCATCTGTGAAATTCCTTCGATGAGAAATGAAAATTCATCATTCAATGATGTAAAGTTTTTGGAGCCAAGGGCTAATGTATCCCCTAATAAAGGGTTGGGACGGTACCACCTAATATTCTAACCAGTTCTGGCCAAACCATGCATCTCAGTTTAGGAATGTTCTAATTACTACTTCTGTTAGTTTTTCAGAAAATGCTCATCATAAAATAATAATTCGAAGTACCGTTGAAAAAAGAATTGAACGCCTATCAAAATGATGTGCCACTTGACCCCCCCTCCCCATTTAAAATTGTTAGGGTAACATCTACCTCTCCTAGGGGGTTGAACCACGAGTATTCCTTGAAAGTGTCCCCCTTGAAAATAAAATTGACCTGTTTGTTACATTCCTCATATGGTTCACTGAAAGAATGATATTAAGGGTTGGAAGTTTTCAAATTGACACCCTGTATTTACGTCTACATGATAATGATATTTCGACATTTCGTATGCAAAACATGAAGTAGGTAATCAAGAAATTTTCGAAATTAGTGGTGATAGTGATATTTGAAATTTGATTCCTCCTGATATTATTTTGTAGCAGTTAATTTCAGTCTCTAACTGAGTAAGACAGATAATGGCTGGTAGTGTTGATTAAGGATTGTCACGCGAGAATTTTGAGCGTCAGTTCTTTCTTTCATGGAAGATAGATTCAGATCGATTTTTAAACTTATTCTCAATGTTTATATTTTCAATGACCGCATGAACGTTTATGATAGAAACTGTTATGAAAAAAAAAATAATGATTTATTTCAAATTTTTGTAGGAAAAAATAATAGTGTACAATGACCATTAAATGATTTATTTTCCATGAAAAATAATAAATGTATTTGTCAATAAAGATTCAATTCAACATTTACATCAGGTAATATAACTTATAGCAGACATCCAATTACACGAAAAATAAAAGATAAGAAAAAATAGTCTTATCAGAAAGGGATCAATGACATTCCTTATGATATTTCTATCTAGTGATAATATCCATTGTTTTTTAATCTGTGCACATTCTTCATTGTTTTCAATAATATTGGTAAGATCTGGCTCCAAGGTAGATTGAACATTGATTTTTTGCCAGTAGTAAATATTCTTATGCTGAACTAATGGCTCTAGAATTCAGATTACAAAACAATTTCATTGTATATTTCTTCGTCATCGTTATATATATTGAAATAGATTTTGCAAACAACTGGCGAATATTCAGCGTCGTCACCTATAACTACAATTGATCTGAAGAAAATCGACTCGATTTGAAATACACGATATATTCAAAATGCGTTTTTGAACTTTTTCTAGTATGTCCAGTATAGTTCTTACATACAGCCCCACCCCATCCAACGATTCCATATTGCAAAATAGACTCTACGAATACATAATATAATATTTTAAGTTGATGTAGGGGTAAAGGCGCGTTTTCCTACACCTTCGCCAATCGTCGACGACTGGTAGTAGCCGTCATCTATTCCTTCAAACCCATTTTCCTAACATGCGCAATTTTCACAGTGTTCGTCGCTCTTGTGATCTGTTCTAGCAAGTATAGAAAAATTAATATTTCTAAAAAGTCATCACATCTAATGTTATTAAGTTATCAAGACCAGGAGGAAGATCTGTTTCTCCTTTTAACAATAGAATGAAAAACATAGAAATAATGAATTAGCCATGTTAAAAAGGGTAAAGAACAACCTAACAGACAATAAAACAAAATCAATATAACCTAACCTACTGCGGCTTGAATGAACTTGTTTAGCCTTCCTGTAATAGAGTAAAATTTTCAATGATACCCACAGAAAAATATAAAATTAATGCGTTCGTCGACGAATTAGTCGCAGCACCCCTCTCGAAGATGAGCGGCGACTCGCGACTGGACGAACGGCGACTCGCGACTGGACGAACGGCGACCGTTCGCTGGTAGTAGCTAATGCGTAGCAGCTTGGAAACCAAGTAGATTCAAAATGCATTAGAGATGTTTTGACGAATCGGTCGTGGCTACTCGGACGCAGTCGTCGGCGACTGGCGAAGGTGCAGGAAAACGCGCCTTAAGATCTGCCTTACTTGGTAACATTTATTGAACAGAGAACGAATTTTTCTTTATGCTCTCGATTTGTACATTCCACCTTAAAAGAGTCCACTAAAATTTCATGGTATTTTATATATGTCGTAAGTGATATAATTCGGTAATCAATTGACAGGTGATCATAATCAGGTGAATATTTCTCTATTTGACGACTCCATGTATTTTCTGTGAAGAATATAAACGTATCAACTTCAAAAGAAACTATTACCCCAGAAGTATCAATTTTGAAGAGGATGTTCATATAAATAGTGATCAAAACCAGCCCGAGGACTGATCCCAGTGGCACACCACAAGTGACAGCCTTCGTTCCACTATTCAGTCCCTTCATCCAAACTACCTGCTAACGGTTGTTAAGGAAGTTTTCAAATAGGCTACATACATCACCCCTTATCCAATGACTTCTAGCTTCATTAGCAAATGTCTGTAACTAATCATGTCAAAGAGCTTTGCTAGATCAACGAAAACTCTAAGTGAACATATGTTCTCGTCCATTTCCTTGTAGATCATAGAGGTCACCTTTGCAATAGCATCTTGTGCACTTACTTTTTCTCTAAAGCTATGTTGTTCTTCAAAGATGATTTTGTATTTATCAAGGTAGGTAACTAACATCTTTTTAAAGATTAATTTCGAAATTTTTTGAGATGCCTGTTGTCAGTGAAATGAGAATATATTTGAACACATTCATTCTGGATCGATCTTTGAATAGTGGTTTTATTGTGGCGGTTTTAGAAGTAGTCGTGGTGTTAGAGCGTTTACTTTTCATCCAGGCGGCCTGGGTTCGATCCCCACCGCCTACCTCTGAGCTACACTTGCACGCAAGCTGTAAGGTCCCGGATCTCCCTTGCTCACACAAGCTCTGCTTTTGAGGAGTTTTTTCCGGAAACCTGTTTGATTCGTGAAAACAAATTTTACAAGAAAAAAAAATTAAATGGGTAGGGACCATGCCCATCAACATACAACGGTTGAGAATGTGAGCTAGAGGTTCAGCGATGTAATTCGCAACTAGTTTATGGTTCCATACACCTAATCATGAGAAATGTTTTCCATTCAATGTTTTGCCGATGATAACTTCCGGTCACTTTTTTTCTTGCCTCTACTCCCCTCTTAATTCCAAGTTTCAGAAGCAGAATACCTCTTCAATCGAGAGAGAGGTATTCGAGGAGACATACCACCGAACAATTCGAAGGCCCACTTCTGCAAAGTATGCGGCGTCAACAAGAATATCAAGGGTCATCTCCATCACCTACAAGCGGAATAGATATTACAGAAATCCAAGTCAACTCCTCTACCACCAAAGTCGACATATTCTGTCCTAGGTACGAACTCCATACTTTAATCAGATTCAAATGTTGTATATCTGCTTTCACTCTAAGGATAAACTTCCATGCCTACATGGAGACAGTTTGTAGTTCAAAGACTCCAATGAAATATGGTTCAAGCTGCTTGATACCAAACAGAGTGGATACCACAGCTGTCTTTACATAATATCACCTAATGAACTATCCTAGAGGGCCTCTTTGGATTTTAATTACTCATACTGGATTTCATGCCACAAAACCATGCATAACTACTGAAATAATCATCAAGAGAAATTTAAGTGTACATAACGCTGCATGGCTGAAGTTTTCTAAAAAAAAGACTTGGCAAGTCATAAAGCTCAGGCCTCTGCTATCACTTCATGGTCAGGAATAGCTGTATGAGGTAACACACAAATACACTATGTTAATAATCAGTTTGCCAATGCACTTGACCTTTATTCACGTCAGCACCAACTCAGATACTCACAGAATAGAACTCCGAATACAACCTCACCTTACAAAGAATGCTGCGAGGCTGTTTTGGAAACAGATGGATTGCTACAAATGGTCCTGTTAAGTGGCCCCTCTCGTTCACCAGACATGACACCTCTAGATTTTTATTTTTGAGGATTTCTGAACAGTTAGGTGTACAAAATGAAACATAATAATGTAGATGAACTGAAAAATTATATTAAAACTATAATTTTGGCTGAATTGATGGCTGAACTGTGTTGAATGCCACACGTAGTGTCAACAGAAGGGCCCAACATGAAGGCGGTGTTTTTGAACATTTATTCGATATTTTATAGCGCTTTATCACATCCATTTGTTATATATGTTTCCTATTGATAAAACTGTCTTTTACCGCCTTTACGAAAAAAAGTCAAATCAGATTTGTTGTTGAGAATGTTATTACAAATCGAAATGCATGAAAAAATATAGGGTGTTCCATTGAAAGAAATATCATTCAATGAAATATTCTGAAAATGCGACTGTTATTTTCGGCATCGAGAAGGCCATTAAAAATGCTACTAGTTTGCCCATTTAACGGAGTTTGCAATGGTGCCGACTTAATTTGGAACACCCTGTATATATGAAAGCTAGTAGCCCACAGGTTCCCATTCTAACACCGATATTACTTTCACGTAACTTTTTTCTAAAATTTGTTTCATCTGTCAAACGGTTACACCCTTACGAGCAACCCACATAAATCTTCCTCAAGCAAAGACGAAGGACATTATCTTTGAACGTGTAATGCCATGCACTTCATTCACATTAACGATTTGTTGGAACAAGAGTAGGTCTAGTAATCAGGTTTCCTGGGAACCTGGTGAACCGAAGTATGTCTTTTCTCTAGAAAAGTCCATCACACAGTGCCGAAAGCATTAAAAAACTTGATTTTCTGTTTCGTGCAAGCCCAGTTTTTACTACCGGTCAACTGCTCATCATTTATAAAGCTCACATCCGACCAATTTTGAAATATTATTATACCGAAGCATTTACATCTTGTTTCATAAAAAAATTCATTTGTGTTGTCGTCAGCATCGGTGATGCCTCACTCACAAACCCACGTACTTCTCTGAAACACCGTAGAAAAGTGGGCGAAATTAATTTTTTTCCATGTTTTTCTGAAATTTCATCAGTCGTTGCACCGTTGGCAGTGTCATTGGGTTGACCAAGGTGTGGTTTTCCAAACTTTGTAACTCTTGCCGATCGAGATGTTCCCAAGGACTAGAACTTTCAGAAATACAAGAATAACGTCAATTCTCACATCCTTTTCGTTAGTTCTAACTTGGACCATAAGTAAAACAAGGGAACAAAATGAGAATTCAATTGTCTGAAGGACTATCTGGCAGAAAACATAAGAAGCAAAGACAAATTCAATGAGATGAAAAATTGCAAATATGAATTATTTCAGGAAAGTACTGCATCAGTCGTTTGAAGAGGACTTCCGAAGTTAGAAAGAAATATAATCCAACATTGCTTTATTGCGAAACTATTCAACAATTGTATCAATAGTATAGTAGCATAGCTACCCTCAAATATGACATGGATTGTTGTGAACGGCATTAAGACAATTACCCCCTGAACAAAAACCTCCCGAACAAAAACCACCTAACAATAACCCAAATAACCAACGGTACTTCAACCTCATCATATAAAATATCGCCGTTACAAAAAAATTCAGTATGGGTGAATTGTAAAAAAAGTCCTTTCTCACAGTTATTGAATAATTAATAATCATTAATTTTTTTATATTGTATCATCATAGTAATTTTTTACAATTCTAGATCAGCATAGAAATAGGAAATCATCTGTTAGATCACAAAATAGAGTATAAAATAGAAACGTGAATGTATTTTTTTTTTCTATTCGTATATAGTTAGTTTGGAACTCTCACACCTAATTGTTTTGTATGTGAGTTTTTTTGTAAATGTATTTTTTTTGTTTTCGTATATATTTGGTTTTGAACTCTAAGCATCATAGCATCAAATTAATTCATCAAATTCCTTGTTCTATTTGGACCAGTACATTCGAGATTTTGACTTTACCACAATAGAGACATACACTTTATAAAATTATAATGAATGCAAATATATTCTTGATGTCAACAAAAACGCCCGTAACTTCAAAATAGTGCATAATAATATCCGAAGCCTCAACAAAAATATTGATGAATTTAAAATCTTTCTCGATAATCTGGACTCAGAGATTGACTGTGTTGCTCTGACAGAAACTTGGATGCGGTTCACAACCCTGAGTTATACTCTATTCCAGGGTATGATATGATATATAGTGAGGGATGTTTGAATCAAAATGACGGTGTAGTAATATATATTCGATCCATCTATGATTATAATTACAAAATAGTTAGTATTGATCAAATCAAAGCAATTGAGTCAAAAGTGAAGATTGGTAACATAATCATGGACATTCTTGCAAACTATAGACCACCGTCCACAGACCCGAACGAATTCAACAGACATCTACAAGAGCATTTTCAACTCAGTCATTCGAATACTGACACAAATTCGATACTTATCGGAGATCTGAATATAGATATATTGAAAAACGATATATTTTGCAATGAATACCTAGACACTCTCAGTGAGTTCGGATACTATTCGGTAATTAACAATGGGGGTTTCCAGTATTGTAAAATATGCACTTTTTTTCACTTGACGTAATAGAGGGCAGTTTATAACATAGTCCCAACCATTTATTCACTCTGAATTTTGAAAAACTGATTTATTATTCAATAATGAATACGTGATTTCAGTTAAATCAGTAAATATTGAAAATAAATTATACAAGAGATTTCGTAATGATCCTACAAACTTAAATATAAAAAATTAACTCAAAACATTCCAAAACAAATTAACTAACTTGATACAGTTTGATACAGAACTTAAACTGTAGTTATATCATAAAGACGATAGCATATAAAATACATTATTTATTTCGTTGTGCCCCATATTTAACAAGATGGACAAAAATTTTACTTTACAATTCATTAGTGCTTCCTCATTTTACTTGCTGTTCTTCAATTCTGTATCTTTCGAAACAAAATGAGTTAGCTCGTTTACAGAAACTTCAAAATAGAGCCATGCGCATAATTTTAAATTTCAAAAGATTAACACCAATAAAAGACATGTTGAAACAACTAGAATGGTTACCAATTAATCCTTTTCTCCTCTATCATACATTAATTCTAATTTTCAATATAAGGAATAAAATTTCACCGACATATTTACAAGAAAAAGTTATATATAATGACCAAATTCATGGATATAATACTAGATTCAGAACTGACTTCCAAATTCAACATGTCACGTTAAAACATACCCAAAATTATATTTTCTTCAAGGGTCTTGATAGGTACAATAATCTACCAGAAGAGATCAAATGTTTAACATCTTTAACATCCTTCAAGACAAAGTTAAAATCATATTCACTTCATCAATAAAAAAAACAGTAGCCCCTTCTTCATTTCGTTTAGTTCGTTAAAAAATTTAACTATGACAGGTGTTTATATGTTTCAGTATGTTCACAGTATTTTTCGTATTCATCCACTATTTTTAGTAAGTGTTTGTATAAATAGATGTGTGTTTAAATAGGTGTAGGGTGGATGTATATGTATAGATGTTGTATGTGTATTTGTGTATGTGTGTATATACATATTTTTTGCGACAAGGGTACAAAGGCCTTATGTGTGAGAACATTTTTATATTTACCTGAGACCATGAGTATATTTATTATTCTCATTGTTATTATTCATTGTAAATTAGTATTATCAAAAACAAATTGATTCAAACTCTTCCAACATAAATGAACTATGGAAAGTATTAAAAGATGTCAGCAACACAAAAAACGTCAAGCGAGCAATAACATCAATAAAAGATGAAACCGGAAATCTGATAAACAGGATATTGCAAATGAATTCAATTCTACAAAATAGGAAAACAAATGGCTAGTAAAATAACAAGAAATCCTAATTTAATACCTCGTAAAAAAACTGTACTGAACTTGTTTGCTCTTTTCCCAACTGATGAATCCGAAATTAAAGAAGCAATCAGAGACCTGAAACTTGAACTGGTATCGATGGTATCAATGCTGAACTTCTAAAATCTATCTCCGTATACATCCAGAAACCCTTGGCATATTTATCCAACTTATGCCTAGAATCAGGAAGCTGGCCCAAAGCTTTCAAAGAAATTATTGTGGTACCTCTATTCAAAAAAGGTGATGCTATGAAGATCACTAATTATAGACTCATATCACTCATAACCCATTTAACAAAGGTTTTTGAGAAAATTCTGAAAATAAAAATTAACAGCATTCAACAAAATATAACTTGATTTCGGATAGACAGTTCGGGTTCAGAGAAAAAATCTCAACTCAAGATGCAATATTAGCTCTCACAAATGAAGTTTCATCTGCTCTAAATGAGAACAAGCCGAATTTATGCGTTTTTATCGACCTGTCGAAAGCTTTTGACACGGTCGATCATGAATTGCTCTTACAATCCATGGAAGAGATCGGGCTTAGAGATAATTCTCAAAAGTTATTCAAAAGTTATCTCAGTAAACGAGTTCAGTTTGTGAGAGTAGATAATGTATTGAGCAACTTCCTTCCCCTTGAAACTGGAGTACCACAAGGTACTATTTCGGGGCGGTTATTATATATCATATATGTCAACGGCTTATTTTCTTCAGAAAGTAAGGAAAAAATATTGGGATTCGCTGACGACACAGCTATATTTTACAAAGCAGACACCTGGCAAGAACTAAAGAACACTGTGGAATTTGATTTTGAATTGATAACAAACTGGCTAGGACATAGGCTATTAACAGTTGATTTCGAAAAAACCTATTACTTGCCATTCAGCTGCAATAAAAGTAATAAAGCATCTTTCAACAACTTGAAAATAGGACACATTATATCCTCCCGGAAACAAAAGTTGAATATTTAGGCGTGGTGATAGACTCACACCTCAAATGGGATGCCCATATAAGGTATGTTTGTAATAAGTTACGATGTATCCTGTACAAATTGAAATTTATCAAAAAAATCGTGTCACTCCGCCACATGAAAGTTCTGTACCACTCCCTTGTAGAAAGTCACATTCGTTATGGAATAGCCTGCTGGGGAGGATGGAGCCCTCAATACACATATTCGATCTATTGAGATGATACAAAAAAGATTCTTAAAACTGATTTTATCCAAACCAGTCCGCTTCTCAACTGAAAGTTTATTTTTGGAAGCCAACGTTCTTGATATTCGTCAACTTTTTTATTATAATATCATAATCACTTACCATCGGAATAAACACTTTCTCTTACTCAACCATAGTTATAATATCAGACAAAAAAATCAACATATTATTATAATTCCTCAAGTTGATAAATTAATATGCCAGCGCTGTTATAGTTACCAAGCTCCCAAACTATATAATTCTATTCCAGAGGTACTACATTATATTAATGCTCGTCATTTGAAAAGCCCTCAAATCCTTTATTCACGTCAGACAAGGCAGATAATCGCTGATCTTATTGATACGAGAAACTCTCAATGATTCATTACATGCTCATATCCCCCCAAAAAATTGCACCTTTTTATTTATTCATATTCATTTGTATCAATGGAACAAAATGGATATATTTTGGTATCTAATATATTTTATCGGTCTTAAAACAATACTAGTACAAAGTTTTTTAATGTGTTTTCTTCCACCTAATTGTATAATGATATGTTCATTTTATTTGAATTTTAATGGAACCATTCACTCAAATTTTATTTTTACAAGTTGATGTAGGTACATGGTTTTTATTTTTATAATAACTTCATTAACATTATCATCAACAGATGTATCCTATATTGTAATACTGTTATATATACTGTACTGTTAATCTTATATTACTAACCCGTGTTATATATCTGTACCTCTGAGGCAAAGTATCTTAAGTCCAAAACTTGCATTTTACTGGAGAAGCATATGTAGATTTTTATAATGAATTATGTTAAGTCAATGTCTAACTATTCGAGATAATATTTTCAAATTTGGAGATATTCAAGGAAATGAACGTGTCTTTTATATGAGATAATGACATTAAAAAAAATCTAATTTGCTTTTAATGCGACTTAACATAATTTAACTCAGAAAAAAAATTGGTAATTCCTCTAAGCTCTAAGCTACTTTGTGACTTAACATATTTCCGAAGTGTCTAACTTTTTACTAGAATTAGGAAAAAATACAAAAAAAAATTCAAATGGAAGATTATTTTATGTACATATATTCAACATTTCAACATTCTCAACTTGATTTGGTCATATTTGGACTTAACATAGTTTGCCTCTGAGGTACAGATATATTTATAAGTATTTTAATTTTCTAAACATATTAAATGATATTTAATTTTATTTATGCTGAAACAAGTGTTCTTACACTTATCAGCTTCTGCTGCTTTGTTCACTTAATCATTAATAATTTGGAATCTTTTTGTGATATTTTTGTGAATAAAGATTATTATTATTAATTTACTGCCATACCAGTAATTACGTGACATCTGTTAAAATTGATTCTTGGGTTGTAGGACATTCATAATCGATCACCCAGACATATCAAACATCCAATCTGATACTTAACTTATTTACCATATGTTACAAACTTTAGAGCGGGCATTGTATGTCCATTTGGCAATTCAACCACACACTCTACCTTTTCCTCCTCAAATACTATAATAACTATCCATTTCAGCCTTGCTTCTCCAAATTACTTATTACATTAGACTTCTTTTCCACCAATCCTCAATTTGTTGAATGAATATAAAACAGAGTATTCCACAAAAAACAATAAAGCTTAAATTACTAGCTACTGTTGACTGATTGCATGATTTTCCTTCTAAATGCGTGAATGTGAGAGTACATTTCACCAGAATAGAATGAATTTCTCCAAACAGAATGAAAGTAATTTATAACTTGAGCTGTCGCAGTAAGCATTTCCATGTTACGTGTAAGATGAGATAATAAAACTGTGAATGTTGTAAAGTGGTTAAACAAGTCATACAGAGATACCAGCAATTTGAACAATCCATTCGTTCATGTAGATAGACAGAAGGGCTTCATTAAAGACGAATTCTGGAGTAACGATGCGTACGCCCTCATCCAAATGTAGCTTTTGGGGGTAATCGTCGAATTGCGTACCACTCAAGGCATTAACTGGAGGTGAAAGTAGTTCACATAAATCTGGAACACACTTACTGTCCAAAGTTTAATGGTGAAATGTAAAACTCCTTCGAATAAATTTCACGTCTTTTTTATTAATAATCAGTTGTTGTAACGTGCTAAGATTAAATATGTCAATGTTGACTCGGTAAAAATGAGAATCGCCTGAATGACCACCTCTCTCCAAAGTGAATTATAATAATAATAATACCCCCTCAACAACACTCAGAGAGTGTACCCAAAGGCATAGCCTGTGCGGGTAGAGGATGGCTATAATTATTATTTGCCGTGTCGCTCCTGGGCGACTCATTGTTGTTTTTGGTGGTGTATTCACTTTTCAGCTGTAGAAAAACCCGAAAAACTTCAGCACCGACCCAGGTGGTCGATTCGTACTTCAAGCTAGCAACAGACGTCGGGATTGGCATCTAGGCAACTTACATCACACATGATTTACAGCAAGGCATGTGGCCGCCCGAAGAGATCCATGTACTTGAGAAAAAAGCCTCAAACGTCTGTCTGATGCAAGCCAGAAGTTCCACTGCTAGATACCTTAGCCACTGGTCCACCGACCACCTCATTGAATTGAACTGATAAATCAGTTTCAATGAAACTTAAGCAATTATTTTTCATTCAATGTCAAATATAATAATGATATAAATCGAAAACATATTACATATATAGAGTTTGTCGAATTGAAGACTCGAAAAAAGGAAAATGCGAGTGATAGGTATAAACAATTGAATATTCGGAGAGTCAAATGGAATCAGAAGAGTTGACGAAAGAATAGAAACGGGTGTTCACAGACAATAGTCGATTCAACATGTGGTGACACCCTCAGATATTGATAATAAAAATCTTATGTTGATTTAATCTTATCCGTCCCAAATAGCTGACGCGTTCTTCCAAGGCCCGTCACGCATATTTACTGCATTTCATATACCAGATCGATGGTCCGTTTTTCACAGTCTCATCAGTTTCTCCCTATTTACAAATCTCACCATTCATAGTGATAATGAAAAAATGGAGTGTGAATATATGAATAGTTGATAACCATACTCTATCACGTAGATAAGAGAACTGAGTGTATGTGAAGGCAGAGACTGATGTGTGAGAGAGTCACTCCTGACATAATAGCGAAGATGCTGTAACACATATTTCCAGACCGAACTGTATCAAATAGCCTCCAGATCGGAAAATAAAATTAACAAATCAATACTTCTCCCCACTGTGAAAATTAAAACCTTGTCTCATCAGATTGGACATCAGCAGAATGAAAAATATCGACTGTACTGTTCTGGATTTTCATTTCGGCATATGTTTAAACGATTCGACTGAGGTTTTTGAAGAAATCGTACCTGAAATGGATTTTGAAGAGGTATAAATCCTCAAATTCATAATTCTCCAATTGGTGTTTCACAAAACGAACATACCAGAATAACCACGAATATCTATATCGGTAGCATACTGGTTGGAGTGTATCAGATAGTGAAGGCAGTAGAAACGTTTTTCGTCAGATTGAGCCTTGTACAGTGTTGCCAGGCCGTCGCGTGGTTTGTAGGTGCCCAAGGCAAGGCTCTAATCGGCGTCCTCCCCCACAATTGTGTTTCGTATTTAAGCCAACTCTATTCCCTGAAGATCTGAAGATATCGGAAGTTGAAATAAGTTTATTAGACACTATATAATTATTATCTATTGCATTGCCGCGTCTTGTATAATTCTATGTTTTTAATTGGAAAATAATGTAATGAAACTTTGTCGGAGGTAATATTAACAATACTGAAATACACCTAGTAACAAAACTTGCGAAAAAAGGTAAAATAGATACACTATCGGTTGTGGCACGAAAAACCTGGTAAACTGTATATTAGTTCAACTGACTAATTGTAGATGTTGCACCCTTTGGCGGTGATTGCGAATTATAATACCTATACAATATAACAAAGATAACATAGCGTCATTAAGCTAATTCTTTTACAAAACTATTGGCAGAATCTTGAGACAAGTTTACATACCATTAAACATACATAAACTATTGCATACCCGAATATATGCATGCTATTGAGTTCAACATAATTTGTCAGAATGTGAATTCAATCAACATTATTCTGTATATCTCATATCAACTACAGTAAGCTGAATTTAGCTTAGAAATTCCCATCCAGAGCCTTCTGTTGAATGTGGCCATTAAATTTAATTATCATTTCATATAGGACTAGGGTCATTTAAAGGAAATCAAACCAAAACATCCATTGATAAAAACTATTTGAATTGTGCCAGTATATCTACTCAAAAGTGAATGATAGTTCTTTATCACTGTTATCTGTTCATTACTGTTATCACGGAATGCAGTTTGCATTTTATTGTTATAGAAATGTAATTTCTCATAGGATCCAATCGCAATATTATCAGTTGACAATTGTATTGTCGCCAAAGTACTGTTTTAGCATAATCCGATTCTATTCATTAATGTGTCAGCATTTCTTCATTATCACGAGTTATTTGACGAATATTTTACTTTTATGCTAATATATATGGACCCCTTTCAGAACACCTTTTCGTTGATTTCTGGTTTCAGGGGGTCATATTGCAGCTCTGGTAAATGTGTATGAAGGATACTGTCATTCAAAAAACTGTCCTGAATTGACAATATTCCACAGGCTATCGGTGATCGTTTTTTGCTGTCATGTTGGTAATAAATTTTGTTTTGAATTGATTGAAACATTGTATATTAACTGACATGTGTCAACACTGACAATTCAACAAGTGACAAATTCAAATTTTTATTTTTCAAATTTAATTTAAGTGAAAAAATATGTTATAAAAATGTCATCCTGGGCTAAAAATAGTAGAAATCGAGCTTGTTGAAAATGTTGCGTTCCATCCTATGGAAATGTATACGATTATCCAAAAAAATTATTTCACAGATTTACAAAAAATAAAGAACTTGCGCAAAAATGATTGTTTCATTCGAATCGTCCTACCGACGAACTGGAATTATTTCATGGAAAAAGAATTTCTAATGAATAAATTCAAAATTTGAGAAAACTCTTTATTTGTCGCCTTTCTAGATTCCATATCTGAAAATGATCCTGATACTTCAATCAAAGGAGGAGTATTTATTCTGCTTTTATAGTAAGTACAGCACCATAGGAAACTAACCATCTTCAGAATTAAAATAGTCAACAGACTAATCCATAGGTTCGGTGTGATATGGGCAATCTTCCTCTACATAACCGATAGTATTACTTTTTTCAGCAATAATTCCGAACAGAAAATGTTTCAGATATATTCAAATCACCAATACCATGATGAGTAACAAAAGTGAATCTTATACCAACTTCAGAGTTACAAGAAACAGAATCATCTCTCATTTCTCCTTCTTTGGTTGAAGTATCAGCATTATTTTCATTTATGGAATCTAGAAAGAAGACAAATGAAGTGTTTCCTCAAATTTTGAATTCATTCCTTCGAATACGACATGAGAATGAAACCAACATCACGTTTCAACATAAACGGTATCTTCCACTTCTTTAACCTTCCACTTTCCTGGAAATGATCTCCGCAAATTCTTTTTCGATAAAAGAATTCTAGTTCGTCGGTAGGAAGATTCAAATGGAACCACCATTTTTGCCCAAGTTCTTTATTTTTTGGAAAATTGTCACTTAATTCAGATTTGAAACATATGAATTTGACTCAGTGTTGACACATGTCAGTTAATATACAGTTTTTCAAACAATTAAACCCAAAATTTATTACCAATTTGACAGCAAAAAAACGATCACCGATAGCCTATGGAATATTGTCGATTATTCGTTTCTTCCTATGAACAGGAGTTCTATCATGACACGAAAGAGCTCAACGTATTCGGCATTTATTCGAGTGTTAGAGCCTCAGGACACATTTTTATCTGTTTTTGAAACCAGGGATGTTTTAAAAATATGTGATATATTGAAAAATATCAGGGGTATGTGACACCTTGGACACCTAAATCAAATCCAGCACCTGGATTATCTTTTTTTGCGATGGTGGAGTATGTAAAAATATTGATTTGGAATAATCCCGCCATTGATATGATATATTTCTCCTAAAAAGAGATAAACACGATAAACTGATAATGTATTTATTACTTTTTGCTGGATTTATGTTTAAAAATTTCAACTTTTGCTTATCATAAAACTCTTGAAGACTGTGATACACCTTTTCTAATAACAAACGCTTAAACATTAATTTATCCAGCAACTGGAGCAACTAGCCAGCAGCCACCACACTCACTTGTCATCAGTAACCAGTTTAATTGAAAATCAGACTTGTCTGTTATATATTTATTTCAATTAATTTGATTGTTTTTCAGAGTTACGAGGACAACGTCGATGAATATGCTCAACCAGTTGCTAGGAAGTTCAAACAGCCCATATCAAGAGGTATCTAAAACAAGTAGAAATAAACCTGACAGCCAAGGCATCAAGAAAAATACTCCCAAATTGTGTTGAAAATGCGTAGTAGCTTAATTCAACTCCCTACCTTTGATTGAACAGTGTTGGTAGTCTCCAAAGATTCTGAGATTATTTGAAAGGTAAACAGGAGTTTGTTGTGATTGATTCATGGACTATGCCAATTAATAATCGTATTACTATCTTTCTGTCTAAATTTGATAAATAGGTTGAGTGAAAATGATACGTCACAATTAACACAACACACACACACACAATTAGTTGGGGCTTCTGTGCCATAAGCATCTACACCGCGACCTTTGCAGATCTATTGTGTGTGCCCTCGAAATCGTTTAGAGTTATTTGTCTAGCCCTGTCTTCAACACGAGACTCCATAGGCTAGTTTTTAGAACTCCCATATATTTGGGAGCTTCTGGGTTTTCTTCTCCCAGCATTAGAAACCTCAGCCTTGACAAGTCCTCGCAGTGGCATAGTATGTGTGCTGATGTTTCATCTTCTTCCTGGCAGAACCTGCATAGCATTTCTTCTGCCAGACCGAGTATGCTCATATGTTTATTGAGCCTAATATGTCCTGTGAGGAGTCCAACTATTATTCGAGTAGTTCTCCTCTGGCTTAGTAGATATTTTGTGAATGTTGTCATTCTCTTTGGCCTGTCTCCTTCCTGTTGAATCATTCCACCACTCTTGAGATTTCTGCTTAATCCATGATTTGGTGCTGGTTTTTAGTAAAGCTTTTGCTATACCGCAAAACGGTTCTGGGCCATTCAGGGCCTGACTACACAACACTAACATATACTGTTTATAACTCGCTCAGAAGATGTTACAGTGTGCCGACACAATTGTCAGCAGTAAATGTTAGTGTTGTGTAAATTGTAACGTATCATTTTCACTCCACCCATTCATTTTAACTGAATTTACACATATTGAAAGCCGAAACTGTAGAACATAAATTGAATGAGTTTACTCCATTTTAAATTTGAAATCCAGAAGTTTCATGTAAACACTAACTGTATTGATAACCCTTGAAAACACTTTTGTTACTGATGACTTCAATTGCTCTGATATTACCTGGCCTATAACAAATATTTCTGGTTATATTACTGCCAATAATCTTTTCATGAATTTCCTCCTAAACATTCATCTCATTCAACTAATTAACGAACCAACTCGCTTTCGAATTAACAATGAACCTTCAATTTTGGACCTGACTCATACCATCCATTGAAATAAGCTCCCCCATCGGCATTTTAGATGATGTGATAGCATGCCACGTTCAGTTTATCATCCCGTCAGCATGTACTAAAGATAATTACATCGTTCTGAAGACAACTGATTTCTATAAAGTGAGTTATTTTCTCTCTGATCTCAACTAGGACTATGATATTAGCGACAGCGACGACTGTTTTTCAATGTAGACCACATTCTATACAATCCTAACAGACTGATTTCATACTTTTTTACAACATAATGTACGAAACAAAATGACAAAATATAATTTCACCGTATCAACATGGTTTTCTTAGGGGTAATTTTTTCCAAACTCATCTACTCCTCTTCGAATAAGACAAAGATTTTCAACACACAGACTGGAACACATTCGCAATCGTAAATTCCTTAAAATATGGATATCTACTTCCTTTCACACACATATATTTCGAAGTCAGGATTGGCAGCAAGGTGTTGAAGATGATGATAGTAAGAAGAGGAGTTCACCAGTGGGCCGCAGTGGTCATGATGGTAGAGCGCTAGTCTATCAGTCAGAAGGACGTGGGTTCGATTCCCAGCATGGTCACTGGTCTCGTGCTAGGAATTGCACGTTAAAAGGTAAGACCTCGTTAATCCTCAGCTCGCACAAGTTTCGACATCTGAGGGGGGGGATGACAGCTGGTTAATTTTTTTAAAGCAAGATTCTGTGCTTGGCCTTCTCTTGTTAATCGTTTACGTAATCGATGTACAATATTATGTTACTGAAATAATATCTTCGAATGCAGAATGTCGTCATCATTGGTTGAATTCGTTTACTCAGGGTACATGATTCTCGGATGCATAAATCACTCACCCCATGGAAGTAGGGAGTGATTATCATGGTAACTGACACCAACGTGTCCTCCGGATGTATCAGGGCTTCAGAGAAGAGCTTGACTATTGGATTCCGACCGGAATAAAATGATGATATTAATAATAATGATGAATAAGCAAGGGGACTAACTATCATCCTAGGTCTTGGTGAGTTGCGATACCACTTTCCTGAGCAACAGGTGCAGAACCGGACCGGCAGTTCCCTGGAGCGAAAGGGTATTCCTTTAAATGTCGGCCATGGGTATACTCGATATCCAATGCCAGTAAACAGATATGCTACGTGTCTGTCTGGTTGTAGGGAAGGCTCGCATCATACTACCGACAGAGAGCATCAGAACCCGCAGGGCGCTTCATAACCTGAAGCCCCGGAAGCCCCTTCAAATAACTAGCACGTATGGTTGCCAAAATTCACAATGTCCTTCCAGAAGAGACTGACATCTAGCGGTGTGCTGTTAACCATCAAACAGCACAATCTTGGTGAAACTCGCTTCCTTGACAAGCACCTACAAACTATATAATTATAGACTTTGAGGAAAGGAGGTGAAATCCATGAGTAGGCAGAACACCTATGAGGATAGCAGGAGATGGTAAAAAGGGCGCATTGGAGCCTACTTGCCTAGCTGTGGCAAAATCCTCCCCATTAATACTACTACTACTAATTGAAAGAAGTTCGACAGGCCTTTCGGAGCACGAAGAATGTTGCTGCTCCAGGCTCGAATAACTATCAGTGGGAAAAATTATCAAGCACCCACCACCGTCTGACAAGAGTTTCCAACTCAGACTGATGACATGGTTGAATGTGAATACTCTCCGCAGTTGACATGGTGTATGAACGAATATGCAAGCAAATCGGGTCAAAGAAGAAGGTCAATGCTGCAAAGAGAATCTGCCTATCGACAGATGTATATACTTTTGATGGTTTGGATGAATTATCACAATACATTGGATACAATATCGCATAAGCAAAGCATGTATTTGCTCAGATGTCTTGCGGTACCCAACAAATACTGAGATGCATCGAACAACTGATATCGTTCTGGAGGACTCGATTCACCATCAAATCTGGTCGAGTCAGAGTCCAAACAGAGCAGGTAATCTTCAGAAGGAATGTGTTTCAGGAAGACTCCCTCAGCTCTCTTCTACATCTCCACATATCCCTATTGCCATTGTCCGTTGCACTCAGGAAAAACAGTGGATAAAACTGCGGCACCCCCGGAAACCGAAGGCAAAAGATAATCCAATAATTTCACTCGAATTACCTCAAAGTAACTCTACAGAAAAATATCTACATCTCTCCTTGGCCACCGGATGGTTCAAGATCAAAAAAATGTGCCACAGTTCAGTTCAAAAGAGGAGGATGCATGAAATACGTTGACAATGTCCAGCTCGTGGACGGTATAATCTTGATACCGAACAGACGTGAATTCACCTAGGGATGGAACAACATCCCCCCAATAGGTAACCACATTTGAAAACTATCTCAGCACAAACTCATATAAATCCAGTCATCAGAACAGTTGGGTAAAAAAAAAGAGCTTTGACAACTCGACGTAAGGACTCGCAAAATTATGCAGATATTCGTAGGATCTTGCATTTTAAATCATCTGTTCCACGGTTATATTTCTCCAGACAACAAGGAGGCCGGTGGACTCTTGAGTTTCCAGTGTCTACGTAACAGAATGGCAGATATCTCATCACAAGGGAAGACTATTGTACCATGGACAACAAGTTACGTTTATATTTTTGTAAAGCTATTTTTGAAAATATTTGAACGAAAAATGTAGCAGGCCCTCTGTCCCTCCCCTTCAGGTGCGCACTCACTAGCAGAAGAAGATTACGAATCTTTCTTAGAAAAATTGCAGAAGCAAAATGGTATACTTCATCACACTATTTTGCTGATGTTCGACAATATATGAACGAGCATGCTGGCACATGGATTGGGCATGGAGATATATCTAAAAAGTTTAATTTTCAAGACACCACTGACATATTCCAAAGAATTCACGGTGGTCGTAAAGTAAGTGTCAGAATTCCAAATGAATTTCACCAGACCACTTGTTCTACCTATTTAAAATTTATGAGCCGCGACATGCTCTCTTTAGCGACTTCCATGAGTTTTCCGGAACAATACTTCATGTATAATTTCTACTCACAATTGTCTGATCTCGATTGCTCTGCTCGTTTCAGAGTTATTAGTGGAAGTGCATTTATGAGTGCAGTTTATCAGGCAGTGTGGAAAACCCTTCAATATATTTAGTTGTCACATATCGAATATAAATTTCAACTTTTCCACAAAGAATCAATAATGCCCCGACCATCATGTACGTGTACTTTTTTACAATAGGTACTTTTGCATATGAAAAAAATCTTCCATTATCTTGAATACAGATAATACCTACCCCTTATGTGAGGTCTGCAATAATAAGTTTTTGAAACATGTGACGTAATGATTCAAATTTGTGAAGTGGTCATGACTCCGACCACGATTACTCTTAAATGAATTTAGACACAATCTCAAATCTCAGAAACAAAAAGCTCCAGTTACGTGAAATTACCGCAAAAAATTATGAAAGTTGTGTAAATATCACGATTTGTCATAATCAGAATATTCACTAATTTTGTTGAGTATCGACATGGTTATTGAGTCAAGCGCATATAAATGTATATTTACGATGAGTTTCGCATACTATTGTTTATACTCGATATAGGAAAGAGGTAACATAAGAACACAACCTAGAGTTTTGATTCAAATATCGAACACTGATTCATTGAATGTTTCATTATTTACATTTTTATCCAAAACAATTTCTTACATCATAATGATGTAAATATGTATCAAATAAGTCAAGATGAACATCATTTAATAAATCGTGATTCAGCAGAAATTGCTCTACGAAAAAAACAGAATATGTTCAACTTCAAGAGGTGACAAGCGTTGACCAATGTGAGACTTAATCAAACGTAAAGGATCCCTCCAACTACCACCAAATAAGTTTTCTATTCTACTGTTCAGACAAACAAGTACAAGAATCAGTACCCTGAGACCTAATCGGAATATATTGAAGATAGAAACATAGGCAAGAAGACAATCGAACTTCGAAAAAGCATACAACTCCAAAATTCTCTCAAAACTTGAGTGTCCCAACGGATCCCGCTTGTTTTGATTTTTGTCAAAGCTGTGGGAATGGATTTAACACTCAGCATACTTTCTCCCCCAACATATAGTCCGAGACTCAGTGTCACAAATCAGAAAGTGATCTAACGCCGATTAATTGGTAGGTATTATTTTCGATAAATTCGGTTTGTCTAATACGTGAACCCACCGTCAGCTGCTCAAGTAGTATTGGGTGTGGGCGTGCGAATTTGCAGAAGTGGTAAAAAAATTTAAATAAAGTAATAGAATGCCAGCTGAAACTTTTGTTATGAATAGTTGACATCCTATTAATTTGGAAAAAAATTATCAGCTGCATCGTGGAAGGGGTGTCAGCTACTTGCATGATCTTGTGAAAAATAAACAACAAAAAAATTAATAGTACGCCGGATGAAATTTTACAAGGTGGTTGTTTAATTATTCAGTATTACCAATTAATCGGCGTTCGATCAGCAGCTGAAATGTAATTCAGCCTTCCGGAATTATAGAAACACTAGCAAAAATACCTGTGATTACCTTTCGCCTACTAACTATCAGATGCATTGTGCTGGGTCTGAACACCAACGAAGCAAGCTAGTGAATCTGACGAAATTACATCGATCGTAATGACTCAGGAGTCAACAAACACAATAACGCTGCATTTACAATACTGTACAATATTGAACACCAGACTACTGTGTAAGTGATTGTATACGACATTACGACTTTATATTACTAACCGTGCAGTCGTCTATGATGAGTATGACTTGAACCGTATCACTGTAGTCGTTGGTGATTGAAATGGAACTATCTACGATTAATGGAGTAACTGTGGTTACTGTCTGGAACTGATATCTGGAATTATTGTCAAGAATAACTGGATGATGATTATTGAAAAGGAACCCAGCGAATTGGACCATATTCTATGAACGGTATCGTAATGTTGTCTCGTTTTCTATAATAGGAAACTGCTTTTTCCTTCAAAGTCACTTAGATCATTAGTAAATAGATGTCGCCAGAATTCTAGAAGGTGCTTAATACTTTTACACATAATGAATGCATTTTAGGCTGTCATTTGGAACCTTTATCTCAGTTTTTGCAATTTGGCGCTTGGTTCGTTTCAATAATCATCAACTGAAAACGGATAATTGCTAATGGATTACTGATTGTGAACTGGACTGATTGTGATGCGAACTGATTACTTCTCAACCGTATTCTGATAATTTCCTCATAATTTGGGGGCAGTTTCGTCCAACTAAAAATTTCCAAGACAACAATCAGTTCCCAAAAAAGAAAAAATATGCTACCCAACAAAAACAGATCATTTTCACTGTTATCCGTTATTTAGTATGTCTTGGAATAATCCATCATCATCGAAGTCATGAAATATCTAGCACGTCCAGAAATTTTGAATGATCGGCAATATGGTTTTCGTCAACTGATGACCTGAATGCTTATGTCTCACATATATGGCAGTTACCTGTTGGAAAATATGGCAAAACTTTGGCAATAACATCATGTATCTCCATGACGTTCGATTGCGTTTGGCACCAGGAACTCATCTCCAAGCTTCTAGTGGCTTGCAATGTATTACTTGCTGAGGCTAACGCCGCTTGCGGTATGGATTAGGAACGAGGCAATGACAGCTCACTTGGGAATGCGGGATTCAAGAGCCTGGGTGAATCATGAAGTGGGCGGAGCAGGAGATTCCTATATCCTCCATCAGAGTGAAAACCGCACAAGAGATTGCGATTGAAGAGAGAGTTTGCTGTCACGATTCCGAGAAGATGACAATGGGAAGGAAACACACTGGAGTTCCGCCCAAGAAGCCTAATATGTTATACGGACGTTTCGCGTCTAACTGACTAACAAGTTTCGGGTGCAGGCATCTACCTGAAAGGAAAAGATGTTCGAGAAAGCTATGCGCTGCACAGTGGGGTATTTGGCCAATCTAGCCCGTCAAAATTATTTCTGTATTTAAAATTTGAATGACTTTTTTTATTAAACTCAATAAAATTTATTCTTCGATTTCTTCTCGGGCAATATCTACAGTTTTTTTTAACGAATCTGATTCGAATGGGATGGCAATATAGCGTTGATGATGGGTTTTGGTTTTGCCACAATAGTTTTTGTTAATTGGTACCATATTAAAGAGTTGAAGAGGCACAAGGCTTCTTCGAACTCGCATTAAACTTTTTACTGTCACTTCTAATAATCTCATATTTTCGCCGAGACAAATCAGCTTCCATGCTGCTAACAGCAACTTCGTAGCTCTCGTTGGGGAAGTAAAAATTTGTCTCTTTTTCTAGATGTTCATAATTTCGTTCGTGCAACTTGTATCAACTCGTCATCATCTGCCACAACACAAATATCAATATTCTTCTCTTTTTACTCAATAATAATAATAATGTAGCCTTTATTATGTAAAAATGTAATTTGAACAAAACTTGTAATGAGTTGTCGACGTTCGGCTGAAACCGCTTTTACACTATGTACTTCTTTCGCTCAATTCGGTGAACGATTTTGATGGTCGACTACAGCTTTACTGCTACATTTTCGGTATTATGAATGTTGGTTTCAGCCATTTATCATGGTTTTGAAAGAATGTTGTTTCTATATTACCTACCTACTTTCTTCCACCTTTGTTTGAATTCCAACTCAATATATACACGAAAATTTGTACTTCAACTTCTTTATTTCATCATAATAATAATAATAATAATAAATCGACTTTATTCATCATCGAATCCAATATAAAAAAGAAAAACAAAAATACCTAGTAAAATACGTGAAAAAAAGAAAAGATGATGAACAGGCGGAGTATCAGCAGGTGCTGTTTTTCAACTCAACCTTAACATAAATGTTATTCATTCCAAAAGTTAATATGAAGGTACACAAATGAGCTTGGTTCGAAATTCGTTATTACCATGTAAATAGCTGAGGTCATAGTTTATTTTTATGCTTATTATTTCATACTTAATTGGACCTTAAACCTTTTTTTAAAGTTCGAGAGAGTGTAAGATCTAAAGTCACTGAGCAGTTGATTATATAACTTTGGAGCATTATATGAAAAACTACGGGTGAAAAGGGCAGAGCGGTGTTTGGGAATAACAAGTAGATTTTTATTACGAGTCTCAAACCTATTCAGAGAGAAAGTAGAAAGTTTGTTGAAGAGGTAATCTGGTTTTTTGGAAATTAGGATTTTATGTGTGAGTGTTAAGAGGTGCAGCTTTCTGAGGGTCTCAAGCCTAAGCCAACCTGACTTTTTTATTTGAATTGAGATATGATCGTATTTGCGAATGCCATAACAAAGTCTCAGGCATGAGTTTTGTATACGTTGTAGGCGAAGAGCGTCAGACTGCAAGAGAGCAGGTCCGTAAATACTATCACAGTATGAAATTTTTGAAAAAATCAGCGATTCGCACAATTTCATTTTCAATTCTGTAGAAAGAATATCGCGATTTGGGTATAATTGCCTCAAAGTGTTATATGAGCTTTGACACAGATAGCTTACATGTCTACTGAATCTTAATTCTGAATCAAAGAAAACTCCGAGATTCTTATTTTCCTCCAATAATGGCAATTTGTCATTTCCGATTTTTACTTCGAAAATTTCTAGTGCAGTTTTCCTAAATTTTTTAGATCCAAAAAGCAATACTACCGATTTTTTTGCGTTCAGTTTCAATTTATGCGCAGAAGAGATGTCTAGTATAGATTTAAGATCGCTATTGATATTGCGTTGAGCCTCTTGTAAACAATGGCCGTGGAAGGAGAAGTATATCTGTGTATCGTCGGCGTAGTGATGTATTGTACATGTTGTGACCGATTTATAAAAGCCCGAAATATACAAAGAAAATAGTAAAGGTTCCAGAATAGATCCCTGGGGTACCCCCTTAGACACCCGTACTGGCCTGGACACATCTTCGTCTAGAATAACACTTTGACTACGATCGCTTAAATAATCCGAAATTAGACATTTTGCTGTATCGCTGAAACCAAAATAAACAAGTTTTTTGCAGAGTATATCGTGATCTAAATTATCGAAGGCCTTACTGTAGTCCAGTAATACTAAACAGGACAATTTTCCTTCATCAGTAGCTCTGAAAATATCGTCCGAAATATGGAGTAGAGCAAATGAGTTTCCGCAAAACAAAAAATAACTCTCCAAACTGTTGAATATTTTTTCAAAATTAGAAAAAAAATCCCCTTGCATTTCATCATACAGTGATCTACAAATCACTCTTCTCACACCTGATACTTCCGCTGACTCTGAACAAAATTAATTAATTAATTTAAATTAATTTCAATTAACTTTTTCGATTTTTTCACTATTATGGTTAATTACCCCTTACTCGAAAAAGTGCGATTATGTGCGGCTGATCTGGTGATGATTATATTGTACAAATTATCATCCCATAATACCATTTGAAATAATAACCGGTACGAACCCGGAAATACAACAAAATCCTTTTTATACGTAAAAATTCGGAAAAAAATTTGATTATCCCAAAGTTATTTTTCGAAAGACGATAAAACAATATTTTATTAGAAACAGCAGAGCAAATAATTTCACAAGTATGTGTTCTTACCTTCTTCAAGTTGTCCCCATTATTTGGATCCGGAAATGCCGCAAGTAGGTCCGGAAGCACTGCCATACGAAGATGTTCCAAATATCGTTCAGCTGTTAAATTCCCGCGAAAGTAATAAGGACCAATAAATCTTCCCCGGACGATTCCTACCCAAACATTAATTTTTTGGGGACGCTGGGTGTGTTTTGTCTGCATCCAGTGGGGATTTTCCCGAGCCCAGTAGCGAGAATTGTGTCGATTTACAGAACCACTTAGACAAAACGTTGCCTCATCGGAAAATACTACACTATTAAGAAAATTTGGATTTTCGTCACAATGCCGCATGAAGATTTCACAAAATTCCAAACGTCTGTCCGGATCATCTTCTGAGAGTTCGTGAACAAGATGAACTTTGTATGGGTGTAGTTATTCTTTTTTTAACATCTTTACTACAAACGACTGACAAACATTTTCTTGTAAGGCAATTTCTGTTGTAGTTGCGTGAGGGTGTTCTTCTACTGACAGCAAAATATCTAACTTCACATCGTCGCTTATTCCTGGTCGTCCAGATTTTGGAGCCTCCCTCACGCTTCCCGTTGCATCAAATTTTGCAACAATTCTGCTTACTGTGCTTCTAGCAATTGGAGGTCTTTCAAAATGTGTTGCGTTAAATAAAGCACATGCTTCTTCATGACTTCGAAGGCGATCGCCGTAACCTACCATCATTAGAATTTCTATCCTTTCTCTTTCGGTTAAACGAGCCATAATAATAAAACTGTGGTGACACTAATTGTACGACTGACACTAACAAACCGTTGTTTTAGTAAAACAATTGAAAAAATTTATAAGAACGCATGTTCTTACTAGATAAGTTTAAGTTTGACCTCTTTTTATAATTGGTTTTGTTATTTCGTTTTTTATCCCTTCTCTCGTTGTATTTCTTATGTGAGCCCTACTGCAACTATTTTTCCCTTGTGTAAAAACACAAGCTCTATCACATAATGTAATAAAACTCTTAGCTTCCCATCAAAAAAATTTGTTGATGACGTCATAACTTTGACAACTTTGACGTGTTATTTTTGTAACTTATGTCAAAAGATACGGAATAAAAAAAAACAGTTTGACGTGTTTATGCATTTTTTCAAAAGTGATCGTTGTACGTTTTATGAATTTTGTGCATTACTTTTGTGCATTACTTATACTCATATATATATATATATATATATATATATATATATATATATATATATATATATATATATATATATATATATATACTCCGGTAGGATCAAAATCTTATTAAAACAAATTAAGGCTTCACAAGCTACGTGAACTTATTTTTTGTTTGAAATTTTGTAAATGATTAAATTCTTTGTCAGAAACACAAGAATGGTCAAAGTAATGAAGTAACAAGCTTTTTAATGATACCAGCGTCTTAGTATATCTTTCAAACGAAAAACCCGTTTCAAGAATGGCTGCACCCCCGTAACTATATTAACATGATCAGCAGGCGGTAATTACTCCTGATGATGAAACGTATGTCGAGATGTTGAAAGATATTTCTGGTGAAGTGTAGATGTATATTCGTCAGACTCCATAATGGACGTCGAATAAATTGATCGTTTAATTTAATTTCAATACATATACTTGTTTTATCAGTTACAACAACTTTACAGAACACACAGTACATGGACATCGACTTATCGTTCTCGAACACCTTCTGTAAATTCCTACCAAGTGTATTTTAGCGTACACAGCATGGATCTAATCCGGACTTTCTCCGCCGCTTCATACCACTTTTCCAAGTTTTCTCATTTTGCTTATGTCAGTCATCTTTGCATGAAAATGTGTTGTCGAAATATGGATAACGCCAATCACATCGCTGTTGGAACCGGTATGTGGATAACTGAAGATTTTCGGAGAACGTGTTATAGTTAGTGTTTCTGATAAAATATTAAAATATTTCGCTATACGTGCGTAGCGTGTTGGAAAGAAATGTATATTATTCCAATGAAGTGGTGTTGCACCGCCTAACAAAAATTAAATAGTGAGAAGTGATGTAAAATTGTACTAGATTAGAAATAATTTCACTGAAAACAAGAGGTTTGCAGGAAAATTAAAAAGTAGGATGTTTTTAACAGCCTTTATGTTACATCATGATGACAACCTGACAATTGTCGCTTTGTGCTAATTGTTAATGAATGTACATAATTCGCTGAACAAAAAAATATTCCTGCCGAACAGAACCCTAGGAATTACATAGTCGAACTAAACTTCAAAACTGATTTGTTTATACTGAGGTGTACGTGCCACCGCAAAAAAATTCGAATCGCCTCATTCTTGGGGGGAGTTTGTACTGCGATTTTTCGAAAACCTTCACTGACTGGGGGTTTCTAGTGGAGATATTTCATTGAAACAGTAGACAGGTATCAACAAAATTTACTCCTCATGCCACCATAGAGAAAATTTGAAAAAAAACCCTCTTGAGGTAGTTTACTTGCGATTTGTCGAAAAATTTTGCTGACAGATGATTTTCGGTGAAGATATTTCTTCGAAACAGCACACTAAAATTGAATGATTGTTTAAGGTAATGGGAGTCGAGTGTGTTACGTTAATTTTTCACATAATGATTTCTCGATTCTTGGCAATTTTCAATCAGTTATTGTGTTCATTACCGTAAAGTAGCCGAGTGTGGAACACGCTTTAGATTATGCGTAGATGAGAGGCCACGTAGCAAGGATACTGTTTTCGCTCGATAGGTGTGTGATCTATCCACCGCTGGCGGGTGTAGGTAAGTATAATAAATCTATACTAAACATATTTCGTGACATAGACCTCGGTATATTAGTATTCAATTGTATTGTTTCAGTTACTGATTTGTACAATAATCATAGATGCTCAGTCCAGCTAGCCGAGCCTTTATTATTATTATTATTTTTTTTCATTATTATTTTTGTAACGAATCTTCCAGGTTCAAGAGAGAGATGCCCCTCTAAGCTCCTAAGGAGTTTGTGTAAGCAAGGAAAAGATCCGGGACTGATGTCCGTGCAGGGATTTCAACCCACGACCTTATGCTTGTAAGGCGAGCGCTCTACCACACTACCATCACGGCCCCTCGAATATATTCGAGAGCGCCTCCAGCCAATGATCTGGGCGACTTGGTCACAAGACAGAACTTTTTTATGATTGTACCAGAAACGCGTTGGAAGTCTTTGAATTTCCCATTTGCCGGACAGTGCATATGAAAACTACTCGTATTGCTCTTATTTTTATTGCCGTTTCAATTGGTTTTAGAAATACTATACTAAGGTTGATTAATTAGGCTGAGGAATTGGAGGTGGATTTTTTGTCAGTACAAGTGTTGTCTCTCTCCAAGAAAGCGTGATCTTGGTATTCATTAGGTGTTGAAGTGCTAAGGCTATTTTGTATCAAACCTTCTGGAATTGGGCTCCAGGATTTCACTTCGCCTGCATAATTTTTGGTAAGTTCTCGGCATTTGGGTCGTACTGCGTTTGTGACGATAATTGCTGGTTAATGCAACTGCCATGCCCGTCAAGTTTTTCTGGGATCATTTTGCATATCGCGTAAGTGTACCTTTCCATTTCCACCATTTTGAGCATCACAATCGTTTATTTGTTAAATGCTTGCATCATCGTCTTATCCATTTCCATCATCGTAAGAATAGACTAATTCTGCCCTTCGCGAAAATATGATAATTTTTTTTGTTGAAATTTATATAATTTCATCTCCTGTTTTTTTTTTTTCTATGGATTCATGTTCAGAATCTCCAGATTATTACTATTACACCTGTCTCCTGAAAAAAGTTCGGTTCTAAAAAATTCACGTATGATGACTCCTTTTGTGCAGTTAGTTCATTTCTAGGGTATCTATCTATCTTGGGATTTTCAAGGTTCTACGTCGAAAATTACGGTAGATACGGGGGCGTCTTCATGAAAAGTGAAACAAATTAGAATTTTTCAGGACTGACTTTTTTTAGGAGGCAGGTGTTTCAGTAGTTATTTGGGGATCCTGAACACGAATCCGAAGACATTTTGGGACAATTTTGCCCCCTAATATAACTTTCCGGAGAAATGGGTAGTACCATCGCTGTTGGCGTGTAGTGTATATCACGTAGGATGACATCTTTTTTGCAGTGAGTTCATTTCCAGTGTATCTATCGATCATGAAAATTTCCTGGTTCTATACGTTGAAAATTACAGAAGATACGCGGGTGTTTCCATGAGAAGTGGAACACACTGTATATCTAGAAATACATCTGTGTATAGGTTTCAATAAATTATAAATGCAGTATATTCATTATAGACATAACTGAAAGTTGTAGATATGAAAGATAAATAATAAAAGTGTACGAATAAATGGAAATATGAAGTGACATCGTTAAAATTTAAGATGAAAAGCTGTGTATGGCTACTGTTATATTATTATATGCAGTGGCTAATATTATTAGTCATTATTGGCTTCTACTGAATGGTGTAATTGTAATCGATGAAATCGTATTATTAATTTACTTATCTCTCCTTCGGGGTACATACTTGGATTAGTTTTTAGCCAAAGCCTTTTTCAATTATGGATAATGTGAATGAATGTATTCCCAACCCAGTACTGTATTGTGGTAGTAGGTTATTTCGGCTTCCATGTGCCGAATGAGTTGGCGTAGAATTGGCAGCTTTTAATACGGAAGTTTTTTCATAATCCACTCCAAAGGTAGATTCATAGTCAACTTATATGCTTAGATAGACCCTCCCGTAGCCGTTATGCCATACGTCGAGCGCCTCTCTCTCCATCAGTGCGTAATACAAAATTAACAATGAGTCGAGTTTCTGAAGACGCGAAAGTTCTTTGAGTTTATAAAGTTCAGTTCGCAAATTTTCCCTGGTGTTGTTGATGTGTAGATTCCATTTGAGATTACAATCGATGGAAAGTCCCAGGTATGAGAGAACAAATTAACATTTTGTTGAATGTATTGTCGCAAGAAATGGGACAATAATCGAGAAATATTCCTATTGGTAGTCCTTGTTTATATCATATGTATAGATAAGGAACGATTTCATATTGAACTTGAAGTATCATTTAATTTAAACAACTGTTAGAATGTGATTAAGAAATTGAGTTGACAATTTGTAACAATCTAACTTCCAGAGTTTTTAATCTAATCCGTGAATGTATCCGTTTCAACTCTATATACATATATGAGTTGTTTCAGAAAATATCGAAAAGCCTGTTAGCAATACTTTAGGAAACTCCGACAACAGGTAACAAATATCATTATGTGAAGCAATTGTGTTCCCATCTCCAATGTTGATAGGTCACATGGTGCCGATCTTGAGTTATATTAATGGCTTAGTATTGGGGGTGCTTATCTGAGACTATATTGATCATTACAATTCTAGTTGGCACTCTTTTAATGAAATTTGTGGCGCTTTTCGTATTTTCCAAAAAACGGTATCGAATTTGGTTTTGCGTCAGGATTTCTTCTTTCATATTGTATAGATGTCCGTGTATTCAATAAGAGTGCCGTTATTTCTACTTGTTCTAAATTTTCTTTCAGCATTTCTTTCGTTACTTATCTGGTTCTAGTAATTATAGCTATCATCAACCTAGGCCATATTTCTTCTAGTTGTCCTAAGATTTCTTTTGTTAATTTTTCTCACCACATATTATTATAAATATAGATAGGTTAAATAACGTTGTTGATAGTCAGTTACTATGTTTTATCCTTTCAATGATTATAAATTCTTCTTTCTCCCTTTCGCGTTCGTAAAGTTATTTTAGTTGTTTTTATTGTCATTATTAACAACTTCCTCAGTGTTTGTGAAACTGTTACCTCTTGCAGTATTGTTCGAAACTTTCAAGGGCATTTTGAGGTCTAGCTTGTGTTCATTAGCATTTTCCATTACTTGTTTCAGTATAAAAATCGGCTGATTTAAGAAGTGCTATTCATTGGGACCCCGGCGGAAGAAAGAGAATAGGAAGACCAAGATCAAAATGGATGCAAGAAGTGGAAGAGGACTTACGCAGGGCAGGAGTGACAAACTGGCAAGAATAAACCAAAGACAGGATTAGATAGAGTCACATAGCCAAAAGCATAGATTGATAAATTGGGCGTGATCTACCAAAAATAACTAGATCAATAGATAGCTTTTGCCACTATATATATATACAGGGCTATTCAAATTCGAGTCTATGCATGGGGATCTCGGTTACGGAAAAGATAGAAGGTTGGTTGAACGGGGGCAAAGTTGCGTATTTCAGAGGTCAACACGTGACACAAAATAATCTGATCTTCTTTGGTTCTGCAGTTATAGAGGAAAAATCGAAACTTTCGGAATTCTTCATTTGTCTATTCCTTTTCATTTTGTGAAGATTTTTTTGAAACTTTTGGCACTTTGCCAATAGCAAATTTTTGTCCAAATATGAAAACATAAATTCTATACAAAGTATCGTACAACCCGGGCCACCCTCAACTTTTTACTTTCAAATACGAACCTGTAATTTTTATTGCATTTTTTCTAATGTTAAAAGTCATATTTCTTATTGGCGTAGTATTTTCATCTGAGTTACAGAGTGTTTTGGAAGTAGTGACCTATTAGCAGTAAAACTATTATTTTTTTATTCCATAACAGCTGTAATTGAAAAATGTCAACTTGTCATTGGATCACTTTTTTATTCTTTGATATTTTTCAATTAGAGCTGTTATTGAATTAAATAATGTTGATTTTACTCTTAATAGTTCACTACTTCCAAAACACTCTGTAGTTTAGATGAAAATACTTCACCAACATGAAACACGACTCTTAGCATTTGAATAAATGTTATAAAAAATACAGGTCCGTATTTCAAAATAAAAAGTTGAGGGTGGCCCGGCATGTACGATACTTTGTATATAATTTTAAATTGCAAATTTGGATAGTTTATAAAAAGTTGCTATGGCAAGATGCCAACAGTTTCAAAAAAACTCATACAAAATAAAAAGATATAGGCAAAAGAAGAATTCCGGAATTTTCCTGTATAACTCCAGAACCAAAGAAGCTAGATCAGATTTTTTGTGTCACATAATTGACCTCTGAAATACGCAACTTTGGCCCCATTTAACCACCCTCCTGTCTTTTACCGTCACCGAGATCCCCATGCATAGACTCGAATTTGAATAGCCTTGTATATTCATTGGTTAATTCTTATACAGATTTGTTGGTCCCCTTTTTTCTCATTGTTGTTGTTTTTTGTTTTACCTCAGAAACGAATACTTCTTGGATGAACTCAATTTAATTCCAAACTTTGGCAATAAAATAACTGTTTTTCAAAAATCATATTGATCCCAACCTCAATTAACCTCTGGAAAAAAATGTATTGGCACAGTGGTCACACAATCATATAATATATTTTATAATAGTTGTATCGACCAATTTTATAATTCTCATAATATTTATGAATGAAAAGTGAGGTTTATCCATACCTAATCTCAAAAATCATTTTACAATGGTATAGATTCCTATTCGCATTTTCAAAGTGTTGAAGACCGTTTTCAGAGCTCAAAAACACGAATTTGCTCGAAATAAATTTTTTTGTGATCAACAATATTTTGGTTTTAACCCTGGATTTTTTTTTGGCACACATTTTTTTCCTCACTGTACATGATATCAAGAAGTCACTTGACAAGTTTCATTCTGCTACCCTTGATCCTTCACTATTGATTTCTACGAAAATCTGGGTGATTCGTGAAAAAAAACAAAATCTCTTGCCGTTACCGATGTCCCAGTGCATAGACTCGAATTTGTATAGACCCGTATAATACGGATACCGAAAATGGGACCAAATTACATAAAGGAATCCTGAAATAGCTGTTTTAAAGAAAAATTGTTTCAAAATTATTTTTTCCGTTAACCAGCTGTCGTCCCCCTACGAACGACAGCCCTCAGAAGTCGAAACTTGTGCGAGCCAAGGATCAATGAGGTCTTACCTTTTAACGTGCGATTTCCTGAATTAGTGTAAAGGAGTGAACATTTTAGATTTGGTGTATCTGAGTGTTTCTAACATGCATATCTATTCATTTCAACTCCCTTGTTGTCACTTCAATTAAACATGTAGTTTTTAGAGGGTATAATTCAAAATACTTCGAGGCATTTACTCCCAAAAGTTAATTTATTTTGAAGGTATTCATTCGGTCATTACCATTCAATGATTTGAACTGGAGTTTGTCTCTGCATGTGAGAAAAATCATAAGAATCGTAAAATCAATGTCCTCAAAATCATCAATAGTGAAAAAAATCTATAAGAACATTCATTTTGCATGAAAAATGAGAAAGAAACTCTCTATGTTCTTGTACCATTTGTATTTGTGAAACGAATGTTACTTCAGTTTCATCCTATTTGACGGATATTCTCAAACTAATCTTACAACCATTAAAGAATTAATGACCTATTATTGATTACAAAATTTGTATCTGTACTCTGTTTACGTGCGACAATGTGGGTACGCTGCGTTGAAAACTGCTGAATATAACAAATCCAAAGCGGCGTATCGATTTTTCGAGGTAGCCTCGCGAGGCATGCTGCGCAAAATCGATAACTGCCTTACACCTGAAGCTGCCTCACCCCGAGGCAGCCTCAGGGTGAGCCATCGACAGTCGGTTTATGGTCGTGCTCAAAGGCACCTCGACATTTTCTGCCGCGCTGTGCTGTGCTGTGCTTTGTCGTTATATCTGCCGCGCCATGGTGGAGTGCCTCGCATTGACTGACGGCTCGCTCTACCGCACGTGCTTGCCTCATTTCCATTCAAAATCACCCGTTGAGGCAGCCTCGCGAAGCATGCCTCGCGAGGCCGCCACGCGAGGCTGCCTCGCGAGGCATGCTTCGCAAAATCGATACCTGCCTCTCACCTGAAGCTGCCTCATCCTGAGGCAGCCTCAGGGTGAGCCATCGACAGTCGGTTTTTGGTCGTGCTCAAAGGCGCCTCGACACTCTCGCCTCGCGCTGTTTGTACCGTGCTTTGTCGTTATATCTGCCGCGCCATGATGGAGTGCCTCGCATTGACTGACGGCTCGCTCTGCCGCGCGTGCTTGCCTCATTTCCGTTCAAAATCACCCGTTGAGGCAGACACGCGAAGCATTCCTCGCGAGGCCGCCGCACAAGGCTGCCTCGCAAAATCGATGCGGGTCAACTGATCATTGAGCAGGGTACATTCGCAATGTTTATGCTGATGAATTTCTAAGTATTCTAAATAATTCAGATTCCAACCCCATGCTTGCATAATGCAAAATGTACGTATCGTTTAGATTCGGGAACTTGTGACCACATCCAAGGAATTATTTCGAATTGTCAAATATTTTTTTCTTAGTTTGAAGGATTTCATAAGTTCAGCACATCTGTTTAAAAAATTTCGTCCACATCGTCCTATATAAACACTGATAGACTCTGAACACTGCAGCTTTTAAACTCCAGATTTTTTTCATTTTATCAACTGTATCTTTCGCATTGAAACGGTAATTAGCCTGGCAAGCAGCCTGAATGCTACGTCTGCATTATTCTTTATGAAAAAATATTCTCTGTTTTTTTTTCCATAGTATATTATACTATCAAATTCCCTAGTTTCTAATTTTCTGACCTAGGGGTATCGATTCATGAGCAAATCTATGGAATTGTTTTTCAACTAACTTCTTGATTATGACCGTGTTGTAACCATTTCTGTTTTATGTGTATGACTGTTTTGATTTCTCCCTTCAGATTACTGGCCAACAAAGGTACCGAAAATGCTGTGTCAAATTGAATTGACTATGGGGGTGTAAAGAATCACTGTCTGTAAGACTGAATTCAAATGTATTGCAATTATACGTGATAATATCGACATATTTATACTAAAAATTAATATTTTTTTTACTCAGGTCGGAATTTGATATTGTGATCTCCACATTTTCCATAGATATATCAACTAAAATTTGTTATTGAATTGTAGGTAATTCTGAACTAGGCATACATCGAAAGCTGTTGCAATTCCGAAAGAAGTGATATGGTCTATTTTGGCTTGATCTATAATATATCTAAAATGAGAGACTCACATTCGATGTATGCTATATTAGAGGACATACTTTTTACATCTACGAGTAGAAAGAATAAGTAACAAAACCACGCCATATAATTAATACCAGTATCATTCGATGTAAAAAGTATGTTCTCTAATATACCATACATAGAATGTGGGCCTCTCATTCTAGATATATTAGATCAAGCCAAAGTAGACCACCTCTTTCGAAATTGCAACAGCTTTCGATGTATGTCTTGATCAGAAATACTTACCTACAATTCAATAACAAATTTAATTTTATAAATGTAAGAAAAAGAGAACATTAGTACTGGTACAAAAATTGTGATTAATAATATGTTTTGGTCTATTATGAGTTCAATGGGTCGACTCCATTGGGGTAGATTTGAGGGGTAGGTATTCAAGTGTTTTCAAAATCCAGTCTGAAATAGTAGTTCAAGAATATTCAAATAAGATGAAACTGCAGTAACAGTTTTAGAAATACAAGAAATATTGCAAGTTTTATTTCTCATTTTTCATGATGCTGTCCTACCGGCGCCAGCGCTTAGTAACGACTACATCCATGGATTTATTTTATTCTGTAAAATTTTATATTGCGCTTAGGTAGCCAGAGTCAGTGTTTTCCACCGTCGATTTCGAGCTGTTTGAGAGACATGATACAGATACTGAAAATAATGGCACACAATACAACAAACATGCAAATATATGTATTGAACGTACAATTGTGATAAAGTAGTATTCCAGAGACTAGGACAAACACCACCACCAGAAGTACAAGAATGAGAAGCAGAATCGTAGGTCGGCACCATGATATCAAACAGGAATTCCTATCAGATGGGGATGATGTACTGGACTGGGGGTTCAAGCACCATCCACATCGAGAGCTGCTATTCATATTTACTTGTGAAGATTGCCGCATCTGTGAGGATCGAACTACACTGCTGTCACCGGAAGCATTGACAACCACATCCCGACACACGGTCGCGCGCGGGAAGAAACCGTCTTCATCACAATCGGAACGATAGTTGCTGTCAGTGTAGTTTGTGTCGTAGACTCCGTAAGAAGCAACCATACTTGCTGCTGAGTGAGGCCCGCTGTTGTACCTCATTGTTTAACAGAATCAACCACTGTCAAAGGTTGCCTCAAAGAACTAGTTAGCTCTCCATTACGTACCAATATAATATGTTTACGTATGGGAACCATAGAACCGCGGATCAACCATTTCATTTGCTAGACTGCATGAGCGAAATAGCACATTTTCCTCATACATTCAATTTGAAATCATTTTTGAAACAAGTTTAAAGGTATGATAACTCACTATGAGTCATTTCAATCCTCACTAATATTTTGGAACGAACCATTTGTTCCTGTAGGCCCTGTAAAAAATAACAATAATGTAAATTCGCAAATGACATTTTCATGAGACAGTTTAATGAATCAGTTCTATTCCAGTGGCTCCAAATGAAAACCGTCAAATCTAATTAAAAGTTCTTGAATCCTCGTAACGAAAGACGTACTTAAAACGAACGCTTCTTAAGAAAATTGTTATAATATATATGCTTTGGTTTCCGTTTTTACCTTTATCTCTGGTAGTAATCTGGTGCATTGACTGATATGATTTGACGGTTTTCCTGGATTAATCTGAAATTAACCAAAATTTTCATAATGAATTGAAAACTGAAGGCGTTATCTGAAAAGCATAATATTGATCAATGCAAAATAAATATACCAAACATCTTGGCTTAGAATTATTATAACGGGAATACCGAGTGGAAAAGGAACACTATATTATGTAATCTGCCGATCGATGGGAGGAAAACCCAGTAGCACACTTGTATTGGAAAAATCTTGGTACAATATTGTGACGTCCTGATCACTATATAGTATTATAGTATTCATTCAATAATATCTAGGAAAATATCATGTTATTGGAACTCGAAACGTATTTATTTAAAAGAACATCAACAGCATGCACCTAGAAGAATGACTTGATCCACTACTAATATTATTTATCCAATAATCACCCATATTGGATCAATACAATTTTCACATTTACAATATATTTACAGGGTGTCATTCTTCGATATTCAGAAAGCCCTAACCACTAGAGAATAACTTTACTTACTGAAGTGGCCCATTTTTTAAACATTTTCAACACTACTGGTGTTTTATTGAAGCAGACTATTCAGACACTAGTTAAGAACACCCTGTATTTTTCATTCGGAATATATTCCGCCTTCAAATCGATGGATATAGATAAAATTGAAATCAGTTGCGGCGTTAACAAGTTATAACCGATAAACCTATTTTTACAACTATTGAAGGATCATATTGAATTGTGCATGGTATCTATATTTAATAATTCAAATTGTTTAAATATGTCTCACGTACACCAATCTAGTTATTTTGTGACATATTTCTAAACAGGGTGCTCAAATTAAATCAAATGAAATTAAGACGAAATTCATTTGAATTCGTAGATAAGGACCCAATTTAACAGAATTCCAATACCAATTCGATAACAGTGCTATAAGGCTTTCAGCAGACAATGATATGATTGCCATTGAAAAAACCATCAAAAGTCCCATCAAAACCCCGGATTTCATAAGTTTACATTCAACATTTTTCGAAATATTGTCGAATCAACAAGGGAATCAGGTATTCGTGAACTTAATTATTCTTAGTTTGCCATGGCTCTGGCATCAGAAACAATCAATTTCCACGAAAATATAATTGTAATTAATTATGTAGGCCCGTTTGGATTATTCAAATGAATCTCTTCATTATTCATTATGGTGATGGGGTTATCTCAAGAATATGACATTGGTATCCACAGAAACAGAAACCGTCATAAAACACTGTTGAACGAATTTCAAAAAACTTCGAAAACATTCCATACACTGTTTTGGATTGGCAGACAATGTTTCAGTTTGACTGAAATTATTTGTACTTCCCTTGCCTCGAAAAGAAAAGAAAAAGAAACCGTATCTCCATGGTTTCAAGTCACAACGTTCCGATTGTTGAGTATCTACAATCGTTTTCAAGTGATTCCCACCAGGCGGAAAATAAGGCGAATATTTCTTAGACAACAACTACTTCTCCTAACGAATATTGATTCAAATCTGATATTTCTCCTAATGCCTCTTCATTCCCCGATATCGTAATTACACAAATCTCTAATGTTCAAGAATGTATAGTTGTTAATTCTCCGAAAGTGCCGCATGGACCCGGTATGGACCCGGTTTAGGTTTAGTTAAATTGAGTAAATTCAATAATGACAATTATGTCGATTGAAGACACCATTCTATGTACATTTAGCGGCGTCTCTCCATATGACATTAACCAAATATAATTCATTTCCCTGCGTACAAGTTGAAATTATCAAACAAAATCCCACTCTTCGTGGAACATTAGTTTTTTTCAGGTGCCGAATTAGAGAGAACTTATGTGGGTGAAATGTTTACACAGTATTTTGTGTACTGAGTTTCAATTTCAATATCATCAACAATTGACTTGTTTCTCTGCACTTCAGCTTTGACGGATCCAAAGTTTTTGAAGGTTTCTGTAATTTGTTAAACAGTATTCAGTGAGGATTTCTGTTTTTGTGGATACCGAACGGCAATTGTTTCACATGTTCTTGAGATAACCCTATTACATCTGCCATAAATAATAAAAATATTTGAGTTATCTTCATTTGAATAAATCTAACGATCCAGCATGATTACTACAATTGCATTACCATAGCAGTTGATTGCTTCTAATGCAACTGTTGACGCCAAGGCAAACTGAGGATACCTTATAAAAGAAGGCGTGATTTTCTGAAAAAGGAAGAGGTTTTTTTTTTGTTTGGATTCTCACCTTCAGTCACACACATTACGGTAATTTTATCTAAAATTGTGAAATTAGATACAAATTTTAACTTGTTCGATATTCATGCACCTAAGAGATCTTTCTACCCAAAAAATCAAAAATGGCTATTCACCTTGGATAACTGATAATGCTAAATATATGCAAAATCTACGAGATAGAGCTTTACAGAAGTTTAAAACACCTGAACTACTATAAACAACTACGTAATTTCACAACCACTGCAATAAAAGCTGAAAAAAGGGCTTACTTAAATTTGAAATTACAAAATTGTAACATGAGAGAAAAATGGTCTGAACTCAAAAAAATTCAAGTTACTAAATGTAAAACCAATTCTATTCCCGAACATTTACGCAAGGCATGTGATTTCAATAACTTTCTAGTTAATTCATTACTCAACAACTCTCCTCCTAATCGAGAATTGATAAACTTCTATTCCAACAATATCAAAGATGGAATATCTTCTTCAGTTACCTTCAATCCTATAAACAATGAGATTAAAAGTGAAATTATTCATAATATAAAAACAAAAGCAATTGGTATACTGATAACATAAATATTACTATTATTCAGCTATTTGCTCCATTGATAATTCCGATAATCAGGCATATCATGAACGTTTGTCTAGAAAAAAATATTTTTCCTGACTCTTGGAAAAGAGCAGAAGTTATTCCTCTACCAAAAGTAAGAAACCCGGAAACTTATAATGATCTTCGATGTATAAGTGTTATACCCACGTTATCAAAAATATTAGAAAAAAATATGGAATCCCAAATCAGGGTCCTTTTGGAAAAAATAAGATACTACCATTCAAGCAATCAGGGATCAGAAGTGGCTACAGTTCTGCAACAGCACTTTCTGATATTGTTGACGATATCCTGAAAGCTCAGGATAGCAGTAAAATATGTGTTTGAGTGCTACTAGATTACTCTAAAGCATTTGGTTTGATCAACCATGAAATTTTAATATGTATGTTCCGCTATTATGGATTCAGTGAGTCCGCCTGCAATATGTTATCTTCATACATCACTCAGTGACCGATTTCAGAGCGTTCAAATAGATGATCAAATATCCACCCTAACAAAAGTCCTGGCCGGTGTTCCACAGGGTAGTATACTGGGTCCACTTCTATACACCCGGTACACATCAAATTTCGCTCACGTATTGCAACATGTTTGTTATCACTTTTATGATGATGACACACAAGTTTATTTCGCCTTCGAACATTCAAATATTGCAATGGCAAATGAATTCATAAACTCTGATCTAGACGCACTATTTACAATTTCAACCAAACATTTACTTAAAGTTAACCCCAATAAATCTTGTGCATTGCTTTTTTGTCCAGACAATGTTAGAAATGATATTCAACCAATTTTAGACTTGAAAATTGGCAACTCTACAATTCCTTTTAAACCTTACTGCAAGAACTTGGGTTTGATTAATGACACGAAGTTACATTTTACTGGACATATCACGCAAAAGCTCCGGAACGCATATGGTTCGCTAAAACTGATATACTCGCAGATATTCTATTCTACTTGAATGGTGATACAAAAAAAAATGCTTTGTGATGCATTAGTATTGTCACATTTTAACCACTGTGACGTAGTTTATGGTCCATGTCTGAAGTTGAACGATTCCACCACAATACAGAAAGTACAGAATTCTTATAGAAGATTGAGTTGTGGTATAAAAAAAAGAAAAAATATCTCATTGAAATTCAAAGAACTGAGTTGAATAAACATGCAAAATAGACGACATCTACACATGGCATGTCTATTTTACAAAGTCTTAAAATTTAAAACTCCTCCGTACCTTCATTGCAAACTTTCTTATAGAACCGACATTCATAACTTAAATATGCGTCGTCTTTCAATAATCACAGTTCCTAAGCATAAAAAATAAATATATACACGATCTTTCAGCTATAACGCGGCTACCATCATCAACAATTTGCATAGTCTAGATTACTCTCTTTTGACTTTATCCATGAACTCTTCCAAATCAAATTACAAAAAAATCTTATTGAACAATCAACCAAGTTGATTGACCTCGTTTCATTGACCCCAAACATGAACAATGTGTATGCTGATACATGATTAAACTTAGTATATCCTAAAATTCTAGATTACAAAACCAACAAAATTATCTGTTCCAATCCATACCACTAATAATTCTCTCTCTCTCTCTCTCTCTCTCTCTCTCTCTCTCTCTCTCTATTTCTCATCCTTTCCCAAATTCTCTATTATTTTTCTCTTCATTTCTTTTATTTTATTCCTTATCTTCGGTCGTCATCTCTAATTTATTTTATTAGTTTTTGGGCGCTGGTGGAAGAACAGAAGTGAAAGGCTGTGAAAGGCTTTTCACATTCTGAACCAGAATTGCCATTTGTTTACCACAATGAAAATTAAAAATTGTTATCATTTATATGTAATAGTGCTGGTAACCAATAAAAGTATTATTATTATTATTCTTTATTTTTTTTATCCGTTAGGAATTACCCAGTCAGGCCCTGTCTCCGGAGCCCCGACACTTCCGGAGGGCGCGCTGGTGTGTCATTAACCCCAGTAAACACTCCCCACGTCCATGGGGTAAGTGATTACTGGGTCCGAGAATTATGTGCCCTGAGTAGACGGAGTGAACCAAGAATTACGGCCTTCTGCATTCGCCCGGCTAGGATTTCTGCCATGTCACGGCAAGCCGGTATGATTTTTAAGTTTGAGAGCAGTGTGCCCATCATTCCACCAAGGACCCCTATTATCAGAACCACCATCTTGACAGAGTTTAAAGAGAAGATCTCGATATTTAGTCCGTTTTTCCTCATCTTGTCGGACGATGTTCGTTTCGCCAGGAGCTGAAAACTCAATGACGAAAATCGTCCTACTTTGATGGTCGAGGAGCACTACATCAGGCTTATTGGCTTGTATTTGCCTGAGGGTGGGGAATGAATAGTTCCAATAGATTCGGCACTTCTCATTCTCCACCACGGACTCAATATCCCCTGGAGCATAAGGCAACACCGGTGTCTCGTCTACACCGTACGAGTGTCGTAGATGGTAGTACAACACTCGTAGGGCCGCGTTATGTCTGTGGATATAGGCTGAGACCGCATAAGCTGGACAAGCTGACAGCAAATGCATTATGGTCTCAGCTGCCCCACGACACGCTCTGCATCTAGTGTCAGGGACCTCTATACCCATCACGCGACTGCGGTAGACGAGAGTGTTAAAGACACCATCCTGGCAGGCCATTATGAATCCCTCGGTCTCCGACTTCAGCCCACTTGACCTGAGAAATGAGAAGGTCAGGTCTCTGTATAAGCCTAGGTCTTCAATGTTCTTGAAGAAGACCCCATGCATCGGCTTATCCTTATGTAGCTGCAGGAGCCTCTCACACTCTGCAGCTTTTACGTGGGCTTTTTGCTGATCGGGTTCCAACTCGGTGATAGAGTTTGGGTTTGTCCGTTCATTGTCGAATACGAGACCGAGTTCATCGGCTGCACGGGTTGCTGCCTTGAAAAGAAATGCTCCAATTCCTGCTTTTTTATGATCACATACCAAGCAGAGAAGGGGATCTGAACTCCTGATGACTTTACAGGCTCCATCCAGTACCATTCTGTTATGCAGACACTCCAAACTCAAAAGTCCACGGTCTCCCCGTTGTCTAGGGAAGTATAACCGTGGAACGGACGATTTAGGATGCAAGCTCCTATGCAGATGCATCATTTTGCGAGTTTCAACATCGAGTTGTCGCAGCTCCTCCTGAGTCCATTTCATTACTCCAAAGGAGTAAAGTAGAATCGGAACGGCAAGCATATTAGTTGCAGCAACTTTTTTCTTCCCCGACAATTCTGATGACCAGATCTGTCGGAGTTTATGCTGATACTTGCCGCGGAGAGAGTTTTTAACAGTGTTTACCTCTTGGGAGTGGCGTTGTTCCACTCCTAGGTAAGTATACATCTCTCCGGCATCCAGATGATGTAGGATGCTTCCGTCTACGAGCTGAACTTCCTCTCCGTATTCCTCGCATCGTCCTCTTTTTAAATGAACCGTGGCACATTTGTCGATCCCGAACTCCATTCCGATAGCATGCGTGTACTCTTGCACCACCCTTAAGGACTGATGTAGATCCTTTTCCCCAGAGGCATATAGTTTAAGGACGTCCATGTAACACAGATGGGTGAGCTTATGCCTCCGGTTACTGGGGGTGCCGCAGTTGTATCCACGGATTTTCCGTAGTGTAACGGACAATGGCAGTAGTGAGATGCAGAAGAGAAAAGGGCTGAGGGAGTCTCCCTGAAATACGCCCCTTCTAAAGATAACCTGCTCTGTTTGGACTCTGACTTGACCAGATGTTATGGTAAAGCGAGTCCTCCAGAGCGGCATCAGCTGTTCAATGCATCTCACTATTTGATCTGGTATTATTATTATTATTATCATTATTATTATTCTATCCTTCTCGATGTATTCGTGCGTGTCCGAGTGTTTATAATCCAGTTCTGTCAATCTACAAAGCCGCTGTTTTGTTGTTGATTTAGTAGTTCCGGTACAGTACTAACTCCTCTACAGCGGCTAATTTCCATATTGTCACAGACAGACTTATAATTTATAATTCGAGTTCGATATTTGAGAGAACCCATTCGCTCTTTTCATATACTTTTTTTCATTAATTTCCAGGAATGATTCAAAATAATTACCAATTCATCGACAAAGGGTAACTTTATTACAGTTTCTAATCAAAGGTATCGTGCACATACATGTATAAGCAGACATATATCCATCCGAATATACCCATTATATGGAATCACTGTACTCCATTTATTTAATTAATTACAACTGCATCATAATTGGCTACGCTTTGATTCAAGCTACTAGTTACATTAATATTTTGAGAGAAACAGTGATGACCAAGTTCGTTAACAATACATTCCAGCAACGTGGAAGGTTCCAGAATAGGAGTGTGTTGTTTCCAATCAACGTACTCATAATTGGAAGTAGTCGGGAAGCCAGTCCAGATCAGGTTATCTCTAGGATTACAGTTGGAGTCCAATAAAGCTCACGGACCTCGCCGACAAGGGATAGTATCCAGACTTACCAATTTAGCAGGCCCATAAATTGACTAGGTGTCTGCGCAAAGAGTGAAAAATAATTCTGTAGTAGTGGTCATTTATCAATATCAAATGTTCAAAGGTCACAGACCGAGGTTCTTCAGGTAGGTGTGTTCTGAGTGGGCTTCGTTACTAACTACATATGCCACTTTTGGGGTACAATCATTGATTCGAACGCAACAGTATTTCGTGCAAAACTCATCCCAGTCGAGCTACAATATTTAATAATTTATTCTATGTATTGAATTTACATCAAAAAATGTCAGCTCTGACTGCGGTTGGAACCCGGCACCTCTGGCCCCACAGGCGACAGCACTTCCACCGCGCCACGACCTGGCATGAACCAAACAATTTTTGTTGTATTATCCGTATATGACTATAGCAATCGAATTTTACTTTATTTTTCATCCTTACAGATTGAAGGGCAATACTCGATTCTGTAGATTTTTGTCGGTTCACCCTTACATTTGGCAATTATTTCAGGTTATATGCAAGTTTACTCTAGTTTCTAAATCATATCATTCAAGTATTATGAAACAGTGCATCATTTGAATTTCAGATATAAAGACATCTCGAATAATTTCGTATCGGAAAAATCGTATCACATGAGGTTTGTTGAATTTTGCAAGTATCGGTATTAGGACGGGGGCCGCCGCTTCTATGATTGAGCTCAGTAAGAAAAAAATCCCCAATCCGGCGCTGTAAAGTAATGAAAAAATTAATAGTGATATATCTGATGATGATGAAGATTAATTTGAAAACTTATGTATATTTTATCATAACTAATAAAATCAATTTTGCCCATAATTTCTATTTTCACATGTAATTGTAATTTGCATGAATGATTTGAGTTTTCACGTTGTGCCTCTTACTCGCACTCCCACAGCATCTTTTTCCTCACCTGTCAATGACTTATGCTAACCAGAACCGCCTGTCATTGTACGTACCTTCTTAAAATCGCTTAGACAAACACATATAAAAATTTCAACTTTACATAATGAAGTTTATTTTAATTCATATACTATACACCTTCCGGTTCACCTGTCAGGTACTTGTGCTCATTGAAAACGACTGTCAATATTTTTTTGAACTTCTCAATAGATGAACAAACTTGTATGAAAATTTCAAGCTTACAGCAACAAGTTGTTCTTTTAGATTTCATTTACACTTTCAAGGGTATAGGGGTTGATGACGTGCAGGGCTGATGCGCGCCAGGCGATGGTTACCGTACGTAGCATGCTATTACTCATCACTATAAGGTACTTTTATAAAATACTTTAGAATTATGTCCTCATGAAACTGTAACATGTGAAAAAAAAAACAATATATTTCATATTTTAGATGAGTTTGAAAATAGTTTATTTCAATGCTTGATTCATCTTCTTTCTGTCAACGTAGAGTCTCCGTCAATAGATAACCGATTTTTAATCGAAGAATAACACTGCCCTATATTGTTTCTTCTGACAAACTACAACCTTTAAACATTCGGAACGATTGTAATGATTTTCTTCTGCCTCTTCTGTCTCTAATCATGTTGATAACTGAACTTTCAATATTCTTTATTTTTCCTTAGACATCACGTTTTCTTCTGAACTTCCCAGAATTTTCAACTACATTTCCTACATGAAAAATTCGGTTTTCTTTCATGAAACCAAAACTTTCTAATCAGTACTTACTCTATGTTGTATGGAGATCTGCTAAGTTAATTCAAGAATTATGGACACATCCCAGAGCACATTTATATATTAGGAAAATATTGTTACAATATTACGAAAATAGTGGAAAAATATTCAAATTGGCGAGAAAAAAAAAAGTGAGATATTGGTAAACTTATATAGTGTGATGATATTGGTGTAATATTTTGAGAATATTTGCAAAATACTCAAACATAATAAGTCCAAAATATAACAGAATATAACTACGGACTGTCTTTCCTACTAGTATTTTTGTTAGGAAAAAATGCTCTATTGATTGGCCTATATTGTTTTCATCCATATAGAGTCGATATAAGAGGAATATTGGGAATGCAATATTCTTTTCCGATGTTTAATATTGGTGGAAATTATTCAACCGATTACATAATATAATCCATCAGAAAAGTAAAATCCCAAACTGAAATTGCCTATGAATTAAAAGTATCGAACCAATAAAATCCAGTAAAGATATTCTAGAGAAACGAAATGGTTCAGAATTAATTTTAAAGAAATCGAAAATAATCGAACGAGAAATTTGGAACAGTAACGGATATTCATCAAAATCTTAAAATTCGAGAATCATAAATGATCGTATCGATCATTCGAAGAACTGAAATTTGAAGAACTGAACATTACAAGAATATAAAACTGTAATACCGTCAAGTGGAAAGACAGAAAATGGGAAGACAGATATTTGACTAAACCAGCAAATCAGAAATTCAATATTTTGTAGAAGTGTATCGGAACAGAATATTATAAGAATTAAAATCGTCGAATCCATAGAGAACAAGACATAAAATTTCCATATTGAAAATAATCAGAAGAATAAATAGTAGAATTGAAAAGGACAGAACCGAAAAATATCAGAATTTGAAGAGGGGATAGCGGATGGCTCTAGTCTCTCAGAGATGGAGCAGCGTGCGGTCAATATTACAACCTAACCTAACCTAACGTAACCTTACCTATAACCTGAAATTTCCATATTGAAAATAATCAGAAGAATAAATAGTAGAATCGAAAAGGACAGAACCGAAAAATATCAGAATTTGGAGAGGGGATAGCGGATGGCTGTAGTCTCTCAGAGATGGAGCAGCGTGCGGTCAATATTACTAAATTCTAATATCGGAATTAATTCGCTCATCCCCTCCACAATTTCTGCTAGATTTCGATTCTGACCGTTTTCAGTCATTTTGTTTCCAAGGATTTTATGTTACTACAGATTCATTTTCAGATAATTTGTTGGATTTACGTTTTTAGATACGATTATATGTTGTTATGATGGAATTACATTTCGATATTTTTTGAGCGTGATAGTTTTATGTTTTGAAGAGCTTAGGTTATTGAGATTTGCAATTACTTTATTTTCTCATTTCGGTCACTTTCCAATCTTGCCGAATTCAGACCTATGAAATATGGTTCTACTGTTTTCGCGTATGATGCTTTATTCTTTCTTATAAAAACATATTAGATGAATTTCAATTTGGATCATAAATCATTTCTATCCATTCAATTCTGCTGTTTTTAATACCTATAAAATGATATTCTGAAACATAATTGATTCTCCATTTCGTTGGTTTTACATATTACTGGTTTTTTCATTTATCGATATCACAAAAATAATTCTGCTATTCTATGGCCCACCATTCAACCAATATCGACCCAATATAGGTTACAATGATTTGTTGAACATTGGTGGAATAATATTTAACCAATAGGCTACCAAACTTGGATACCCACTATTCTTTTCATCCCTAGAATCGATATGAGAGGAATATTGGGATTACAATATTATTCTAGATGTTGAAAACAATATACAGGGTGTTCATTAAGTACTTGTACAAACTTCAAAGAGCAAATCTTGTTGACATTTCATTTTCAATTATTTTGTATAACTTTTACACCAAATTTTCTGAACGGGGATTTTCAAAATTGGAAATAAAAATTTGGTACTAATTTTTATGTCAAACTTAGGGAGCGTAATTTATTCCAGTTCGCCCTAACTTTCTTCACAGTAAACTTTTCGTTATCAAAAACTATTCAGACACCTTTTTTCGGCAAAAAAGGTATATTTGCTCAAAAACGCTAGAGGCAACCGTTTTCGAATTTGCAAATTTCTGCATCAATGCAGGATACGGGATCACTTAGGCGCCAGATGAAGTAGCTAAGAACTTGACAAAAACTGGGTATGTGATAGACCTTGCTGAAAAAATATATCGTTTTTTTTTCATCAAGATGCATCGAAAAATTATTTGTTTTCAAAATACAGGCTAATAAATTATTAAAAAATATCGATTTTTCAACATCTTGTATCTTGAGAATGAATTATTTCCCAATATATCTTTTTAGTTAACGAGTTATTTATTTTAGCGAGATCCATCACATACTCAGTTTTTCTAAAGTTCTGAGCAACCCCATCTGGCGCCTAAGTAATCCTATAACCTGCATCGATGCAGAAATTTACATATTTCTCAAAAAGTGTTGACCCTAGTATTGATAAGCAAGTATAACATTTTTCATCTAGAAAATGTTCAGAAATAATATTTGAATATAAAATCTTCCAAAAGTTCACTGTCAAAAAGTTAGGGCGAATTAAAATAAATAATGATAGGTCAGCGCCCTCTAAGATTTACAAAAAAATTATTTCCGAATTTTGATTTTTCACCTGAGAAAACTCTATTTACCAAACTTTGTTCGAAACATCATTTTTTGCAAAAGTTATTCAAAGTAATTGAAAATCAAATTCCAGCTCGTTCACTCTGTATTTCCGAATCGATTCATATGAACTTTTCATTTTGAAATTAATCAAAGATTCACCCTTTTAAGTCTGTACGAGTAGTTGATAAATACCCTATATATAATATATTGTTTTAACGATATTGGTGAAACCTATTCAACCAATCTTTATTCAATATTACAGTGACAAACTACATTCAGAACCGGTTGTGCCAAATTTTGATTTCTCACCTGAAAAAACTCTGTTCACCAAACTTTGTTCAAAAAATTTAATTTTTGCAAAATTTATTCAAATTAGTTGAATATCAAATTCCAACTTCAACACTCTGTATCTCCGAAACGATTCATATGTTCGAATAATCTTTTCATCTTGAAATTAATCAAAGATTCACCCTTTTAAGTTTGTACAAGTAGTTGATAAACACCCTGTATATAATATTGTTTTAGCGATATTGGTAAAAACTAATCAACAAATACTGATTCAATATTACAGTGACAATCTTACATTCAGAATCGGTTGTGCCAATATTCAACCAATATTGTTAATATAATATTGTTCTTCCAAAATTCATCCATATTGGATCAATATTATTTTTAGAATCACAATAATATTATATCCATATTGACCCAATATAAAATCAAGATTCAGCCAATATGAGGTGCTACCGAGGATTACTCTTGATAGTGATGTTATTGTCTAATTAGTGTCAATCGTATGAGTGCCTGCTGTCAAGTCGATTTGTTGACAAACCATTCAATGATGAGCTCTGATCACAAGAAGCCCTTGCCATAGTGGCTTTCTTGAGGAACGTTGCATAAATATCTGTCACACGAAGCTCAATGTTCGTCCCGTGAGAACGTTTGGAGAGAGGGGTATTTCAACATTGTTGAAACTATTCGTTTCATTGAGCAAGCAATAAACATTGGTTCCGATTGTTATAGCTGAATATATTGGAGTAGTGAACATTCGATCGATGATTTGAATGGACATGCCTGCAAATGTCATTAAATTTACCTCTTGTTCAGAATCTCCACATATAATTTCAGTATGAGCGTTAATAGCAAATGCACCAATCCTTTGATGGGGTTGATTTGTTACTAAATCGAAAAGGCATCGTTATTGGAAGCTTCTCGGCTTCGATCTTTATTATTAAAAGCTACAAGATAATGCTAACTGCGTTAGCTGATCACGCTTTAAAACTTAAGCCCCACAGGTTATAATTGAAACTATTCAGATGATTTAACAATGTATTATGAATAAAAATATATCCAATAGCAAGGTGAAAGTAGAAATATACCATTTCATAACATAAGACGAAGCAAAATGTTGCGTTTACGGAACGTTCGGTTTTGCAGAATACCTAAAATTGATTACGGTGTACAAAATTGGTCCAAGCAGTCAGAGTAAAGATGTACCCGATATTTTGTACACATGGAAATTGATTCACTTTAATATGAATTCTATAGTTTTTTAAAATCTCGTTGTCGTTGAGATCAATCCTTCCCATGTACTGATTGTAATTGGTAAGAGCTTTAAGAAGTGCTAGGAATCGCACATTGAACGGTAAGTCCTCGTTAATCCTTGGCTCGCATAAGTTTCAATTTCTGAGGATTTCCGTTCGTAGGGGGATGACAGCTGGATAACGGAAAAATCTATTTTTAACCACAAAATAACAACAAACAACAAAAGCTGTGGAATTGCAATATTCTATTTTGTTTTCTGTTGTATTTTTCAGGAGCTGCGGTATTGCTTGTCATAGTAAGAACATAATTATTTTTGCAAATAAGAGTACCTACTTCGTAGTGTTTATCAAAGGAGATGTCATAGTAAACCCTGTCTCTTTTCTTTGCACAATTTCCAAAATATTATTACATGCTCGATTTCCGCGAATTGTTTCTCTGACATAAAAACCCATTTCCTTTAATGAACACATTAATTTGTGTATTTGAAAAAATGTCGAAAAATACACGATATTGAAATGGGTGAGGCACAACAGTAAGAGATGTAGGATAACCTTCATTTGTCATTAGCTTCATTATTCTATTTTCCACCATACGGAATCAATTGAATCGAACTGCTTGGACACCATATTGATTTAAAATTTGTTATTTTTTAAAACTTCGTACAACTATGCCGACCGAAACATGTAGGTACCATTTCTTCATCAATAGCCAAATTATGGGGAATAGTTCCAAACAGCAAACTGTTTTCGTTTGAGATTTTTCATCTATTATTTTTTTCGTTTATCTAATAATACTTACCAGCACAAATTGATTAACGAAGAAATACCACTGTGAAATGCAGAAATAAACAACCCGGATGAATTTTTCGCTGCACTGTTGCCAAAGTTTACCAAACTGTAATACTCAGTAAGCCAAAGGCAACAATAATCAAAATGTCATATTACACCAAGAAAATAATAGAGAATATGTGTAGTAACTCTGGTACACAAACATGGCAATTTTTGTTTTTGAAAGTTACTTCTTGGACATGACAATTACATTTTACTGGGTCACTTTACGTGATACCAGATGGCCCACCCACCTTTAGGTATTGGGCCATTTTACTTCTTGGACAGTAACACATTGAGATTGGAGTTCAAATACAGTTAGGATATGTGATAAAAATACGCTTTTATGTTATATGTGTGAAATTTCATGCAAAAAACACGTCAACGTAAGAATATTTGAACAAAGTAGTTGCAATTGGTGATGTCTATATGAATGGGACAATAAATCGATGACGAAACTTACTACAGCTATGCTCAGGCGTATTGCTCGAAAATGGTACGATTCACTAAAAGAGAACAATAGGATCAAATAAAAAATTTGCAATCAGAGACAATTCCTTCTAGTAATAAATTAAAAAAATTGTTCGTAGATGCTGCAAATTATGTTCACATGCCTAATCAAATGCTGAGTGACTATGATTTTGAAAACTTAATAATGTTTCGCAAGATAAATTAAAATATTAGTGACCAGAATATGATTGATTGTATTGTTGGGGGCATCAGTAATGAAAATATTAAATGATCCGCTAGGTTTTTTGCAAACTTTTTGGACCATCCCAACCATAACACATTCCGTTCATTGAAACAAATCGAATAGTATCCCTTGACCATCAAAAATAAAGACAGAAGTTATACAGGATTGAGTCGAAAATCAAAATGAAATTATCATCACACAGTGCAAGGTTTGTTATAATTGTAGGGAGGGGGTGCCTTCTGTCAAAGATTGTACTGAAGCTATAATTCAATGTGAAATATGTTAGGCCATAACACTGATCAGCTGATCACTAGTGCTATCGCAATAAAAAAATACAAAAGGTGAATAAATGGCAGGACACAGCAAGCTCTTGTATACACTTATGAAAAAATCCATTGCTGACAAATTGAGAAATAATAATGTTTCACTAGATAATCAAATGTTTTTGAAAAGCTGTATGGCTAATTATATCTGACGCAGTGTGGTATGTGAAGCCAGCTCAAAAATTGATGATTATTGTGGAAGTGATTAGAATAGAATAGAAAAGAATTTATTTATCATTGAAAATTTACATACATTCATAAAATCTTATCAGACTAGTCAAAAACAGGATTACTAACATATATGTACACACACAAACAGTTTAAAATATATATAAAATTAAAATTTTGAAATTTAAAATTTGTTAATGTCTTCATAATCGACGATGCTTGCTTGTCCGACAATCTAATTATTGATTACGATTACTTGAACCAACCTCAAGTGGCGATGATCAAATGCAACAAAATGTTTCGCATAAGAATATTTCAACTATCGACTCCAAAATAATCCAGAAAGGGACCTAACGTTGAATATGATGAATTTTGTTAATATCAAGGACTGACCCAAAAAAGGTCAACTTGGGTCAACAAGAATAAAATATCATTTGGCACAACCTGTAAGTTACTCTAGTAATGCAATTGTTCATAACCCATATCATATGTCATTAAAAATAAATTATCCATGGTTTACTACAAGATCTTTATCTGATAAAGGATATTATAAGCGAGTCCGAGTCAGCTTACGCTACTCCAGTTCTTTTGGTCAAGAAAAAGATAGGTGATTATCGATTATGTATCGATTATCGCAGGTTGAACTCTACTACAGTTGAAGAAAAGTTTGCCACTATAATGTGATGGCCAAATTAATATGTTAGGCGGTCATAAATATTTTATTACTTTAGATTTGGCCTTGGGGTATTATCAGATACTCTTAGAAGAAGACTTGATATAAAAGACTTGAGTTTTTGAGAATGCTAATCAACGCACCTGCAGTTTTTTAAAGATATTAAATATAGTTTTCAAAGAATACTTTAATACTGTTGCGTTTTTCAGGTTCAATAAGTGGTAGACTTACTTATAAACTCGCCTTTATTGTCACAGAACAAATAATACAACTTACAACACTGTTTGACACTTTGCAGTTCAAATAAATACTTCAAACTTCACTTGGTAACGTTACAACAGTCAAATGTTAAAAAGTAAACAAAACTCAAAAACTTCCCAACTTGTCAAATGTGATCGTATTGATAGGATAACATTATTCTAGAAGCTATAGAACTTTCAACAGAACATTCCATACTAAGTTCTCGAATAAACATTAATGATTCTAGTACATTCTAATGGGTTAATAGAAGGCAAACAGAAGGATTCATGATCTTTCTATCCACTACCAGGTTCGTAACACTGCCTCCTCTTCTAGGTTATTCCGTCCCCGATAACATCATCTCCATCTTGATTGGGATAAGCTGGATGCGGTACACTAAATCGTTAATTTTCTTTACGGCGACATAAGGGCCAGTCCAGTTCCTCTGTAGCTTGGGACATAGTCCTTTCTTTCTTTGAGGTTGGTACAGCCAAACAGCATCACCTGGCTCAAACATAGTCCCTGGAGTATTCCTGTCAAATCTCTTCTTCATCTTGTCACTGGTGATTTGAAGATGATGTCTGCAGAATTGATGCACTCGATCCAGTCTTTCTCGCAATGCTTTGACAAATTCTGGAAGAACTTTGTCCTCATCTACATTCCTGGCGGGTGGCATTCCAAATAGCAGATCGATTGGCAGTTTCATTTCTCTCCCAGTGATTAACATTGAAGGGGTATATCCGGTGGACACATGCTGGGCACTTCGATACGATAGGAGAATTAGTGGCAGCAACTCATCCCAATCCTTTTGATTCTTGGAGATGAACATCGACAGATACTGGCTGATGGTTTTGTTGTGTCGTTCAACCATTCCATCTGATTGTGGATGTAAGGCTGTTGTGCGAGTTTTCTTCACGCCTAAAATGTTCATCATTTCCTGCCATAACTCGGATTCGAAGTTTCTTCCTTGATCTGAATGTAATTCTAGCGGAACTCCATGTCTGGCTATGACATTTTCTAGGAAGGCCTTTGCAACTGTCTTTGCCTCCTGGTTTGGAATGGGCACAACTTCGAGCCATTTGGAGAAATAGTCCATGGCTACCATCAAGTATTTATTTCCATGCTCAGTAACAGGAAACTTCCCCAGATTGTCAACTGCTACTCTTTCGAATGGTTCACCAGAAAGATACTGGGCCATTTTTCCTCGACTTCTGGCTTTCGGTTCCTTCTTTGAAGAACATAGATCACATCTCTTACACCATTCTTCAACATCTCGACGGCAATTCATCCAATACAATCGATCTCGAACTCTAGCTAGGGTCCTCTTGATTCCGAAGTGTCCACCTGCACGACTACTATGAAGTTGTTCAAGCACATCTTTGACATGAACCTTTGGCAGCACCAGTTGGTACACCACGGTTGCTCCATCTTCTCCCATCTGCGATGCAATAGGCCATCACGAAGACATAGGGAATTCCACTGAGCCCAGTATCCTTTGGCAACTGCACCAAACTTGGATACTTCCTGCTACTCGGGTCTTACTCCATTTTTTAGCCAGCTTAGGACTAACTTCAGATTGTTATCTTTCTTCTGACTTTTCCTCATTTCTTCTGTTGTCCATAAATCAGATTCTTCGGACTCGACTCTCACGGTAGTGGCTTGCAAAATTTCCTTGCACTGCTCTTCATTGTAGAAGTTGGCCTCTTTGTTTTCAAGTTTCTGACAATACCGGCATTCCTGCTCCAAGCATGGACGTCTTGATAAGGTGTCTGCATTGCTGTGTTTCCTGCCCCTACGATGAATTATTTTGAAGTCATAGTGTTGGAGTCTTTCTATCCATCTGGCAACCTGACCCTCAGGCTTCTTGAAGTTCATTATCCACTGCAGAGCGCTGTGATCAGTCCTCACGAGAAAACGTCTGCCATAGAGGTAGGTGTGGAAATGTTCAATGGCTTTGACTATCGATAAAAGTTCCTTTCTCGTAACACAGTAGTTCTTTTCGGCTTTGCCCAGAGTTTTACTATAGTTGGCTATAACTTCTAGTTATTGTTGACGGGTTCACAAAGTTCTGCTTCAATGAGGTTCACTTCTTAGACTTATAAGAAATTTTGCAGAACCTATGGGTTGAAGAACGTATTGAATGCTGCAGCTACACGAAAGGCTAATGGGTTGTGTAGAAGGTATAACCGAATAATATTGAATGCACTCTAATGTACAGCTGCTGGTTCCGCTGAATATCGTTGGGATACCGTCATCAAGGAAGTCCAAAACTCCATGAATATGACGAATATGACCTTCAAGATAGCTATCAGTACAAGTCTGTTGAAAAGTGCAGTGCAATAAGAAATGAATGGTGCTGATCTGGCAGGAATATGGAAGACAATTTCAAGTAAGCTGACAACTGGTCAACGAAAACAAAAGGAAAGATTTAATAGGATCAGAACACCAGCTGAGATATATGATAAAGGGAACGTAGTAATTGTCATGAAAACGGATACGTAGGGGAATAAGCAGAACGTTGTTGCCCAAGTTCGAAGGACCGTTTGAGGTGACTAAAGTCCTCACAGATACGAAGTTCAAGATATGAGAGATTGTAGTAGGAGGACAAAAATAGTTGTTGCGGATAGGATCAAGTCGTGGATCATTCTCAGATGTAAGAATTGATGGTGAATCATAGCGAGATATTGCGATTTACTTGGCTTAAATGATGAGAACTATATTTGTCAAAGGACTGATGGTGGGTTGTATGAGATGAGTTAAAACTAAGGAGAACTGGGCTTATATGATATACACTTACATAATGAGTACACATGAGGTACTATGCCCAATTAATAAATTATATTTTTAATCTGTGGTATTTGTAACATGAAAGTTAGTATCATACCAAATGTATACATTGATAATAGTGTCTATTGGGAAATTATGTGAAGGCATAATAGACTAGGGCACTCCAGAATTCCATTTATGTTTTGGAAAGGGTAATTCAAGACATATTGAGGATTTTGGTAAAAAAAATTGTGCTATTAATGATAATACTTATATCATTTTGAATTTTAGATGAATATGAGGAGTCTGAGGACAGATCTAATTCTAATGAGGATAGTCAAATGTTACGAGACATATGAATTATCCGGCAGACGAGGCGACTAATGACTTATGATGAGGAATTATTAGCAACTACGTTGACAAGAAAAGTTTTTGCAGATTGTGATTATTAACATTATTAATTATTGTTATTTTAGATGATGTATGTATGTATGTATGTATGTGAACATACATATAGTGTAATAAATAATCAGAAGTGTTTCATTTTACTTAAAAGCTTGAGTAATTTTTTTTTTTCATTTTTAGTCGGCATTCCCTAAGGATTTGTTTTGGGAGCCATATTTACCGGTTCTCTATATACATGATGGATTGTATTAGCCTAGTCTGGTCTCATACTATACGCGTACTCTGGCAATCCAGCCTGATAACAAAGCCTCACGAGTGTTTATGATATAAATCAGCAGAAACTACTGAAATGGTCGTTTTTAACTAAGAATTAACTTCCAATGGTTAATGCGGTATTTCATGAATAAAAATAAAGAAAATAAATGCATCCCATAAGGAAAGCATCATAATTATATGAGTCAGTTCACAGCCACTTACAAAATTACTTGGAGTTTAGTGAGACGAAATATTTTTTTACGGTCTATTGTCGACTCGTATATGCTGATATTTCATACGGAATTATCACTTAGGGACATTCCCCACAAATCAATACCTTTCGTGACATAAGGAAGGCAACAGGTTTCATAATGACACAAGCTTATATAAAAACAGTCAGTAAATTGTTTGTATCAAAGATTCCGACCATAACTTAAGAAGAAATTGTCAGAATCTTCATCCAAACTACTTCATGCTGTCAAAAACTTTTACCTACACTAGCTATTTTGCTCCCACATTCTTCAGGAATCAAAGCACTAAAAATAGCCAGCTTCTGAATTTCATCAAACTTATTAATCAGAAATCCATTTTACGACTCTTTACCTTTTCACTTCCTCCTTATCATAAATTACAATTATCTTTCTACCCCGGTATTATTATTGATTTTGCTCCTTTTATAATTTGACTTGTGCAACATTCGTGTACTAGCACCAATAAAGAATTGAATGAAATGATTGATCAGTGTTCACGCCCATACTCTCCCAGAGTTAACAAGTCTTTTTCCCATTTTATCTGGATAACACGTAGTGTGTCCAATAAAAAATATTTTTCGCCAATTAGCTTCGTTCATTATTTTCATCCTGATTTATAATTTTTCATTCGGAGAATTGGACATGAAAGTGGTTAGTACATGAAGAAAACCACAATTATTTCAAGGCCGCATATGCACACTTTGTAAGTGAATTTTAAATGAATATTAATTACTATAAAGAAAACAATATTCGTTCAGAACACCATAAAGTAGTTGAAGATAAAAATATTACGAATGATAAATATTTATTTCAGACAAAGCGAATGCGACGTTCGAATTAATTTTTCTTATCATAGTTTCCTTACCCAGAAGCTGACAGTTTCCTGTGATATATTTCGTTTATTCGTGTTCAGTAAACCAACATGACACTCAAACTTGACAGAATATTAACGAATTCTTGAGGAGAAACAGCGAACCATAATATCAAGTACTCGGAAAATATATTATATTTTTATCCTTTTTGACGAGGCCTTTATATCATCCCAGAATTTTCAGTTGGGAATATTGCTACTAGAATGATGAAAAAGTGGTATCTCGAAAGAGTATACAAAAAGAAACCAATATCAGATCATTTTCAGAAGCTTTCTGTTACGGATTCTCATTCATTTCGTTTCTGTATCAGAAACTATTTATTTTTTGTTGTTTGTGAATTATAGTTGAAATATATTATTTTTCTGATTCTCAATTTATTGGTATCTATGAAAGGATTCGTACAAGATGGCAAAGCAATAGTAATTTCTGTAAGCCGTTTTTAATAGCCGTGCTTACACCTGTCAAATTTCTGTATTTGGATAACATGACTACACAAAATTTTCAGTATCTCCTAGATGTTAACACATGAAAGCTTATTGTATTTCGTTCAGGGCGGCCTACATATCAACAAATTGGGAGGTCTTCTGAAACATCTCCTCCAACCAATTTCAAATGAATGTTGAAGGACTGACAATACTTGTCGAGAAGACATTTACTAAATTATCACGGAATGTACTTCAAATAAATTTCAATGGGAAGCACTTAGTAAAAAACTACTCTCCTGGCTGTTACCTCAACGAGCCTTTAATTCCATGAGGCAGATATCAGTGCAAAGAATATGAATGATAAACTTGGCAAGTGCCAGTCCTCAACAGAATTTTGTATAATATTATGGAGTAGAAAAATAATATTCTGCTTGGTTTCCGGCTTTTGCCATAGAAGACCACGGCAAAACTCGGAAACCAACAAGAACAATGACATCAGCGTTTAATTTTCTTATTTTCCCAAAAAAACTACTTGTTAATGGAATTTTAACTCTAACTGAAACAATATTGATAGACATAAGTTTTTCATCTACATTTACCCAACAACACAAATGATGTGAGGTTTCCGACAAGGAAAAGATGACCTCAGATATGTCTGATTGACCTAGACCTACACTGAGAAGACGCAACAATCTCTAATTTAATCTGCAGGTATCCTCCCTGTCCGAATCAGAACAAAATTCAGCTGCATGATTACTTTTCGGTCTGTAAGGTCGATGTTCAAAACTAGTAAGACTAGACGTTTTGCCAAGGCGAGTGATTAGCATTCTCAAGAGATATTTTTGTAGTTGACATCTGCTCAATTCACTATCGATTGCTTGACATTTGACATTTGTTGTCCTAACAAGTATATGTGAGTTGGCGTTCTTACCTCTGATTGGTGTTTCTGGATTTCATTTGCTTCCCGGAAAAGACTTGAGAAATAACCACATGTAGAGATGACTTGGGTTTCTTCAAATTTTACTCTGTGATTATCGTTGTTGAGAGTATGTTCTGTGACAGCAGATTTTTCCGTATGCCTAAGTCATTATGAACGTTGGCCTAACAAACTAAAAACAGCATCATGTAGGTAACGATGGCCGCGAAAGAATTTCACAATTTAAAATTCTGCGAATTTATATAAAGCACCATCCCGGATGGTCGGTGCGCACTCCAAGCAAGCATCAGACGTCGGGATTGGCATTTAGGCAACTCACACCACACTTGCTTCACATCAAGACATGTGGCCGCCTCAAGAGATCGATGCACTTTGGAAAAAAGATTCTTGCGTACTGAGGCCTCAAACCTCTTTCGGATGCGAGTCAGAAGTTCCACGGCCAGAGAACATAGCCTCTGAACTACCGGCCACTTACGCTGAATGTTTTCAATATTATTCGCATGAAACTCTTATCCAGGACTGCATACCACCGATGCAAATTCCAGTTTGGACCTTACGAAGGCATTGAAAGTTAACTTCAAATGCTCATTTTGTTCCATAAATTTCGAGTTCTTCATGATGAATTCCAGTTTTTTTATAGACTTCAGCGACCGGTTCAGTTATATGATCAACAATAGTCAGCTTAGCATCGAAGATTACACCCAAGCCCGTCTGCTGATAACATGTATCTAGTAAATTATTATTGATATGGTAGGCATACTCAGAAATATGTTTCTTTCTCGTCAAATACATATATTGACACTTCATTTTGTTAAGTGGCAAAAAGATATAATAACATTAGTTATTCAGTCGTTCAAGGTCCTCTTGAAGTAACATTCAATTCTGAAGGCAGTTTACTATCGTTTATAGTTTACAACCATCAGCATATTGAAATATATTGAACTGCAGAGTCAGGCAGGTGCCATTTATGAAGATAGTGAATGAAAGAGGCCCCAGAATTGATCCCTGTGGAAACCAGATGAAATTGACATTGTAGACTTGAATCCATGGTACTGAACATAATGAACTTGTCAAATATGACATAAAGATCGCGATCAGTTCTGAAGTTAGTCCAAAGCAGGAGAGTTTACACAGTAGTAATCCATAGTCAAGTCGATCGAATGCTTTCGAGAAATCTGTGTATAAAACATTCACCTGCTCAACGTTGTCCAAAGAACCCGATAGAAATTGAGTTATGCACACTGAATTAGTGACAATAGAGTGACAGTACGCTCATGAAACCATGCTGATTCTCAATGATTTGTGAGTTGCCTTGAGCAGACCGAAATTCATGAAGAACCATTTAGAATAATTTACAAAAATATCATTAAATAACAATCGGTCTATAATTTTCAATATTACCCATATTTCTTTTTTATGGACACAGGAATTTTCTATGAATCAGGAAACATATTAATTATTATTTGATCGAAGAGATAAATTTAAAAACGGTTTTACGAATATACCTGCACAATTCCTAAGTAAAAGGAGGTTTGAATGTTTTCAATGCTGATACTTGACTTGGAAGCAGGCTTGTTCCACTCCTAGGTAAAAGTATAAGTCTCTTCAGCATAAAGGTAATTATAATGCTTTTGTCTAGTAGCTGAACATCACCTTCGTATTCCGGGCATCATCCGTTTATTAAACGGAACCTGGCACATTTGTAAAACCCGTCTACCATTCCAATAGCATGTTATACTTTTCCACTATCCTTTAGGACTGATGTTTATACAGAACTGGGATAAAATTATGGGAATATCGGTCCAGTCGACCAGTATAAATCATTCCAGATACACGGAATGGACGATCAAGCATTTGATTGAACCACTGTATACCAGAGTAGTCCAGTTAAATACTTGATTATCCATTGGATCTATCTATTCTGTTCTGTATTACCGTTCATATAACCGGGTCAACTGCGGAGAATATTTGCATGTATATAAGATGCAGATAAACATCGTATAACAAGCATTCAAGAATGTTATCAATTTGTTGTTCTCTGGATCAGACAACTCAGAAAACTCTTGCGGGATGTGGGTGGGTGATTGGAAGTTGAAATAAAAGATGAGTTGAAAGCCATGAGGTGCAGTCAAGAGGAGCTATTGAGTTCTGTATATTTCTGTTCTGCTAAGATAAGTGATTTCGAAAAGTTTCTCATAGATATGCGGAATATGATGAGGGAGTTCGAGAAATTGAAAACGAAAATATCATATGGGAAAAACAACTACATAATTTGAACATGTAAGTGAATGATATCGAGCAAGCCTCAAGATTACCAAATATTGAATTACATGGTGTCGCGGAACGAAAGTCTCCAGTCCGTTGTTGAGGAAATAATTAATTTCCTCAGCGTCGATATTACAAATAGAATAGATTCAACTCTGGGGAAGTTAGTATTCAATTTTTAGCTTCAACCAAACTTAAACGTTAGACTGGTGTTAACAAGAAGAGGTCAATCAGCGTCCAATATGCTTTGTCTAACCTATATATTAATGAGGATCTTTTTATACTACAAGATCTTCTTCAAAGAAACCAGAGAACTTCGCAAAAATTAAAGAATACAAGTTTGTATGGGTCAATATTGCCAAAATATTCCTACGTAAGGACGATTTCAATTATATTTTTAATCGATGATATCTGAGGGATGCATATCTGAATACTCTGAACTCAATTCCATCGATCACTTTCACTTGCAACTAACTAACTACTTGGAATGTGAAAATGCCTATTCAGGTAGATAAAATATTCGTAAAGCGTTTTTTCATTTCATCTCCATACATAGAGGTGTTTACAAAAATTACCTATATTTAATTACTTGATTGATGAAAAGGACAAGGGGATGGAGGGGATAGCAGTTTCTCCCACTACTCAATGAGGTAACACAAGTAGAGATTTCTATTGAAAGTAATTAATTGCGGGTGACTGTGAATTAAGGGTGGTGTCTGTAAATCAGAGTGAATTGAAATAAGGGGGTAATGAAGACGATTATTCCATTTGTCATTTCAGTTTAACTTCAATATTCTAGTAACAATTACGAACAATTCGAAATATTTCTGTTCATATGATATGGGATTCGTAAGCAATTGTCGCCTTGAATATGGCAAACTATATACTGTTGGACAGGCAATCATATAAATCCTCATGTAGTTGATGAAGACCCGTACTTTTTCAAAAAATTGTCAAATTCTAGCCGTTTTTTTGGTTTTAATGGATGTAGTGGAAATAAAAACGATTTCAAAAACAGCAAAATCATACTTCACGCAGACGATTTGAAAATTCTTTCTGGAATTAAATCATGGGATGACTGATTGTGTTGGACTTTGATCTTTCGCGGTTCTCATAGTATTGTCATCAAAATAGACTATTTCTGAATTTTACTTTAACAAAAAACGCACAGAAATTTCAATTCAATTATGATTTATCTGATCAAGGATTTATAGCTCATTCTAGACTCTAAGATGACATTGACTATGACTATATCATCAGTAAATGCCATAAAATGTAGGCTTCCTCACTCGGATCTGTAGAAAATTCAAATCTCAAAAATCACTGAAATTTCTGTACTTTGCACAAACATTTTTGCTAGTGAAATTTGGAATCCTTGGGTACAACATATTTTAAATCAGGTTAAAAAGAAATCAAGACAAATTTGCAAGGTTTTTCAATTTCAAAATAAATGGAACTAATGGTATTGATCATTTATGCCTTGTTCAATATTTCAGAACTAGAAAAACGCAGAACAATTACCGTCCTCGTTTCAATGTATAAAATACTAATGAATCATTATATGACTCTCTTACATTATTAGCTCTCATATTATATCTATAACATGTTTCTTCTAGAAACAATCGATACACATCCTTTCTCAATTTTAATTAGCAAAATACTAATTCATGCCGTAATTCTCCAATCATCAAAGTATTACCTTTAATAAATATGGTTACAATTGGAATATCTACTACTTATATCTACTTCCGTTCAAAAAACAAGTAAAAAAAATGTTCTCACCAATGTCATCTTAATCTTCTCTACATATGTGTATTTTCATGTAAACTATTCGTATTTTATTGTATGTAAGTTTAGTTATTAACGCACTATTGTAATAATAAGGAATTAGCGGATACTTTTCTGGTTTTATCACCTGTACGTACCCCAAAGTTGTAATAAATGAATGACTATCACAAGGATATTAGTCAGCTCAATATACTTTGCATAAATATTAATGGCAAATGGTTTAAAAGTAGTCAATGAATATAATTTCGTGATTAATTTCTAATCATTCTGATACTACTAGTCTACTGTAAACCTATCGCGAGTGCATCATAATTATCATGATTTTTTATTTCTCTTCAATGTTCAGTGTGGCATAAAAGTGGTAAATTTTCAAACAAATACGATGAAGTTGCTGAAGGCTAGTTTTCCAGTTACTAACGCACCAATGAAATGTGGACGTGGTACTGAATATGCTTACGTAGGTGATCGATAAATGAAGCTACATTTCATGCGATTGAAATTGACGGAATTGATAGGTCACCGTCATGCAGCAATAAAATATTGCTTGTGATGGAAATATATACTGTGCGTCAAAGCAAAATATACAGTGAAAGTGATATAAGTATTACCAGGACTATGAATGGAAGATAAATTAATTTAAAGTTATAGAAAAACTGTAGATCTGGGACGATTTACTCTAACCTATATAATATATTGAATGATGATTTATTGTACCCTCCCATATTTAGTGATTCATTTATTTGTCGATAACAACAAAAAGAAGTTAAATGGTGTCTGGAAGAAAGTTATTGGATATACTGAACAAATTCAACAGAAGCTTGTTATGTTATTGAAGGAAAAAGAGTATTAAGACGATGAAGTATCCAGGGGATTATAGAACGATTTCCCATTTTTCTGTGTTACTTACATCTTATTCTTTACTATTTATATTCCATGACATGAACTTCATTCATTCTGATTCGAACAGAAAACTACCACAACAATATCAAATTCACCCAACCGCGCATTCTGACAATCAAATTGAGTAGAATAATCAAGAGCTGAAATCTTGTATTACCTGCTTACAACCCGTTAACGTAAGCGCTTATCTTTCTCGTTCGAGAACAACGGCAAACAACCCTGTAGTATTTCGGCGAAACAAATAATCAGACTATTTTTAGCCTTGTACACATGCAAGGGTGGCCGATAGGTCAGCGGTTTGAGTTTACGTCTGTGAAACTTCTGCTTGCATCGGACAGAAGTTTGAGACCACAGTGCACGAAAATTTTTCTCAAGTGCATCGATTTTGTTAAGCGGCCACATTCCTTGTTGTGAAGCAAGTGTGATGTGAACTGCCTAGCTGTCAATCCCGACGTCTTGTGCTTGCTTGTGCGAACCGATCACAGTGTAGTGCTGTAAATTTTGTCAGTTTTCCTTCATCTGAAAATGGAATACCCACACCAACAACGATTAGTTAGTCGCTGCAGTGCGCCATTCTATGAGTATTCATCAGGAAGTATTATTATTTGTATTTATTAATTTTTCCTTAGGAATTCACCAGCCGGGTACTGTCCCCGGAGCACCGATAAATCTAGAGGACGCGTTAGTGTCCTATACCCCTAGTCACTCCACACTATCATTTTTATCATCAGTCTCACTAAACTGAACAGTTTCATTACTCAGTGATTCAATATGTGAATCAGCTGAATATAATTCGCAGAAAATATATATTTTTTAAGTTGTGATATTTGCTATTTAGATTTCTCGAAATATTTAGTAGTGTTAATTTCATTATTATAACGAACTCAAGACACATATCTTTTGTTGAGGTATATTACAGAAGTATACTTTTCTTATGATTTATTTTAAATCATTGAAGAATTAGTGTGTCCTCAAATTAGGACACTGGGATTATAGTCGTAATTTTTTTTCTGAAGTTATTATATTTTAGGACTCGAGAACATGAGCAGACCAATACTGCCAACTTTGGAGAAAAAACAAAATAATATTTTGCTGAATTTATATTCTTTGTATACTTTTGCACCTACTTCCGATGGAAGAGGGCGCGGCATTTTCAAATGAAAGTGCGCAAAAAATACAATAAACACTGCCTTTTAGAAAAATGAGCTCTTGAACATTTCTAGTAAGCAGTCACTGTGTATAGTAAATTAATAGAGCAGCATCTACAACCCTAAATGAGTTGCGTTTATAAGACTATCAACATACAGTTGCAAATTAAGAAAGCAGTAACAATAAAAATCTCAATGTAAAAAAACCGTAACTATTAATAGTAAACTAAGTTTGAATAAGTACTATATTTAGTTTGCATCACAAAAAAGCAGTTGATGCTACTTACTGTTGATTTTCACTAAGCAATCAACATAATATGAAATGACAAAAGGCAGTTTGCATGTATTAATTTTCTATTAACATTATATTCGTCTTCAATTTCATAGATGAATAAAATATCACCTCTTTGTCAAGTGGCAGTGAAAATGAAATCGTAAGTTCGAAAACAAATTTTGTGATATGGAAAAGTTTTGCCTGTAGATACTGCCTTTCTCTATAGTTGGGCATAATACTAGTTTTCATAATAAGCAAAAGGCTGCTGAATACCTATATTTCTTCGAAATCGAACTCCTAGCTTTACAAAGAATTAACCAGTAAGTTCAGCTTCAGCATGGAAGAAACCATATAGAATGAATCAAAGGAATAATGATAATAATTAACTCCGTCATTTTGTTCCATGTATAAGAAAATTACGGAGTTTCATTTCCAAATCACATGAAAAATCTCCACCCGCCGAAGAGATGCTTGTAACTTTATTTCATTTACTAGTTTTTGGTGAAGGTTTTTTAAATATAATATTTTTTTGTCCTGGTATAAAATTACATGTGTTTATTTTAGGCGAGACCAAACGTTCAATTTTATTCGCCTATAAATTCAAAATTTTGATTTAAAAAGCATATTTTCCTACCTCGGCATCAACTGTAGAGTCGTAATAGATGATTTGGGCGGTTTCTATGAACTGACCCAAACATAATAAGTCTAATCCACAAAGCGTCCTAATTTGTATTCAATGTGATATAAACTTAAACAATATACTGACCCCTTTTTGCGTTCATACTATAGTACTACTTTCTGTATCCATATTCTTGAATGCACTAAGCAATACGTAGTCATGTATTTATTTTAATAATTTCGCACTAGATTATCATGATCACAAATATTTAATAAAAGCGGTATATTTTTTATACCATGTTTTCCTTACCTCATTAGTCTACCCAAAGTACTTATTTTCCTCATAACTAATCATATAAATTATCGGAATTTCACTATTTGTTTTCTAAATTTGTTCTACTCTTCAACAGCTTTAGGAATACCCAAAATCTGTTGGAATTCTTATTCAAACTTTATAATTACGGTTCTGAAAACACTTAAGAAGTTATCAACTGCAGTTACATAGGGGGTAACAATATATCTGAGAGTGTTTTCTTATGTTTTGTAGTAGTAGTAGTAGATTATAGGTTTTGTAAAATATGTTGATCTACCAAATGACTTGTATATCAGCCACATATAATATAATCAACAATTTCTCGGTGTTAGTTTTCCACCATTTCGTGTTGCGTGAAATGGTGATATTTCTCAAAAATGTATTTGATTATGATTATAGCCTTCCTGTATATGTCCGAGTCAGGCCATTTAAGATTTATATATAGTCATTTATAATGAATGAAGTATCTGGAGATAGCACCTGTCGTTTATTTTCAATTTCATACATTAAACGAGCGGTTTAGAAAGTATCTATCTGTTCAGATGAATGTGTTGTTGCCGACTTGTTTTGTCTCTGAAACAGCAAACACATCTTCACCGTATTTAACCCAAATTATAGAAAGATAGCCAAGAATATCCCTTGTTTGCAGTCCAACTAAAACTAAAACTAAATTTATTATCGGTGCAGGGAAACGATGGGTTCCCAAGGCTACATCTTCATGTTTTTCGCAGAGGAAGTAATTGATCTGGAAAAATTCTCTGATTATTTTATCAGTGGAACTTGCATTGAAAGACATCACAATCTATGCGTGTGGTAGATATACGTCAAAAATATCAGGTAACATTCGCTGATGATTAGCAACAATCATGAAATCAATGCGACGGTCTTTTTGTGCCAGGTTCTGCATGTTATCTTATTCTAATATACTCCGGCAGAAAAATACCACTTCATTCGGATGTCCAGACGAGAGGTACTCGAGCTGACGCCCCACCGAAGTTTCATAGTTTTACTTTTGTAACATCCGTGGACTCATCAAGAACATCAATGACGTCTACCATCTACTACAAATACTTACACTGTTCCACCAAACAGGGTCCACATGCTTTATTCTGGTTAGAAACTTTATTCTTGATTCAGATTCAGAGATGGTATTGGCCATAAATATACGACTAACTCATTATGCCAATGCGAACCTAATGACAATGCTAAACTATGTCACATAAATTGGACTTTTATGGACAACTCTACCACAGATTTTCCAAAAAACAGATGGGACAGGTAGTCGATCTAAGGCCTTCACTATCACGTATGATCTACTACAACTGGTCAAGCTACCCACACGCATTCTAGATGACACCACCAGTAACGCCAATATCCTCAATACTTTTCTAATCACCAATCCTGATTGTATAGTTTAGAAGTTTGTGCTCCAATTGGTAACTCCAACCACAACCTCATCTACACTCTTTGATCTTTTTCTACACCATTGATCGTGTGCAACGAATGCACAGGAAGAAGCCAATATTTTTGTCGACATGTTTGTTGTAAATTCCACACTGGAGTTGGCGGAGAAAAAAACCTAGAACATCACTTCCATTGACATTCATATACCTGAAATTACCTTTCGCCAACGAACAATTGAACGGATTTGGCTGAGTCTCAACACCAATAAACCTTTTGAATCTGACAAAATTCAGCAGGTTGAATGTGCTCCCGAACTAACATTAAGTAATTGGAGAGCTCTTGTGATTTGAGAGCATTCATATCCAACTGGGGAACAGCAAGTGTTCCGCAGAGAACCACTCTGACACCAACACAGTTCCTTCTTCATATCAATGGTTTGTTGGGAGCCATCTCATGTACACAGCTTTGCGGATGATGGTACCCTTTCAGACTGGGGATCCAATAACTAGGTAAAAGACAATACGAACCAAACCCAAGAAAGTATCTGGAATAGCAGATCTCACAAAGGCCAGTGTACTTAAATCAGGTGTAGCCATACCAATGGAATCCCCCATTTCAGTGCTTGGTATTACCATCAGCAGAACCCTTTCATAAAAGAACCATGTGTTCCTTTTTCATGCTAAGCGTTATTCCACTTTCCGTCAATTGATTATGTTTTATGAGGCACAGATTCGATCTATATTATAGTATTGTTCACATATTTGGAGTACCGCCCTTAAACACACCCTTAAACTCTTGGATTTGGTCCAAATAAGTCATTCGTTCCGTCAGTGATGTTTCGCTTAAAAGCTTGCTCAGATCTCTGTAACATCACTGAAAGGTCTGGACGATACTTTACTGAAATATCATCACTTGTTCCACTATCAGCGGTCCCATCGACACTGATCCGTTGAGCTCAGTCATAACATCCATTTATTTGTCGTATCTTTGGAGACATGCCAAACATATATTCTCTATATTCTATATATGCTCTCTGAACATTACAGAATATTTTGTGTGAATCATGTAATAAAAGGTAATGTGAATCGAAACATATATTTCGCTATTAGATTTAGACAGCGGTGTGAAGAAGGTCCTGTTGTAAACGTTGCCAATAATCTAGCAGATATACTGAAACGGTCATAAGGGCAGTAATTGTTTTCTGTTCGAGACTTGCCGACGAAAATACCTTTTGCAGGTTAATGCGATAGACTGGATTGTTGAATCCTAATGACTTCATTCCAGTCAAAGAAAGGGGAAGAGGCGACAACTGTAGATAAGTTTCTAAATTTGTATTCATCGGGGCAGCTTGGATCATCACAAGTAGGATTCGTAAACAGCTCCTGTTGATCATGGCAGGATACACGTGTCGCGGGGTATCGCTACTTGCTATCGTCCACCAAGGGGAAGACTTCAAATTGGGGTTAGGTTTAGCGGTTTAGGTCTCTAGCCATTGTAACTTCTGCTCCCATCAGACCAAGGTTCAAGACCACAGTGCACTAGAATTTTTCTAAATTCCATCTGTTTCATTAGGCGGCCACATGCCTTGTTGAAATCCCGAAGTCTGGTACTTGCTTGGAGTATGTACCGACCACCCGGGGTGGAGCTGTAGGTTCTCCAGGTTTTCCTGCATCTGAAAGGTGGGTACACCACCAAAAATCAGTAAGTCGCCCTGGAGTGTCACGACAAATAATAATAATGGTAGTCCTCTGCCCGCAAAGGCTATGCCTTCGGTTACACGTACTCTGCGAGTGTTTTTGAGGGAGTATTATTGTTATTATTCTCTCAGCATCAGACAGAAATGCTCTTCAATAGGACATTTCGAAGTATGAAATGCAGTATGTAATACATATTCTTTTCAAGAGGCAATGTGTTTCAAATAGCTCTTGCAACGTTGTTCCTTTCAATTAAGAAGATTTGCGTATATGTCAGACAGGTATAATTCCATAGTGTTAAAATTGGTGAAATTGTTATTTTTGAGTTGTATTCTGTTGCCATAGAGCTGCACTATTCAAAAATATTGTTTCTAATGTTTCACAGTCACTGATTGAGTGAATACATAAGATCTTGTTAAAAAAATGGAGGTTGCTGTTGGCAAAGTAGCATGAACATTTTCCGCAAGGAAACAATTTGCTCGTCTAAATTCTCCACACAGGCAAAGATCATTTTTATCGATAGAGTAGAAGCCAATTTCCTACAGTAATATATTAAAGGTGTTATTTTTAAATTGCAAACAAAGGCATACGTGCCTGGCAATTCCGCGTAAGTTACAAACATTTGGTTGCAAGGTAACGGCAAGGACAGACGAAAAATACGGAGATAAATGGTGCGTGACAGAAAACAAGATTGATGGGCGCCGTGGACGTAGAAGCTGGGTGGTTGGGAACTTTTTGGGCGCCAGCTCGGAAGATACATGTGTCGATGCGAAAGTACACAGAGTGAGTCGGATTCCTATCCTTATACCACCATTGTGGTCTGCAATGTTGTTCAATATGGGAGAGTTGGACATTCTGAGCTTCGGCAGTTATTAATGTAACTGGCTTTGTAAGTACACAGGGCGACGGATGGAATTGTTTGCTTTAATCTGTTTCAAATTGAGAGCAGCGTAAATCAATAACGTCGACCGCTTCAGAATTACGTAAATAATAAAATATACCAGATGACAACGATAATACTAGCACCCCATTTTATACCTGGTTGGTTTTCAGAATATTGAAATGAAACTTGACTTATAATTAATATACAGTAGTTCTCAGAGCAAAAAGTACATGGATAAGTTTAGTAAATGTGTGCAACAGAGATTTGTCCAAGATAGCCCACATGAATACTGAATTTTCTGGGAAAACCCTATTGCAATCCAACTAAATGCGATTACAAGGCATAATAGCTATTTCTCACCGCAAGCTACCGTCCGTCCAGCGATACTTCTGCTAGGGAAACCAATTCCATCGTCTTCTACCCCAAATAAGCGAGCATTTTTTGCACTTATCAATCTGTTAAAGAACAGTGATAATTATGGTTGGATGGAAGAGTAAGGTCTGATCATGGTAATCTACCATTTCCATATATTTGGATTTCCCATATTCATTATTGTACTTTGATTTTTATTCTGTTCTATTCCTGTCAATAAAATCTATTATTATTATGTTTCGTTGTTGTCTGCATTTGCGTGTACCTGTCACTGACACTAGTAGGTATGATATATACGCTCTGTATATGAATTTTCCGTCTGCCAGATAAGGAAAGAACCATTACAAAAGGCACCACACTCTTGCGTAACGACTGTACGTACAATATTTGTTATCGCTAAGTGCTTCTTCTTCTTTGTTGATTTCTCTCATGGTGGTTGTCTAACCATATTATCTGCCCTCTGTTACAACAGTATGTAGCTGGTTATATACTGTGATTGCCTACCTGTAATGGAGTTGTTCGCTAGCTTAAAGTCAATTATTTCTTCCCTCTCGTGTGCATCTCATTTTCACCACAAGTGACACTTTTTAGAGTCGATAACTCCTATAATGATTTTTTTTTCATTTCTTCATTTCTCTCGCTATTGCCATAGAAGTATTGTTTGTCTGTCCACCTGATTATTCGGTGTAAATGTTTATTACAGTAATGTTTTCCTCGTCGTGTCATATTTGTTTTGTTGTTTTTGTTCGGGAGTTGTTCGCAATGAAGTCGAAATAGCAATCACAATAATGAAATAATAATCGTCAGCCCAAGCACAATGATCTGAACAATCCAATAACCCCAGAAGAAGTTGGACGGGCCCTCTAAGGGTTGAAGAACTTTGGTGCTTCAGGCCCTGATTAACTATTGTTGGAAAATATTTCCAAGAATCTAACACCATCTGGCAAGAGTTTTCAACAAAGACTACCCCAGCCCTCTTCCCTTTTACATCTCTCTGTTGCCATTGTCCGTTGCATGCCGAAAACCCTCGGATATGACTGCAGCACCTCCATCAAGCTGAGGCATGAGGTCACTCACCTGTTCTACATGGACGACTTCAAACTGTATGCTTTGGGAGAAAGAGTATACGCATGCTATCTGAATGAAGTGAGGATTGACAAATGTGAAACGGTCCATCTCAATAGAGTAATACGGAGAGGACGATCAGATTGTAGAGGAGAGCATTCTACATCATCATGATGCCAGAGAGACGTATACTTACCTAGGGGTAACGCTGCTTCCACGAATTAACCACAGTTCAAAACTCTTTCCGCGGCAAGTATCAGCATAAACTCCGATAGATCTGATCATCAGAAATGTCGGGGAAGAACAAAGTTTGCACTCGACATAAAAACTCGCAAAATGATGCAACTCGTGCAACCGATGTACTTGGCTTGGTACTAGACACTGAACGGGGTCCCAAACTCTTCCACCGACTTTGCGAACCCATTCAGTAAAAAGCTCACGTCAGAGCTGCGGAGACAGAAGTACTCCTGTAGCTACATGAGGATAAGCCAATGCATGGTTTCTTTCTCAAGACCATCGAAGACTATCCAAAAATTTTACCTTTGCTTTTCTCAGGTCATCAGGGCTGGAGTCAGAGACTGAGGGATTTATAATGGCCTGCCAGGATGGTGTCTTCATCACCTCGATGTACCGTAGTCGCCTTATAGAAATTCTAGACAATAGATGCAGAGTGGGGTTCAAGGGGGTGCCTGGATTCCAGCATCCCAACGCTACTCTCACCTCCACGTGGTGAATCCTGGGCAACGGGATGTCCTGTCATGACGGCTAACGAGAGTAAAGCGGACTCTAGGGGTGTCTGAGGCCTGGCAGCCAACCGGAGTAGCGACCAGTGGGCCCCTAGCTCACCGTACACCGACGCCAAAAACATACATGATACTTCGACACTCGAAACATACACATTCATACATTACAAAGGGAAGCGAGAACCGACAAACCTGTCTCCAATGGAAGCCAAGGAGGGGCCTCGGATCGGGAGCTGTGGGGCTGCTATTCGGTGAACGAATCGCCCGCGGTCGCCGCACCGCCCGGCTGGGAACCAGCCCTACCAGGACTTCCTTGAGGAGGTGGATTGAAGGAACTCGTGTAACAAATGCTAACGCACTTGTATTTCCATGATAAAACATTTTTGAAATATCATTCTGTAAAACAACCCACGTCGAAATATACTTTGTATAATTAACGAACAAATTCTTGGTTGTAGAAATAATCAATCTTTCTTGACTCATTGTGATGTATTCGGCAAAGTGATATGAAACACTTGTTGAAATAAATATTCAGTTCCAGACAGACTTGAAAACCGTTAAATAAGCATGTCTGTAGTTGATAGAGATTTTGACGCGAGAGATATTTTGCTCTGAGACACGTTTTGAAAAGTCGACAGAAATGGAATTACGACAAAGCCATTTCGGAATGGGCGGTATAAATTTTATTGTTAGTACCAGAAAATAATAAATTACGGAATTGACGAATGAGAGAGGCTTCAAATCGGGGAGTAGGCTATCCGGCCGACGGGGATAGAAAAATCTCGATTGGACTGGAAATTTTTTCAAGCAGTTAGTGTTGAACAACAAAGATGAATATTAATTATTATTATTATTATTAATAAATAATAAATAATGAATAATGAATAATGAATAATGAATAATGAATAATGAATAATGAATACTGAATACTGATTACTGAATACTGAATAATGAATACTGAATAATGAATAATGAATAATGAATAGTGAATAGTGAATAGTGAATAGTGAATAGTGAATAGTGAATAGTGAATAGTGAATAGTGAATAGTGAATAGTGAATAGTGAATAGTGAATAGTGAATAGTGAATAGTGAATAGTGAATAGTGAATAGTGAATAGTGAATAGTGAATAGTGAATAGTGAATAGTGAATAGTGAATAGTGAATAGTGAATAGTGAATAGTGAATAGTGAATAGTGAATAGTGAATAGTGAATAGTGAATAGTGAATAGTGAATAGTGAATAGTGAATAGTGAATAGTGAATAGTGAATAGTGAATAGTGAATAGTGAATAGTGAATAGTGAATAGTGAATAGTGAATAGTGAATAGTGAATAGTGAATAGTGAATAGTGAATAGTGAATAGTGAATAGTGAATAGTGAATAGTGAATAGTGAATAGTGAATAGTGAATAGTGAATAATGAATAATGAATAATGAATAATGAATAATGAATAATGAATAATGAATAATGAATAATAAATAATAAATAATAAATAATAAATAATAAATAATAAATAATAATTAATAAATAATAAACGGGACGTTAAATCAATAATAAAAATGTGTTTCCACAGACGATTTAATAGGACTAGCTGCTATAATTAATTCAAGGATGAGTAAGAAATATAATATGAAAAAATTGTTGAAACTAACCACTGAAGGCTGGTATTTTAAAGATGATAATAAGAATAATAACTGAAATTTTACAAATCCAGACTTTCCCAGAACACCGCTCAAGATTGATTATGTTTATGTAGTAGGATTGTCTCCACTAGACTCATAGACTCATTTAGCTAGTAGGAGAATATAGGAGACACCTCTCACACAGCCTATATTTGTTTTCTTTTATACTCTCTGTGTGTTACGTTTTTTTCTTTATTTTCATCCTACATGTTTGAAGATTTTGTTTTGTTTTTATTCTCTTTCCAAATTACTTCATTAATTCAATTAACTATTATATATTGCCTTTTTAATCGATGTGTTTGATTTGACATTCCACCGAACTACATTAATTAATATCAAGATTACTTCAAAACTTTTCCTTCGCGCGAGAAGCACGAACTTTTTATCCTTTCTGAAATGTAGCAACAGATAGAAAAACCAGTAAGCCTTAAGAACTCAGATACCTGGTATCCCCTAGACAACACACATTCGGGGTGGTGACAGCATTTTGCCTTTCGTATTTTGTTTTTGTTGCTCCTCAAGCAACCTACAAAGAACCGGTTTCGGGGACTTCATCCTTAGAGACAGTAGAGTCAGTGAGTGAATCTACAGGCCAAGAAGCCAGAGAGGAAAATGGTAAAACATAGTTTAATTTTCATGCCTAAAGGACACTCACTAGATTATGAGGCGTTTTAGAGTGAAAGTAAAAAATCATCTGATAAATAAACCAAGTCCAGTCTATTAAACTCGCAGCGAGAACTGAAAAACGTGTCTCCGATGGGAACCAAGGAGGGGCCTCGAATCGGACGCTGCGGGACTGGTAGCCCGCGGCCGCTGTAGGATCCAGCTGAGAACCAGCCCTACCAGGATTTCTACGAGAAGAAACTCGCTGCGAGAATTGGAAAATCTGTCTCAAAAGGGGCTCAAGGAGGGGCCCCAGATCGGATTTTGCGGGACTGGTATCCGGTGATTGAATCACCCGCCGCCGCCGCGCCGCCCGGCCGAGAACCAGCACTACCAGAGCTTTCACGAGGAGGAGGATTGAAGCAACTCGCTCCTTCTACAAGCACACACACTTCAAGGCGGTTCATTTCGAGGAAACACCATAAGAGGGCGAAACAAGGAAGATTTTACAGAGCAGGTCGTGGATGAGGAGATCAGGGGATGGCAAAAAGGGCCCATGAGGGCCTACTTGCCTGGCTGCAGTAGCAGCCTCCCCAACAACAACTACTACTACTACTACTACTACTACCATAGATGCAGAGTGTGTCGTAGGGTTCCTGAGACTATAATGCATTTGCTGTCAGCTTTCAAGCGTATTCGGTCCTAGCCTATAGCCACAGGTATAATGCGGTACTACAGGTGTTGTAATATTACCTGGGACGTGGTGGTAAGTGGGTTAAGCGTTCGATTCTCATACTTATCATTCGCAGATGCATGGGTTCGAATACCAGCACGGTCACTGGTACCCTGCAAGGCATCACTCGTTAGAAGGTAGGGCTACATCTTTCCTAGCTTTCACAAGTCTCTCTTTGCGAAACAATCATCGTCCAAAAAAATGAGGTGAAACGGATCTAATATCGAGACACTCTTTGAACTCCGCATACTTTACCCAAACCATTCTGTTGAAATGGTGATTCTGATCATAGAGATAATTGGTGGACTGGAGGACACGCTGCTTTTGAATCCAAAAATTATACCAGCTCACTGTCATATGACAGTTACCTTAGCCGGAAGAATGCAGAATGCCTTAATTCTTGGTTCCCTTCGACTACTCAGGGACGTGAGGAGTGTTTACTGGGGTTAATGACACACCAGCGCACCCTCAGGATGGATCTGGTCACCGAAGACAGTATCCGACGGTAAAATTCCCAACGGAATGTAAAAATAATAAAAATTAATAACTTTCTGATATGCATTATACCCAAGTATAGATACGTTGAATTTTCAATGTGATATATGAATTTTATCATACATTTTACGGTTCCTGAAGACATTTCTTTTGAAAGAGATTATACAAGCAACGACCTTTGATAAAGAATCGCTCATTTTGATGGGAGCAATCCAATCTAGGAAGTGGATGGATTGATTCGAAATATTTTTGAATTCTATGAACATTACCATAGATGCAAAAAAAACAGCTATGCTTCTACATTTCATCGGAGAATATGCTTATAATGTATTCACATGTCTTCCGGATCCACTAGCAACCTCGAACAATAACACAACTCTTGTTACAACACGTGAAACAGCTAAATGAAAAAATTACAAGCTAAACAACACTAAAACAATTTCAAGCAAGATTGCTGAATTTAGCAAAATACTGTGGTTTTGTAGATTTGAAAGAAATAAAATCTCAGATCATATCGAATACAAATTCTACTAAAGTCAGAAGATTTGTACTTTTGGACAAATCTCATGTGGAAACTTTACTAGATAAAGGTAGATCATTTGAAGTAACTGAACTTCAGGTGACAACAATAGAACAATCAGATACCGCAAATCGTTTGAGAAACAGAAAAACATGGTTCACTGAAAAACACCAGAATTGATCAAGAAGATTTGTAGAAATTTTGAAAATTCTCTACACAAACAAGATCTCCGTTTCTGTTGTCCTGGAAGGAGTTCTATATGTAGAGCTTACGGTGAAAAGGGGAATTACGAGAAAGTCTGTTTAGCAACCGGAAAACTTATATTATCTGACAGCTCCATTTTCAGGACTCATTCTTTCTTTCTATTCATAATGTCAAAACTAATACTTTTCTTCAATGGACGGGTAGAGGATGACTATTATTATTATTTATAAATTGATGGATGTAGCCGTTACTACGTGGTAGGAGATCATCATAAGCAAAAGAAAAGAAAATTTCTATGGTTTTATACCACTTTAACTTGTAACACTTCGTTACTGCAAACCACTTGTTTGAGAATGTCCATATAGGACGAAACTGCAGTAACGAAGTGTTACAAGTTAAAGTGGTAGGTATAAAAACATAAAAAATTTCGTTTTTTTTTCTTATTATTATTTATCATTGCGAATGTGAGAAATAAATCTCCAGTACCTTCTGAGCATGGAATCAGTTAGTTACTTTTCAACAAAATTGAGTGACTACTGAACTATGATAGTCATTAAAGAGCATTTTACTTTTTTTCTTCCTATCCACCCAATTTGATCAAAACATGCCATTCCTCAATATAACAAGCAGATGGTCATGACTTCAATATTTCCAAATCAACAAAATCCACTTGACGATTATATGATGAATCGATGTTTTTATGATTCATGTGAAAATCCGCATATAACTTGTATGCTTCATCATGACCCCATTTTTAATAAATGCTTTTCACAGGTGTCTACTTTCCGAAAATCATTTTTTCAATACTTCTGAAGTTTCAGAAGCTTGAACGAAAATAAAGAGTTCGCTTTGTTTTCGTCTCCAGCCGAGCTAATTTAACAGTTCAGAAAAATGTTCCACGTTAATAAGCGTTTCGATAACCAGCAGGAGGCTGTGTATGGTGACAGCTGGAAGTATGGCAAAAACCGAATATAACCACCTCTAGTGAACTGGATTGCCATCAAGACGGTGAACGTGCACTTTATCTCCTACTTCCATTTCTTAATTTAGACTGTTATTGAAACGCCGATTTCCGTAGATCATTCCCCGAACACAATTTAGGTAGATTGACGATTCAAGAAATATAGGGGAGTCTGAATATTGAAATGTACGCAGATAGCCAAGAGAGGGACAAGAGTACCGCATCACGTCCGAATTCAATCCTGGCACTTCGCCTCGTGTGCATTTTTTTCAAAACACTATCATCTGAAACCTTCATTACATCTGTGTATCCAAGTCACCATGAATATTTTTGTACATGGGGTCGGGTATGTTGCGACAGTCAGTTTTTTCGACATAAATGGAAAAATTTTATTTGGAATTTTTCTAGATCATTCTTCACAAAACCCTCTGCATCTCTTTTAACACAAAGTTCATCATCTATAATTTGACTACCTTCCTCCGTGTACAAAGTATAATGAAAAATGTTGAAACAAGCACAAGAACTATTTACAATAATGTTTAAAAATACAGGAGAATATTATTCGATTTGAATATATTCAAAATTGACCGAAGGTACCAAATATTATGTCACAGTAAAAAAAATCCTCTAGATTTTTTTCAATTATAGTGTGATTTGATAATCAAATACCATTTTCGTATAGTCGAAAAAATAATGGTGATTATTTCTTTCGTCTATTAAATATCAGTAATCAATCAATCATATACGTTTGTTTTCTATCAGACAGGACCAATCAACACGCTCTATCAGCTTCTATTTGCATGGTACACAATAGTCACCGACTATTCAGCATGATACCTATATATCAAGGAACCTGTGCATCCTGAGATAGATAGGGTAATCGAGGCTACAATCCTTGACAATACAGTGTCATTTATATGACTGATATAAAGAATTGGAATCAAGAAATAATCTTCATGGGTAATATAACAAGACGTTGATAAATAGTTGACTATTTTTATTGCATCAAAATTTCGACTTTATTTTATAATAATTTAAAGAGACATTATTTTGGCACTAATAATCTGATGAAAATCCGAGAGCGAAGCTCGAAGGCTTTCATCTCTGATTATTAATGCCGAAATAATGTCGAGTAGAATTAATAAATACAAGTGAAATTTAGCAGCAATAAAATATTCGACAAGTAATCATGGTCGTGTTATACTTATGAAGATTATTTCTTGAATCCAATTCTTTATATCAGTCATATGAATGACACTGTATTGTCAGGGATTGTAACCTCGATTACCCTATCTCTTCGTTTTTGGTTTCTCCAAGCCGATTCATTTCCAAATACTCATACAGCTTCAATACGATTGATTATATTTGACATTTAAGAAGTACTGTCAGATGCATAGTTTCTTTGATATATAGGACATGTATTAGTCAAATTTTTGTCAAATCAAAATACAACAGCGTAGACAATTTATTATCCATTATAATTGAGACGTGTATCTTGTATATCTCAGATCACTACACAACATTGCTACAAATCATCTCGAATGATGAAAAAAATATATTAAATGACATGATGTACAAAACAGATCTCAACCTCGAGAATTTAGTGATGAAATTCCAAAATATTTGTTGGGAAACTGTTTATTCAGAAAACAATATAGAAATAGCCACAAAAAAATTCCTGGAGATCACTATAAATACTGTTAGCGAATGTACTAAAACTGTGAGAATCAAAAGAAAATATCATAAAAAAACACCTTGGATAACAAACGGTCTACTCACATCAGTCAACAAAAAAAAATCAATTATTCAAAAAACTCCAGAAAGATTCGAATAATCACGAACTACAAAGCCAGTATAAGAATCATAAAAACAAACTCACAGCTTTAATAAGAAAAGCAAAACAAAACTATTATGGAAACCTGATAAATACCAATCGGAACAATACAAAAACACTATGGGCGGTAGTGCAAGACCTCACAAAGACACAAAAGAAAAACAAAGCAATAACACATTTAAAAAATGAAACGGACGAAAAAATATTTGAACCGAGAAGCATTGCGGATGAGTTCAATAAAACATTCACCAATATGAGAAAGAAATTAGCAAATAACATAAAAACAGACAAAAACGTATCTTTTCAAAAATTCCGAACATTGAATTCGTTTGTTATGCTCAATACGGATTATCAAGAAATTAAATCTATTATCGGAGAACTGAAAAATAATAAATCACCTGGTTATGATGGTCTGAAATCAGAAACCCTCAAGTCTATATCAGAATATTTCATCGAACCATTAGTATTCATTATAAATAGATGTATGGCATTGGGATACTGGCCCTCGGATTTCAAGGACACTATCATTAGTCCAATATCCAAAAAGGGTAATAGTGATTTGGCTAGTAACTATAGACCTATATCACTTATAACAAACTTTACCAAAATTTTTGAAAAAGTTATCAAAAAAGACTAGTATCTTTCCTCAAGCAATATAAAATTCTTTCTGATAGACAGTTCGGTTTTAAAGAAAATGTGTCGACACAAGATGCAATTCTTCACCTAACTAACAACGTGTACTCTGCTTTGGACAAAAGTATGCCGTGCCTATGTGTGTTTATAGATCTAGCCAAAGCATTTGACATCGTAAGCCATATACCGAGTATATTCTATTAACACGTGTTTTTGTATTTCGTTTTGTTGTCACTCGTACTTGTAACTTACTGTATTTATATAGTGTGAGTGTCTTCTTTAATGTGTTTTTATCTATACCATTTTAATTATGTATTATGTGTATGAATAAAATTTATTATTATTTATATTTATAGGTATCATTCTGAATTGGTGAAAGAAAATAAGATCGCAGCGCCAACTATCGGAAGACGTTGAACTACGAATCACGGACAAAGTTTTTTGAGTTTACACGTGTTTATATAGCGTTTTGGCGGTCCGTTTACCTATTTATAAACACTTTGTGAAAATTGGTGATTTCTCGAACTGAAAAGTGATTGTGTTTCTATTAGACGACTTGAAAGATAGTTTCAGTACAGTTCACAAATAGTGTCCGTGTTTTAGGAAGTCATGATTTGAGATTAATTATGGATCTAGTTCAATCTGTTGATTAACGATAAGTATTTCCATACTAGATTTTTAGTTTCCCACTATTTCCTGCTTTGCATGAACAATGAAAAGTGCCAATCAAGACTCTTTCATCTTGAATAATGAAATTTCCATCTACCTGATGTGGTTCTGAGGAGAGTGCACTGGTTGGAAGGCAAAGGGCATACATTTTTAAATTCCCAACATCAGAATTCATTCTTCCACATAATACTTATGTCCTGCGTTCAGAACTGCTTCTCCCTCGGTGATACATCGGGAATTGTCTGAAGTTTTCAAGTGATCAAAAAAATCCATCAAACCAAGCTTCATCTAAAAAATAACCTTAAATTGCAGAAGCATTCAAAACTAATCCGAGTTAAAATACCTTCAATCCACCTTACTGAAACTATCTTTCAAGTCTTCTAATAGAAACACAATCACTTTTCAGCCAAAACGCCATATAAACACGTGTAAACTCAAAAAACTTTGTCCGTGATTCGTAGTTCAACGTCTTCCGATAGTTGGCGCTGCGATCTTATTTTCTTTCGTCAATAGTCGGTCACTATTGTTTACCACGCAAATAGTCGCTAATAGAGCGTGTTGATCGGTCTGTCAAATAAGAAACAAACGTATGATTGCTTGATGGCTGATATTTAATAGACGAAAGAAATAACCATAAATATAACACGACCTTGATTAATTATTGTCGACTATTTTATTGCTGTTAAATTTCTCTTGTATTTATTAATTTTACTCGACATTATTTTGGCATTAATAATCAGAGATGATTATTATGATATGATCATTGTTATTGTTTTCAAATTTTTTCACTTCCTACTGTGGGTATACAGAGGAAGATGATCAGATGCATGCTGGAGTATAAAAATACAGTGGATTCCATGAAAAATTGAGTATATTATGTTATATGTTTTTCTACAGAAAAATAAAAATTATAAAAAAAATTAATTGTATTCTTTAAAATCATATTTAAAAACAATAATCAATTTTGAATAACTTTTCCAAATAGTATAAATGTAGGTATTTTACTATCAATCAATTCCAAGCTAATATTTTCATGAATATGTTAAAGCCCCCACCACAGCAAATACAAATAAAACCCTCTGAGAGTACACCACTGTCAGATCCAATCAATAAGTTGTTGTTTGGTAATAGTTCTGCCTAATAATGAACTCAGGAATGCTCAAACCCCTTCGCTATTTAATGAGATATTAAATGAAAATCGATTCAATGTATGGTTAGGTGGAAAACAAATAAGGACTAACAAGCAGTCGCAAATTACCATTAAGAAGCATGAGCGTATAGAAGAAAGAAAGACACGGTGAGGGTTGCACTTTATAATCCGTCATATTAATAAAATATTTAAAAGTTGTCCGATTTTGTTGACACGAACATTACCTACTAATACAGAGACTTTTATTTGCATAGTATGGTTTTCTCTTGATTGGATTGAATTGGATTACTTTTATGGTCGTGTGGCATTTCTGTACCGTTTTCAGTCGAGACCTAGTTTGGCTCGTTCGATACGGCTCGAGTAGTATATGTCAGAACTCTGGAGTCTGGAGTGGACAGGAAGACGTGAATAAAAACAACCCCGAAAATATCGCAGTCTGCCTTCTGTGCTTGTAATGTAGTCAAACGGAGTATTGTTCGAAATTTGTTCAGTTTCTCAGTTATTTAAAATGTTCTGTTATTATAAGGATATATATTAATCAAATTACTTGTGTACTATTTTTCAACTAACAGAATACGGGGAAAGAGTTAGCTGAGAAGTAATAGAAAACGGAGTAGATCAATGATATGATTTTTCCACAACCGATCGAAAAGTTCCATGTTTGCGCTTCAAAAAGAAGCACAAAGTTGCACTTTATCGAAAGGTGAGGGGGGGGACAAAGTGACCAAAACACTATCTTGGAAACCATAATAGATAACCGTCAAATGTTTTTGCGCCATTTGACACCAGAGTAGGTAGGTGTTGAACGGTATTTGACAAATATAAACTATTTCATGAACAACGCGTTATTTTAAGAGATCGTCAAAAATCAATGAAAATCGATGAAATTAGTGAAATTTACTGCATTCTGCCGGAAATTGCTCAAGATGCAATGAATATCAGTTGCTCTTGAAATTTACTGCCAGAGAAGTCGAGAAGCAAATATGGAAAGCAGTCTGAACTTTTGAGTACATGGTACGATTCAATAGAAACCAAGAAGATATCAGAAAATATTCTACTTGCGTATTTTACAGAGAAAGCCAGGGTAATGAAATCCTCCACAATTTGGTCTATATACTCAATGCTGAGATTGTGACATTGACTTATTTTCAAATTTAGACTCACTGAACGAGTTAACCAGAAAAAAATAAGGAGTGAAGAAGGAGCTGAATGAAGTTCGAACTGATGCAACGCCTTCGCTGTCATTTTCGTTTGAGGGAAGCTTGAAGACAAAGGTTAAAACGATGCTTGTTAGTTATTCTGATATTCCATCAGAAATATATCTATTTTGGTAATTTACAGGTATTTATCAGGATTTTTTATTTAAGAAATTAGGAGTGAGTCATCAAGATTAAACCTATAAACATGCACCGTTTGAAAGTTTAACTACATGGAAATGATTTTTGTTGCTTGCGGTGGTTTGCCAAAGGAAATTGAGAGCCGTAGAGCTCTACCCAAATTTAGCCTAATTCAAGGTGCCTGGTGGGGGAGCAACTCTTCTTTAATTTCTGCTTCATTTTAAAAAATAATTATTTGATTCCCTCGACAGTTCCGAGCGCCTTGTCCACTCCCGACATCGTGATTTAAAATTTGATTGCCCACTTTGAGATGATTTGTAGTCAATAATCAGAAAGAATATAAATGATAACTTAGACTATGAGAGAAATACGGCCCTGGTACTCTTGGGATCTTCATCGCTACTTTCGAGTTGAGGTACCTGTTGGAACTCCTATACTTTTTTAACCCGTTGCCTAGTAGGCTGACCGCTTCAGTCTACGGTTAGTCCTAGGTACTTGTCCTGTGGCTGCCATGGTATATCTCTACCGGCGATAGAGATTATCTTGAGCTCGGTTAATCGAGCTCGTAATTAGTGCCATGTCGTCGGCCTACAGAACAATTTCGAAATACGCTGTTCTAGGTATGTCGCTGGTGTACAGTGAGTACATGGTGGGCGATAGAATTTGGATTTCTCTCGTATCTGAGAGAGATTGCACCTGAGAGTAATTTTGGGTTTTGACCCTGCTTGCGGATCATGACCACGATACCATTCCTCCACCCCTTCGGATAGTGTCTTAGTCACAGTAAGTTGTCGATTGGGTCTAACAACATAAGTATTTGGCTGTCCAGAAGCTTTGTTAGATATTGCGTCCACTCTGGTAGCCTTCTTTGCATTAGTACACTTCATGTGCGATCTAAGCTCTCCCTTTGAGGCAGGCAGAACGATATTGTCCTTATGCTCCTCAAGCATTGCTTTTTTCAGGTCTTCCAATAAGAAATCTCGTTTCCTGCTCATCGTCTCTGTTCACATTACGCTCGAACTGATGTTCCATTGTGAATAAATACATGAACAGATTTCATATATTCCTTGAAAGCTGCATCACATACGGTGACATAATTCAAAGTACGATAGGAGGGATAAACGAGCTGATTGGAGTCGTAGGGATATTAGGGGAAATTGGCAAGGTTTTGTCTATGTGCAATATCATCATGTTACATACTTTCTATTTCTCTCTTCCAAAGCACATTCTTTCAACTGAAGCTCTGGTTGCACAATGAGGTGTTACCAGAAACATAAAGCATTCAGAAATGTGAATGAACGCAATTTCCTACATACTTTTCGTTGTTTTTTTCTGAATATTACATAGATTTCTTTCTCTTTGAGAAGACATCTATCTAACAAAATTAGTTCAATCAGTCAGACTTGTACAGTCAAACGATAATCTTATCTGTAACATTTCGAATATTCCTTGATGGGTCCTCAATTAGTTTCTACCTACATCACCTTGCCAGTAATCATTTGAGGAGAAGATACTTTAGGTGTAAGTAATTTAGAATTGAGTAATTGAATCGCTGAAATGATGGCACTGTGTGTCGAAACAATTGTCGGCAGTAAATGTTATATTGTATAAATTGTGAAGATTTATTTTTGCTGTATTCATATAATACAGTTGTTTTTATTTTGAATGACTCCAAAGGAAAAACAGAGCTTTTTTGGTTTGATCTCTTTTTGAATCATTTTCCTAATCGGTATGTTTTGGAATTGAATGCATCTTCAAGAAATTCGTGCATTGTTTTCGCTATAGGTATCCAAAATAAAAGCTAGCTTAAAAATCCCAAAAGGTAATGAAACACATGGTGTTCCATTCAAAAAGTTCTGCTCCAGCTGACCAGTGTCTCAGCAGTTTGGGTGTAGCATTGGTCCTTCGAGACCTTATTGTTGAAATTTTTATTTCCGTTAACCGGCTGCACCCTCACGAGCAACCCTCCGAAGTAAGAGACTTATACGAGCTAGGCAAGATATGATATATAGGGACTATTTTTTCTCAAATGTAATATCTTCGATGGACAGCAACATACATTGTAGATAGGCAACTGTGATGTGAGTTGTCTAGATGCCAATTCCGGAGTGATGCTGTAGGATTTGCGGATTTTCCTAGAGCTGAAAAGTAAATATTCCGCTCTGGGTCGCCATGCCAAATGATAATAATATGTCTTCGAGTTAACTCTTTGAGGTCTGCGTATTATTCAAACGAAAGGTGAAAATATATTCAGTTCGGAAAACCAACTACCACAAAATTTTTCATTCATATGTTCAGGGTTCTCCATATGCATAGCCATCATATATTGCTAAGGAAAGCTCTCTTGTGACAGACTCTGTATACACCCCCACAAATAATTATATGCATTCATTACGATAACTACCTAGGTGAAGTAGACTTTTTTATAATAAATTAAATATATGTTATAACAGAGAAAAATGACAGTGCTACCCCTACAAAATAGTTATAATGCATTCTTGCTCCGAAGAACAGTCAATCTTCGTTGATACATTATCTACCAAATCGAATCATTCTCCTAAACAGTGTTTGTAATTATTTGGCGTTTTCCGTTTAAACATCACTGTTTCGTCAGGTTCACGCCTCGACACATTACCAGCAACTTCGCTGATCTATTTCCTTAGTAGTAGCGCTGTGCGTGCAAATTAAATAATGAGTTATATATACCAAACGGTTTAATTATTTTGATGAAGAGCTAAAGCTCTGCCGCTTCGCATATTCACAAAGTTTCCATTGTGATTGTTGAATTGTGTATTGATTCTGTATATTTCTGAATACAAAACTCACTATTGATGTTTCATTTCTAGTCCTTTGTGTTTTCGATCAGATTGGGAGAAGTTGAAGAATCAATATCGTATCTTTGAACTCTGTCGCAGTATCGTGAGGAGCAAAATAATTTCTGGACAAATATAATTTGCAAATGAATTATTCCAACGAAGGAAATCATAGAATGTCGATTTGAACATGTACATTATCTTGTCATGAGCCTAGAAGGCCTCTACGCATAATTACCGTCCAGTTTGCTTGATCAAGTTTGCAACAATAAATCCAACACACGAATCACACGATCAGTTCCTCTGTATAGGTCGCAGTGTCGCTATGTTGGAGGACGATGATATAGCGATGATATAGCGATGATCGGATCCTCATTGGCTTGAAAGCTCAAAAATAAAAAAAGGAATGAATTTGTTATGAAATAAATAGTTATTTGTATGTAAATGTGGACTGAATGTTCTCCAAACGATAGGAATAATTATTTGAGGAAAGAACAAAAAAGCTTATTGGAAGGTGCACTCATGACATTTGCACACGGTCAACGGTCAAGTTTACATAATTTGAGTCTTAAGTCTCATGCACCCTCCTTCCACCCCACTCCTCCTAGATCCGGCTCTAAAACTTGAACATCTGTAGCGGCCATGAAGTGAACATTACAAATGACAATTGAAGTAAATTAATACCCATGGAATCGAAGCGTGGTACAGAAATTGAGCGTCCAAATTTGTAATCAGTGGTCCCCGGATCGGTCCTCAGTTGGAACACTCCTTATGGAGCTACCCTGAACACAATAAATATATCACGAATAATACTGACTACATATATGTGACCAATGAATTGCCAGTAATTTTTATTGTTTTTTCAGTTAACCAGCCTATGCCAACCATCCATTCTCTCTTTGTCTCACGTAGGTAACACACACGCACATTCGACAAACATTCATCCTGAGTGTCAGTTGATTTTGGGCACCCAGAATTGTTATTACATGTAAAAATAGATGGTATATTGATCAACAATGAAGGCTGAAACACAATGGGAGTTTTACGTTTTTAGTTTAAATTTTCATAATTTTGGATATTTTTTAACGCGAAACTATTATTTCATCACGCCTCATAAATCGTGTTGGTGAAATTCAAGCTTAATTTTTCAATACTGTTTTGCATCTTTCGAGTATTTTATTTGTTGAATTGATATCCAAAATACCAAAACTTGAAACATATAACATAAAACTTCCATTGTGTCTACGGCTTAACAATGTACAGTCGACAAGCACTTGCAGTGAGTAGAGCGCGGAGATTGAAAATCAGAGAAATTTTGGTGGTGGAAATATAGACTTGGTGTGTTAATCGTGAGGAACGTGTGGCGTTTTTTCTAATTCAATTTGCACATAATTTTTGGGGATGAAATTCTGAATAGAAATCGGAGCTCAGTGATAGTGCCAGAATTTCAGTAGAACTGAAGTGATTTGCGGATTTTAAAATTAAGTGATTCCTAGACGATATTTGGAGGATTAGACGAAGACATCACAGAATGAGCTAGACACTGCATTTTTGCAACTAATTAATGCATAAAGTCTGGTACGAAGGCTATATGCATTTTAAAATAAAAATTCACTTTATTCCTATGTCAAGTTGTTGAAGATGTTCTTTGGAGAAAAGCTAATGTTTTATCGACAATATAAACAATCATATGGAACTGGATCCTATGGTAGACAACATGGTCTCCTAGTCAAGTCGAAGATCATCGAGGAAGAATATCCGCTAGTTGGAACTTGATATAATGAAACTACCAACTAATAGGTTGCGGTGAAATTTTGGATTCGATACCATCTATAGATGATACTGATCATCCACACTGGAAAGGAGAAAAATATTTATTTGGAATCTGAACTTTGGACCGGTTCAAAAAACGGGATAGTTTATAAATACAAATCATATTTTCTGAGAAAAGACTCGAAAATCTTCATTGTTATTAAGTACTTTGTTTTTCGAACGTCCATCCTGACATTAGTGTGGTCATTGTGGATATACCAGTCTGTGGTCACGCCATAATATATTATTGCAATCTTGTTTTCCTTAGTTTTGTCTGTTGAAATTATTGTGTTTTGCTTTTGAATTTTCATGAGTTCTGAGTCAAGTTTGGTAATGAGTTCTTACCTGAATATATAGGCTCTGCTTCCACTGCTTTGATATTTGATTGTGAAATATGTTGAAATTGCAAAGAAGAAAACTCTATGGAATATTTTGTATTAGGTAGAAACCTTCTATAGTTTTATATTAGTTTCTTTCAATTTTCATATCAAGTGTAGTTGTCGCATCAGTATGATATCAAAATGATGTCAAATATTCATGTGTGTTAACTAAACATGCGTATCACTACGATACCGATTCCACAGGCATTGGCTATCTTATTTCTCTCCAACAATGCTACCTAACCTAACCTAACCTAACCTAACCTAACCTAACCTAACCTAACCTAACCTAACCTAATATAACCTAACATAACCTAACATAACCTAACATAACCAAACATAACATAACATAACATACCTAACCTAACATAACCTAACCTAACCTAACATAACCTAACCTAACCTAACCTAACCCCACCTAACCCTCACTCAGCTAATATTTATCTAGAAATTGGCTTTAGTAGATATACTTGGAATTAATATCACTCTTTCGTGCAAGTAGCACGAACTTCCCATCAAGTAGATCCAGATAAAAGAGCCACTAGCCTTAGAAAAACAGATAGCTAATACTTATAACAGAAAATCAGGCTAGTGACCACATTTTGTCTTCAAGCAACATACATAGAACCAGTCTAGGGGCCTTCGTGCACTAAGACTGCAGGCCGGAAGTCAAAAAGGACTTTATTGAGTAAAACCAATTTTAGCCTTAAGCCTTAAGGGTACTAGGATATATGATCTGTTTGAGGGTAAAAACTGATAAATGAACCAAGAAAAGTTCAGTAAAGTGATATTGGAGTTCGGGTACATGATTATGAAGAATTTTTATACTATCGAACATCCTATGAAACAAAACAGCTCTCAAATCTATTAGGAGGAGGAGAGGATCTATGTGTAAGTAGCAGCGGTGCATAGTTTTATTCTAATTTCCTTTAGTAAGTCATTTATTCCTTAAATCAATCCAAATACATGTGAAGAAGTTTCAGAAACTCGCCCTCGGTTGATGTTTTCTTTTATCTACGTCCCAATTTGAACATAGTCTACATAGGGTAATTCCGAACTGATTTAATCTCTTTACTTGTATTTCAACTTTCTTAGATTTGATTCATGTTACTTTTTTCTCGTTCTCAAGTGAATTTGTAAATTTTTCAATGAATATAGTGTTAAAGTTACAATAGCTGTTACGTTATATACTCCTGTTATCGAACTTCTCAGTCTGTTGGATGTATCATTACTATAAATGGATGACTAAATATAATACAATACAAAATAATGGATCGTGTCGGAAGGCATATTTATATTATTATACTTCACCATACGTCTTCAGCTACGGGCTACGGATCCGTTGTTTTTTTACTTTTCCACCATCCAGTTTTTGTTAACATAACGAAATGACAAATTATGACGGATCGGTATTTTTTACTGGTTCCTAGTCTGTCATCTATATGAAAATGCTCATACAACTACATACGCCAGCACCGAAATAAAAAACGGATCAGAGAAAAACGGCCGTGACAGTGTGAACGAGTCGTTGGCATCACCAGGAGCCATAAGCTTTGTTGACGAAACGCGTGTCAAGTAAAATTGAAGTAGTTTTGATACCTATCTGGATCATCTATGTTTTTAAAAGGATGAGAGATGTTTGCTGGAGCGAGCTGAATTTGTAATATATATTTCGAGAGGTTGAATTAAATGATGTTCAAGCATAATTTTTCAGAGACCAATAACTTTTCTTACTTGCAATTTTTTGATGTCGCAATGACATATTGTTTTTGTTATTGTTACTGTTGTTTTATAATAATTATGGAGCCTGTTAAATAATAATCAACAGTGTTTGTAGGAATTTGACAGTTATGCCTTATTTTTGTTTGGATATGTAGTGATGTTAAAAAGTAATGAACCGTAATAATGAAGAGCTAGGTATTGATTTAAACGTTGGTTGTCCCCATATAACTGTGGTAGCGTATAATTACCGTAGGACTTTCTTTATCTGCCGGATGAATTTTGATATATGAATAATTGAATAGGTTTTGAGGATCCTGTCTTCTCTAGCACTAACTCCTCTTTCCATATGAATCAGACAGACTCCCAAGAGAAGTATTGGGTTCCTCTCACAAGTCGTCGACAACGGATGGAATCTTCTCTTTCTCCAATAATGGCTAAAAATGCAGTAGTTCGAGAAATTGGCTCTCTGATCAGTATGATATACACCAAAACCGTAACTGAGATACGGAGATGGCAAAGAAACGATCATTCGTAAAATATTTAGGACACAAAAAGTGGGCTCAATCTGAAATGACAGTAGCATCGGAAAACTACATATTATGAACTGAATACCACAGACTTCAATGGGACGATGCAAGTGTTCTGCATTCATATATACTATATGGTTCGGAATAGCAACAGACCAAAATATTTTCATGCTTCATATCGAGGTCCACGCAATAGTCACAGTACATTTTGAAAACAAGAGATGGCGCTGAAGATATATTCTACTATATATCTCCGGAATTTATATCTGAGGCATTTAATATTCAATTGGGCTAGCCAGCCCTCGCTGATAATTCGTAATAACCACGAAACCGGTACGTTTCCAATTCACCCCCACGCGTAATCTATAATTTTTGTGAACCTAGATGTTATTTATCATATGCAATAAACATTATCATCATAATTATTATTATTATGTCTCAATAGGAAACAGTTTTTCATCAAAATTACTATCCATGTCTATAGTTTTCCAATCATCTCTACGTCCCAGATAAGCACCTCATATTGGCTGAATCTTGATTTCATATTGGGCTGATACAGACAATATTCCCAATATTTTACCCAAAAGGTCTAAAGAAAATCCGTAAAATATGAGGCACAATTCCTACCACTTGGAAGAGAAGATAACCTTTTTTTCCACAATTTCTCTTGGTAAAAACTTGATTGAAAATGTCATAATATGAATAATATATAATAATAATAATACTCACTCATAAACACTCATAGAGTGTAACCAAAGGCATAGTGCGGGATAGAGAGAGGACGGCTATCATTATTATTTGCCGTGCACTCCGGGCCAACTCACTGATTTTTCACAAAATCACATTGCCTATCGAATCCTATGAAATTTGGAAAAATTTTCTCGATTTCCAGGATTCGAACCTGGCCAAATGTAAGAGGAAGAGCACCCAACTAAATTGAGGAAGGATAATAGTTAACCTGGAATGTATTGTAGTAAAACTGCACTAACTAATTTTCCTAATTTATTTAAAACACTATTTGAAACAAATATTCAACTAAAACATTTACTTCACTAATTTATTTATTACTGTGTCAGTCTCTATCTGTGAACTCTGGAACTATTATATTCGTAACTCTCTCTGGCTATCTCTGATTATCCAGCTTTTATACTCCCATCCACGACTCTCGATTATTCGGGAGTATAGAACATTTCATCATCTAGATGGCTCTTCGAACAGTATCGAAGCGATCGATTTTATTCTAGCTTGTTCTTGGCGATTCGTGGGCCAGCAGATATGCTGTAGTAGTTGAACGAGGGTGCATATTTAATTAGATCAGGGCCGGTCTCGGGGCCGGTCTCGAAATCGTTACATTGCCCCCTTCTCAAAGACGTTTCGCCCCGAAACGTCATTCTTGGAGTGTGAAAATATCTGGAAGATTCTCCATATCTGCACCTGGACGTTCGATGGAAGTAGCACTCCACAGTCTTCAAGTTGGGCCGAGAAAGATGGTTGCAGCACACCAGAATGTTGATACCGCTGGATCTGAATATTGTCTCCAACATGCTTCTTATAACTCTCCAGTCCAGCCCATCAAGCCCACAGGCCAATTTTGTGATTGCCAGGTCCACAATATTCTGGTCCAGCATCGTGACTCTTAATCTCGTAAGGCTCTTCCAAACATCTTCATAAGACGGCTTATCTCGAGAACGCTTCTTGGTAACCAGATAGTAGATGTTTCTTTGGCCTTTCCTCAGCTGTAACACCCCTCCAACTTCCGGGTTCTGTTCTCTCAGTTCCTGGAGTCGACCGAACTTCTTGGAGAATACTACGGCAATGCTTCTGGACATTTGGAGATCTTCTGCCACACAGTGAGCTAACGCGTAGTTGGCAGGCGCCTTGAAAAGGTCTCGTAGCTCCTCTCGGGTTAATCCATGTTGAACTCTCTGTCCGTTTGAGTACAGGGACATGAACTTCTGATACGTCATTTCATCCTCCGTTGGTCTGACGGTGCGGACTTGGTCGTGGTTTCCGGCATAAGGGGACCACCTATTGAAGTGGACTACCCTAGGTTTTTCTCGTGGTGGCTTATGTATTCGATAGACAAGGTCGTTTATCCCTTTCATTATCTTGTATGGACCTTCCCACGAGTTCCGAAGTTTCGGTGATAGTCCACGACGACGTTTGGGGTTGTATATCGAGACAAGGTCACCTGTCTGATATCCGCCTTGATGTCGTAGGTCTCTTTCATTCTGTCGCTGGCACTCTGGATGTTCAAACGGACCCGTTCATGGATGTCGTCCATTCTCTGTCGTAGTTTGCTGACGTAATCATCTCCCGCAGTGTCTTGTCCTGGTGGCGTCCCAAACTTCAGGTCACATGGAAGTCGCAGCTCTCGGCCCATAATAACACTAGCAGGGGTTTGGCTGGTTGACTCATGAACTGCGTAACGATACGCCATCAGAAACAGATGAAAGTACTGGTCCCAATCTTTTTGGTGGTCACAGACTACCTTGGACAGGTGGCGGTTTATTGTCTTATTCATCCGCTCCACCATTCGATCTGCGGATGTAGAGCTGTGGTTCTCGTCTTATGGATGTTCAGCATCTGACACATCTCCTGGAACAGGTTTGACTCGAAATTCCTGCCTTGATCCGAATGCAGCTCTAACGGGACACCGAATCGACAAATCTTCTCCTTCACCAAGACGTCGGCAACGGTAATAGCTTCTTGGTTGGGCAGGGCATAAGCTTCGGCCCACTTGCTGAAGTAGTCCATCGCCACAAGGATGTACTTGTTCCCGTGTTCAGATTGTGGGAACGGGCCAGCGATGTCATTGGAGATCCTTTCGAATGGGCTGCCCACATTGTACTAGCGCATCGGGGCCTTAGGTCTTGTTCGAGGCCCATTACTTGCAGCGCATACAGCACATTTTCTGCACGAGCCCTTGACGTCAGCTTGACAATTGGCCCATTAGAACCATTGCCTAACTTCCTGGAGGGCCTTCGTCACTCCCAGATGTCCTCCGGTGACCCCATCATGGATTTCTCGGAGCACTTCCTGTCTTCTACTCCTGGGAACTACTACCTGACGTCTTTCTCCCCCGCCATCCTCCGACTCCAACACACGCTTCAAGACTCCATTGTCTGAGGTGAAAGAGTTCCATTGGGCCCTGTAATTTTTAACGACTGGAGAGCAACTGGCTATTTCCTGCCACGACGGTCTTCGCTCACTCTTCTTCCAGCCGATGACTTACCAAGATCTGGATCTTTCTCTTGGTCTTTCTGGATCTTGTGGTCATTCCAGTTATCATCGACCGCCGTGGTTCTGCAGTGTCGACTCCTTTTCCTCTGCTCGTCGGCAGTGCGAACAGTCGTCTGGGCATGATCTTCGCGATAGGGCATCCGCATTCTTATGGCTGGTCCTCGCCCGATGTTCGATCTCAAAGTCGAATTCTTGGAGCCTCTCGATCCAACGTGCCACTTGACCCTCGGGATTCTTGAATTGTAGGAGCCATTTGAGAGCTGCATGATCAGTTCTCAGTAGGAATCTTCGTCCATACACGTATTTGTAGAAGTGCTCTACTCCCTTAACCATGGCCAACAGCTCCCGCCTGGTGACACAGTAATTGCGCTTCGGTTTACTAAGAGTCTTGCTGAAGTAACCGATGACCTTCTCCTGTCCTTCTCGGATCTGAGACAGGACAGCTCCAAGTCCCACATTACTTGTGTCCGTATCTAAAATGAATTTTCCGTCCGGAAGAGGATAGCTCAGAATTGGTGCGTTGATAATGCTCCTTTCAGCTTCCTGGATGAGTCTTGGCATTTTTCAGACCACTGGAACTTTGTTTGCCCTTCTGTAAGCCTGGTCAGTGGTTTAGCGATGTTAGCAAATCCCATTACGTATCGGCGATAGTAAGTGCCAAGAAAACTTCGAAGCTGTATGTGTTCCGGAACGGGCCATGCCTTAACAGCTTTGATCTTCTAATCATCTACTGCCACTCCTTTCCCAGAGACAACGTGGCCGAGATATCGTACTTCTTTCTGGAACAGATGACATTTCTTGGGGCTCAATTTCAGTCCGGAGCTTCTCAGTCGCTGGAATACCTCCTCCAAGTTTTTCACATGGTCCTCGAACGATCTGCCAATCACAATAATGTCGTCGAGATACACCAGACACGTCTTCCATGATAGTCCTTTCAAAACCGTCTCCATCGATCTTTCGAAAGAGGCTGGAGCATTGCAGAGGCCAAATGGCATAACTGTGAACTGCCACAAACCTGAACCGACGGTGAAGGCTGTCTTTTCTCGATCTTCCTGGGCCAGTTCTACCTGCCAGTATCCGCTCTTCAAATTTAAGGTCGAGAAAATTGTAGATCCAGCCAGCGTGTCTAGCGTGTCGTCTATTCTTCGTAGAGGGTAACTTTCCTTTTTCGTCAGGTTGTTAAGTTGACGATAGTCAACACAAAAGCGTGTTGATCCGCCTGTCTTCTTTACCAACACGACTGAAGAGGACCAGGGACTGTCGAATGGTTCGATGACTCCATCCTTCTCCATATCTCTGACTATTTTATCAGCCTCTTCTTTCTTGGCAAGGGGAAGTCTCCTGGCTGATTGTCGGATCGGTCGAGCATTCCCAGTGTCGATCTTATGCTGAACCACCTTTGTTCTACCGCCTCTGCCTACTCCGGTATCGAAGATGTCCTGATACTTCCTGACTAGTTCCCTCAGTTTGGTTTTTTGTGCTGGCCCCATGTCTTTGGGCGAGATAGCAACCAACTTCTCCAATTCTGCTGGCATGTTACTGGCTTGGCTAACAGTGCCGCGTACACTCCTAATCACAGAGGAAATTGACGAGCAGTGCCCCAAAATTGTTCCCTTCTTCAAGGTCACCGGGTAATAATTGACATTCATTACCCTTACCGGCACAAATTTATCAGCACGCAACAAGGTTTTTCCTAGTGCAATTCCTCGTCAAATTTTCTCATCATGTAGCTTGGGCTCGATCTACACCACGTTTCCACTGCTCGCACCTCCATCCAGGCGAGCCTCCAAAATGGTTTCAGCCCTCCCCGGTACGCTTACGTCTTCAGCCAGCAGAACTCGAACCATTTCTTCATTTCTCACGTGAAGAACCAGCTCTTTTCTCCGTTCACACAAAGGACGCCGTCTTTAAAATTCAGCTCGAATCCTCTGGAATTCATTATGTCCATTCCAATTATTGCCTCGTCCTCGATATCTGGTACTAGAGCCTGGTGTTTCACTGTAGTGCTGCCCTAAGTCAGTTTAATTGGAAACTCACCATACACAGTTGCCGGTTCTCCTGTTGCTGTGCGTAGCTTCCAATTCGACGATTCAATTCTTGCCGGTGTTTTGGCAAAAGTAGGTCCAACGATTGTCCTAGTCGCACCTGTATCTAGCAGCATGGTGCGAGGCTCGTTGTTGATGAGACCGTCTACAAAAACACATTTGTTCAGTCGTTGCAGGACAGCGACATATGCATTGTTATTTGGGGCTTGCTGGATACAGGCCGACGACTGCCCCTCCTCATCGACCTTCTTTAGTATTCCTGCGTCGATTCTTTTAATGTTGGGCATTTGCTACGTACATGTCCAACTTTTCCGCAATTCCAGCATCTTATTGGTATTTTCACAGGCATAACTTCCTTCATCACTTTTCGCATCACAACTTCCATATTAGTAGGATCCTGTGGGTCTTCCTGGATCATCCTGACTCTACTCTGGCTTTTGCAGGATTGCTTTGCTGCTTCGAATTCCAGAGCGCGTGCCAATGCATCTACGAGATGTGCAGGGCGAGCTAGTGTTAGGGCTTGTCGGGTTTCTTGGTCACAGAGTCCATCCAAAAATGCCTGAACCGCTAGTCGCTCCATAATATTTTCCGGCGTAGCTGGGTACGCAAGACGAACCAAGCGTGCAATATCGGCAAATTCTTGCAAGGACTCGCTTGATTTCTGGCATCGATTCTTCAGATGTGAATGGTACACGTGTTCTAGGTGGGCCTGACCATACCGTAGTTCTAGATGTTTAATCAGCTGTTCATAGTCCTCCTGTTGTTGGGTGGTGAGGGTCTGTGAAATGTTTGTGGCATCGCCACGCAATGCCAGTGTCAATGCTGAAGCTTTTTCCCCAGCATTCCAACCATTTGCTTTGGCAGCAGCTTCGAATTGTCGGCAGTAGTTTGCTCATGGAGTATTTCCGTCGAACTGAGGCGGTTCCAATGCGAGTTTTCCAGGTTCGGCACTAATCTTGAAATCTTTTATTCCTCTTTGGACTTCGCCTAAGTCGTCTAGTCCAGCATCGAATTTTTGTTGCCCGTTTCTCTGGTGTATGCAGTATTAATTTGCTTTTCCAACTTACTAATTGTTTCCTTTATACTACCGATTTCTGTCTCGATTCTTCCCTTTATTTCATCGTGGAGCGTTACTTAATTTTTTTTTATTTCTTCCTCCATGCCATCTTTGATTTTCTCCATCTCTACTTCAACAGTTCCCATTCGATTCGCTACACCACAAAGTTCTCTTCTCAAGCCTTATGAGTTTTCTAGGAGCTTCTCTTCTAGGTTTCTCGAATTTTCTAGAAGTTTTTCTTTTAGATTCTTCAAATTCCCTTGAAGCTTTTCTTGAAGTTCTTTCAGACTCACGTAATTTTGTTGAAGTTCCTCCTTCAAACTTTTCGTGGTTTCCTCGAGTTTGTTCATTACAGCACTCATATCGATTCCAGAAACTTCGAACAAAAATGTTGCGGGGTCTTCTCTTTCTTCAATCATTCCATCTGAAAGTCTTTTCTGGAGTACGGCCTTCTTTCCAGTTGTTTCTTACTCACGCTCCTCTAACTCTTGCTCTAATTCACTAACTTTAAGGTCAACTAGGTAAACTCTCCTCGGAAACATTTTGTCTTTAATAGTTTTTAAACGGAATATCAGTCTATTATTTATTTCCCACAAACGGTTTTCAGTTTATTGTCCGGCGAAGCGCAAAACTGCCCACTTTGCACTCAAATGTTCAACGGGTCACTAACTGTCTATTAGGCGCGATAAATGTCAGTTTTTCAACGTGACGAACACTTTAACACTTATTTATTTTAAACATCCGACTTCTGACAACAAATGTAGTAAAACTGCACTAACTAATTTTGATGATTTATTTAAAACACTATTTGAAACAATTATTCAACTAAAACATTTACTTCACTAATTTATTTATTACTGTGTCAGTTTCTATCTGTGAACTCTGGAACTATTATATTCGTAACTCTCTCTGGCTATCTCTGATTATACAGCTCATATACTCCCAAGCAGATTCCATCCACGACTCTCGATTATTCGGGAGTATAGAACATTTCATCTAGATGGCTCTTCGAACAGTATCGAAACGATCGAGTTTATTCCAGCTTGTTCTCGGCGATTCGTGGGCCAGCAGATATGCTGTCGTAGTTGAACGAGGGTGCATAATTAATTAGATCAGGGCCGGTCTCGAAATCGTTACAGTATTGACCAGTAGAGGTTATATTATGATTTGTAATTAGGATTTTTAGAATAATTCATTTTTTAGGCGAATACAATAGAATACAAATAGAATTACCGAAAGGATTCCTATATCAAAGAAAGGATTTTTTACATTTCATCATTGCATGTCACACTTGCCCCGACATAAAATGTTATGGGGGATAGTGTGACCTATTTGTCGGGGTAAGTGTGAACCTGTTTCATTTGGCCAATCTAAACAGTAATAACAAACAATATACCTGGAATGTGGAAAACATTGAAACACTCTCGAGGATGAAATAACAACTGTACTTCCATCACCACTCGTCAGAAGATGTGGATGAATGAAATTCTCATTCGATTTTTCTTATTTCCACCATTTCTTTTCAACGAGTAGTTTTTGTTTTTTTTCAATTTGGCATTTCAAATTCAATATTATTGAGTTCATAACTATGTTTTGAATAATGATATCTCAAAACAAACAAATTGGGGTGAAAGTTCCTTCACTGTTTGATCACACTTGCTCCAAAGAGAGATTTACGTGAATTGATATCACACTTGCCCCAAATTCCCGGGGAAGTGTGACCTATGGACATGTATATATGAATATATAAATAAAATTCATAGAATACGTTTTTCGACACTTTTCTGTGGCGTATTACAAAGACTGACATTCGAAGAGAACACCTGCAAAATTTCATTGTTATATTATAATAAAAATAATAATACTCCCTAATAAACACTCATAGAGTGTACCCAAAGGCATAGCCTGTGCGGACAGATAGATGAGATAGACTTAATTAAATGCGAACTAATGAAAATCACAGTCACACTTACCCGAGCTTACCTTATTAAAATTGTTTTGAAATACCCTAGTTTAATTGTCAACATGGTAAAGAATCATACATAGTGTGAATTTTCTGGGATGCAAAATGTATGATTACATCCTAGTAATACTCGAATTTTGTTATCGTTTCCACTATACGTTTCAGATCAACAGCAAGTCTTTGGTAAATTACTTTCAATTTCTGAGCACTCAGAAAGCCGTTCCGCAATCTGAAGATATATTCAGTGTATCTGAGAATAACTTTTATATTTTGCATCCACTCGATAATACTGTATGAAGCAATTCATTGACGTATCGCTCCTTCATCAAGATTTTAATTGTTGTCATGCAGCGGTCCTCTCTTGAACATGACGCGTAAAGCAGCTCACAATGCACAGACCTTATCGCTTCAGGTCATAGAAAAGGTTGCACCACAACCACTTTGTTATTAACCTTTCCTATTAAGCGAGAGCTAACACCGCTTCCTAATCACGTCTTTTAACCTTTGCCATATATTGCTTTTATGCTCTGTTTCAGAAAACTTTCATATCTTGGGTAAAGTGGAGACAAAAAGTATTTGATCACTTCGTGTATGCGACACTGGAAGTTGAAAATTAATTGATAGCAGGTTTACTCCAGATAGTCCATCTCGCTATGTTAAAAAAAGACATCCCGTGTGCAGGTTAATGATTAAGTATGGAGAGTGGCATGAGTGTGTCCAGGGTAATAGACATTAGTTGATAACCAGGGTATTCTCAGTTTATTTTTATTCAATAAGATCAATTTTGTAGTTGACGACAGATAATCTTTTTGTTGATGAAACACTCATATATTATAAAAGTTTAATTTGTATTTACTTATTCACGACCTGACAGAAGTGAATCAATGAAGGTGGATTCCTACAGGCATAAATGTGGCAGATGAAGCTACGAAAAAGAACAACTCTAGACAGAAAGACATATCTGACGAAATGTTCAAGGGTCCAAATTTCTTGAAAAACTCAAAAGAAAAGTGGTCAAGAGAGGAAGAAATGGATTTGTCGGAAACAGTTAAATTGAACTCAAGAAAATATTCATTGGTACTATCTATATGTACATTTCACGAATGATTTTGCACCAGACGTGAAAACGTTCTTCAAATGGCTTTAACTCATTAGAAGTACAGCTTGGACGATTTATAGAAAGCGTGAAAACTACTCCGCTGAAAATAAATGACGTTTCCGTCAAGCCCAACAAGATAGTTACAGAGAAGAAATTAAACTTTTGAATGATGGAAGGCAGATGAAAAAAGGCAACAAGATAATTAATTTGTGTCTAGAGATCACAAGGGTTTTGGAAATGGCAGTAGGATTGATCTGGCTCAATACTTGGGAGAACAAACAAAGAGACATATAATTTTACATCCGAAGCATCGATATACTCGGATACTCATTCGCCATTTCATGAAAAATAACAAGGGTTCATTTTGTTCTCAATGAGCTACGGCAAAGGTTTTGGATTGTCAATAGACTTAGCAGTAGTAAAGGTCTCATTTTTAAATTGTCAGTATTGTAAGAATATGAGAGCCAAACGAGTTTTACCCATCATTGATCAACTTCCCAGAGCTAGACTCACTCCTAACACAAGGGCTTTTGTGAATGTCGGTTTGGACTATTTCGGTCTTTTTTGGGAAAGATGGGATATTTACCAGTAAGAGCCATTCACCTAGAACTTTCACCTTCTTTGAACTCAGATTCCAACCATATGGCAAGAAAAACAGAATATCTTCCCACCCTCAATAAAAGGAACAAATGGACTTTGGATTGGGTACCAATTAAAGAAAATGATATCGTTGTAGTGGTGAACGATCATACTCCAAGGTATGAATGTAAGTTGGGAAAAATTTTCCAAACATATCCAGGTACCGACGGCAGAATTGGAGTTGAAGATCATTCATTTATCGGCGCCCTGTTTCAAGATATGCAGCTAGAATTGAAACCTCAGTGAATTTCTTCACCGAATGGGAGAATATTAAAAATTAAATAATATCTCTGGTATTTTCAGTTCATTTTTATTCAGCAAATATATATTTGATGACAGAGACAGATCTTTTTGATAAGTTAATAAAACACCCATATAAAAGTATTATATTCTATTTTTTCATCGGGAATAAGAAATAATTCGAGAGAGAGAGAGAGAAATCTAAACACAGGGATTCCTGAAGAATACAATACCTGTCGTTTCAAAAGAGGAGGACAAGGGGGTATTTGGTAGGCTGAAATATAAATGAATTGATAAATGCTTACGTGAGAAAGTAAAATTGCCGAATGTCATTATCACAGCATTGTTCTTCTCCAAGACAAGCACATATCTATGTGCATAGAAGTTGACTGAAATCAGATTAAAATTTTTGAGCACATCTTCCACGACTGCAAGAGCACTTTGTAGGCGAAATTACTTGTTCTGGTCGACACGGAAGGTCACAAAGTTCTGGCACCAATGTTCCATCTTCAATCATCCAGATTGTAGTAGTGGGGAAACACAAGGATGCGGAATTTTTTTGGTATTATTCTGACATACCCTGTATAGGACAGAGATACTTATTTCCGTACGAAGTATGCATTGTAATCATAGATTATCTTTGTGATTTAATATCACTCTCCTCATTAGGAAGATGAAAGAAATTCTGAAACAATTATATTTCTTTTCCTCAATCAGTGGACTTTTGTATCAGTTCTAGAATCGCTATTCTAGATTCCCTTTGTATCGCATTTTCAGTGACATACTTTCTTTTAATTAGTTTTCACCCAATTTTAATAATCTTTTTGTGACCTCTCAAGTGTAACAATTTGAAATTACTGATCCACTTTTTATTGTTCTGTAATGAGTTGTTGGGGAGCTTACGTCTTTTGACTTGAATTTATATAGACGAGGGTGTTTCGCGAAAAAATGGTCCTAGACTCGGAGTACATTATGGTGCATCCATGTTTATCATCGATAAAACAATGGTACTCTCCCTCATGAATAGTAACATAAGTTCACCCAAAGACATACCCTCCTGGTGTGAGAAACATTATCATATACCGTGGAACTTAGTGAGTTATTCAAGAGAAGCTGCTCCTGAGGGGTGAAACCGGTTGACGAATAGAACAAATTGAACAAATTGAACAAAAATTGAATGTTGGACCCATTTTTTATGGTTTAGCAAAACTCAATGATAAACAAACGACTTAGGAATTGACAGTATCAATATGAATATGATGAAAATTATCGTATGGGCCGTGGTGGCGTGTGGGTTGAGCGCACGCTTCTTAATTCGATCACCCGTTGGTGCATGGGCTATAAATAAGTAAGATTAGCGGTCTCGTGCATGACATCACACGTTTTAAAAGGTGATATTTCTGAGACTAGTCTTGGTCTTGATACAATACCAAGATCAAGACTTAATAAATCTTCCCAAGACTTGACTTTAGAGACCAAGACCAAGACCAAGACCAAGACCAAGACCAAGACCAAGACCAAGACCAAGACCAAGACCAAGACCAAGACCAAGACCAAGACCAAGACCAAGACCAAGACCAAGACCAAGACCAAGACCAAGACCAAGACCAAGACCAAGACCAAGACCAAGACCAAGACCAAGACCAAGACCAAGACCAAGACCAAGACCAAGACCAAGACCAAGACCAAGACCAAGACCAAGACCAAGACCAAGACCAAGACCAAGACCAAGACCAAGACCAAGACCAAGACCAAGACCAAGACCAAGACCAAGACCAAGACCAAGACCAAGACCAAGACCAAGACCAAGACCAAGACCAAGACCAAGACCAAGACCAAGACCAAGACCAAGACCAAGACCAAGACCAAGACCAAGACCAAGACCAAGACCAAGACCAAGACCAAGACCAAGACCAAGACCAAGACCAAGACCAAGACCAAGACCAAGACCAAGACCAAGACCAAGACCAAGACCAAGACCAAGACCAAGACCAAGACCAAGACCAAGACCAAGACCAAGACCAAGACCAAGACCAAGACCAAGACCAAGACCAAGACCAAGACCAAGACCAAGACCAAGACCAAGACCAAGACCAAGACCAAGACCAAGACCAAGACCAAGACCAAGACCAAGACCAAGACCAAGACCAAGACCAAGACCAAGACCAAGACCAAGACCAAGACCAAGACCAAGACCAAGACCAAGACCAAGACCAAGACCAAGACCAAGACCAAGACCAAGACCAAGACCAAGACCAAGACCAAGACCAAGACCAAGACCAAGACCAAGACCAAGACCAAGACCAAGACCAAGACCAAGACCAAGACCAAGACCAAGACCAAGACCAAGACCAAGACCAAGACCAAGACCAAAGACCAAGACCAAGACCAAGACCAAGACCAAGACCAAGAAATTTTGATCGTATCTTGGCGTTGTGAGCCTCTTTCAAAGACTCCTTGAACATATCTATAGCTTTGGAATATTCTGGTCTGGCCTCAGGGTTGAAATTGTTGTACCATTCATGGTATACTGTCTGCTTGAACCAGGGTTTATCAGATAATGTTCTGTTCGATGTGTTTGTCATATATTTACATCTCCATAACTAAAATCTCAATAATCGTCTCAGAGCATTGTGTTGGAGCTCTTTTCCATGGAAATGCTGAAAAAACATGCGAAGACCATCCTGAAACGCAGGGCAGTATTGTGCTGCTCGATGGTATAGGTAATCAACAAAGAGAGAAGATGAGGTTGTTGTTGGAGTTTCCATGTGGAACACCAACTTTTATAGTGTATGAATCAGAATTGGTGTTGAGGAAGTATTTCTGATCAGTGAATTGAAATTTCTTGCCGCAGTGAGTAAAAAATTAAACTGCAACGAACATTGAATGCTTGCATGCAATTTGTTTGTTGCATACCTTACGTAAAATATATCACTCCTTTCTTGGTTAAAATAAATGAGCCAAATACAACTTCTAGAATTCCTATAGTCATTTATATAGTCAATTACTCAGTCAAAATGAGAATACTCGATAAACCTCATAACACAGAATATATTATGTGCTCATAATCATACCCATCAAGACAAAAGTAATTTTTCATATACCGCACGTGATCACTTAAATATTTTTTTAACTTTCCTGAATATTTTTGCTCTCGAAAAGAGAGATAATATCGCACTTACTCATTATCTGACTTCAATAGTTTACATATAATGTATAAGTTTTCGTAACAAATCTACTAAATATCTGATTTTAAAGATCACTAGGTATATGACGATGTTTCTTTATCGGTTTCTCGTTTGATTTCGGAATAGCTTCCGTATGCAAATATATGGAAGGGTTGAAGATCGCCTTCAGCTAACCCTTTTCTCTTTGTGTTTGAATTGTATGGTTTGTGCACAATAAACGTTAATATTATCGTTGATATTATATTCAAACTAGTGGTACTGCCTGAGACCTGATTATCACCTTTGGCTCCATATCTATAAAAGTTCCAACTGCAATCTCACAAAACTCTGCCTTCAGTAGAAAGAAATTCTTGTGGTTGATATCACTTTTCATATTACATAGAGCTACATTGCAAACCAGTATTGAACGAAAGAGGAACGCTCCTAATGAACATGGACCTGGCAGAAAATCTATATTGACAATTCAGCAACTAAGTTTGTATCTTCCTTAGAAAATAGACAACTTCGAACAGCAACACTGGCCTTTGTGTATACCACATAAAAACCAAAAGTGCGTTTCAGAAACTTGGATTGAAAATTCCGAAACAATAACTTTCTCATAATGCCGGCTTCTTATACAAACCAGAACTACCGATTCTAAACCGGGGGTCGGCGAAGAGTGGATCGAATTTGTAACTCATTTGATTTTCATGCAATGAAATAAAATTTAATAATACGACATGAAACTAGAGTGTTTCAGACAAGTGAATCAGATTCATGTCACTTCCGGTTTCACCTGGTATATTTTAACTACTTTTGCTTCCATATGACTTTCTGAACACAACCACGTGTCCATATTTAATTTTTGTAACCAATTTTTTTTAAAACTAAGATAAAGTTTTTGGCATACCCAGCAGAAGGGAAGATAAAAATTAGAACTGAATTAAAAATATGTGAATCCCCGGTTGATTCATTCGAACCAAGGACCTTTTGGTTTCCGGCCAAAAGCATAAACCTCTGCGCTATTGATTCTATTTCCAAAACCAGCGATTTCCATTTGAAATTCAGCTATGTGTTAGTATGCTATTGATCAGGGATAGTTTTGATAATATAAACAATTCTCGCACACCCGGTGAAATTTTTATATTGATGGCTATTGCTAATTAAGTACAGTCCTACAACTTTGGAAAAAATAGAACATTATTTTTTTTGGTCAAAATGTACCTGCTATATAAAATATAATATTTAAATTGATAGGTTTACTTTTTGTTCAATGGCAACATGGTGGCTCTTCGGATTAATTCGATACCGTGCACTATTAGGTTTCAAACAGATTTTCGATAAAAAACTTAGAAAGATTGCGTTAAATTTTTCTCAAAATGAAGCACCTTCTTGGAGATTGAAATAAATTAAAATGCATCGAGTAACCTGTGACCAACACAACTGATAAAACAATGTCAATAAGGAAAGTTAATGTAATGTTAATAATGCAAGGAGTTATATCATTAGTTTTTGGACAAAAACAATAAAGATGTGTTCTTTCCAAAATTCTTAAACTGTAATCAGTGATTTGAACATATCCAGAGACCACTACTTGAACAAAATGATTAAAAAAAAATAGGTCACGAAAAGTGACAAGTTATACATGGTTGTATCCAGAATGCTTTATGGAGAGAAAAAAGTGAAAATATAACACGTGTCCCATTTAAGAGTCGAAAGTCACTTCCGTTTAAACCGAAATTAGCATAATGCTGAGTCATTTGTCAAAAAATACAGTTTCATGTCATTTACATATATTCCGAATTCGATTTCATTGTCTTCAATAACAAAAAAGTCATGGGGGCGAGCCACCTTTCGTATTCACCTGTCATATGAAGTCTCCTTTTTCAGGTTCCTACAATAAAAACAATTATATGTTGTTCAAGAGACAAATGACACAATGTAGGAATTGGCGGTAAGGATTTCCGAGTAATACTTCTTGAGGCAATGCAGTCAAAAGCTTGTATTATCTCGATAACATTGGAAAAAAATCCTATTCATTATCTTTATCAACATGGGAACAAATGATAGCCCAACATCTAGAATATTTTTGAGAGGTATCTTATTTACTGGAAATCTGTTATCTCGAAGGTCACGGAAAAAGCTATTAGCATCGAGTCCTTGAAATATTCAGACATCGGAGATCACTGGTGACCTGTTTCATTGTGGCAATTCCAGTAGATATTTCCAAGGCATTTGATTGCGTGAGGCACCAGATTGTGTATCTAGGTTTCTCCCAGTTGTGTATCTAGGTTTCTCTCAGATAGATCACTTTACCTAGTGGTTGATGAAGTTTCATTGAACATTCTACCAATAAATGCTGTTGTTCCGCATAGATCTACTGTTTCTTCCCCACATATATGATTTATTGAGAGCTAACTCAAGTCCAGTTCACCAACTTTGTGAATGATAATACACTTCACATCGCTTTGTTTCCAAAAGCGAAGCCGATATCAGCTCGTGAAACCAATAAAAAATGGTAGAGGACAGTGAACGATGCAACTATAGACAAAAATTCTAGAATGGGGATTCGCAAACGTGATGGAATTCAAATCGAACAAAACACAAGCATATTATTCCACTAGAAAGGGATAAGGGAAGCAATAGAGATCCACAAGCATATGGAGAATTTCAATAGGCAGACAACCTCAACTAGATATGAAATGCCATCCTCAAAATCGCTAGGGGAGGGATAGAGAAGAACGAGCCAATGACATCAGGTGGAAAAATGTTATCGAATAACACCACGAACCAAGAAACTGTAATTCATGTGCAAAACTATCCAAGGCATCATAAATACTGTTTACGAAATAGGAAATCTTTATTTTGCAATGCTCTGTCACGTTTTCATCCGAACGAATGAATATCCATGCTCGGTTTTCCCAAATTTTACCTGTCTTAGAATGCTGAAGTCCGGACACCCCATCTTATACTCGCCTTCAATGAATTTAGAGTTTCAATAGTCAATGCTCTTCAAAAATCTCATCAATGGTACCACACCTAACAGTTCCATCAAGATTGATCTAAAGAGCTCAGTCTTCCCAACTCTTTCGTGCCTGAATCATTGCCGAATATGTATTTCTCGGGGCAACTAATTCATTATTCGTTATTCATTATCAATCTTATGAAGAAGCCCATATCCTCTCATGCTCTGGATATATTTATTGTAATTTTTTCGAATTTATTTGGATCACCAAAGTTCAAACATATTATGTTCGCTATTATGAAATATATCCCATTCCATTATTCGATCCAGTACTGTCATCTATACTTAAAATGTAATTTATCGTATGACTATAGAAATTAAATTTTTCTTATCAATGCGACTGTTCCAAATGAAAATCGACTAATTAAATTTTCACAATAAAGATTATTTTTGGATGACAAATCCTCCATTCAATTATGCAGTTCGGAGAAATATGTTGAAACTTCTGAATTAATTGGGGTGGATTTTTTAAATAGGATTGGAGCCGTCTGGCAGGAGGAAATTTACGAATTGCGACGTGGACTAGCAGAAAATAGGGCCGGAAACATTGAGGGTAGCTTATTAAAAGCACTGGACAATTTTCGATGTTTCCTTTTGATGATAATTTACTGAAAGAAATTAGGAAACTTCAATAATCCTACGCAAGCGTAGTATATCAAAAGGTTCTTTCACTAATCCTATTGAAGTATATGATAATGATATAAAGATTTATCAAGCAGAGAGGCAAACCAACATCTGAGACCCAAGAGGGTTGCGACCGCACTGATCAGAACAAGGAAACCAAATGTTGATCAGCAGCTCGGTTGCATCCATGAGGAAACAAATATCTCGTCTTCCGATGTTAGCCGTGTCTTCAAAAAGTTGACTCCCTGGTAAACCCCAACACCAGTTCTAGCAAACTGAGGTGACGACCCGATGAGAACAGAGGTCAGAGGCAAGAAACAAACATTATGAGTTGCCAAATTAACTGAGGGACGAGAGCAGTGAAAAACATCCATATATTTCTGCGGAAATTAGAATTCCTCCGAGCCAAATGACGGAATACTAGCAGATATACCACGTGTCAGTCTAATAAAAGGGGAGGCTCGCCCCGTACTGCAAATGCATGGCATCAGAACTCGGAGGAGGTTTCACATCAATGTGCAGGAGACCAATTATGAATGTCCGGTTCGGTAGGACCCCTTTTGTGATGGACCATAGTGAAACAAATTTGTATGAGAGCGTCATCAGATCCAACAAAGAATTTGCAATGGAAAGTCCGGCAGAAGAAGAGTTGATACTTATAACAGTTTCTGTAGATAAGAGTGTGACCAAAAAAAAAACAACGAAAACACGGGTTATGGGTGCCAGAGCAATTCGCGAAAAGCAAATAATAGATCAAAATTCATCATCTCTGTTTCTGGTTGGAGTTATCAGATGATATTGTATTATATAAGTAGTAACAATATTACTCTCGGCGGAAAAATTACTCCAGATCGCTAGAAGAAAGTTGGAAACGTGGTTCCTTGAAACAGATTTTCAGTTTTCGTCATCAAAAATGGAATATATGCATGCCCTTTCAACGACAAAAACTACAATATACCCTAAACTGAAACTATACGAAAAACAATTGAAGTTTGTTAATGAATTCAAATATTTGGTAATGGTTTTTTTCGACAATATATAATAATAATAGCATTTATTGATGAAAAAGAATGAGAACAATAATGAAAAAATGTATAAATGATAAATACTCGATAGTAATTTCCGTAATATTTCGAAACAAGTTCGAAGTGTTTGCCTTCATTTTTCCACTTGGTGGAAACGCTTAGAGGGAAGGGTACTCCGCATTCATTTCACTACGTAATGTATACATTCCATTTCAGATTACTATCAATCATTTTACCTTAGAACTTGATTTTGTCTTCAGGTAATATGGAGAAATCCAATTATTTCAACACTGCCTTTTAACGAAACTAATCTGTTTATATAAATATTGGATAAAAGTGGTCCCAGAACACCACATTGAGGCACACTTCGTTCAATATTAATTTCCACACTGAGGACATGGTCAAGGTTCACGATCTGCCGTCTATTATTGAGATAGCTTTCAAATAACTTTAGGTATTCATTCCTTTAAATAACTTCAGGTTTACATTCCTTATACCATTTTCCTCTAATGTTTGCAGAAGTAGGTCATGACTCCCAGTGTCGAAAACTTTCGATTGGTTTATGAAATATAGATCCCTCATTCATATCAAAATTGACTATGGCGCAATAGCTTATTTGACAGGTAGAATATCATTACTAAAGCAGTTGAACACTGTTCACAACACCGCATACTTACACTGGCTGCTTACCGAACAAGTCAGGTTGACAGTCTATATATAGAAGCAAATCAGCTTTCCTTGGAAATCAGGAGACAGTTTTTGAGTTTAACGTATGATACAAAAGTCTCTACAGATCGAAACAACCCAACCCTCTATAAACAGCGACGTCAGAGCCCGATTCTAGATACGAGACACGGTCTAGAATTTACTGACACCATGTCCAACACCAATACAATTTTAGCACATTTGCTTGTAGATATATCTCCTTGCAATCTCTTTTCCGAAGACAATACTCCAACATCTTTCCTCAATCAGAAATATTCTGAAATAAAAGCTTAATTCAGCGACTATTATGTTCTCTACATCGATGTATCTAAAACACCATAAGACGTACGTGCCGAAGCAGCAGTTATCTTCAACGAAATCAGTCGTAGTTTCAGCTTATCATCTACGTCAGGGAATTGTATTCTATATCTGAAGCAACGGATTCATCAACAGACATCCATGATAAAAATGCAGTTATCTTCACCGACTCCTTAAGCTCCGTACGTAGAGAAGTAAAATAAAATCGCTTGATGAAGAATTGGCAGAGTTAAAGTTAACGATAAAGTGCAACCTATCTTCAAACAGTTTCCCGTTAAGAAGTAGTACGGGAGCTTTCAACTTTAAAAATTTCAACAGCACCAATATCACATCTCAACTCTCAAATGACTTTTCAGTAAATTGTAAGACACTCTTGGTAGAAACTATCCAATAAGAGTCTCTAAAATTTGACAGCCCTCATGGACTAGTTCGCAGACCGTTCATTTCCCGGAATTACTTGTCAGACTGTTGCGAATATTAATTTCACACAATATCATTTTCAACCTTCATCAACAGAAGATCTTTCCTGAAGAAATGTGCTATGGAACTGATTCTCAAAATATCCGTATAAACAGGAATCAAAAAGAACCTGCCTTCTAACCCTCGAGAGAAATCATTCTGAATCGGAAACCAGAAACAATAATTCATTCCGGTAAGCTGTCGGACTCCGATGCACGAGACTCCGCGCGAGATGAGCGTTGTCACTTTGACCGCTTTCATTATTACTTAATTGCTTTTACTCGCGCAGGAAAAGATCTGTCTGTGAACTAGTCCACGGTGGACTACTGAATGTGTGGAGTTCGTATTTTATTCGAAGTATTTTCCCGGAACCAACTGAAATGGCACACGGTTATCATCGTTATTTTTACACCGATATTTTAATTCGGGCACTGATGGCGATTTGCAAGTTGTGGTGTGAGATTGGTGTTATTGAAATTGTATTGGTTCCAAGTTATAACTACTTAGTTCACGTACTATTTCTGGAAGGGTATGAAGATAATAGCTTGCACATTATCATTCACCCACCCAATTCTTTATCAAGTAGTGTGATTTTTCTATTTTCAAAATGTGATAAAAAGTTTTTTGTTAGGATGTCTTTTCAACTTGGGAAATAGGTGTTGCTATCCACCATAAATCATTCATTCATTCATTGTTCTTTGAACAGATTCATAACTATGTGAGTTCAGGTTTTACTTAGTATTCATAACAAATAATGGAGAAATATAATAATTACACATTATATGTATTGATTAGCATAGTATTAACAAAGGAGTATATGGTGTAGGATTTTCATTAATTACATTGTACTATCCTAAAATACATAATCGCTTCATATTGAACATTCAAAACTTGAACTTATTAATAACAAAATGAATATTTTAGTCATGTACGAACTTCGCCCATTGTTTTTTATTTCCTGTCATTGTTTTTGCCTCTGCCCATGTCTTTCCTTTCCTCTGAAGTAAGCTTCCTATAACTCCATCCCATGTTTGTCTTGGTCGTCCTCTTTTTCTCCTCTTTTGTATCTTTGACTGCCATACTCTTTTGACTGGTCTTGTATCATTCATCATTTGTAGATGACCCAATAGCTTGGTTTTATCAATGAATTTAAGTGTTGATTTTATGTCGAGGTCTTCTCTTATTTTTGTATTTCTGAGTTTATCATTCTTTGTGGCTCCTTTAGTTCGTCTCAGATATTTAATTTCTGCTGCTTGCGTATTTTGCTCTTTTGTCTGCTTGTCAACACCCAAAATCTACATCCAAATGTCAGTATTGGTCGATATATTGCTCTGAACACATTTATCCTAGTTTTCTTGGAGATTTCTTTTTAGTTATAAATGTCTGAATCATTGTGTGGTACAAGTTTATTGTTTTTTCTACTCTATTGTTGATTTATATTTCTTATTTTTCATTGTCTTGTATTTCTACCCCCAAATATTTCAATATTTCATCTTGTTCAGTTTGTATACTCCGTTTATTTGTACATTTATCTCTTTTTGTTTCTTCCCTGTGACCATAATTTTTTAAGTGCTGGTAAAATGAGAGAAAAAAAATTAATTCGGCGATAGAGAAATGTCTTTCAAGTGTATTTTCTGGTAGTATTCTAAGAGTAGATATTTTATTTTTCATTTGAGGAGATTGTAGTTCAATCAATTCCAAATATAGTCGTGGTCTTTGGTGGTTCAATCGCCCGCAGCTGCCGCACTGCCCGATCGAGGAACAGAACTTTCATGAGGAGGGGTATGAAAGGAACTCACAGCGTGAACTGAAGAACTAGTCACCAGTGGAAGCCGAGGAGAGGCCTGGGATCGGATTCTGACACTGAACTGTAGATGAACAAAAGGGCCCATAGGGGCATATTTGCTTGGCTGTGGCAACAACCTTACCATAAATTGTTGTTATTTTTTAAATTGTTATATCCATCAATCGGCTGCACACTTACGAGCACAAACATCAGAAGTCTCTTGAGAGACTTGGGCGAGCTAGGGAAGATGTAGCTTACCTTTTAAAATATGTGATGCCATGCACGAGACCGGTGCTCGTGCTGATTCGAACTCATGCACCGAACGGTAGTTGGATTAAGAAGCGAGCGCTTAACCCGCACACCACCATACTAGGCGATGGAAGTTCAAACCAAATTCACTCAAACACGTTATTCGTTATTTGAAATCCGTACTTCAGGCAATGTACTAGTGTTTGCTAAAATTTGATGCGAACGAAGTTGTTATTCGCCCCACAATTCAGTCACCCTCGATATTCTAGCGTGATCCTGCATATGGTGAAGACGACGTTCTTGTCGGGTATCAGCTTCAGTGATCTACAAAGTACTTACGTTTGTCTACATTTTCTGGAAAATACTATTTTGTTGTTCCCCGAATCAACAGCTCGCGATGTGCTAGCTTGGATCCTCTTCATACGAAAACGACGTGACGTTTATAATAGTCCTCAGATTCAGTGACCCGCGATGTATTAAGTTGTTTCCTTTAGTTGTCAGAATGAGTAGTTGTTGAATGCTAGCTTAAACCCGCATTTGTTGAAGACGACGTTCTTGTTGGTTCTCGTTTTCAGTAGTTCGCAATGTGCTAGCACGTTACCGCACAGCCTAAAAGAGTTTCGGTAGTTCACAATGTGTTTGTCTTCACGCAGGAACGTTGCTTCGTTAGTCGTCAAAGTACTAGCCAAAAGTTTTTAACTGAATATCATTAATCCAGTCATTTGGGAATATGGTGAATAATGTTGCAGAATGTTCTAAAAAATTTAAGGATTCTTAATGGAGTACTAAAATGTAATAGTGATCAGAAAATATTTTTTGCCAATATATGCATATATAATATAAGGTTCTCAAACCTCAATCCACCGCAACGGTTGCTCTAGGAATGTTTAACACCTACAATTTCCTTACTCAATTAGTAGGATGAGTCCCTTCTCAAACTTTGAAAGGATACCAATTATTTTAACGTGATCTACGATGTGGATTGAACCAAGCCAAAATCCCTTCTCCTTCATTAACCATGCAGTATAACGTGTTAGGCTACTATCCAACAGGTGGTAACAACTACCTTCCTAGCTAGTATCTCAAATGGCTATGACATCTGACAGCTATTTCTGCAATGGCCCGCTTCGAGGTCATTCTAGAGAGTGCTTGTTGTATTTAACCCGTTTTTTTGTTATTTCTCTGGAAAATTTCTAGGTCACTGAAACAACAACACTGAGACTTCGCGCTTACGGCAGAAAATATCCTACATAACAGCGTAGGGCCTGCCATTGGGCAGGTGTGAGCAGGTTTGCCCTAATACCCTTTGAAATACTCAAACTCCCTCCTTTTCCCATAGCCTGTGGCGGAGAGATAGTTTAAAGTTGTTTTATTTATTTATCTGTTGTAATGGAGGGGCAGGATTACAGCCCCAAAGCCACCCTTCTCTTCGACTACGCCACTGGTGAAAATGGCCCCAAATTGGTACAAATCGGTCCTGAGATTCGGGAGATGTCATGCGAACATACACACATACCCACATTTACAATAAGGGAATCGAAATACATGAATTGAAAATACTTACAACTTTACCTATTTTTATCAAGACGAGTTGCGGCATCGTTATTCCGATACTAGTGAAGACTTTTCAGATATTTTCGGGGGACGTTCATGATGAAGGACGAACTGTAAATGCGGTTGACAGGTCCATTCCAGCTGTTACTGAATCCTTGAGCTTCTTATTCGATATTCAGTATGTGTGCTGAATTAATTTCCATCGTGAGTGGCAAAAAATTCACGATTATGTCTGCTGACTTGAAACTGTTTCGTGGATATGTACGAACCCGACTTGTTTCAATAGAAATTTTTGTCTTTTATATACACAAACAACCTTTTCGAAGGTTTGACAATATTTAAAAATAAATCCAGATCTTTAATTTCCTCTTTGCGTCAGCTCATAAAGAGACTTGTCTTCCAGACTGTTTGTATTAAATTAGTGGTACAGTTGAGTTCATAAATTTTTTAGATCGACTCCAAAACATATTTCAAATGTGTTTTTTCTTCAATAATTCTAGAACAATTCTGGAAGAAAAAAATTGTAGTGAAATTCTGGAAGCAAAGAGTAGTAAAATTCAGAAAGGAAAGAAAATGAAAAATTTTATATATATAAAGACCCTCAGAAATATGTTCATAACTAAGCTCAGCGACCTGTTAAAGGGCGAACGGCATAATCATATATTCTCAGAAATAACAACTTTGATCACTATTGATGTAATTATCGTATGATATATACCACGTTTTCTTACAAATCTCCATAGTCTGACAATGGGGTGCCAAGACGTTTTCATCAAAATAACTTATAACAGAGAGAGCATCTCACAGCCAAACGAATCCGTGAAATTATCTGCATCTTTGGTACTTGATAGTACCTTTCAGACAGAATGAGGAATTTTAGGTGTTGGGAGCAAACTATGAATGGAACTTTCGATATTTACCTACCTCTGACTTCTTGACTTGCTATATTTTCTGATATAGTTGCATTGAAGTTTTCACATTTTAATGAATTCTATTCCTGTACTGCATCTTCCTTTTTGCTATTAGTGTACATGCAATATCCATAGCTGATACTTTGCTGGGTTCCGGAATTTGGAATAAACTTTCAGAAATCCAGATTTCTCAAATAACTCATCGAAGAATATAGAAGCTGGTTCTGAATTAACCTGATAAACACGAACCGAGATTCCTCAGATAGTCCATACTCAGTCTTACTGAAACTGTGGCACCTGATATTCATGCATCTTCTATTCCTCAAATGAAGCCGATCCACCTATACCCGAATCATGATCGCAATAGCAATTCCTCTGCAACCTGTTCATATGGCATATTAATTCTTTTAGAAATATATTAAACATACTCTTCATGTGGCCATTTCGGTATTCCACTATCCATCTGCTCTTTTTTACCAATCTAAATCAATATCCTTCTTTCGTACTAAGCTGACTTTATCCCCTTTTACAATCGAAGAATGGAAGAAAGATTCTCTTGAATCAACATTACATGGGTACCACAGTGCCTAAGAATAAGTATGTCTTAGATAAGAGATTTCACTTTCGGTGTTTACCACGTTCAATCGAAACCATTTTATGTAGAAAATAAACTCCAGATAGAACAGCGGGAAATTTTCCGATTCGACGAGTTATTTGAACTTGGATCTTTGAGAGTACGAGTTTATTTCAGATTCCGGAACTCAACAATTTGATTTGATTTGATACAGTGATTTAATTGCACATGCGAATCGAGTGCTAGGACCGATGGATGCTGCGCTCACATCGTCAGAGTTTCATTGTTCCTTGGTTATGCTCGCCATGAACAAATGATCAGATATCAGTTACGATCATAGTATCGAAGATTTTTGTCCTAGAACTAATTCATGCTTGCTAAGATAATTCATATTATTATGAATGATGTTAATCTTACAAGTATATATATTGTTATTCGTTATTCAACTCATTCATTTTGTCAATGATCATATGGATGTATGCCATTCATTCATATCATGTGTAAACTGTAATATTACTCAAAAATTCGGGGTTATATATACAAAATTCCTTTCATAATTTGCCTCCTACATTCAAACTCCCCCATTCTTACCCTTATTATAAATATTATTATTATCGATTTGAATTATGGCAGCCAATTGCCAATTTTCGAGATTTATGAGAAGAACGTCATGTGCCATACGAGAATGGCATCTCTGAGAATATATAATTATGATTTTCCACGCTAGAGCTCGCTGAGTCTCGTTTGAACATTCTGGACCACATATTCGATATTATTGGGCATCAGGTATATTTACAATTAGCTATTTCGATCTATTTTCAAAATATGCCCAAATAGGTTTACCGAAAATGAAAATTATTCCGTAGCATGTATAGATGTATGAAAAATCTTGACCATCAGTATTAAATTTAATTCGTTGAATTCTTTTTTCTGATGAAGCAACCTTCATCAACCTTTTTCAATGGAACAGTGAAACAGTGAATCGTCAAAACTTCACATAGCTGAACCATTCTCACCGAAAACCCCTCTAGAATAAAAAATATATTTCAAGAAAAATAAATAGAAAAAAAGGTTAGAAAAGGTAACAAATGATAAACGATTGTATTCTTTATGTCATATGGAGACAAAAAGCTGAAAACATACCAGGTGTCCCATCTGAAAATCGAAAGTTTGTCACTTCCGGTGAATTCAGAATTCGCATGAAATTTAGTTACTTGTCAAAAAATGCAGTTTTATGCATCAAACAAAGCCTACAAATTTCATTCCATTATCTCAGAAAACAAAACAGTTTTAGGAGCGAGCCAACTTCCGTGAACACCCGGTATATATCTGAAGCTGAATCCAAAGAACAGTTCTTTCGGAGACAAATATTTGCAAGAGGAAAATATTGTCAATATATACTATATATTTATTACTGGAGAACGGGTTGTTCCGACAAAAGTTCAAAATATTTCTGTCCCTGAACCGTTGTAATTTTTCGTTCGATGTCCAGTCTAATCACATTTTCACTGATATTTCTCATTCAGGAAACGTTTTTGCTATCACATGTGTAGGCGAGTTTGCCAATTATGAGACCTACGCGTTAAATAATGACACTTCTGCATGGAAAACAAAGAACTTCGTACAATATGCCCAGAGTAATGTTTATTTTGCCAACTCTCTAACAATGTAAGCCACAACGTTCCACGTTAAACAATAAGCTGAAACCATTATAATGAAAAACTACTGTGTGCTGAAACAAAAAGCTGACGTTCTGAACTTTTACTGAAAAATGAAACTCCTGTTGGATATACTGTAAATTATCGCACAGTCCACGAGGTGTCAACCTTCTTTCATTGTCTGATATCTTGCCTTGTGCTTGAACTGGCTTGCTGTTAGTTGGATATATACGAAATATTTTCGTATTGTTCACTTTTCGAGGCTTTATCAAAAAAGTTTTTGGGTATCAACATTTTCAGAAGCTTAATTTTTCATGTTCATGATTAAAATGTATAATAATAATAACAGTAGAAACAATAGTAAACTAAATCGCCTGGTCTACGGTTAACTTACCCAGACAAAGGGTGGCCATGGACTTTTCAACTTGGAGTGTCAACATAAAAGAATGGTGATGGAGCCTGTAAAGTCATCAGCAGTTCACATCACCTTCTCTGCTTAGTATGCAACCATAAAAAAGCAGGGATTGGAGCATTTCTTTTCAAGGCAGCAACTGGTGAATTCGTTGTCGTTTTTGACACTGAACGGACGAACCCAAACTCTGTCACCGAGTTGGAACCCGTTCAGCAAAAAGCCCACGTCAAAGCTGCTGAGAATGAGAATTTCCTACCGCTACATAAGAAAAATCGAGTGCATGGGGTTTTCTTCAAGAACATTGAAGACCTTGGCTCATCCAGGAACCTGACCTTCGCATTTCTCAGGTCAAGTGGGCTGAAGTCGATATCCGAGGAGTTTATGATGGCCTGTCAAGATGGTGTCTCCAACACCCTCGTCAACCGTAGTCGCGTGATGATACAAAAGTTCCTGACACTAGATGCAGAGCGTGTCATAGGTCAGCAAGGACCATAATGCTTATGCATTCTCAGCCTATATCCACAGGCATAACGCGGCACCACGAGTGTTGTACTCTACAATCTACGACGGTTATAGACGAGACACCGGTGTTGCTTATGCTCTGGGGGATATTGAGTCCATGGTAGAAAATGAGAAGTGCCGAATCTACTGTAACTACTCATTCTTCACCCTCAGGCAAAAACAAGACAATGAGCAACAGACTAAAACGATTCTCCTTATGGAGTTTTCAAGCTCCTAGTTAAACGAGAATTGTCCAAAAAATGGAAATGGAAAAAAAACCATGAATACTAATCAAGTAATGTTGAGGATATTCTTAGTGAAAACCCCACAATCTTCTGAAATTTTGTGGATACTCAGAAGCGTCCCACTGATTCTGATTAGGGCCTTTGTCTATGATAACGACTTAACATACAATCTATTTAAGATTTTGAATTATAAAAATGATAAAATTCTCTCTCATTCCCATGTAAAGTACCTGAGTAGGAGCTGTATTTCGGAAACTTGAATCAAAAAAATCATCGGGAACAGAAATCATATATATTATCAAACCTTGCACATGATACTTACTTTCAAAGCTTATACCAATACTCCAATTATGTAATATGATTTTCCATTTCATACTCATTGCTTTTCTCAACTGTGTAGCCAAATTATACCGAATCATCCTTTTCAAGAAAATGTATTCGCATGTACAAAATAGCATTTCCGAAACACAGCACGAACTCGGTAGGAAATGGTCAATTGAACCAATTTGGCAAGTTTCCTCACGAAAGTAAGTGATTCTGTACGAAAGGGGGGTCAGATGTATAAATGGTGTCACACAAACTTCGCTGAATCTTTTGATAAGGTCAACTATAATAGAAAATTCCCGATGTATGGCTTCACCGAAATGATTGCCACTCTAATGTCAAGTTTAACTGGACCGCCACAATTTGTAGTATATTTTGGATGTAGTTCAAACATAAATTTTGCGTGGACTAGTATACCGCAAGAGTCGATTCTGGGCTCCATTCTTCTCGTTCCATTCATTAACGACGCACCAAAAGAAATCGATTAACATCTGAATGCTAAACATTTGCTGAGCACTGCAGAATATTTGGTAAAATCAAGGACAGTGATGAAAACGATATCCTTACATGACAGTCGGGTGTATACTACTACTAAATATCGATAAATGTTTCAGTTAATCAAATTATTTCAAAACTTTTACCTACTCTTTTGATAACAGTAACTTAGAAAACCTCACCCATGTCAAATAATTAGTGATAACTGTTCTAGTACACTAACATTTGAAAAATACTTTAAAACGCAGCATAAATAGAATGCTAGTTTTTTTGAAGCGAACAATAGTTGATATTTGATATATAATCTGTCGTTCCTATATGAAACACCTATCCGAAGCAAACTAGAATTTCTATAATCTGGGACTCAGGAAACATTCACCTGATTTAGGTGTTACGAAACAGAAATCAAAATGAACGAGATTTTTTAGAATAAAAAATATAGAAGACATCCAGTGCTGATCGTTCTTCCTACGAGACATTTCGTAAATAGAGGATAGAATAAAACAGAATATATGTACATTTGGATAGACAGATATAAATCACATCACATTATCATAAGGAACAAGTGGATAAACATAGAAGTAATCACGGACATATGTTGCAAACTAGTGCAACATACGAGTGTGTGTTAAAACAACTATAACTAAATAAAAATTAACAAAATATTATTCAACATAATCAGATATTAAAATACTACAAAAATTTGTTTCAGTAAATTTTCAAATTGTTAAAAAATTGTTGCACCCCTACGTGCAACCCTCAGAAGTCAGAGACGTGTTAGAGCTAGAAGTGATGCCATGCACGAGACCGGTGGCAGTACTGAGATTCGAACTCATGCTCCTATGTATTTTTGGATTATGGAGCGAGCACTTAACCCGCATGCCACCACGGTCCATATATATGAAATGACTACGGCTATAATGAAAAAATCAAAAGAGACTCGAATACACACGAATATGCTTACTGCTTACTGAAAAATACATCTGGACATAAATCAAAATATATGATGGAAATTATGAAATGGTGAATTCTTATTTTGAAACTAGTCTTGACTTTTTTTTGTATGTGAAAACTTTCATGTTTCTACACGTTTTTATATCTTCTGCTAGAATGTTGTATAACCTTGGAATGAGATAAGTATATGTCCTTTGGCCAATTGTTTTATTGGCTTCAGTATTTTGACATTTATTATTTTTTATCTCAAGTGAAGTACGTATGATCAATGTTTTCGTTCTTGTCCATGTTTTCCTATAACATTTTTGAAATCGACAATTGAGATATTTGGCTTGTATCCATAACTTGACTTCGATCATAGAAAATATCAAGTGTATTGAGATTTTTTAGATGAACATAATTTTTCCGTCCCCATCCTATAATTCAAAGCCTCAGTTGACTATGGACCAATGCATAATAAGTATACCAATTAACTATTTTTCAGTTAAATATTTTTTTAGATGTTTGAAACGTGGTAGCAGTCCCCTGATTTTATTACTGAGTTGTTTGATATGTATATCCCTCCTGAGGTGTCTGTTGTCTGTCAATCATTAACTCTGATTCAGGTTGCAAAAATTTGAAAAATGGTAACTATAGGAGGTGAAAAGGAGGTGGAAGTTTTTGTGGAGTTGACTGTTGAAAGGTCTTCCGTTATCAGTTTCAAATTATACCAAGAGTCATCTGCATAGCTTATTATATTTCTCGATATCTGGATATCAAGTGAATCAATAATATAAGTAAGAAATCAATTGGGACCCCGAACCGAACCCTGCGGAACCCCATGTTTTATTGTTCTGATACTGGTAATAACTCTTATTTTTGTTCATTGTTCCCGATTGGATAGGTAATTTTCAATTGGATCATAGGTATTCATTCAATTCCATAATCCTGTATTTTTCTCAACATTTTCTCATGCAAAGAGACGGTTTGCTTTCATCCAACGAGCTGTATATTTCACTTGTCAGATCAGCTATAGCATCTTCCGTGGATTTTCCCTTCAAAATTCCATATCGACTACCTGTCAAAACGTTATATTTCTCTAAAATCTTGGCAATGTTAGATAGAAATGACAAAGGTGTATGATTTGAAATATTTTTCTCCACTGTTGAACAATGGCTTGATTACACTTACCATTATTCAGTACATTTGGAAAATCACTTTCTGTGAAACTCAAGTTGAATAGAAAAGTTAGTTTGTAGCAATTTCATGCGCTATTATTTTCAGGATTTCTGATCGGATTCCATCCTGGTGCGTTTTTGGGTGTCAAGTTATGTATATTATCCTAACTTTTTCATCTTCATTGAATGGAGACAGGTATAATGAATTCCCAACATACGAACAGTTACAGTATTGTCGATAATGGATTTATGAAAATTCTTTTTAGTTTTTCGTTAAATTTTTTCTGCTTTTTACGTTTTCTCTAAATTCATATTTGGAGGGTTATGTCGCCATCCCATGTTCATATAGTTTTTTTTGTTGATTGATTCAATATGCCAAAATTGGAAAACAGAATGCTCACCAAGAATAAATCCATACTCAAATCGGGAACTGATTACAATAAAATCAAACAAAAACACATTTCATACTCCACACATTCCTACAAAGAGGAAAATATGAGGCGAATATCTGACAGAAAACAACTTTTTCCCTTTAAGAACGCTGATTACATCTGACATCCATTTGTGCAATTTTTCTCAAGAAGGACACTATTGCAAATGCATGCAAATTGTAATTAAGTTGAATATTATCGCTCATACATTATGTCCTACCGATTGAATGATAACACCCAGAGCTCAACAGCAAGAAGCACTCATCAGTAGCACATTTTCCAGGAGAAGTGAATGTATGAATTCAAACAAAGTTGGGAAAGTGTGTCAGAGAGTGTCAAATAAATGAAACGATAAATTTCGACGAATTCGAAATACCCTTCTAACCACACATTCCCACAAAGTGCCAAATATGAGGCAAACATCTGACAGAAAACAACTAATTCCCCTCGTGTGCATTTAACTACATCTAACATACACTGCTATTCATTCATAATAACACAGAGAGTGAATTGTTACCGTCCAAAGTAAAATACATATCCCTAACCCAAATTTGCGCCCTAAATACATATCTATAATTCGGTATGAAGAAATCAACCAATTTGATCTACAACGTGTAGGTACGTACTATTTAACAAATGCCCTGAAACGATGGATATTTTCACTAGGAGCTTTTTCTCATTGAAATTTTGTCAACGCAAGTTGATGATTTGATTCTCACTGCTGAAAAAAATTATCCTGGAACCAATTTTCATCTGCTTCAATAATTCAATAGGGTTAATATGATAAGTGATATGATTATGAGTAATTTTTTTGGAATAGTAATGAATTGAAATCGCAAAGATGAAAACAAGTGGTTTCTTGTTTTATGATTGCCAAAGAATTGATATTCCAAAAAGTTATATAGGTTCTTTAACATACCACGAATTATGTTTAGGGTGACAATATTTCGATTTGATAACATAACTCCCGTTTGTGGAAAAATTAATAATAAGTATGGTAATCGTAATTTACATATCCAACAACTGCTCCTTAAACCTGGCAACGAATGGTTATACCTAGTTCAATTTCGGCAGCGAAAACGTTGGCCAATTTATTAAATTATAATTTTCACCCGACAGGAAGTCAAACAAAAAATCACCAACTTTATCGCCTTGAAAATACAGCAACATACTGTATTTTCATAAGTGATATCGCGATGTTCTGAATATTCGAGATAATTCTGTCGCTTTGTTGTTCACGAGATTGTGTTGCTGAGCAACACCACGAGTCCGCTCGCGGAAGAATGGTATTGCTGTACGACAACACAATTGAGTTATTAATAAGAGACAGAATTATGAAAAGATATGCAGAACAGAGTGGTATTATGAAGGACTATTTCACGAAGCCTACGAATCGAATCAAACATTTCAAAGAGCCATAGTAGTAGGTAATACAAACATGATGAACATTTTATAAAATGTTCATGTGAGAATGATTGGAATTGACTGTGTTATGAATTTGAAATAAATGAGCCACACAGCTACAAAAGTTTGTGTTGTGTAGCTTGAATTAAAATGTTTGCTATTAATCAATATCATACAGCGTGGGCTATAATGTTTGCAGCTTATGAGAAACATTTTTATTATCACAGTTACAAAAAATACCTACTTCATCTCGTTTCTGCATATAATAATCGATTGTGACATACGTCACTTGTCCACCAATAAGGCGGCAATATGGAAAATATCATTACGAATGGGGAAAACAGTGGTTAATCGTTAATATAGCAAAAAAAGGTATAAGGAAAAGTAATTTATGATTTGATTTTAGGCCCACATGCAAAATTTGAATTATTTATCTGGACATATTGAAAATTGTAATTTATTCCGAATATTTTTTCATGTATTAAAAAACGCTGTTTTATTTTATGCTCCAAATAAGTTTTTTGGTTTATTATAAACTTATGTATCAATAAAATTAGAATTTTTTAGGTTTCTTCTCAAATGGTAGTGCCAAACTTCTAAAATTGGATTTTACCATGACTTGCTGTTGCAATGGTTCGTATCTTACAACTTCGTTCGATTGTTTTATAATTTTTCAAATTTCAGTCAACCTAGACCACTTTCACCGACCGTAATCAAATTTCGTGGAAAAAGAAGGAAAACAATATGTGTCAAAAATATTCTCATTTTCGTTTCCGCTAAATATTTCATTCGATCAAGTAAAGCACGAAACGAATAATTTCTTATATTAGGGACCAGAACAAACATTAAAATTGAAAAGTAACAAGGCGATATCTATCAGACGGGTGAGGGCAAAAATATTAGCAAATCATAATCAACACCATTCTTTATTGACATAATTTCAGTTACCATTGAACGAGAATATCACTTAAATTAATACAAGTTTCTGAAATAACTTATTTTCCTATCTCTACAAGTAACGTTTGCCCATTCGTATTTAAATTTTTCAAATTGCCGCCATATTGGTGGGCACGTAACGTATGTCACAATCGATTATTATGTTTTTCATTATTCAGAAACGATCCCCTATAAAGTATTTTTTCTACACTCGTACTATAATAATACACTTTTTTTATAATGAGATTATTATTATTTATTATGATATGATACAGATTTTTCATAACGATACAGATTTTTAATCAATAGAACCCCATAATATTTCTATCAAGCATGCTGTGCTTTGACGTTTGTCCTAGATTCCTATCTAATTATTTTATTTGTCAAAATCAGTGGGTAGGTTATAAATTTTTGTTGGGTATAGTTGAACTTTGATAATTATATTATCAAAACGTCTGATATCAGCGATATAGAAGAATTATCAACTCCTCCACACATATCGGAGAAAGCAGAAAATTTATCGGGTGCAGAAAAAATAGCGTATGCAACTCTCATGTAATGGTTATTTTGTAACTTTGATAAAAAAAATGTTTGCTGCACACATTATGGCACACACTGTCCATATTAGGTATCAAATATAACAATACCATTACTTCAAATATAGCATTGATAGATATCTGCCTAAAATAGTAGATATAATTAAAATCATAAATAATACAGTATTTTATTACAGTTTCTGCCAAAGCATTATACACGAGGAAAAAAGTTTTTTTTATAAATTTTCTCTTTGTTGCTAAAACTTTTCATTTCATATTGGCGTAGATCTCAATCTGAACTATACAGAGTGTTTTGGAAATACTGTACTATAACCAGTGAAATGTCAACGTTTCATCAATTCCATAACAGCTGTAACTAAAAAATATCAGAGAATGAAAAATGAATCAAAGATAAGTTGGCTTTCTTCAATTACAGCTGTTACAAAATTGAAAACATATTGACACTCTACTGGAAGTAGTTCAATATTTCCAAAACACTCTGTAGGTCACATGAAAATACTAAGTCAAAATGAAATATGACTCCTAGCAACTCAAAAATGCAAAGAAAAAAAAAGTTGGGGGTTGACCAGTTTGTACGAGAATTTGTATACAATTATCAATCGCACACATTGAAAGTCTGCAAAAAGTTGCGGCGGCAAAGTGACAAAAGTTTTGAAAAAAAAATCCATGAAATAAAAGGATAAATAAGAAGATGTCAGGTATAAACAGGTCTAGTTCGTCCACGAACTACTGGGTTGCCTGGTATAAACAGGTCTAGTTCGTCCACGTAAATAATAGATAACCCTACGTCTGTACATTCTATATGTTCTATACTTTGAGTCCAGGATGGATTTTTCTTATTATCTTGAAGTTGCAACATTTAATAAAAATCTTTTTTCAAAAAAATTATTAAAAATATTCTGTACAGGATTTTTTTTGGCAACCCATTTTGGATATATTTTCTAATATACAAAATTTATCATAAAATAAGTATTATTCTATTATCAGCTAGGTGAAGGCCGATTTAGGTTCGGATCTTAGACTATAACATATCTTCAAGCTATTGATTGACTCTTGCGTTGCAGATCTGTCATGAAATGAAATGCAAGAATAACAGTGAATCTTACGGCCACTTCAATATCAACTGCTAGGTCGTTCCGCTGACACCTGCATATATCACTAGAAAAGAGAAAATCGTGACAATATTTTCAAAAATTACTGAAAAATAGTTCTTCGGATACCCTCATCGGTTTATTTGTCTAATTTTGTATTCCGGGCGTTGACCACTATAACTTCAAGGTAACATTCATTTGTCATATGAAATATCGCACATATCCGACATAAATATTTCTTTACATGATTCCAAATTGTTCTCCACTCAGAAAGACGTCCTGGAGCATAAACGCATGTGATAATATAGTAGCCATTCTGCACATCAACGAGCATTGCCCATCATTATTATCATTTTAATAATTTTTTATCCATTGAAAATTTCCCAGTTAGGCCGTCTCCAAACCTTCGATACTTACCCCATTAAGCACCCCCTTCGCCATGGGATAAGTGACTATTTGGTCCGAGATGGTCCGAGAATCATGTACTCTGAGCAAGCAGAGTGAACCTAGGATGACGGCCTTCTGCATTCATCCGGCTAAGATTTCTGCCATATTACGACAAGCCGATATGGTTTTTAAGATTGAGAGGAGAGTGTTCATCATTCCACCAAGGACTCCTATTATCAGAACTACCGTTTTAACAGAATGATTTGGGTAAAACCTGCGGAGTTCAAAGAGTAGATGTCAATATTCAGTCCATTTTTCCTCCTCTTTTCGGACGATGTTCGTTTCGCCAGGAGCTGAAGACAAAAATCACCCCACTTTGATGGTCGATGAGGACTACATCAGGCTTATTGGCTTGTATTTGTATAGTGAATTCATGAACTGATGTTCGTTGAGATCACATAGATCAGGGTAGTAAGAGTAACTTGCTCGTGGTCCATTTTGATCTAAAGACTCTAATGACGTCATTAAAATCTCGAGCAGTAGGAGCAGCATTCGATGAACGGACCCTATATAATAGTGTAAATCTGCAAACTCCAATCCCTTATATAGACAGCGCGATTTCTTCAAAGGTGTATTCAGCCTCATCGCAGTATTCTGGTAACATTTGTGAAAGTACAATATTTCACAATGTATTCCAGGGTAGAGTGAAACATAGGCATTTGTTTGTTTGCACATGATCCTGTCGTTATCACGAATCTAGCCAAATAAGCAGTTGACATAACTCACAAATTATGTTATACTGAGGAACCACTAGTATCGAATTTTTTTATTCAACTGACCATGTTTTCTCCATGTTCTGAAAGTATGAATCAGAAACAATTCGATTGAATCTGAACAAAACAAGTTATTCATTGAGACATTTATATTAAATTTTATTAATATTTCAGTTGGAGTATTGTGAAATTTCATATTCCATTCATTGGACTTTTCACTCATCAGTTCATTTAAATGATAGATTTTCTGAAAATGATTATCACAACGTCATCATTTGCATATGTCAATGACAGTTTTGAAATCCACGGCATTCTATGTCTTTAAGTTCGATTACCTTGTTATGAAATGAAACTTCATGAAAAACACATAAGGAGCAAGTTTTTCAGAACATATGTTTTAACTCAAGAGTAAGAATGTCTATGTTCTATTATTAAAAATTATTTCGAAATTACAACATTATTTAATGGTTGTTGAGAAAATAATATTTCGAAGAATATCTAGTTTGTGGACAACATGTCTGAAGAATTCGATACTAATTTTGTTGTGAGATGAACGTACCTATTAAACTTGTGGAGTGTAATAGTTCAGAACTAATATTAAGAACCAGAATTGGATGCTGCTTCAAGGAGGCATGCAAAAAGTGGATCGAGGACTAGGCAGCATCTATTTCTACTAACTGAATTGTTGGATACACTTTCCCACAAATCACAAGGTTACATTTCCGAAAAGACTGGATTTGTCAAAGATTTGAAAAGGACTAAAGCAAGTGTCAGAGACAGAAACAAGTCATACAATAACATTGTTATAAAAATAAATAGAGAAAACAAGGTAAAAGATAAAGAAACCCACAATTTATAATCAGCCTTAACGCAATGATAGTGGTGAGTACCTACTTATGGGGTGGTACAATAAACCAGGTGCTATGAAAAATTTTAACATTCAATTTTCCACACAACACAGCCACCGGACGTAGTTGTCATATTGGGATGAAATAAAATGCATAAATGAATATATTTCACAGTCCCTATCTCCAATCAAGTAATATTTTGTAGTGATATTTTGATTTATAATTTTTTCATTAGACTTATCCTAACTTGCGGCGCCGTTCTGTGGGCCGGAGCCAGTACTAGGCATCGCAAGGAGTCAAATCTCTCCTGCTCCTCGGACGATTGAGCGGAAAGAGAATTGAACGAACTCTAGAGGAACACTGCTAGATGCAGAAAGTCAAAAGACGTTGTGGCCTGCTCTAGCATGTCAAGGATGGCGTGGCTCTTAGGCAGAGATCGCCATACATTACGGCTTCTTGTAGGAATACTAACAGGCCATTACAAACTAGGTAGACACCTGTCACTAATGGGTATAAAAAACAGCCCCACTTTCCATATGTGTGTGAAGAAGACGAAGAAACTCCGTCTCACTTCCTTGGCGAGTGAGAGGCGTACAGGAGGCTAAGATTCAAAATCTTCGGAGTTGGAAAACTCCAACAAGAAGAATTCATCAAACTAAAGTAAACAGACATACTGACCTTCATTAGAAGGTCACAAAGATTAGTTATGTGGAGAGCGGGAAGAAAGGGCCCATCGGGGCCTACTTGCCTGATGGCTGCGGCGGCGGCCTCCCCATGATTACTACTATCCTAACTTGATTTTCATACAATCAATTCGTAAATCATTTCAATAGATTCTGCTAGTAGGCTATATGCCGCAGGACAAAACCGTACAATTGTTATAAAGGGTGAATCATGGTGGAAGGTATCGGAAAAGAGGAATAACAGGTTATTTTGAAAATTGGTACTCAGTGTCCTATTTCACTGAAATAACATAATCTTCAAACTGTGCCAGCACGTTATAATCAACACTCAACTGAATGATGCGGATCATGAAAGTTTGGAAATTTATTTATTTATTCCCTTTTTGTATGCCTCTTTGCCTGTCCTCTTGGTCCATAATGTGTAATCCATCTCAAAATATTTGCTCGAAATATTCATCTTATTTTCCATTAAACAACAAGTTCTAAAATTTTCATTCTCTCATGACTTGTTTTCATTGATGGACACATTCAAATCTTAGTTCGATGCAAATGTCGTGATTCCTGTTGTGTATTCAAATTTCTTTCAAATTTTTCACCTTTGAAAATGAGAATGGCGGACTTTGAAAATGGGGGTGGTTTCCCAGTTGAATTTTTGAATGCCTTCCAAATGAAGACAAAATAATTTCATTTGTTTGGAAAATACACACGGGGAGTATACGGAGCTGTATCATTATTTTATTATTATTACTACTCATTAATATTGTTTTTAGAAAATATACAGTTATGAAATATTCAAATTTGTCCCACTACTCAGCCCCTAACTTCCATGATTTTTGAGGTGGCCAACAATACAACAGATAAGGAAGCAATTCATTAAACAAAGTCTAATGCTGAAAAGTACAGAATAAAAAAAAAACTAAATATTCCTTAAAATGATGAAATTTTAATTTTTCTAAAATCTTGAGGTGAAAAGTCATAACAATTAGAATGAAGCCTCAATCATTTAAGAACATATTCAAAATATCATTTTTTACTTTTTTATGAAATATTATTCTCAATGTGAGATAATCGTAGAACGCATGTGCCGTGGTGGTCTAGATAGTAGAACGTTCGCTTCTCAAGCAAATCAACTGAGGGGGCGCAGAAGATATTCAAGAAGGCAGGCCATCCAAGTCATAGGAAATCCGCAAAGAAAAGTTGAAGAAAAATAGATCACCGACGGAAAATATCAGGAAACATCAACTAACTCAACCCATCTTTCGTATTTTTTCATTACATTTCAAAACACATTTCATTCTTAATGGCAATTGAAAAGAATAAACTCTATTGATTGTATTGCTTATCACCTTTATTCAAATGAACTCAATAGATGATCTGATCGTAATTTCTATATAGTTACTTCTTTCTGTTCTAACTTCTCCATGCAAGAAAATATGATATATTTCGTTTTATACTGAAATATATTGTAGTTCAAAAACTGCTCACATAGTACTGAGATGTGGCCAGTTACACCTTTGGAGAGATCGCGCTGTTCATATAATGGATTGGAAATCGCAGATTCGCCTAACAATTACTAACTGATAGATAGACGAGAGCAATCTCGACAGCAAAGTAGTTATTGTGGATATGCCTACGTTAGACCAGGGTGTTGAAGACACCATTTTGGCAGGACATATTGAATCCCCCGGTCTCCGACATCATCCCACTTGTCTTTAGGAGTTTTCTCTTGAAGAAGGCTCCATTTGATTAGGCCAAGGTGACGCGCGGGTTAAGCGATCGCTTCTGAATCCAATCATCCGTAGGTGCATGGGTTCGAACCTCAGCGCGGTCACCGGTCTCGTAAATGGTAAGGCTACGTTTTCCCTAGCTCGCACAAGTCCCTAGAAGACTTCTGGGGGTTGTTCGTAAATGTATAGCCGATTGACGAAAAAACAAATTTCAACAATTTCCAATTATGAAGCCATTGTGAAGAATGGAAAGAGTTTATCACGGTTTTGTTATTTGACAACTCAATCTAATCATCACCTCCAGTCTCCTTACTGGTTCTCTATAAAGTCTCAATCTGTCCCTATCTAGATAGAACAAACGGACTGATGAATTTGTACCAAAGTGGAGCACGTCTTGAACGCTTGAACCAGAAGGAAGGCGTTAGAGAGAAAGCAAGATGTATATGAAGTGTCTTTGATCTCTGTGAATATAGTGCTGAAATTGTCTATGTGTGTGGCTTTTCTCCTGATGATGCTTGGATAGGGGCAGGGAAGGATCAGATTTGCTAACTACAAGTTGATGATAATATTGATAAATTGAGTCAATATATCAGTTCGGTTTTTATATAAATTTGTTTGGGTGAGAAATGGGAAAATTTTAGTAAGGAAAGACGATAGATCGAAGGTGATCAGCATTGGAAATGAAGGTGATATTTCGAAACTGCAGTAATTCTATTCTATGAATCCAACTAGATTGAAGAAGGTGTTTGTACCAATGGCTTCATCGGTATATTACCAGAATGTCCGAGGTCTAAAATCCAAATTATCAACACTATATACTGGAACTTTGCTCTGTGACTATGACATTGTGTGCTTCACCGAAACATGGCTCAATAATAATGTGCTCGATAGTGAAGTGTTCTCCCCAAATTACAATGTGTATCGTAGAGATCGAGCATCAACAGCTTGTTGCAAATTGGAAGGAGGTGGGACCTTAATTGCTGTCAATAACTAAATCAACAGTCACATACAAGAAGAATGGTCATCTGATGCAGAGGATCTTTGGGTAACCGTAGTAGCTGATGCAGGTGATAAAATATCTATGATTCTGCTCAAAATTGACGAATATTATCACTAGCAATCCGAATGACAAAATCGTAATCTGTGGTGACTTCAATATTCCCTCAATACAATGGCATCATGATGAAGTCAATAATTTCTGTAGTCCTAGAAATTATACTGATCTAAGTAGTAATTTGTTAATCGACACAGTCTCTTTTGGAAATTTCACTCAACACAATTATTTGACTAATACATCTGGAAATACACTTGACCTTATCTTCAATAACTGTGGTTGCTTACGAAGGTTACAATTGTGCCAATCCCCTCTGGTTCGCGAAGATAAGTTTCATACCACCCTTGATTTCCTAATGGAATTATCAAGTATCAATTCAACTAAAAATCTGGAGAAAAAATTTCATGTCTATAACTTCAATAAGACGAATTATGACTTGATTAATAATTTTCTCGCTGGGATTGATTGGCATGATATGTTCCTGGGGAAAAATTTGTTCCTAAAAATCCAAGAATCTGTAAAAAATTTCCTAGTTGATATTCTGTTAGCACCATCAAGGTGGTTAAAGAGAAGAATAAATATCATTCAAGATGGAAAAAATACCATAATGACATGGATTATCTTACCTTTAAAATCTTACGAGGGCGTTCCAAATATTTGTTAGAACTTTACTACAAAAATTACCTAGATTCATGTGAGAAAAATATATCTTCTGATCCCAAACAATTTTGGCAATATGTAAAACAAAAAAGAACTCATCCAGTAGGATAACATCTATAATCATAAACGATGAAATTGTGATGGAAGGTGAAACCATTTGTGAAGCATTTGCCGATCATTTTCTATCAGCTTTTAGTGAACCTTTGAAAAACCAAGCAGACTCGCTTCAATATCCAAAACATAAGTAACTATCAGGTACCTGTAAACGTTATCAGAGATAAAATACAATCTCTTCCGAAAAAGGGCCCTGGCCCTGACGACCTCCCAACAAATTTCATTAAAATGTGTTCAGAGAGTTTGTCTTTTCCTCTATATCTTCTTTTTAATAAATCTTTGAAGGAAGGGCATTTTCCAAAAGCCTGGAAAAAAGCATTCGTTGTTCCAGTTCATGAATCTGGACAAAAACAGATTCTTCAAAATTATAGACCAGTATCCAAATTATGTATATTAGCAAAATTATTTGAAAGTATCATCTTTGAATATCTTTATCATGATGTCATGCATATTTTGAATATACAACAACATGGATTTATTAGAAAGCGCTCTGTTGAAACAAATTTATTCGAATATACTGAATATATACTGAAAAGCTTGAATAGCTGGATTCAAGTAGGTGGCGTTTACACCGACTTTAGCAAAGCTTTTGACAAGATCGATCATACAGTGCTCGTACAGAAGCTGGCTGGAGTCGGTGTGACGGGCTCTCTATTGCACTGGTTTCAGTCTTACGTGAGTGATCGTGAACAGGTTGTTTGTATTGGTAACTACCTCTCAAGATCAGTCAACATAACGTCGGGTGTACCTCAAGGTTCGCATCTAGGACCCCTACTATTTAACATTTACATAAATGATATATCTGAATGCTTTAAATTCTCGAATTTTCTTATATATGCTGATGACTTGAAAATATTTCATACAGTGTCAAACTTGAACGATGCTATGCTCATTCAAGAAGACCTTGACCGATTTTTAAAGTACTGCCGAAATAATACTCTGTACCTGAACCTGAACAAATGCCATCAGATTACTTTCAGTAGAAATTCTAACTTGATTACCCATAATTATATCCTAGAGGATCATAATCTCCTTACCTACAATGAAGTGAAGGACTTAGGAGTTATTTTCGATTCGAAACACATTTCTTATATTTCGAAGAAAGCGAACAAAATGCTAGGTTTTATTTTAAGAACAACCTATCCTTTCAGAGACTATAATACTTTGCGTACTCTTTTCATGTCATACGTGAATAGTCTGCTAGGTTTCGCTTCAACCGTATGGAATCCCCACTATATAATATACATGAAACAAATTGAAAGCATTCAGAACAAATTTATTAACTATATCAACAAAAAATATTTCGGAAACCTACCACAAAATCACTTCGTAAGACGGAAGCTCAATTTGATTAGTCTTGCTGACAGAAGAGCTATCTCAGACATAAAATTTTCTTTTAAATTAATAAACGGTATAATTCATTCATCATCTATAAATAATACGATTCGATACAATGTTCCACAATACTCAACTCGTCACTATTATTTGTTCCATACATCTATCCCAAACACAAATTACTATTTGAACTCCCCTTTACATCGATGCTTGAAAAGTTATAACTCCATCTCAAACATAATAGTTATTGATATTTTTTCTGAATCTTCAACTACCTTTTTGAATAAACTTAAGAAACACTTTGTGCCATGTTCTGATTGATAATGTTGATAATGTGTTCAATATTTTATTTATAGGTTTTCTACTGTATACAATAATATCATAGCATATTTAGAATACGTGTGAATACTGTTTCTGGGTTCGTCCTGTTTGTATTCCTGTTTGTTAAAATAAAATAAAATAAAATATAATATTATAACCAAATGAAGTAATTGTGGGGATACGGTTATTCTGGGAAAGTGTGAAATGAAAACAAATTTTCATTCCGAGACAGTTCTCGGAATAAATGTATTTCTCTTCCAGTCTCTCATATGTGAGATTTCAGAATTAAAAGCCAAACAGAACGTGTTAAAATGAGACATAAAACTGACAGAAGTATATTTTTGCACCCATATATTTTTATGAGTGTCTCTGTCTTCCACGCCCTCAAAACTATTTGCCCCATTGTTTCCATTATCTACACTATACTTGCAAAAATCACTGTGGGTCTTATAATGGTATACATTAAATTTGAGTACTCTTGATGTATTCTTAACATGCATGATTATCTTGAGTGCATGCACGCTTCGATTTCCAACCGCCCGTCTGTATTTCTATTTCATATCCAATTATAAAACATTGAGAGAACTCTGTAACTTCTTCAAATTCTTATGCTCTCCCATTATACCGGGGGACAAATGACATGGAGCCTGTAGTTTTTTTATTTAAAGAGATAAAAATTTGAAATTTACAGGAGCATCGTAATCAATGATGGTGCTTTTTTTAAACATAACGACAAGTTTTTCAACGAAATTTCAACAGGATATAACCCTATATAATTTCTGGTTTTCAAATTTCACCATGTATATTCTCTAGCTCATCTTATTTGACTTAAAATTCCCTATTCAATAATGTATCGCAAATTGATATTCGCTTTCGAATAGGCTGCTAAATTGCATTTTATTGAAGAACATTAAGTTGTCTATGACTCTCATTCGATAATAGAAGTACGAAGCTTGGTTTGGTTTTGAAATCCATAGATCATTAATTAACCGACCTTATTTCAAATTTCTCCATACTCCGATCAACACATGCACGTTTTCAATAACTTCATTGATTTTGATAAAAATTTACCAGATCAACTCCCGGTGTTGAAAAGACTGAGATGGAGACGTTTTTGTAATTTTGCCACTTGTGAATAAACTATCTCTAATTTTTTCCATGTTGCCAAACACTGAAGTATGAATTCAGCGCCATCTCTGGGTTCCAGATTGTTTGTCTCAGGGATTTCCAATTAGGATGAAAGGATTTTTCGATTCAATTGGGTCGAACTAGCCTTCGCTGATGATTGGCAATGACCATGAAACCGGTACGGAGGTGTTCCCCCAATTAAATCAAAAAATAATTTCAGCTTTGATATTTGAAATGCATTGCAAAGTGGTTCTTGTAGAAAACTTTGCCAAGTATTAAACAGATATAATTCAATGGTCGTAGGGGGCAGTAGTTGTTTTCTGTTGAATACTTGCCGACGACCATACCTATTGTATAGTTTTTTTTGCGGAAGATTGGATTACGTAATCCACCATAATTCATTATTAGTTTTATGATCTTCCGTCAAGTAGTGTCGCCCATCTTTCATGATCTTCCACATAAGTCGATAATCCTGTTTACTTCATAAACTTTTTGTTAGAAGTGATTCAGTTTGGTATGTTTCAAGAGAGTAATGACTGCATTTATTTTGCGTTTAAATTTTTACCATTCTTCATCAGACAGTAATTTTGTCTTTAATGAAAGCCGAATTCCGCTCAAAAATTGAATTTTTAACATCTGCATTGAACAATTTCTTTCGATTGTAATTCAATATATCCATTAAATTGTGTGTAAAATTATCGAAAAGGTTGGTAAGATCTACACAGCTATTCACAGCCAATACAAGCTTTTTCAACTTTTTCATAGTTTATGTTTCGAATGATTTAATTTTCAATAGAAATGATGCTGATCATTGGGAAATATGACAATGGTTTCATGATCAGAAATTTTATATGCACCTGGTCTTACCTTTATTGCAAAATCATTACTGAAAATGAGATCTATTTTACAACCAACGTGGATTCTAGTGGGAAAATCGACGAAATGCTTGAAACAATAAATATTGCAAATATTGGACAGTTTTCTCATGTACATATCATTGGGTGGTCCCATCTTATGCAAAAATCACCTAGAAATATGTAATACTAAGACAAATCGATATTATTCAAATAGTTCTCAAAAAATGAACCAAATTCTGTGGAGCTTGACTTGATATTTAATGTGCAGTAAATGCAATTGAAGTTCCATATTCTGGCAATGATTTTGATTATAGTCATCAAAAACCAGCAATTTCCGTTAACAGATATGTTATCAACTGAATTACAATTCAATTGATTGGGGACAAAATTGGGGACATATATAACTCCATCCGTATATCTTCTGAAAGAATTGAATCTGATATAGTTATATCCATCAATAAAAATTTCCCCATCTAAAATATCATCACTTATTCTAGTTTCACTCGAACATAAAATCAAAGGCTCTGTGTTATGTAAAGGAATTCAAACCTCATCAAACCGTGCCAATAAGCTTTCCGTGTTAATAAAATATCATTGAGGAAATGTTTCGTTGTTTTATCTAAATATTGGTAACTGTGGCAGTTTCTTTGTGAAAGAAACACAATTCAGATTGATTTCATTTCCAACATACCTGGCCATATTCGTGGACTAGTAACAATATTTTTATATACTCACGTGATATTGACACCTTGAACGAATTATTTATGTACGAGAATTTCGATTTCATCGTCTCACACTTTGCATTCTGTAAACTTTCAGAAAAGAAGAATTTCCGTAGTTGATCACATGTTAAATCTATAACGGACACCTGAAGTCATGATAGTCCTGTAGTATTTTTAGCCCTTTTTTGCTGTATTGATAATATTTCTTCTTCTTTGTTTACGTTGAAATTTCCTTTTGTTTTTATTGTTTTCATTCATGAATTCATTTTGTTTGACTAAAATTTGGTTGATTTACTTTCCATTTGGACTGTCTCTGGATGGTTTCTGGTGGGTCTACTTTTTGTTGAATACCTTCATCTCCTATTAATGGATTAGCATTGTTTTGCGAATAAATTCCTTGTTTTCGTAAATCACAATTTAAATTGGTAACATTATTCCAATTATGTATCGATGTTGCTTTCTCAGATGTTTTTAATTCATTGTGTCAGAGAGATCTGGTAGTTTTTTTGTTCCTTCGTTCACAAAAGTTTTTATTAGTCGTGTAAACCAATCACATTTGAAGAATGTAATAATATCTGTGATATCTCTCGTCATACTAGATGTCGATTACTTTCACCACAATAAATAATTTAACTAAATGATATTGAAGATATACGAAGAATAATTTGTGTTTGAGGATACTTTATTGTTTTGATTTGTCAATATTGCATCTCATCTTTGGATACTAAAATTCTATTCAAGATAAGTTAAGGTCGATATGTTGTCGGCATTAGGGGAGTGCTGGAGAAATTGTAATTTGTTTTTTTTTTCCAAATGAAAAAAATCATGTTATAGCATGACACATGACAAAAATGAAAGAGATAGTTTCTTCACAGAAGCCAAATTGAAAATATGTATTTCTATCCCATTTTTTTCAATATAGAGAGTAATTTTTTAGGTTTTTTTTCCAAAAATAAATACATTATTGACAACCTGGATCGGGATATTGAAAAATTTGAAATAATATCGGCTAATTTATTATCTTCAGATTTCAAAGCCTATCATCGAATTCGGGTCACAGTCAACTTGATCATTTTCAATAAAATGAATTTAAACAACCAATATAAAATTGAACACCAACTTGCGATACATAGTTGAAATGATAATTCTAAGGCAAATAAGCTGGGCTAGACATATATACAAGGTGACGTTTAAAAAAAAGAAGTAAGCGTTACTTCCGGTCAAATATTTAGTTAAAAAAAATTGTCAACAGGTTCAAAATGACCCATTGAGTAATTTACGTACCTCCTGTGAATTTCAAATTTTTATCTCTTCAAATAATAAAATGCTGTATGTTACATGTTCCTTGTGTTAATATACTTTAGAGTTATTTTCAGCCCTCATTCAGCTCCATGTCGTGTTACTTGGTTTGTTGTCATTTAGTATTTTCCCAAGGTTCCACGTCCGAATAACATAGATACAAAATATCACGTCATAATATCACATACATAAATAACACATACAAAAATACCATTAAAAAAATATATCATAGTACAATAATGTCATGTTAAAGAAACTAGACCATATTTGATTCATTTTCATTCATTCATTTAAGTTTCAACCTATGCTGTAGAATGTTCATCGTCGACGACCAAAAAAGACGATTTTTTATATTTTCATGACTCGATTGTTCCTGAACGAACTTGGTGACAGATTCGCCTTCTTGCAAGGCTGGAAAATCTGTTGTTACACCTCTCTGTATTGTCAAATGAATCAAATATGGTCTAGTTCCTTTAACATGACACACAGTTGAAATTTCATTACTTTTTGTGTACAGACCATTTTTATCGCATATAGGGGTATTTTTTCCGGAGGGGTTTCACGTCATTAGTATTTCTTTCCGATAATAATTGTAAAAGTGATATTTTCTCCTAATGTTATTCATTAATAATGTTATTTCATCTAAATGTTATTCTTTCCTATGTTGATTTGGTAAAATGATATTTTCTTGTGTTATTTTTACAAATAATATTATTTGAAAATATTATTCTGACGTGTCATCTTTTCCCAATATGTATGTTATCTACCTACATCTAGAAATAATTAGGATTATTTTTATGGACTTGTCTTTTGCTCCATCTTAGGAAAACTAAATCATCCATTTACAGCAAAACAAAAATGGGATCAGAAAGTTTGTTGAATACATGATGATCGAAGTGCATGTTCCATGCTTTGGGATACCGAGGAGACTGAACATCTTTCCCCCGCGCTTCCACCAAATATTCAATTGTTAACAGCCAAAAGTGTCGCCCATCTTTGCAATTGGCTGCACCGTACTGATAATGACCGACAAGTCTAAAACACGTTGCTTCACAATCTTAGGGTTATACCGATTATCATGTCCATTTTTTATAAATATAGCACCTCGCTTACCCCTTGAAAAGCTATATTATTTTTTTTTATCTTATTTTATTTATATGTAATATGTAGTCTAAATTATTCGTTATATATAGGTTGAGTGTTAAGAAATTGTTGTTACTCCCATTGGTAACACTAACTAGTTGGTCATATTCATAGGTTATTCAAGGATGTGGCAACACTTGAATCAATGACAAGGATCAATGACGTCGCACTCAAAATTGAAAACTCTAATAACAACAAATTCACTGTGAATTACGTTTATATTCACTAATCAGAACGAATGCTAAAAGATCGTCTAACTCCATTAAAATAATGCTGGAATAAATACAAAATATTGTGCTTCAGCATAACTTATTTACAAAAAAATTTCTATGATATTGTGGAAGATCTTGATGTGATACGTGATTTGAGAAAAAGACTTTGGGATAAGGGGTCACATCACTAATAATACAATGAATACGGTCAACAAAAGAACCAACAAAAGAGAGATAAACTCGATATACACGCATAGATATTTCATGAAAACACACATTTGTTATTGAATAATCGCTGCTTGAATGCATATATTTTAATTCTTCAAATTCGAATGTCTTTCTCTCCCTCTCTATACTTTCTTCTACTTGTCACCGCCAATACTTTCTTGTATCAGTTTCAAGATAGTATTTCTCAATCATAAAATTTCTTTGAATTCATCCATATTCCATTAAAGACAAAGTCTTGAGAAAGAAATGAATCATTTTTCAAAGCTCTACACAAATAACGAAAAAAAAAAGACATATACATCGATGGATATTGTACAATAATATTAATAGTTTTATGCTGTTGAGGGGTTTTCTGCGAAAACTTGGGTGAATCGTTAAAAAAAATTGCCTATTAGATAAATATACAAACATCCCCAATTTTAAGTTACAACTCTGCAAAAGCTTGTCGAGGTGTTAACCAGAAAAGTAGTAATTTTCTGTTTGGCATATGTCATGAAAGCTATACAAAAATTAAGTCAATTTTGAAAGTATTTCCTCGAGTAAGTATTAGGTATATATTAGATGATAGGATGAAGTATATGGAATTTTTAGTGTTACCGTCAAATATGTAATTTTGATTGCTGTTGTTATGTAGTTTTAGTTGTCCTGAGGAAGATGATAAATATTTGGTGGCGGCGCAAGGAAAGAATTCTCGAAAGCACACTTCGATCATCATTTATTCAAAACATTGAGCCACAAACTGTGCGATTTATGTTCATTCTGCTCAAGAATAACATAACATTTGATCAAAAAAATAGTATCAATTCATTATAGAGGTTAGAAAAATACAAGAAAACACCTTCAGTTTCAACCCAGTTTGAAATGCGCTACAAATTTACTGAAATGTTCCTACCTTTAACAAATTTTCAGTAATATATGCACTCACACATTATTTGTTAAACGGATCAGAAAGTTACTCGGTAGAAATTTGCAATAAAGGAGCCATAATTTCATTGAAACACGTGGTGGGACAGCATAACGCGGAAGGGCTCTCAGCCTGAGCTTACGTGCTTTCCGGCGTAAAGCTCGCGAAAGACTGGCTGCGCGGCAATCCGCTTTTGATGAGGTGGGGGTGACGCCTTTGGAGTAGAGACCTAGTGGTCAATGTGACACGTTATTCCTGAAATTGCTGACCTTTCGTTTGTACTTCAAACCTCGTCCTAGTACAAGGATGCACAAGCTGCATATTCTGCCTTTGCGTTAATTTGGGATTTACAGAAAGACTATCGAACCCAAGTTTCCCCTGCTTAATTGGATTGCTGCAAATCAGTGCAAATCAAATGGTATAATGAGTCAATGTGGAAAAAAAGGTTTTGAAATTGAATGAAACGTATCTATGTATATTTTGTCCAGATTCAGATTTGCAAATGAGTATGATGTTAACTGAATTATCACTTCGTATTTAGCCCATATTATTTTATGTTCTTTCTGTCAGAAACAAAAAGAAACTTTGACATGAGAAAAATCTCAACATCTACACCTATTATTTGAAGGAAGCTCTAGGCAACTTTCCAGTTAGCACAATATTTCACAAGTGATTGACAATTTACACATTGTTGGAAACATTCGTTGAGTGCATTATATTATTATAAAGCATATACAGAGTTAATCAAATTAATGTAACCATTTATTTTTCTCAGGTAATATAAGAGTAATTAAAAAAAGTTCGTATGAAAGTTAAACGGTATTTCACTCTACATCTTTCTGTGAATTCAAATTGTTTTGTGGAAGAGTAGCGTAATGGGCAATTTTTTTAAATAAAACCGTATGTCATGTTTGGTATCATAGGAATGATTTTTTTTTATTTCAGTAGTACCAATATGATTTTAACTCTCGTATAATTCATGTCTTCTGTTGTGGTTGGTTCCTCTTGTTTGACCTCGCTTTCAAAATATCCCCAGAGATAGAGATCTAGGGGAGTGAAATCTGGGGACCTAGCTGCCAACTGAATGGGTCCATTTCTTCCTATCATGTTGATATCTGGTGTCAATCGGTACACCCGCCTCAAATTTGGCAAATCATTTCGAAGAAAATTTCTATAAACTTCTTCATTCAGAGGCCCATCAGAGAAATATGGTCTTATCACCTGATCCCCATCTATGCTCCCCGCCCAAACATTTACCGACCATCTTTTTTGGTGGTCAACTTGTCTAACCCAATAAGCGTCATATTAAATTGTTACAAACTGAAATGAAGTTTTTTAACTGATTCAAACGATGTATAATTGGCCGCGGTGGCATGCGGATAAAGTGCTCGCTACATAAGCCAAACATCCGTAGGAGCATGAGTTCGAATCTCAGCACTGCCACCGGCTCGCACAAGTCTCTGACTTCTGAGGGTTGCACGTAGGGGTGTGACCGGTTGACGTATATAACAATTTCAACAAGAACAAAAACAATAATATGTGATACTTTGTTCGGTCACAACTTTGCATAAAAAAGGTATAGTTGGCTTCGATTCCATCAAATAACACTTGCCAAACTAATTTGTTTTTACCCCCTTTTCTGACTACTGTTATCATCCGAGTCATAATTACGTAGAATGTTTTTTTTTAAGAAATGAGATATAATCTGATTGAACTAGTTTTTAATGAACTTTATTGAAAATATCTGTCTCTAACTACAAATGAATGAACGAAATAACACAAACATTGGCGGAGAAAAATCTGAAACATCAAAATTTCTGCCTTCTTTATGAATACCTACAAAAACGTGGTCGCCGTCCAAGTTATTTTCAGCCCTTGCTATATCCCTTCTTCTTATTGACCGACACTGTTCAATTATGCTTCTCCTAAGATCCCCAACATTATTGAATTCTTGCTCAATTCATCATGTAAAATATTTTAATATTTCTCATGTGGAACTGGGTGTACTTGACGAAAGGCAATAAATTCCAAAATGTAATTTGATTATAAAAATAATCCTTGATGAAGTTGATGATGGTGGCCAAGTGAAGAAACGTTGGATGGTAAATCTGAAAATACCGTCATATAGCGGGAACAAAATGCCAATGTAAATGTGCTGTTTATTTTGATATCCATCATCAACTAACGCCAAAAAATAAAATAAAAATGGTCTTTCAAAATTTCAGTTTTTTTCCGGATATCTCCGGATATACTCGGCATTTTGAAACTTTCTTACCTTCATATAGATCATATAGATGCGCAAATTTTCCCCAATTTAACCATCTTCGTATCTCTCATAGTTTCCGAAATCGCAATGATGGTCCTCGAATATAAATTACCTGGTAGATATTATTTATACAAAAAGATCAGTCTTCAGTCTTTGCATTGATGATTTTGTTTTGTCAGCTGTGTTGGTCACAAGTTGCTAAATGCATTTAAATCGAATTTCAATCTCAAATGATGCTTCATCATAACGAAGATCTGAAGTAATATATTTAAGTTTGTTAACGGAAATTGGTTCCAGACCCAATCGTGTGCGGTATCAAATTAATCGCGATGAAATTACGAGTAATTTGAAAAAAATCAGTGATACCAATTTTTAATATAGCATATATATTTCAACTGAAAATAGTATAGTTGTGCTGTGCCCAAAATTTAGGTACTGAAATTATCGATTTGAAAGTATCCAGGGCTCTCTAGATCAAAAAATTTATTTCAAATGAAAAAAATATTTGCTAATAAAAAGCGACAAGTGTCCCATTTAAAATTCGGAAGTTAATGTCACGTCCGGTGAAGCCGATGTTGTTTACCTATCCTGCAAATTTATTTCATTTCATTATCTACAATAACAAAAAAGTTATACGGGTGAGCAACCTTCCGCGACCACCCGGTATAAATAAGCGTCAAGTAGATCATAATTACCATAGTTTGGTGCAGTGCCTACGGAATCACAGTTTCAGAATAAACATCTGACTAAACAGTTCGAACCTTATCACATCAAATAATTTGGGCACAAAACTCATCTCGTGTAGATATAATGAGTAGGTATATCTCTATACGAATTTTTGGCAAGAATGAAGTTCATATGAACGGTGGACCTTATTGCTAGAGAAGTTGACCTCCATGACCAGAATGAAAGAATTGCTGCTCCAACTACAACATACTGTGCACACTCTAATAATATTCAATTTGCCATAACTCGGCACATTCTGTCGGAATATTCGTGTAATAAGAGATGAGGATTTACTTCATTGGATTAGGTCAATCATGAAATGAACCAGAATATTTCTCAATTGAATATATCCATATTATTATCGTATATATGCCTGCGTTAATCTTTACTTTGGCCAGATATTACATATTGAACGAAATAATCCTAGGATCAGGGAAAAGCCATTTAATATTGTTATTATGTGAGAATTATTAGAGATATCAATTCCTGCTTAAGGACGCGATAGATAGCATGAGAGTGTGTTATTTCAATATATTTTGTTGGGCATATTTCTTTCGACTCTCCCAAAATTTATGGTTTGAGGATTAGGCAAGTATAAGAGTTCTGCATGGCCTCATTCTGAGAATCCATTAATGTGCTGTCAGACTTATATTAATTGCCAAATCCTTTGAGATTTGAGTAATATTGATCAGGATTACATATTTACTATGGATGTTGATGAGATGATCTATTTTTGGAATAGTTGTGTCAATCATCTTTCTAATATACATGCACCCTTCATAACTAAATATGCCACTAAACCCCCCTGCTCCTTGGCTCACTTCAATTATAATAAAATAAAAAAAAACTTTCAATAGATATAAGTAAATATCTGAACACAGTTGAATCCTTCAAAGAATACAAAGACATGATTTTTTTTTGATTTTTTGCAGGACACATCCAAGTTGAAACCCAAACTTTTTTGGAAATCCCTGCACTCGTCAAATATTGCTTTAGGATGTCAGATGGCTCTGAGCGCTTCCTGACTATCCGAACAGATATAAATTCTCTGCTCGGGCCCTTCGTTCACCTCTTGTCTCTTAGCTAACGTTAGAATGGCGAACACTTCATGTGCTCATTCCTCGTACTTCTCTTCCTTCCAGGTAAATGCCTGCACCAGAAGCCTGTTTGTCAGTCAGACGCGAGCCGTCCGTATAACATATTTGGCCTCCCGTGCGAAACTCCATTGTGTTATCTTCCCATTGTTCTCTGCTCGAAAAAGTGAGAGCAAACTCTCCATTCCGTCGCAGTCTACCTAGAGCGCTTTTCACTCTGATATAAGGAATCTCCTGCTCCGCCCACTTGGCGGTTTCCGCATGACCTATCATCGCTCCTTCGTTTATCCAGACTCCCGAGTCCCGCATACTTAAATGAGCTGCCATTGCTTCCTTCTTGATCCAGACTGGAAGCGGTGGTAGTCTCAGCAGTTCCCCATAACACTGCCGTTGGAGTCGTTCTCCTTGCACCCGTTATTACCAAACAGGCCAACCTCTGCACCTTGCTAAGTTTTCGGTTTATTTCGCCTGTGCGCCTGGCCACCACACAGCTGACCCATATTGGATCTTTGGTCTTACGACTGCCGTGTACAGCTAGCGCATAATCTTAGGGTTAGTACTCCAATTACTGCCTACAATTCTTCTCAGTTGTCATAGGATTGCTATCGACATCTGTATAATCCTATCTACATGCGGCGTCCATGAAAATTTGAAGTCCAGGACCACTCCTATGTATTTGATCTGCTGGACTAGCTCCAGCTCTTTGCCAAACATGGTAGGTGGCCTGAACCCGTCACATAAGTTACTGCTGAATGAATCAAAATCCAACTAATATTGTTTGGTCACAATGGCGATGAAATATCCAACGATTTTGAAATAACTTTGAACGGGAAAACATTGACTATTGTGAAATAAAATGTTAGATTCTTGATCTTCATTTGGATACAACTTTGAAATTCGAAAAGAATATGTGACAACTAGTGAAACATAGCTATTCTACTTCAAAATAATTAAAAATCAACTTATAAATAACTTTAAGCTAATACTAGGCGAATCTTTGATTATGTCTGCTTTGGCAATTGTTCCGAAATATATTGGCCCTTCCTTCTAGCAAGGGATAAATAAATATACTTTACAGAAGATAAAACTCTTGTGTAAGATACTCATGTGTAATGGGAAAATTTTGATCATGTCTCTCTAATCTATGAGAATATGAACATTTTAAATTCAGATTGAAGGTTTTTCAGCAAACTAGCTGCACTCATCTATCAAATCAATCATCCCGAAACGCCGGCCTAACTCTTAGATAAACTCACGAAACTTGGGAACTATCATAACTGTCTGACGAGAGCTAGAGATCTATATTGCATTCCGAGGCACACTTCCACACAATTTGAACAGGCTCTTCATACAATGCAATGGAACATTTTCAATATTATTTTTGTGCACATTAAGTCACAAAGTCGTCAAAACTGGCATAACTTCAAAAAACATATCAGGTCCCGGATACTTTCAAATAAACAATAAGTAGTTCAATTATGGTGAATATGTGAGAAATTCATTTTCGTATTCAAGGAGACTTTCACAGTAGTTACACTGTCGCTGTATTGCGCTGTATTTGCCTGAAGTAAAACGATTGAGTATTGTTTCATCTCTTCCCTTTTCTTCAGAATTAAATTGAAATCATATAACTGTCTTATTTAAACTTTATCACAAGTCTAACTGAATGTTGTAACTGTTACTATTAAAAGTTTAAATATGTTTTTTTGTTGCTTATGAACCACATCTGTTCATAAAAAAAATTATTTTGAAGGAAATAAGACGCTATTATAATTGTTATTATATTGTTCGATTCATATTTCATCAATTTTGTAGTAATTCATGTTGAATAACTGAATATAGAAAACTACAAATTTTGTCTGATATTCACTGAGACTTGATTTATTTGTTACGGACAGTTTCGGTATTTACACTATTATCAACGGGAACAGATAACCTGACAAGGAGAAGGGGTAAAAATAACAGTCAAATTCGGTCCTATATTTTGTTTGTACCAGAAACTGCATAGGTAAGTGAATTCGGTCCCGTGCAAAATATTTGAAGGGGGCCATTGAATCATTTTTGTTTCATTAAAATAAAAATATTATCATTACTCTCAAGTAAATTTTGTGTAAGTAATACACGCCACAGTGAAAGGAGACATTTAATAAAATGCAAACGACTTGTTTCGTTTTTCGAATATGATTCAATAATTTTTGTAATACATTTTTGCCGGTTTTTAACTTTACCATTGGTAATTTTAGCATTCAAATGTACACTTTTTAATTTTACTTAGGTTTCGATTTGAAACCCTTTGAGTTTGGTGATAAATAAATTTGGATGAGACTTGTGAAACGAATGGTTTGTCTATGAAAGAGAAAGAACTCAAAGAACTAAAAAGCCAATGCCGAAATATAAAAACGAACCCTACCGTACCTCAGTGAACATTCGTGAGAATGCGTAGTAACACCGCTGCCTTGCCAGAAGGGGATTGAATGAAATATTATGGCTCATGTTTGTATAGTGAAATATAAAATACGTTGAGTTTTGTCGTTAGTTCTACAAAACTACTGATTTGATGATTGTAGTGGGTATTGTAAACTTAGGTAATCCAATATCTATATATTATTACAGTTCGATTATTATAACGTTACCCATGTGTCATCAATTTATGATCGAAGAAATCACACACCCTCTATCGAACATCTCTTTCTAACAACCGCTATGAGCGAATCAAAGTTCGTTAACATTTGTCTTCTAAGCTAAGAGTTATGGTATGGTGATGATCGATTATGAATCAAAACAGTGAAAAGAGATGGCCATAAAACCGACAGTCTTTTACATTTCAACTAAACTTGCCAAACATTGTATTGGCTGGCGTGTACCATCAATTGCGTCATTGTTTTCTGTCATTGGGGTATTATTTGTCGCCCGTTTCATTTTGTTTTGCAGTCGAATTTATTATAAAAACAGTTTTTTTCAAAGCTAAACGGCTCTTGGAATCATTACTTTCAAAGTAAGTATAATACAATGTGTTTTATTCACAAATAATCTTCAAAATTTTTAACCTCACAATTGACATTTGTGACTATAATTCCGTACTACCGCGATATTAACACAACAATTATTCATAGTGAGGAAACCCTATAGAGAGAAGAAAACATTACCTAAATCTATAAATACAGGTAAAAAACATTCATAATATATTTTAATTCTTTTTTAGATTATGCCTGGAACTATTCTACTCTCACAAGCACAACAATTTGTGTTGAACTTGTGCGAGTATTTTGAAAGGGAAAGAGCGAATGGTGGACCTTATTTACCACTTTCATCTGTTCAAGAGGTAACAATTAAAACCACAAAAGAAATGTCGTAACTTTTCTTTACTGTATTCTAGAGAGTTGCAGATGCACTTAAAATATCTTGAAAAACGGTATACAAGATCAAAATAAGAAACGAAAATAAACCCATTCCATCAACTCCAGGGTAAAGTAGACGTCGTCTCAAAAAGAAAACAGCTGATAGGACAGAAAATGGCAGTACGAAATACTTTGTACGATATGTATGAAAAAAGTGAGTATACCTCCTTATTACCTGGGAAATGAAGATAATATCGATTGTTCATTCGATGGACGTGACACTGACTAGTGAGAAAAATTTCTGAACAAATGTAATCGCCCCATTTTCATCAATCACAACTTTATCAGGAAAGTCATTGGATTTATGTATATTAGTTGAAAAGTCAAACTTTATTGTCACATCTAGTTTTCTTTTTAATTGAAAATTCACTTCGTATGAATTTTGACATGTACCTATATTTATTTGAATTCTTTTCTTCCAGAAAAACATGTTACCCTTCAAACCTTGAACCATGAACTGAAAAATAAGGAGATTGTTTCGATGTGCAAATCATCTTTGAATGTTTTACTGAAAGAGCCGAGATTTAAATTTAAAAAAGATGATAATCGAAGAGCTTTGATTGAAAAGACTCATATTGTTTCACAAAGAGCATATTTTTTACGTAAATACCAAGAAAACCGAAAAAATTCATATCAACGAGAAGTGTTTTTTTAGATGAAACAGATTTATTCTAGAGGAAATAAAACCAAGTCTTGGCAGGATGATAATGTCAAAAGTGTACGCAAACCCGAAGGATTTATTGTTGTGCATGCTGGTTTTGCAAAAGGGTTTGTTCCAGAAGCCAGTCACTTTATAGTTCTGTTCGAAATCTTTGATTCTAGATTATCATGGAGAAATGAATAGTACAATGTTCACCAAGTGGATAACTTCACAGTTAATTCCCAGTTTGGAAGAGCCATCTTTGATAATAATGCACAATGCACCATACCACAGTGAAATTTTGAAAAAACAGCCTACCACTTCTTCAAGAAAATCGGAAATTGTTTGTTGGCTACAGTAAAATAATATTGATTTTGATGAGAAGTTAACAAAACCAGAGTTATTGCAATTGGCTAAGATGAACCGAAAGGAAAACATATATATTATACATGAACTGGCACGAGAACATGGGCATGATGTATTAAGATTACCACCTTATCACCCAGACTTTGATGCTATTGAATTAATTTGGGCTAATTGTAAGACATACTACAACAATCATATTGGCAGAGATGGATACAGTGATGAAAAAGTATTGGGTATGTGGAATGAAGCATTATAGAGAAGTGCAACACTGAATCCAGGGCAAAATGTGTAAAATACACCGAATTGCTCATTGAAAAATGGTATGAACGAGAAAAGCTCCTTTGGTTATTGGACCCATTATTATAAACATTGGTGACAGTTCTGAATCAGAAAGTGATTAAATATATTAATTTTGTTTTTACTTTCATAAATGCTACATAGTTCTACATGCTCGCATTATATAAATAAATGTATGAATACATTTTTTGTTAATCATTACGAAATATATTTCAACTGGTGTTTTTTATTTCTTAGATATTCATTTATTTATCAATATATAGTGGGTCCTTGAATCCATGCACGAATAGGTAATTGAAAAAGTTTGAATACCTAAGTCTAGAAGATTCCTTTTCTGATTTTCAGTCATGTAAATATATGTTTATTGTACATAAGAACAATTTCTCATTGACAAACACAGTTGAATTATGAAATATAATAATAACTTAATAACATGTTATATTACAGCTACAAAATATTTAAAATTCTAAAGTCTAAAATACGAAAAGAAACATTAGAATGTGTCGTCATAAAACTCTGCCATGTTTGAATGGAAACTCATTTTTTGATATCCCCGTATGCAAAGGTTTTGAAAATATTGCACTCCAACCTAGTTTTTTGAACAACTTTTTTCGTTAACTATTACCTAGAGAATTTGCATTAATGTGGATAAAATTAGGATGTGATGGATTTGTGTCAAACGGCTGCGGAGGTATTGATAAAACAACTTCCCTATATGTGTGACTGAAATTAGAATACAGTAGGGAGGTCAAAAATTTCTGCCTCCATGTTTTATCATCCTATTACCTACAAGTTGTAATTTCATCGGGATATTAGCCACGGCATTCTACATTTAGACGTCATTTGGCTGAAACGTCTCGACTTATTTCATATGCACAACTTGATGACGCACGGGTAAAGTTATAGTAATCGAACTGTAGCTGATATGAATAAAATTTATGCAATGTTTCACTTGATAGAATATTTCATCTCAGACCGAATTCGTATTTTGACTACGTTTTTGTAAGATTGTTGCATAATTTGTTGAAATGTATATTTGCCTTTTTAGTACAAATTTTAAATCCGCTCTAAAAGCTTAGTACTGAAAGTATAATAAGTTAATAATAACATAATGATAATGTTTGTGTTTGAAGTACAAATTTTGCAATCGATAACGTCCCGATGAGCTATGTAATTATGAACAAAGTTTAGAACTGGATGACCCAGCAATATAATTGAGTAATATTTTGAAATATTGTTGTTAAAATTGTTGTTATGGTTGTCCTTTCGGTAAAAATTTTGCAATCGATTTTAAATTTACTTCAAACATAGCTCAGAACTGGATAACATTGCAATATTATTGCATACCTATGTAAATACAATAGTATACTGTCTGTCTGTTCGGTACAAATTTTGAAATTGGAAGAAACTCACGTATCCATCAGGAATAAAAAATAGTACCTATATTGTTCACGAGCTTTAAAAAATGTTTTTGACGTTTGAAACACTACTTATTCTACAATCCCGTTTATATCATAATAATATGCTAAAAAATAACGAAGTAATAATTCTAGATGACAACTAGATAGGTATACTTGATGAAAATCCAGTAATTGTAATAAATAAACTGGAACGATTTGATCTTCACAAACTTTATTTCAAAATCAACACATTATTACCAACGACTAATTGGATTTGAATAATTTTCCCCTGTTGATTTAGAATTGAATCGTGTTTGCGGATGTTATATTATATTATTGCAGATAATGAGATTATATCTATGTTTTCTTAAGTTATGAGTTTTACCTTCGTGGAAATATGTTATCATAATGATTAGCAGAGGTTGTTGTCTGCACTGATGAGAGGAAATAACCTCGGAACATGCATGTATGCTGTTCGTCATTTCCAACGAAATCAAGGATAATATTCAATGGCTTTTACAATCAGCACAATATGTCCTCCTTCAGGAACATTGCACGGATAACAGATGTTATTCAATGTACGTATGGGAAATTAGTTGTTTTCTGTCAAATATTTGCCTCGTTTTTCCACTCTGTGGAATGTGTGGAGAAGAGGGTATTTCTAACCGTAGAAGGAATTATTTCTTTTCGTTTATTCAATCCTCTCCATATTCACACTTTTCGAACTTAAAATATAGTTCGTGTAGATTAAACAACTAATAATAAATTGGTTTTTACGTTATTTTTACGATTCTATTTTGCTTTTCAATTACCCAAAACTAAAAAAATGCATTCTCATTATAGAAATGATTCCTGTCTGTTTTTATTAATAATTTGAAGTCGTCAAAACATTATACTCGAGGGCGGAAAATGATTGAAAATATATTAAATTAGGAAACAAATATTTCGTAAATCCGAAAAATGCCTGTCTCTCCACAAAGTGGATATTAAGGTAAATATCTGACAGAAAACAACTACTTCCCCCTACGGATATTGAATTATATCTGTCTTCTATTTGTGCAACGTTCCATTACGGACACATAACTGCAAGTGTTACTTGTTTATGAAGCCATTGCATATTAATCCTTCATCTTTGTTGGAAGACTTGGACTTATAATCAATTTGCTACGGAATATATTGCATGAAAAACAAATGTATTTCTTATTTACTTCACAATGAATTAATAGAACTATTTTAATTTTTATATAAGGGAAAAATTCTAACAATCCAAAATACTATTCTGAAAATAATATTGAAGAAAAATCCACTGAATTTTTTTGCCATTTTCTAAGAAACCACACAACGGACATATTTACTATCGCCCAAAATTTTGACCGAATCTACCATCACCCTTATACTTCGTTCATCAAGTGTGAAAGCGCTCCATTATCTTACGAGTTATTTATTTTTACAGGTGAAGCTCGGACAGGTCGATTTTATATTTTACAAAAAAATTAGATTTCGATAGATGCATGGAGTTTTGTGAAATTATGCAAGAAGTATGTAATTAAAATAATGGATTCAAATTTAATTCCTTATTGTCCGACCAATCAACTTTTTTTACGAACAGTACTGTGAATACGCCAAATTGTCGTTATTGGCAAACAGAAAATCCCAATTGGACGATGGATCCTAATACCTAATATATCCAAAAATAACTGTGTGGGCTAGGGTTCTTAGGAATATTACTGTAAGGCCATATTTTTTGACGCTGCTGTGACAAGTGGAAATTATTCCAAATGTTAGAAACTTATGTAGTTCCATATTTAACTCCAGACATTAATCAACCTAATCGAACAATTTCTACCATTTGGTTTCATCGAGATGGAGCAGGTCCACATTATACTCAAGTTGTTAGAGATTTTCTCAATGGAACGGTCCCCAATCGCTGGATTGGACGACGCGGACAGATTGAATGGCCTGCTAGGTCCCCAGATTCAACTCCTATGGACTTTTTCCTCTGAGGACATTTCAGTTGAGTGCCATAATTCTTATTATTCGAATCCATTTGCCAATAAATTTCTTGCTTATTCAATTTCAAATATGCATTCGCCGAGCAATATTTTAAAAGTGATCATCAATCAAATTGCTAACAAGCTAAGAAAAGTAGAAACAAGAGAACTGAATGTCATAGAAACTGAAATTCAGTGTGACAATTTCTCTGAGAGTGAAACAGTAAAAAATAAATGTTGTACTCATTTGCAGGCAAAATACAAGGCATCGAGAAATTGCTGATATTTTTAATGCACGACATCCCGAAAGAAATATCCAACATTACTGTGAGCAGGATTATCTCAAAGTTGAACTTGATAGGATCAGTGCAAAATACTTTTAAAAGGCCGCATAATCCAAGAGTTTTTATGAAGAGGCGCAATTAAGTGTATGCTCGGATGAAATGGAGCATTGGAGAACTTGTATAACAGATATTTGTAATAGGACTGGTGCTGAAAGGGAAGCCGCACCGTGAGAAAAATTTTACGCAATAATAAATTCAAGCCGTTCAAACCAAGGTTTACAAATACTATGAAATAGCGAGATTATACTTCCACTGCAAATATCACGGTAAAATTTCGTGGTATGTACATAATATTTCACAACATATATATATAGGAATTCCCATTTTTTGAAAAGTTCTACGTAAAATATCTAGAGTCTGTATAATTTCCTAACTAATACAGTAATTTTGAAATTTGTATGTATTTTTAAGCGAAACATTTTTAAATTTCCATGGATATTTTTGTGAAAATGTATCAGTTTTATTTTTACAATGTTGGTTATGAGAAAAAAGGTAGGACTTCAAAATTCCGTTTTTTTATTGTAATAATATGTTTTGCATATCGTACATACAGCAAAACGGTCAAGAATAATTGTCTTGTGAGTTTCTTGTGTACCGACAAACGAGTGAATCAGTAGGTACCTACTTACATTACTATCAATTGCATAGGACTTCACCGGCAGTGAAATACATTTGCCGATGAATAGGGTAACAGGTTTTCTGAATTCAAAAGAACTATAGATATAATGAAATACGTTCAATACCATACAAATGTAATTTTGCCCCGTTTGACGAAAGGTAGTTATTTCTTCATATTGAGTTCCTTCAACTATTGCCTACCGAGACAGGTTGAATTCTTGCATCAATTGATTGAACGATTTATGTGAGTGATACTTTTGAATAACATTCTCATTTGTCAATACGAATTTCCAATAAAAACCAGGGTTCAACGTACAACGTGGCCCCAGCCAGGGAATAAGTTGTTTTCTGTTAGATATTACTACAGAATAATCGATTTTTATCGTTTTTTTGCATTCTTCGAAAACATTCAAAATTAGAATTTTGTATAAATATCTTCAAGAACGTATATTTGAATGAAAAAATAATTGGATCTTTCCTTATTCTTTTAATTTTCTACATACATTCATTGACGTATCCTATGATTTATAAAGTTTTATCGATATATTTTTTATTGAAAATGTTGTTCTTTCTGTCAACCGGTGACCGTGCTGGGATCTGAACCCACCCCCTTCTGGTTGAGAAACGAATGCTCTACCATCAAGACCACTACGACCCATAGTTGAGCAACCTCCAGGCAACCATACCCATAATTTTGTCGTATTTTCAACTAGTGGCTGACAGCTTTCACCGACAAAATCCAGATGTTTTGGATTTCATTACCCTGAATTTTACCTTCACCCACGTGTACCACACTTCTCAAGAACTCCATTAAAGTCGAAAAATAAACTCAAAAAAAACCTCAACAGCTTCAGAAAAACAGCAACCAACAGATCTACACCAATACGCGATGGTTCTAAACTAGAAAGCGGCATTTCAGCTACTGTTATACTGCTGGTTCAAGTGAGGAAACACATATATGGACAAAGCCCTAGCTTCCCTCAGGGTACTATTCATCCTCAGATTTCCTCAAATCTTGAACACGTGTAACTGGTAGAACATGTGGACATCATCCCATGAACATTATATTCTTCCACCCCATCAATTTATTGGTAAATATGTCATGATGAAAAATGTTGTATTTATCAATCTTACTGGGAAAAGTGTTATGCCAATTTCATATTCTTTGATTTTGTATGACGAATTTACGATTATGAAAAAAAAGAGACTCACTTCCAAACTCCTGACTATATGTTTTGACTCCTATGAAACTGTCATCTGAAACAAAACAAATTTCGTTAGTCATTAAAGAATGCCAAAAAATATCTTCAAAGCATTATCATAGTGCTTTGCCACATTCAGCTCTACAGCTAAAATATCAGAGTATTTATTTACCCAACTTGCAATGTCACATTCCAATAGCAAATAATAATAATTATCATAATAGCCGACCTCTACCAGCAAAGGCTAAGCCTTTGGGTACCATCAAATGAATGTTTGTTAGAAGATTACTAAATTTTTTTGCAATGAAAAATGTTCCAGTTACGCTTTTTATCTCAAGCTCGACACACTCCGTGCTGATATCGTTTATCTGAAAAGCCAATCTCGACTACCTAGGAATAAATTATCATTTGGTCCGATAATCATGTGCCCTGAAAAGATGAACTGAACAAACATGATGGACTGTCCAGCTGTGATTTTGCTATATAACCGTCAGCTTTTATAATTTTCATATTCGGAAGATACGGTGTCCATATTATTTCAGCAACGACATTATTTATGATCATAACAATCATTTCAAAGTTTTCAGCAAATCTTGATAATTTGTCTATTTTTTCTTCCTTTTTCGGGTGATATTCGTCTTGCCGGAATCGGTTAACTTGATGACAGAAATCGTCCTTATCTAGTTCCACAGCATTCTCGCATCGTATCCTATCCTTTCAACCGCCCGTCCATTCAGGGCTTCCATTGTGAAAGAAGTCGTCGTTTGGCCATGCATCGTTTTGGGCTCCACCACCTTGCCTTCGACCCATATTCCAATGCGGTTGGTTGTGGGAGACTACACCCCAGGTTCTGGGGACGAAGTATTGGGGTATACCGTTTTTTATTTTTTTGAAATTATTCCTGCTCCGCTCTCTTTCTGAAGCTCCGAAGCTGTTGTTGAGTACGAGAATCATGCACTCTGAGTAGTAGAAGTGAACCAATGATAACAGACTTCCAGCTAAAATTTGTGTTGTTTTTGTTTGTATGTCACCTGTGTACTTTTTAAAGGGTTATCTCTCTCGAACTCTTCAAGATCAATTCGAAATACGAAACAATACCATATTATGTAATTTAAAATTTTATTATAGCCATAATAAACAAATTTATTCAATTTTCTTCAGCACTAGAACAAGAAATAAAGTTCTTTTTCACAGAAAGCGAAAAGACTGGTGTGTCTATCGCCAAAGAACGGTACACAGCTTCTCGAGTTGACAAGAAAGACTTGAAGATGGTAACGGGACTTCTCACTGGACACTGCCCTCTGGGGTACCTCCTCAAAAAGATGGGTGAATCAGAGAGTAACAGTTGCCGCTACTGCGAGAACTTCGTGGAAACTGAAGAACATTTGCTGTGCGAAGACCCAGCGCTTTTCTGCAAGAGGCGTAAGTTCTTGGAAGGGGCCTTCTTAACGCCCTTCGACATCAGGAACTTAGCTCCCAGGAAACTGATAAACTTCGCAAGTCTCGGTATCCCAGGCCTCGAATAGATCAAAGGTCACGCACAAAAGAACTTATAGGTCGAAGTACTTGTGAGGCTGCACAGCCTGTACGACCTCCTACAATCTACATTTTTACAGAAACTTTTTATTATGAGCTTTCTTGTGGTCATATGAGTTTTACTGTCCCACATTTCGTTATCGAACAATCATCATCAACTTAATATTTTATAAATGCGTCCTTGATTTTGAGAATGAAGTCTTTCGAAGGATTCTTTTTTTTAAATCAATGATGCATCACTAATGCTGGTTTCAATACGTTTCAGATTCTTTTCAGCTATCATCACTAATTTTTTGAAGACATTTTCTTCAATTACTTTTCATGTCAACCCCAAACTTTTGTTTTCTTCAGATCTGGAATATCTAATTTCGAATTGTTTTCCAATTGAAACCCGTTCTCAAAAAATTCGAGATGATCTGGCATATAGGTAATTGAACTGCCATGCATAATACACAATTGAATTCGAAATGAAAAATCATTTAAGAATCTGCGGCTATAAAATTAGTTAATGAAAATTGTGAAGAAATTTGGATTATAGTTCGACCGCACCAGCAACAATTTGGGAACTAACTCTAACTGTAACGTTCGAAGTGAAAGTTGCTTTATCTGTCCATAAAACCTGTAGGGAAATGTTATATCATTTTTTTTTTACTTTAGAAGAAAAATTAAAATCCTTCTCGAGTATCGAAATCTCTTTCTTTGAGTGTGTACGAACTTTGGCTTATAGGGTTGGAAATTATTTTTGTGCAAAATTCCTCTCACTCTCTGCCTACCTCTGTATTTTCAATAATACTCCCAATATTAGTTTTTTCTGTTTTCAACAATTCTCAAAAAAACACTGAGTTGTTCTTCTTCATTAAACCTTATTTCATTATGTAGTTTTTTGAAACGATTGTCCAAGTTTTTTTGAATGTTTTCAATATTCTTCCACGGTACCTACTGAAGTGAATATTTCTTCCTGAATGCCGATGACTGAAAATGCAAGCCACATCTAGATATGGCACATTCTCACCACATAAAAAAAGGATTTCCACGTTGTCTTGTGTGGTTATCATTGTACAGAGTGGACCAAATTGGACAATTTTAAAGGGAAAATCCTATTTTAAAACCAAATGAAAACTGATGTATCTGAGGATCAAATTTTATGAAAACCGCATATCGATATTCATCATCGGTTCTGAGTTACAGCATGTTATTCGAAAATGTGCATTTGAACTTTAGAACGCAAACTTTGAACAAGTAGGCTTTGGATGACGCCGACGCGAGGATAAAACAGAAAGAAATTGTTCAGTAGTAGCTAACAAATGTTGAAAAAGCTTTTCACAGCAGTAATTGAAAGTCATAGTTTCAATAAAACTGATGACAATTTATTCTATATTGACTACTAATAAATGAAACTCCAACAATACTAATAATAATGATAAAGAACAAACAATGAAATATATTTTATCAGAGGTGTTCAAAATGTCTACCAGCTTCCACACACAGGCGACAACTTTTCTGAACGTTTTTTGCCGAATTATTTGGTTTAATAGGAGTGGGAGAAGCAAAACTTTGCACCACTGCTGTCTCCAATTCGCCAATTGCCGTAATAAATGAACAGGCGGGCCGATAATTCTACCCCTGAAAACTTCTGCCCACACACTAAATCCAAATCTTCCTTGACTTGTCTGCTCCACAATAGAATGCGGATTTTGTTGTGCCCAAGTATAAGAATTGCAGCGGTTGAAAATGCCGGCACTGCTCACATAAGCTTCGTGTGTCCAAATACAATTTAACGAAAAATCACGATCTTGGTGGTTACAATTTTCCAGGAACCATTGGCAAACATCCATGCGGCGTTCAAAATCTCCTGGTATGAGTACATGAACTGTTCTTGTCCTGTATGACTTGTATTTGTACTTTCTCAAAATCCGCCCAACGTTGGTAGGCCTGTTGATATTTTCGAATTTCGCGTTGACGTTTTGGGAATATTTTCAACAATTCCTAAAACGCCTATTTCTTCCATCTCCTTATCCCTATTTGATTCGTATAATGTTGGCCTTTTCTTTTCAAATTGACCACCATCAATTAATTAGGTTATGCGTCGCATTCTTGCAAAGATGTCTCTGAAAGGTTGTTTTCTTTCTGCAAACTTCTCGTGATACAAACTACTTGCTGCTTCTGCATTTTCCCCGGTTTGTATAAAACATACTATCATATCCCATTTTCCATAATTCTCATACCTCATTGCGAATGTGTTTGAGAATTGAAAAATACAAAGAAAAGTATTTGTAGGTTCTACTTGACTGTATAAACTTCACAGGTTCTTAAGCTATCCAAAACATTTGAAAAAATTGGTACCTATCAAGCTTATTATTCCCTATAATCGGCCCTCGAAGGTGATAGGTTAAACATTCTTGAAAACAAAAGTTGAGCTTTTTAAATTATTTTCACTGCTCCGTGACCCCCTTCCTCATACCCCTGTATTCCTGATACCTGACGTCTAATCTGACGTCAGTTTAATTATTTATTTTTCACTGCCTTTAAGGCAGATTCTGATACATGTGTGCCCATTCTTCGTGAGATAAAAGATACAGTGATAAAATACATCGGAGTCATTTGAAAAACTCAAATAGCATTACTCCGGCATTGATAGAATTATCACAGAACCAAATAAAATATGTTCTTGTGATGGAAACGCGAGTAAAAGGCGTTGAAACCGCCTGTGCTTCAAAAACCCTGCATGGGCACGCATGTATCTGAATCGACTAAGTCAATACACAGAGATGCATTATCATTCTGGCGTTGCCCAAGGCAACGGTCGTTTAGCTGCAAGGTTTTATCAAGAGACACTGAAGAGGCGAGAAGTACTGGAGCATTACCCGGACCACAGGGTTTTCATTAACACACATAACATTGTGATAGCTGGAAGTGTCCCCGGTCGAAATCAATCTCGCGACCAGTACCCCGAAATCCGGAGCTAGTTGAAGTAGTCTTAGAAGGAATCCAAAGAGACCCATCTACGAGTTCAAGAAAAATATCGCTACGAACTGCATGAACTTCGGTTTCAAGAATTCTTGAGAAAGGTGGGCCTTAAAAATAAAGTTTTCAATTTGTTTAGTTAGTTATCATATACGCATCGCCTGGCTAGTGGCTAGTGGCTAGTGGCAATAAAATACTTTGGACAGACAAGTCCCGATTCGAAAGGACTTTCAACATCTACAACTACCATAGCTGGGCCATCGAAAACCCTTATCTGGTAAGGGAATCAAACTTTCAGCAGCGCTTTAGCGTAAACCTGTGGTCGGAGATTCCAAATGGAAAACCTATTGGACCCTTTGAGAGTAGAAGCTGCAAGAAAAATTAAAGAAGAACAATAAGTCGATTGAAACAATTTTTTAAAACGATGTCGACTGCTTATTCAAGTTGGAGGACGTCATTTTGAAAATATACTTTAATTAAGAAGCATATTGCATTAATTTCTGTAATGTTCTTGTTATTATAAAAAAAAACAAAATGACAATGAAAATAATTGACAACTCATTAACTGAAATGATTTCAAATGATTATCTCAACCAGTCAATTTGTTTATTTGAATGCCTTTGAGTCACTAGAGTTTGTCATAAAGATAAAATAATTTTTTTGAGCTGAAAAAGATGTTTAGCCTACTCAATTTTAAAGGCTGATTACAGCGAATAATAGCCAGATAAGTACATTTTTTTAATGTTTTGGATAGCTTGAGAACCTTTGAAGTTTTTCAAGTCCTGTAGAAACAATGTATAAACCTTCTCGTATTTTTAAATATTCATTAAAAATTTGAGTCTGTAACAACCCACATATATTCAAAGACGGTCCTGTCCGTCTGACACACCAACCCCCTCGCCCAGTCAGTTAGCGAAGACGAAGTCAATCAAGGCCGTCAGTCGAATAGTTTTATTGTTCAGATTCACAAGTCTTTTGTCATTCCACTGAATAAATGAAAATTAGTAACTTGCGTTAATTGTTTCAATTCAATCAAGGCACCCACAAATCCCTAACATTAACCCAATGTTATAAGTATCTATCCCACTAATAACGTAAATTTTCGTTTTCGATACTTTTTAAGTATTTTACAGGATTGATGAGAAATTTGTCATTATTTCTATTCACGACGATCATGTTGCGAAAAAAATATGAAAAATACCCACTACAAAAACATATGAATATCTGAAGCCCCACCGGCACAAAACCATAACAAATTACAAAAAAAATATATAACTCGGAAACTACAAAAAATCGATGAATATACATTGGCTATTTTCGAATACCCCTGGATGTGAGGAATTCAGATTTTTCTTTTGGTCGTCACTATTTGGACCACCCTGTATATATAAACGAAAAACTAGCCCAGTTTTAATTAAATAATCTCATCTGTCAAAAGTTAATCGCTGATAAACCCGCTTCGTTCCTTTTGCGAATAAACTGCATGGTCATTCTTGACAGTTGCCTGAATGTATGCAACACATTTCACAAGTCGTGTGACATATTATGTTCAATAATTTGATGAAAATGATTTTGTACTTTGTGAAATAAATGTTATTGTTTAATTGACATAGTTGGAAAATAATCTGATCAAATATAACTCGACCATCGTTTATCAAATCGAATAAATTTTGGAATTTTCACTCAAACATTTTTGTTTTAGAAAATTCATCTTGTCAAATTCGAAGATTTAAGTTCAAAGAATAAAACCCTCGAGCTTAAAAGATCTCGGGTTTTATTCAGAACATAAATCTCCGAATTCAACTCGACAAATTTTCAAACAAAATCGTTTTGGTTGAAATTGAAAAATGTATTCGCTGATAAACCTGGTTTTTGTTACATTACCCCCAAAAAATTTATTTTTGGTTGCTTTTGTTTCATGAGAATTCTAGAATTTTGTAGAGATGTAGTCGATTTGTTTCATTCCACACACAGTTCCCAGCACATGTTTCATGAAATTTTAATTCAAGCATTTCCTATTATAGTACGCCAGCCCTCGTACAAAATCGAAAGTGATAACCAGCAAGTTGTAACTTTATATAGTCTTTAAGTATGACGAGTCTGACAAGATGTCGCAGAGAGAAAACCTTGAAAGTGGTAAGTTTTCCTTTGTCGCCAAATCGACATCTTTGGAGCGTCGGACTGCTGAAGATCCTTAATAATTTTGTCGGACAATGGTGCCATTGGAAATCTCATTAAATTTTTGTACTCTCGTAGAAAAACTAGACAAAAATGTTCGGTACTTCTAGGTTGTCTCCGACTTTAAACGTGTTGATATCACTACTTAGGTTGGCGACAGGCAGCAATCTGATTTTTCTAGGAAAATACAAAAACTGAATGAGATTTCCAATGGCATCATCGTCCGACGCTCCATAGATGTCGATTTGACGACAAAGGAAAACTTACCACTTTCAAGCGACATCCAGTCAGATTTGGCACACTTAAACAGTATACTAAGTTACAACTTGCTGGTTATCACTTCAGATTTTGTACGATGGCTTGGGTACTATTAGACAAGCTATTGATAGACAATCTCGACAACCACCATCATTTTTCTTTGAGCTATAAACATTACTCTCCAAAGGTAGTTCTTTCCAATTCAGCTTCCAAATATTTATCTTTTTTTCCGTTGCTTCCCTGTCTTCCATAATGTCATCGCTCATGCTATTTCCATTTTACCTAAGAATTTGTATAGAATATTGTTCCGTGAAATTTAAAGCTAGTTGAGATCTGTTAAAAAGTATATTTTTTTTCGTTTTTTCACCATTTCATTAATTCAGCTGAAGCAATAACAAAGTGTATTCGTTCAAATCGTTTCATTAATATTTAGGGCGGGTCCGTAACTACCGTAACTCTTGTCAATTGTAGCCAAGAAGAGAAACAAATAGTGGAATTTATTAGTGTCACCGATACTGCGAGAGAAATGAGCATTTTATGTAAATAATTGGGAGTTCGTTGAAAACCATGATTCAAATAGTAATTGAAAAGTGCTCCAAAGACAATTTGTTACAAATGTGGCTTTTTGAAAAATCGAGTTACTTACAGCAACGGCAAATGATCAACCCGGGTTCTATCAAACTCTGATCACGTCTACGCGCAATTATACTCGTCTGTCCTGCTATCCTTCAAGAAAGCGTGCCTTACATGCAATCCAGAAGGGCTATAAAGCCGATACCGGTATACCCCTAGGCGGTGCAGTTCCTCTACTTCTGTTAAAGATATACTTTATATGCTTTTTACAAAGAGACTACAATATAAGACATTTTATGAAAGGGGGCTCGATATAAAATTGGTGAAATCTTGCTGAAATGTGATATCGGCATATGAGAATAAACTATATGAATATTCATGAGCTGAGAGCATACAAATCCAGCATCAACATATATGGTCATTGATTTGATGGATCACATATATTATGGTGAGAATTATACAATGTGTGTTTTTCTCACGGAAGGCGAAACATATAATTTGCTTGGTTTTGTTTATTCAACCACTTCACATACGATACGCTGAATTAGCTTGAGAATTTCTTTTCAGCAGGTTCACACGAAAAATTAATTCAAAAATCATCGTTAAAGCTTAGAAAAAAAATAGTTGAGATTTGATGTAATTTTCGAGTTTTTCGAGTTTGTAAGCTTTGGAAAATATCTTCCTTAAGGATGAGTTTCAAACATTTTCTGTTCATATTGAAAATATAAGCACGTAGAGAAAAACTTCTGGGCCGACGACGATAGTGTGGAATAACGATCTCGATATACTACTACGGGTGAAACAATTGATAATAGTAATGATGTAGTAATTATATATGATTATATTATGCGAATTCGGGATGCCTCCGGAAAAAGTTCGAAATGGACCTGATGGGCTAAATAGCCATTGGTGGAAAATATTTTCGGGATATCAGCACCATCTGAAAAGAAGTTACGATACCCCAAAATGGACGATTACCAAATTCCAAAATTTTCAGATAGATAACATGCTTGAATACGTGTTATGAGCTGCTGACGCAAATCGTTTATCCCCGAATACTCTTCGCAGTCCGGGTGAATGTAAAAAGAGTGTCAAAGAAAGGGGTCGATGGGGGCAAGTAGATCTTGCGCATCTACAGATGTATCACGATAGATTCTGCGCATCCACAGATGTTTTACGCTAGAGTCAGTACAGTATGAGCATAACCTATCGATGGCTTGGGTCGATTACCGCAAGGTACTTGATGCAACGGTATCATTTGTTAGATGCCTTGTAGTACCCTATCAAATAATGAAATGTGTTAGATGGCATGATACGCCTTAACGATTTCGTCAATTTGGGGTCCAAACCGATCAGGTAATCTAAAGGAGGGATATGTTACAGGGAAACTCTCTGAGCCCACTTCTTTTCAGCATTTTCCTTTCATCAATTTGGGTTGCGCTCAGGAAAACTCGTCGAAACCACTGCAGCACCTCCCGTAGCAAGAAGCATGAGGTTCCCCAATATTTTCGCGACGCGGGAGAAAAGGATTAAGGTTGGTGGAAAAGTACTCGTATGCAATCGGATTGGAATTCCAGATCGATAAATGGGCGACGATTCACCTCAAAATGGGACGATAGGGATTTCTACTGGTTCATAGGCCTTGGGCCAGAGGACACGCTCTGGAATCGGTCACTATAATAGCGGAAAGTTTAAATGACATTTTCAACTGAGTTTGTTTCAGTTGCTTTATCTTTCAAACTCTTCACCATTATAGTTACAACGATGGAAAATTAAATAACTATCCGCTCTTTTAATTGGGGTCTACGGAGCCAGTAGAAATCTCTGTTATAGGTATACGAAGATGTGCACTTCCTTGTACTTCCTTGGAAATGAAACAACGACGCTTCCGAGAAGGAAGAATAGAAAAGTATAGGACTCTCTACGCAGCAAATACTAGCATGAACGATGGCAGGTCTGGTCATAAGAACTATAAGGAGAGAACAAAATTGTTGAAATGAATATGCTGCTTGTTTCAATATTACTCTAATTGTCCGAAGTGGTGAAATGGAAGAACAAAATTGCTGCAACGAATATGCTTCCGGTTTCAGTCTGACTCTACTTCTTCGAATTGGTGAAAAGGGCTAAAGAAAGTCGAGACAACTCATTGTAGAAACTTGCAAAATTATGCAACTTCATAAGGACTTGCTTTCTCACTCGTTTGTTCCAAGGTTATACTTTTTCAGTTACAGAGGTCGGATAAAATCCTTTTAAGGGCGGGTTGTACAAAACAAGTACACCAAGAGTTCAAATTAACTGAGTTCAGTTGAAACGGAACTAGAAATATCATTGGCTAATCCCTTGCAACTCATCATCATCGAGTAGGGATCTATTCGGCGAATAGCTCGCTCAAAAGCTGCGGAAACTGAGGTAGGTACTCTCAGCTACATACGGATAAACCAATGCATGGGTGGCCTCGAATATCTTCTACCGCTCAACGATTGTCGCGTCATTAGTATATAATGGGTCCCTGCATGATACTAGAAGTTGAGCGTGTCCTGAGATATCTGAGACCACGATGCATTTGCGGTCTCAGCGTATATCCACAGCTATAACGTGTCTATGAAACTACCATTTCCGACACTCACACGGTTGAAACGGGTCACCGGTGTTGCCTTACGGGCCAGACAATATACAGTTCGTTGTGGAGAATGAACAGTATCGAATATGTAACTTCTCATTCTCCACCCTCTGGCATATACAACCCAATGAGCATGATGAGTCCTCCTCGAGTACCAATTTTGTCTTGAACTTTTTCACTCCAGGTAAAGAAAATAACTATTTGAATCATAGAATTCCGCAGGCTTTACCTAAACCATTCTGTTCCAATGGTAGTTCGATGATGGGAGTTATAAGTGTAATTACTACTGCCACTACTAACAACTACTCGCAACGGATGCAAAATCGGAAAGGCAACTCTGACACACCCAGTAGAGCAAAGGCAACTTTTCCTCTGATGTCGGCCTTAAATTAATTGTGTTAATTCCTGGATGAGACCTAATACTTGGTTCCTGCAACCAATTAGGTTGAAGTCGTCAATCTAAAATAAATGGATCCAAAGATTTTCACAAGGGCAACGGACCATAACAATAGGGAGATACAAAGAAGAGAGCTGGGGAAGTCTTTCTGAAATATGTAGCCAACTTGCCCCTTCTGAAGATTATTTGCTGTGTTTGGACTCTCACTCGATCAGATCTTATGGTGAAGAGAGTCCTCCATAGCGGTATCAGCTGTTCAATGCATCTCACTATTTGATCTGGTACCGCAAGGCATCCGAGCGAATGTATAAAGAACTCATGCGATGTTGTATCAAATGCATTGCGGTAATCCATTCAGGCCTTCGGATGGTTAGGACTGCGTTAAAATACATCTGTGGATGGACAGGTTCTTCTTGCAGCCAGCTACTCCCTTCTTTGGCCATTTTTGCTTATTTCCATTGATACAGCGGATCAACTGCTAAAAAATTGGCATATTCAAGATGCGCGTGAATATGTTCTAACTCGCATTCAAGCATGTTATCGGCCTGGAATCCTTTCTTTTTGGGGATTAGCACGGTTCGCCCCTCGACAAACTAATCTGGAATATGTTGCATCCCATCTAGTCATGAGTTTAACACTCTTTCCAGATGGTGGTGAGTGCTTGAAAGTATTTTCCAAAGTCTGGAGCCTGAATAATATTACTTTATCGTCCAGTTCTCAGTTATGTTTGGAGTTAGTCTAAAATCGATTGCAATATTATTGGAGAATATTATTATACATGGCATTGTCATCTAGTTCTGAGATATTTTTGATGTTAATTGATAATCGTTTTTCAAATTTGTATCAAACATTATTATTATATTGTATGAAGATATCATGCATTAATTACAATTGTCTCTAGCTCATTGGCAAATTATTTCAAAATCAGTTGCAAAATTTGTAGTGAACAAACAATCAAAGAAGCATTCGATCAATAAATCTTAAAACGAAGAGACAAAAAAAAAATTGAGTTGATAAAAACGAAGAAAAATACTGACGGGATGTAAGGTTGCAGTAGTACGAAACAACAGTTTTTGTATAAGTTCCGTGGTGCTTTTCCAAGGAAAAGATAACTTCATAAGGAAGAAGGTGTTATGTGCATATCGTCGGCTAAGAGTGTAAACCTGCTTAGTCCACTGTTGACTAAAACTGATATTTGTGATCAGTTCTTTCGATTATGACTAAGTACTGCGTTATATTTGAAAATCAGCTTGCTCCATTAAAAGACCAAATTAAGACTATTATGTTCCCACAAATATCTGCTATCTGCAAACTTAGTTTAAATTACTGTGCATGTGTTTTTCGAAAAGCCTATAAAATCTAGAGAATTGGACTAGCAGGTTCACACTCTTAGCCAACGATATGTAACTTGTCCCGTCAGGATTTGCTTCTATTCTTTATATCTGGGCAGATACACAGTGGTAGAAGGGGCTATGTTACAATAAACATCAAGGACGCTAACTTTACTAAATCTATTTCTCTCACAAACACATATATGTAACATAATTCCTTCTTCCACTTGTCCCTTCAACTATGTTGACGCTGCCAGGCACTACGAAATCTACTTTTATGATAAAACGATGTTCTTGTGGACATTTTCTCTCATAAGAATGTTTCCCAGGTCCATAGTCATGGCGTTCTCATTTATTCCTCACCATTTTGATTTACTTACTTTTCATGAAAACTTCCACTGCCAATGATCGATTCTCAATTATTTTACACCGATGTACTTGTGATTGAATTTCCTTCAAAATGATGTATCACAAGCAAGTATAGTTGTGCTATTTCAAATTCTCAAATAGGGAGTGCTGTGAATATGGCAGTTGACAGCACAATTTTGTGGAAGTGTTCCCCCTCGCAATCAAAATCGACCGGTATACGCAATTTTCAATTTTTTCTACTACACACTGTATGTCTGTAGAGGTTACGATCACTAGAACTACAATTTGTCAAATTTTTGTTATGGTTCATAAAAAAGTTATTTATCAACCCTTCAAATAGAGCTGAAGAATTAGTTTATTAGTCAGTCTGTAGCTATAAACTCAATCAAAACTAGCAAATGAAATATCATACTCAATAGGGTTCAGACCTTAATAGTAAACAAAGGGTAGCAAACGTTTGGAAATCGTTATACTCAAGGTGCTGTAACTTAAAGAGTGAGGGTCAGCTAGGGTTAGAGCTGCTTGTTCCATTCCATACATGAACTGGCCTGGACGGTTCGCCTTATGGGAGCACACGAATATCACACGCTATAAGAGGGCTGATTCCCAGAGGTGATACCCATTTATCGCAATGTTTCGGTTTTCCTTTCCGTCAATACTGTTATCAGGGATGGGTTTGAATGGTTTGATGATGGCCTCTATTACCTCGCATTATTTATTGACTTGAGCTTCGGAGTTGACACATCGGAGGATATCTCACTTTTTCAAGTGGATGGACAAATTAAAGATAGTTATAAATTAATATATCTGAAGATGTTCCCGAGTAATTCGTTTGAATTAATTCAATATTGACTTTCTGTGAATAAATACCAGTACTCTGTACCGGGTAACAAAAAAATCATTAGCCAGAGCGTCATTCAATTGTTTCTAAGTCAAACTGTTTACATTAGAATCGAAGATATAATTCCTTGGAACCCATATTTTTCATGAAAAAACAAAATGTCACTTGCGGTTTTATTGGAAATAGATCCAGATTAAGAATTTCGAGTGGAAACCTGTAGATGTTCCTACATTCGATGAAGCAAGAAATTCCCGTTTCAATAACATCACATGTTAGCATTTGTTTTCAAAATGGCATCGCAGGATACGTTTTCCATATGGCGGCACTGTGACTGTCAACCATCGAAATTTCATCAAGCAACTTATAAAATAGCAAAATAATCGTAGCACTCTGATCAGTTTTTGATAAAACATACAAAAATTTTGATTCATCGCCGATCAGGATGACTATCAGAGATTTTCTCAAATTATATTCGTTCTTTTGAATTTTCTCAAACACTTTGTATAAGACAGTATCCACAGATGAATACTAGACACACTAGGACTCTTGTTTTCATTTTCATTTGAAAAATCATCAAATTTGGCCTTTGTCATTACACCTAAATAAAGAACTGAGTCTACATGAAAGAAATTTTTTTCAAAAGCCAAACTCGAACGTATCCCAGACACATTCGCGAGGGTGTACACAACAACTCACCTATATTCATATCACAATCTGATGTATGGCATAAGAATCAAGAAAGTATGAATGGAACCCAGCTAACATTTTCCAAAGAAGTAAATTACCTGCATGGGCGTTAAAATCGACCAAAAACTGACAGCCAAATCAACCACCTCCCTTCCAGGGCTATAAGCGGCAAGCTGGACATGCTGCAGAGTCTTCGGTAAGGGGGTCTGTATCCAGAAATGATTTATTGGTCATACCAAACGATCATAAAACTTATGGTCACCTACACCTCTGTTTAATATCGTTATAAAGTGGACTGTAAATACTTTTTGTAGAAATTGTCTGTTGGAAATAATTTTTACTACTTCAACATATCGTAATTTTATTGACAATTCTATGACAGTTTCTTCAACAACTCCTAACTAACTAATACAGTGCATTTCATATAATACAACATTGGATACGCAACATTCTGCCCGCCTTGAAAGAATTAACTAAACTTTCAACAGAAAAATAAATAATGAAAATGTTGATTGCAAAAAACGATAATGATGGTATGCAACAGCAATAATAAAATAAATAATACTGAATATCGAAAAATCAACACTATTGTTTCTGATTGATTTCCACTGGTAGGACACAAAGTTTCGAAACTGTTCGTTGAACTTCACTACCATTTGACAGTCTAATCGTTGCTACTCGAACTACATTGTCCTTTCCTGAGTAAAGGCGGACAACTCTTCCCATTTTCCACTTCAGCGGAGGTAGATTATCTTCCTTCATTATAACAAGGCTACCAATTTTCAGTAGTGTGGATGAATTAGCTTTCCATTTGACACGTGACTGGAGTTCAGATATATAATCCTTATGCCATCTTTTCCAAAAATGCTGATTTGCCTGTTGTATTCTCTGAAATATATTGAGACGTGATTCCTTGATATATGTGAGATCTGGATCAGGGACTGCAGTCATTGTTTTTCCAATCAAAAAATGGGCAGGTGTCAATGGAACAAAATCAGCTGGATCGGACGACAACGGCGTCAATGGTCTTGAATTGATTATGCATTCAATCTGAGTCAGTACTGTTTGAAAATTCTCATAAGTTAAATGCAAATTACCCACAACTCTTTTTATATGGTACTTAATTCGTTTAATTCCCGCTTCCCACAATCCCCCAAAATTGGGAGATCTAGCTGGTATAAAATGCCAAGTAATCTTTTCTGCATTCATAGCATTTACTAAATATGGTGCAGATTCTTTGAGGAATACAAACAAATCTTTAATTTGAGAATTGGCTCCCACGAATGTAGTACCATTGTCTGAATAGAAATTACTAGGTTTACCTCTCCTAGCAACGAATCGTCTGAGTGTTGCTATGAATGCTTCAGTAGTAAGATCAGTAACAAGATCGATATGTATTGCCTTTGTTGACATACATATAAATAAACATATGTAAGCCTTAATTAATTTTGCTCTTCTTAATTTTCGATCTTTTATCAAGATGGGACCCGCATAGTCAATGCCAACATTAGTAAAAGGAACATTTTGAGTAACACGAAACTCTGGCAAATTACCCATAATATATTTTTCTGAAACAGGGTTCACCTTAAAACAAGTAACGCAACTTCTAGTGATTTTTCTTGTTATACTTCGACCACAAAGTGGCCAGTATCTTTCCCTAATGGAAAAGAGTAATTGTTGAGGACCACAGTGAAATAATTTCTTATGCTCATCGGTTGGAATTAGAATCGTAAACTTATGATTTGGAGCTAAGACAATCGGATGCTTTTTAGAATAGTTATATTCTGAATTACTCAATCTACCCCCTACTCTTATGACATATTCTTGATCTAAAAATGGATTTAGGCATAAGAGGCGACTTTTCACATCGACAGGTTTATTACGAAATAATTGATCATATTCTGATAGAAAACTTTGACGTTGGCTTAATCTGGTTAATGCAGTAAGAGCCTTCGTCAGTTCAAATATGGATAATGCTCCAAAATTACGATGAATTAGTGGTCTTTTCAGATTATCGATGTATCGAATGCAGTATGCTGTTACTCTTTGAAGTTTCATTAGTGATGAATAAATATCAAAAATATTAAAATAATTGTTTTCCAAAACAACAGACGACACAATTCGTTGTTCTGGTAAATTTTCTAGAACTGACTTTTTTGTGGGAGATAAACTCCACTGAGTTTCTTCAATTAAAAGCCATGAAGGACCTTCCCACCATAATTGCGACTCAATAATATCACTCACACCCATACCTCTTGTGAGTAAATCTGCTGGATTTTCAGCTGATTTCACGTGATACCAATCACTTGGATCAGTTATTGTTTGAATATCACCAACCCTATTCGCTACGAACGTCTTCCAGTTTCTAGCAGATGCCTTTATCCAACCTAATGTTATCATGGAATCGCACCAGAAATAATATTTATCAACATGCAAATCTAGAGCTGTTCTAACTGATTTTACAAGGTGAGCAAGCAAGGTTGCTCCACATAATTCCAGTTTTGGTAAAGATACTTGTTTCAGAGGTGCTACTCTAGATTTCGCACACAAAAGTCTGGAAGTGTAAATTCCAGTACTATCCTTTGATCTTATGTATACACACGCACCATAGGCAGATTCCGAAGAATCACAGAAGCCATGCATTTCTATACATAAAGAATCAACAGAACGAATGAATCGTGGTATTCTTACTTGATTGAGTGATTCTAAATATTCTCTGAATTTCACCCACTGACTATATATCTTCTGAGGAACAGACTCATCCCACGTCAAGCCAGCTTGCCATAATTGCTGAATAATCAGTTTTGCAATTACAATAACAGGTCCAAGAAGACCTAATGGGTCAAAAATTTGAGATATAGCAGAAAGTATGGAACGTTTTGTGACAATATTGAAATGAGCTTGATTGAATGAATATTGAATGGTATGTGTGTTTGGATTCCATAATACTCCCAGGGTTTTATTATTCTCATCTGGTCCTAACTGAATCAAATTCATATCTTCATTATTATTGAATTGAAATTCATTGCATAAATCTGGCCTATTGCTCAACCATTTTCGCAAATTTAGACCTGCTGATAAAAGAATGACTGAAACATCTCTTTGAATACCAACAATTTTCTCAGGTGATTCTGAACTGGTCAGTAAATCATCCATATAGAAATCATTTTTGATAACTCTGGCAGCATCAGGGAATTTTATTTCATTTTCAATTGCCAATTGAAACATAGTCCTGACAGCTAAAAATGGAGCTGAAGCAGTCCCATAGGTTAGAGTATTCAACTCATACCATCGTATTGCCTCATCAGAATTTTCCCTCCAGAAAATCCTCTGAAACTTTCTCTGGTCCTTGTGAATAAGAATCTGACGGTACATTTTCGAAACGTCTCCATTTATTACAAATGGATGCTGTCGGAATCGGAGCAATATTGAAAATAAATCCGCTTGTTTGGTGGGACTACTGAACTGAATATCATTGAGTGATAAGCCATTATCTGACTTAGCACTTGCATCAAACACAACTCTCACTTTTGTTGTGAGACTAGATTCTTTAACCACAGCATGGTGTGGAAGATAATAAGTGTCCTCATTTGAATAATCCTCATTTTCAATTAGAGTCATGTGACCTAGCCTTTCATAATCCCGCATAAATGTTACATATTCTGCCTTGAGACTTATGTTTTTGTCAAGTGTTTTCTCTGTCCGAAAAAACCTATTTAGAGCCATTTTTCTTGAATCGCCCAAAAGTCTAGTACCCTGCTTGATTGGCATTCTTACTATAAAACGACCATTAACATCACGACTAAAGTTGTCGATAAAATGCTGTTCGCAAAATTGTTCAGACTCCGAAAATACCTTTACAGAGCTATTGCATTCTTCTAACTGCCAAAATTTAACTAAATTATCATTAATAGAATTTTCACAGTTTGAGTTCACATAATTAACAGAAACCGTAACCTGTCTTGGAATATTAAAATTTCCTGTTACTAACCACCCAAGTAATGTTTTTTGAAGAATAGGTTTACCTTTACCCAAAGATAATTGTCCAACACATAGCAAGTCCCAAAAAACATCAGCTCCCAGTAACATATCAATTTTATCAGGTTTATTGAAATTTGAATCAGCCAATTGTATGTTAGAAGGAATATTTAAATCTTTCACGTTAATAGGTATAGTCGGTAGATGATCCGTTATATTCGGTAAGATCAAACATGATATTTGGCAAGAATATTGACTAGTTTTTGATTTAAGTGTGATAGAAACTCGATTTTTAACACAAGTTGGTGATTGACCTATTCCGCTAATAGACATATTGATAATAGAATTTTTAATATTCAACGTTTTACTCAACTCCTCAGTAATGAAGGAACTCTGCGATCCATTGTCTAGAAGAACCCTTGCAGGATGCCATTGTCCTTTGTAATCCTTTACTTGAACTATGGCAGTAGAAAGCAGAACTTGACCTTGAACAATATTGTTGTGTACGTGCGAAGCTATTACCGGACCTTCTGTTACTTCTTGACAATGTTCAACAGAACTTCTTTCACCTGTTGAGCTGTTTTCAATATGAAGTAACGTATTGTGTCGCCGGTTGCACTTTTTACAACGCGAATAAGTACAATTAGTAGCAAAATGACCTGGCCTTAGACAGTTTATGCATAATTTTTTGTTTTTCATTTCCGTAATTCTGGAAGGAATTGATAGTTTCAATAGATCCTCACAAGAATAGATAGAATGATCACCTTTACAAAAGTAGCATTTTGCCTTATTGATAGTAATATGAGAATGGAATTTTGATTGCGTATTTTTTGTAAGTCGAGAATTCTGAACTGATGAGTCTGTCACATTAAAATTGAGTTTTTCAAGGATTTCACATCTGTGTTTTAAAAATGTATTCATATCATTCATACTTGAAAGTGCACCTTTGAAATTATATGATTCCCACTTCTTACGAGTCGAAATATCAAATTTAGAGGTGATTATATATATAATTATTCTATCCCATGTATCTACAGGTTCTTGCAAGTGGTTTAATGAACGCAAATTCTTTGTCATATTGTCATATAATTTACGCAAATCAAAATGGTTTTCTTTTCTTATTGAAGGAAAATCAAAAATAGATTTTATGTGATTGAAAATTATCAAAGATTTATTTTCGAAGCGATCACTGAGTATATTCCAGGCAATTTGATAATTTACTGAATTTACTTCAATTGACTGAATGACTTCGCTAGCCTCATCTTCTAAAGACGATTTTAAATAATAGAATTTTTCTATATCATTCAAGATTTTATTCTCATGTACTAAAGCATTGAAAGCATCTCTAAATTCAAGCCATTTTTCATAAGATCCATTGAAAGATGGCAAACGTATAGGAGGATATTTCACCTGATGCAATTCGGATGGTATACAATTAGCGTTTTGGACAATTGCTCCATTACCACACTGAATTGGACTCGAGACATTAATATTTTCTTGTACATTGGAAACTACATTAGGAGGAGACTGTATATTTTCAGAAATTGTCGAATTAATGGATTCATTTTTGGAAAATGAAGAAATAAAATGTCTAGCTTTACTTATGCATTCATAATAAGTACACTCGAATGTGTCTCGTTCTCTTTCATTTTCATTAGTTTCCTCACCTATTTCTATCTCTATTTGCGATTGTACTGTTTCAAATTGTTCAAGAAATGGTTCAATTTTACTTAACCGACTGTGTATTTGAAGAATAATTTCATCATTCATTTGTTGATCAGCAATGACTTCTAGGAAATTCTTAAATAGTGTAAGAGCACCCTTGAATTGGCCTCTTTTGACTTTCATTTCAGTAGATGCCATATTGAAACTAATATAATTGAATGGTAATAAACCTTAGCACACTGAAATACCTGCAGAATGAAACTTACACTAAATTGAAGCAACTATCTGATATCGTGAAAAAAATATGATTGTCACAACTGTCAAACCTTGTACCTAGTCAAAATTGTAGATAATATTGCAAATAACGAGAACCTAACAGTTCTTCTCGATTGAGAACATAGTCATATCATATAGATGAAGCCTCTCGAATAGTAATAGTAACTTGAACGGACTCACTGAATTTCTCGCCTTTTGACTTCTGCTTGTAGAATTCTAATTGTATTCCTCAATATCAATGAATATCCGGCTCGAAGGACCATGTTTAATATCGTTATAAAGTGGACTGTAAATACTTTTTGTAGAAATTGTCTGTTGGAAATAATTTTTACTACTTCAACATATCGTAATTTTATTGACAATTCTATGACAGTTTCTTCAACAACTCCTAACTAACTAATACAGTGCATTTCATATAATACAACATTGGATACGCAACAACCTCACCTTTATAGTTGCCAAAAGTGCAATAAATTAACGCACAAGTCAAGTTGCAGAATGTGTAGCGGCTAGCGTGCCTGGGAACCACAGGAGCAATATTTACGAGCCCTACTGCAGCTGTAGAGACAATGCTCAAACTTCCGCCATTGCATCTGGGTGTAATGAAAGAAGCGGACTTCAGTCTGTACCAGACGAAATACTCGAAAGCAAGAAATCTGATCGGTCATCTAACGATTTTGGAACACATCTCCTCAGAAGCCATGTTTAAACCGACAAATAGCCTGCCGATCGATCAGGTACGATTTCGAAGTGCAACTTGAAGTGGACTTAAATAACCACCAGATTCACACAGAAAACGGTCCTCATTCGGAAATGGATGCCTCAGTGCGGTACACAGATGGATCCAAGATGGACGAAGTGCTTGGAGTGGGCGTTTCACGGTCAAATATCAGGCTCTCAAAACCCTTTGGTTGGACCCCAACCATTTCTCAAGCAGAAGTACATTCTATAGAGATTTGTGCCCAATAATGCATTGGGCCTTGATGGTCGTGTGGTAGAGCGCTCGCCTTATAAGCATAAGGTCGTGGGTTCAAAGCCCAGCACGGCCATCGGTCCCGGATCTTTTCCTTGCTCGCACAAGCTCCTAGGAGCTTCTGAGGGATTTCTCTCTGGAAACCCGAAAGATTCATTACAAAATAAAAATAAAATATAAAAAAGGGGTACTCGAAGGGCAGAAATCTATATACTATCAGATAGCCAAGCAGCACTAAAAGCTTAGAAGTCACACACTCGTGAGTCTAAGCTGACTTGGGACTGTAAACAAACCCTGAAACAACTGGCAGCAAACAATCAGGTAATCCTGATGTGGGTGCCAGGTCAAAGAGGCATCAAAGGCAATGAAGAAACATACTACCTTGCCAAAAAAAGGGCAAGAACCCTTCTGTGAACTCTCCAAAGCCTACTCAAGAGAAGAGTTTGGGCGCTGGGAATTCGATGAAATGAAATCTCACTGGAATAAAGTGCCACGACAAAGACAAGCGAAAATCTAGTGAGCCTATCGCCAAAGAAAGCTGAACAGATTCTCGAGTTGGACAAAAAAGACTTGTAATTGGTAACGGGACTACTCACAGGGCACTGCCCTCTGTGGTATCACTTCAAAAAGGTGGACAAGTCAGAGAGTGAGAGTTGCCGCTACTGCGAGAACTTTGCGGAAACTACAGAACATTTGCTTTGCGAATGCCCAGCGCTCTTCTGCAAGAGACTCAAATTCTTGGAAGGGGTATTCGCAACGCCCTCCTACATCATGAACTCAGCTCCCACAAAACTCATAAACTTTGCACGAGGTCTCAGAATCCAGGGTGATGAATAGATCAAGGGTCTCGCACAAAAGACCTTGCAGGTCGAGGTGCGTGTGTGGCTGCACAGCCTGCACGACCCCCCTTCAATCAACAGTGGCATAAGAAGACATAAAAAGATTGCTGGATTGGAAAATATTTCAACTGGTTACTATTAGGAACATTAAAATAATTTGTTAGACTTCTCAGATGGTTTAATTTTGTATTCCCGTTTTCATATGTGAAAAGTTTACTTTTGTCGCGTTTTAGTGTTCAGTTCAATTGTTGATTTTCCATTATCAGCTATGATTTATACACCAGAGAATCAAATTGACATCCGATTTATGAAATCGCGATTAGATCATCGAACTATCTGGCATCAATAGAAATTTGACGTTTCGTATTCTAATGTCAGTGTTACAAGTGCAGAACCAGTCAATCCAATTCATATAGTTTCACCATAATTAACTTGAACAAGGTTCAATTATATTTATAATAATAGGTATAGGTGTTTGGTAGTTTGGTGATATGTCCCAACGTATTGAAGAGTCGGAGAAACGGAGGGATCCTATATTCAGCATTGGTGATAAAAATATTCTTAATGATATAGTTCAGAAGTATTTTCAAATCATCGAGAACAAGAAGACTGAAAATGGAACCATGAATTCCAAAAATGATTGTTGGAATAACCGGATAACAGAGAGGGGTTCAATTCCGGGCTTCCTATCCGCGATCTACAGTAGTTCTCAAAAATTGTTGGAAAAATTTTAAAGCAGAAGGAAGGAAAGTTGCAGCTGATGACAGGCTAGCAAGACTCAAGACAGGCAAGAAATCATACATTTATTAGCATGAAAGCTGCTTCTTTCTTCCTATGTTCATAGCAGTCTTCTTCTATTACAGGTGGTGGTCCGAGGAGAGAAGTTGAAGTTGACCCTATCATGTTTCGGGTGATAGAATTGATTCGTCCTACTGCGGTATGGCTGAAAAATCCCTTCGATAAGGATATCAGAATAGACAATGGTGAATATGGGTCCATTTTATTTTCCATACTACTAATAAAGTGAAGTCACTTCGGAAAACATAATTTTCTTGATTCTGTTTCAGCCATAGAACAATATAAAGATAATCATTGTCCAGAGGTTTTACGGGAAACTGAAAAAAATGTGAGTAATAATATGATATTATATTATTATATATTAGTAATATGTTACCAGAATGAAAGTTACCAGAATGAAAAATATTGGATAATTGTATCAAAAATGTTATTTTCGGTGTAATTTTTTTTTTTTTTATTCTGATATAGTTTTATTCACTATTTGCAGCAAGAATTTGCGAAATTTCGTTACATAATTCAATTGAAGTGATTTTTCGTGGAAGTGAGAGATGAGGAAACATCCATTGAGTGGTAGTATCATATCTAACGATACATCATCCGCCTAGCATATCATTTGTCATGTCCTACAGGGCGATGAGAAGAAAATTAAAGAAAAAAAATTGAAAAATAAAATTGATCATAGGCGACATATGTTCCGAATTATGGATTATCATACGATTTTGAACAATATTTTCCCTTGAATTTTAATTCTACCGTGAGAAATGAAGTAACAGAATCATAGTATTTTGAAAACAGAATATTTTTCATTCTTCCTCGTATGGGGTTGCAGAAAATTCAATTATGGTGAATGCAATATTGGTTTGGAATAAAGCAGAGGTTTCTATCAAGAATGAATATTTTTGAGAAAGTAATAATAAATAAATTTTCCATATGCTGCGAACTTTATACCGGACACTGTATATTTTCATGTATAACATGAGCTGTAACGAGAGAAGATATTTCCATTCTTATTGTCTCCCATGGTCATCATAGTTACTTATATGAAATAATATATCGGAATTGAATTTTTCCGTAGGTGCAAGTTGTCAGCAGCTCCAACGGAGACTGGTCTCAGTATACACCAGGTCAGCTTAGGAAGCCTAGAACAACCATTTTGAGAAAATTGCCTCAAATAGCAGTTGAAGAAGGAATTCTGAGTCAAAAAGATGAGCCTACTACCGAGGAGTTTCGAACTAACACTTCTGCAGTTGAACAAGACACACAGGTTCCTAAAGTGCTTGCTTGTAACTAGGCCTTCAACTGCAGTAGAAATAGCGCCAAAAAAAAAGCAAACATATTGGGGAACATTCTACAAGGCACATGCCCAGCAGAAGGCGACCTGTTATGGCACAGGTCAAAAATGAAGAACTTGTAGCCAAGCGGTTGGAGGCGTTAACATCGGTGACATGTCATGCTGAAACGGAACATCAAATGGTGATGGAAATTCACCGTGAGAAATTGAGACAGGAAAGAGTTAAAACAAAAATTCTTCTCCTGAAATTGAAACATACAAAGAAAAGTATCAACTCAAAATAATGTTTCTTAGTTTTTTATTGCCTTCTTATTTTTATTTGTTATTTTCGTTCATTTCAATTATACTTTGTTCATTAGTTGTCTTCTTTATTTGAGTGAATGAAATTTCATATTTTTTATGCGTAGGTAAATAATTTATATTTTATCAAAGTTACATTTCTTGGATGTTGAAATTGAGTAATGAAATTCAGTACATAATCAACTTTTTATCACAAATAATAAAAATCAGAAACATATCCAGATATTTTCTGCTATTGCCTCACTTCTGGATTTTGATCAACCACTTGTTCCTCCCCACCTCTGTTTCTTTCAAGGTTCCTCTGTTGCTCCTCCAGTCTTCCCAATCTGAAATGAGCATTATATCAGCATCAGCCTTCCTATTCCATTATTCAAATATCTCCCGGTCACAAACACTAACCTTGTAAAATATTGTCTAACAATGGCTTGTCTTTCACGATGCTGAGGGTAATCTCTTCTTCTGTTCAGTGCCTCAAACTTCGCCTGCAATAGGATTACCACACATGTCACCTTATGAGCCATTATGATTTCCCATGGTGCTGGTAGGTTGTCTTCAAACTAGGGTTCGAATGGCGGAACAACTTCTCCTTGGCGTCTTAGGACATAATGAAGTACAGCTGTTGCCACTATTATGGGAAATACCTTGTCTAATTTCACCCTTAAACCTAATGATAGCACAGGAAATCGTCTCTTCCATACACCAAAATTTCGTTCCACAGGATTTCTAGTTCTGATCTGTGACTCGTTGTATAACTGTTCAGCACGGTTCAAACAATTTTTGAACGGATATTTTGTACAGGAATATCCACTATCTCCGACTAAGATAGAATTTCCATACCTGTCGTTATTGAACATAGCTTTCTGGTAGCAATTCCGAAATATAGTAGAATCATGAGTGCTACCAGGCCACCTCGCAACTATGTCGATGAATTCAAGGTTTGCATTACATATAGCCTGAACATTAAGAGAAAAATAGCCTTTTCTACAACGGAACAACTCAGCATTTTCACCACCTGGAGACCAACATGATTTAATCTAAAAAGACATGAAAGGAAACGATCACCCTCACCTGGAGTATTAATCTTGACGTGCGTGCAATCAATGGCACCCGGAATCCTAGGAAAGCTCATGATTCTGTAAAATTCAGCTTGTGTTTGCCGAATTTGATCTGGAGTTTCAGGAAACGTGATATGCTGGGGACAGAGAGAGGCAATAGCAGCGCTGACTCGATGAATTATTCTATGTGATGTACTTTTAGTCATTTGGTGACAACCGGTAGCAAATAATCTCAAGGTGCACAACAACTGATTCATGGGAGAAACTGAATGATTCCTAAAAGAAATAGATGAAGAACAAACATAACTTAAACAATTATAATTAACTTATTCGTGGTGAAGATAAAATGTAAATTATACTTACTCATCGTTTGTTAATTCAATTTGTTGCTCGATAGAGCCCAGAATTTGAAGCGCAGCTACTTTCGAAAGACGAAACCTTCTTTCAAAATCAGCATCATCCAGATTCTGGAAATGATCTTCACTTTCTCTTATCCATCGAGGTCGACGAACAACAAACTCATCTTCATCACTGTCGTCTTCGAAAGCGAGATCATAAACTCTTTGGAAAGCCATTTCCACCAAATTTTGTATTTTTACGTAGATTTGACGTAAAGTTAATCTCTACTTGACATAAATCGCTCAAAAATGGCCGATTAAAAGTGAATCGCGATTAGTCAATTGAATCGCGATTTACTGTTTGGTGAAACGGTTCAATGCGTAATCCCGATTTAAAGCTCGACTTAAGAACTAAATTGGGATTAAAGATGTTGGTGAAACCGGGCCTAAGTATTTTAAAATAGCAAATTCACCATCACTCAAAGGAAAATGACGCTGAGAAGCACTTAAATTATTGAAATTGGTATCCCATCATCAAATACTGTTCTCAGATAAATCTAGATTTACCAATCTCGGTATACTCTACAGACAAAACACTCTATTGGACTAGAGAAAATCAACGATTGGTAAGAGAAGGTGCTTTTCAATGGAGTTTTGTAGTGATTGTTTGGTAGGCTTACTTTAAAGGACTTAACGTCATTGGTTCATTTTTTTCAAGACCACTAAATGATGAAAGGAACTTGCATTTTAATATGAATGACTGAATCATATTCCAAGAAACTGGCACTTCCCTCAATAATTCAAGAGCTGTAACGAACTTACTGTAACCTTACTAAACGATTTTGTGAGAATTAGTTGGACTAATGGTCCAATCCTCAAGTTGACTATAATGGACTCTTTATATAAAATTTTTTCAAAGAAAATGTTTATGCTACAGATTCATCAACTTTAGAGATCTTTGAAAATCGAATAACGCAAGCTATAGATATGATCCCGGGACAACATTCAAGAAAATATCAAATGAATTCAATTGTGTCAGCAAGATGGCGGTTAGCAGATAATACATCTGATTGAATGAGAATTTCTACCCTCCTGATTTTTTATTGTAATTATTTGAAATAGGAAAATTGTTTGAAATTAAATTAATGAAACGTAAAATTTACACAGACGCAGTTATTTATGGGTGAATTGAAAAAAATCAGATGTCATTGAAAATATGAACAGGGTGTTCATAAAATCAGATGTGGAATCATATATTTTTTCATTTCCAGATCATATCTCTGAAGTCTCAATTGAAAACGTTTCCCTCTTTTCAACATGAAAATAAAAACAAGAGACATAGTGTGTTAAGCATTCACCTGTAGATACTACCTTATACCACCCTCTTCAATAATATCACAGAATGAGGCGAATATCATGATGAATAACAATGATATATAAGTAACGACTAGTACTTGCAATAATCCCCGTTCGAGAAACATTGCCCAAATATCTATTATATCAGATAAAGTGGAATCAGCCAAGAAAGTTGTTGTTTTCTGTCAGTTGCGTCATATCTGACCTTATAGGATTATTGGAGAGAAGGGTATTTTGACGTGGTCAAAATTATTCGCATTAAATTGTCACGGTCCGGCAAACTTCTAAGATTACGTATTACGTCCGAATCATTCGCTAGTTGTGATGTTAGTCAGTACCGGACTGAAACCAACTTTCGCTTATGTCTGCATCATTTTCAATTTCTCTCTCTCCTCGAAACAAATTGTGGCATCATATTACGAAAACGCGGAAGGGTTACAGTTTGTAATTTTTTATAATCCTGACTTTAATCTCAGGATCTCGACTTTAATCGCGGGGCCATGAATTTCGGAATCTCTAGTTAATTCTTTGGATCCCGAAATTGAAGTTAGGATTTCGACTGTTCTCTCTGACCCTAGACTGGAATCGCTTCATAAAGTTGGCATCGAATGAAATGTCTTCGTTCGTTTACTATTGGTTGGAAAAATATATTATCTAGTATACAGGGTGTAACTAAATTCTTGTTAGGATACAATTTATTATGGAAAGTTTTGTGGTGTCTGTCCTATAGAAAAGAATTCCTCAGTCTAGCTCGTCAAGAGATATCACCTTTGAAATGATGGAATTAAAACAGTGTTTGAATTTTTTTGGCAGATTCATTTCAATTTATTATTTTTCCATCAAATCACAGAACACTGCTGTCGTCAAGTTATGTTTTCGTTATAATTTGAAACAAAAACAGGGTGATCTGATAATTTGTTTACAACAAACCCCTCATAATTCACACGAGGAACCTCCGCCTGGATATTTCTGCTAGAATAGAGCAACACTTGAAATACGTGAATTTCTAGTTGAATATGAGTAGTGTGACGGAGGTAAGTATTTTCGAACTCTTTGTGTTAAACCATAGCAGAGTAGTTCACCTTGCCGGAACCTCCGCCAGAGGGACTTCACCCTAGGGCAATGAGTAACTGAATGGGTAAGGTAATAACACTAGTTGACTTCTACAATAAATTGAAGTGTTTTCAAAGATAATTTGCCTTCGGTTAAAGTGAAGGTAAACACCTAAAAAATTTCTAATATGATACACAGAATTCCAACTTCAGGAAAATGAATACGTGGCTGTATAAAACCAAAAATACCGAAGAAATAACCTAATTGAATGAAGCCCTAAGAGCGTATGTATTAAACACCAAAAAAATGCATGACTGCATGAAGCGGTAATAATCTGAAACAAAAGAAACACCGGAGAAATAACCTAATTGTATGGAGCCCCAAAGGCGTCACTGACAGAAGGCCCACGCTAGAGTACTGAGAGCTGGATACGAAAATCACTAGAGCCGGAAGAATCATATAGACTGTAAGCAAATTCTGTCCATTCAAATTTCCTGGACTAGATGGAATCTACGCATTCTCCCAATAGCAAGGACTAGATGTGCTACTGATACATCTGTGTAAAATCTTCAGAGCATAGGACAGCCTGCGAATACATATACCAACAATATGGCAAACAGTTAAAGTAGTCTTTCTACTGAAAGCAGGCGAAGTAATAGACCTGACACCCAAATCTTACTGACAGCCCAACCAGCAAAGTTGTCTTATATCTCGGATGATATACCACTATTCTATTGTATACTTATTTTATTTATACTGCCAAAATGCTCATTCATTGTATTGTAGCTACATAAATACTGTTCTGCTGACGACAACTAAAATATTTAATAAATTTATCTTCGAAACGTTTATATAAAAAAATTATTATATATATAATAAAACTGTCATCAAACCATTTCTTAAAAGTATCTAGAGCCATCATATGAAATTGAATTATTTTAAAGTGTTTTTTTATATTCTGATGATTATCCTGACTCCGTTATAAAAGTAATATAAATCTATTTTAAAAATGCTTTCTGTAGTCTTATATAACAGTTATATTAGAGTATTTTGAGGCACAATTTTGTTTTCATAAGTAAATTGTTGTTTGTGTTGCTATTGCTAACAACATTATACAACATATATAATATACTACTAATTTTTGATTATCATAGGGAGATTTAGGGTGGATTCAAAGAAAATGTTGCCTTTCCAAAATACCTATTACCTACTAGAGTGTGAGCAAAGATGAATTGCCAAGCCAATATAATCAAAATATCTTCTGCAAGAATCCTGTTGATTTGTTGATTGCAAGTTCTAATTTTTTTTTTAATTCGGAAAATGCATTAGTTCAACGGAAATTCATATCTGAGATTTTCAACAAATATTAGAAAAAATGATCACACTTGCTCGCAATGAAATAAAACGGTCTCTTATTGAATATGTGAGATACGAAAATATTAATAATTCACGAGTTCGGTTCTGTTGCAAAACTAAGTTAAAGAATGTTTTAAACGTTTTATAGGAATTGCATGGTATCTAAATTATTATATACTACTAGTAAATGGTGCAAAATTGTTTTACAGAAAGACGCCATTTTAAAATGACAACATTCGGCACGATGATTATGACAAAAGATGTGAATAACGAAACAATGCATTTGTGTTGATATTTCAACCATTTAATTCACACAAATAAATGAATAATGACGCCTAGTATATGTTGATGTTTTTATGAAAAACGGCCGCAAACAAGAGGGGCGTTGAAAATGTATCCATATTATGCTATATATTCAACAATAAAATTTCATTCCCATCAAAAATTCCATCTCGGGTATCGCAAAATATGTCTCAAAATACAGAAATAAAAATATTTCTAAAATGGCTTCTTGTAAATAGTGATGATGACTGACATTTATATTTTCTTCATCTCCCTTGATATCATTTCAAAATTGCTTTTGGTGAAATGAAAATAAAATCAAATGAAAACATTTTTATTTCATTGATGGCGTTCCTAGTTGTTTTCACTTCAGATCTTTCACCTTGAAATGCGTTAAAAGCTTTAACAAAACTGTTGTTTTGTGTATAAGTACAATAATTTAATTGTTTTTAGGCCGCTAGAATGTTTATAAAATAGTTTTGTAGTGTTTGCGAAAGGCTTTATGAAATATCAATGGAGACGTAAGTATTTTTTGAAATGGTGCCAATTTCACAGTTATAACTACCGTATAAACGTATTTAAAATATTTCAGGGAGTATGATTATTTTATAAAAAATTTGTGAAAAACATTCTCGCGACTGTAATAAAATAACAAATTGCTAGCTGGGAGTAGCCTATCATCTTTCCAGATGAAATTCATCGAAAAGCTATTGGAAAGTATCGCTCAATGATCGACCGGAAACGTAGCATTCGATGCGATGATCTGAATAGGCTGCTTTCCAAGTCACACAATGAAATAGAGACAGCAATAGCCACTTTCCTAGACATCGAAGAAGCGATCAATAATGTCTCAATGACGTCTATTGCACCCACTTGGTATGAATGGATAGAGGACAGGCTAAGAGGAAGGTCGATAATGTCCATCATTGGAGAGAATACCATAGAAACAAGAGCAGGCAGAGGTTCTCTCCAAGAAGTCGTCTCATCGCCACTGATGTGGGCAACCCTTACAAACGACCTCTTCAAAAAACTATCCAATGGAGGCATAAAGGTGCTGCGCTATTACTATGAGAGCAAAAGCAAAGGAAAAAGAGTACTTGAAGGTTCGAATCCATCAGTACCTACTCAATGAAGTGGAGATTTGCTATGGAAGTCGAGCATCTAGGAATAACGTTGGACCACAAGCTCATATGGAATCTGAACATCGACAATACGGCACACGGCTAGATTTGCCGTAAGGGCTTGTTAGAGAATGTGTGATAAGAAATTGAGTTCAAATAAAAAAAAACAGGGTGTTTAGCATGATAGCATACGGTTTAGTAGGCTGGTGGATCAAGACCAAGCAGTCAGTAACGGTTAGGCTGATGAGTGGCAGCCATAGGCTTGCGTGCCTGAGTTTCACCGGGACATGAGAAAAACTCCGTCAGCAGCTCTAGAGGTCACCGCCACTGTTCATTTCCATTCAAAGACTCAATGACTCATCGGCTACGGCAAGGGTAAACCCCAATGAGCCAGTCACATCTGACAGACTAGGGTAAACTATATGAGGAAATGAATGCCTGAAGACAATACAGTCCCCAAATAAATAGCTTCAGAAGATCATTATAAACAAGTACCCCAGCAGAAAAGACTGCGATACGATTCATACGCAAAAGCGTAGGAGACCTGGTACACAGACGACCCAAAGACCTACAAAGCAGTCGGAGCTGGAATATACGGGGCTAAAAAAAGAATCAGAATCCCGAGTAGGCTAGGACAGCACGCAACAGTATTTCAGGTAATTTTAGGAAGAGGTAATGGCCATAGAATTGATACTTTGTCAGAAAAATACTTGTCAGAAAGGTGAAGGTATAGTAATTTTCCTAACAAGTGCGCATATTGTTACTTTTCCGCACGCAAAGACGTGAACTGGAGTTCGTATGAGTTTTTGCGTGCGTAAAAGGCACTTTGCGCACGTGCTAAGAACAAATTTTTTTCTACGAGCTTCATCATATCAGATAACTTCAAGGACAATTTTCAACGTAGATAACTTACTCCATGAAGTATTTGGCTGAAATATTTTTCGTAAATCTGCAAAATAGGCTAGGAATAAGTATTCATTCTTATCAGCTTATCATGTTGCATAAAACAGTCAACAGCAACTAAAATGAATAAGTATGAATTTTTCATACCAATGAGATTAATGGATAGTTTTACTTTTCTGAAAAAAATCTTATCCACACGCCGTGCGAAAAAGTATACCTTTGCGCACGCTCCTAGGAAAAAACAGCCAAAAAGCTATAACAGCGCTCAGCACGTACCAGATCAACTCTCGGCCGGTACTCGGTCTCTACTTGTGGTTACCCAAAATGAATGGTTAACCACAAGAGAGTCATGTTGGCCTGTTTACACGGAAATAAAGGATATCTCCACCAAACTGGCTAGAAACTATTTAGGCATATTAAGGCAATCGAAGACCATTTATTGAAAAATGTCGATGACAAAGCTTTTAACAGGGTATAATAATTACCTGCACAAACACCTGGCCCTCACTGAGATTTCATTTGTGAGATTAAGTGAACTTGAAGATGAGAATTCGAGATCAAAATTGGTATACAGTGATTCAATCGGTATACAGTGATTCAATCGGTATGCAATGATAAAAGTGGGAGTTCAGTACGTCATATCATCGAGTGGGTTAGGTTGTTCTGAAAAGCATCAATAATTTTCAAACTTAGCAAAAAAAAGAACCATAAACAAAAACCGTCTTAAATTCAGCACTAGATTGAATTCTTCAATCTGAGAATTTTGCAAAGTGATAAGTACTGAAAATTTACATTTCCTAACGAGATTCATTGAGAATACTATCTCTCTTATTTACAGCAAAGATATTAATTCCTGAAGATACACTAAGATAGAACCTGGTGTTTCTACGATAGGGAAGAATTTAAATAGAATGCTGTTTTTGTTGGGCCAGCAATCTTTAGGCGAATTAGACTGATGATGATTGATTTCTGAAGGTGTTCAAAATAATCTGTATGAAGAAGGATGTTTGATGATTTTTCAATGGTAGGAATGAAGAAAATGAGAATAAACTTATTCACGAACTAATCGACCAAAAGTCATTATTTAACATGCACTTTTTTTCCAATGTGTAGCTCCAGTCTGAAATACTTGAGAAATACTTGGTCACGGAATGAAAAAAAATTGTCTGATGGATCAATAGTTGAATTTACATTTCTCCATTATAACTCATAAACTTAGTGTTCAGCTAAATTTCAAAGTATAAATAATTTTTCATAGAGATCACAGAATAGAAAAACAGTTTTTGTAGAGAATTGACTTCAGAAAAAGTTCGTGTAGCTCATTAAAGACACACCTGGAGTGTTTTTAAACCGGCGTTGCACAGTCGGTTCGCCTGATATCCCGACGATATTAAAATTTGTGATTCAATATCGCGTGTGTATCATACTTTCCATAACTTTCTCAGAACTCGTTGTTTCCATTTTTGATGAGGGAGAGTAGTTGAAAAACCACAAAATCAATACATGTCAGTTCTGATTGAGTTCATTATGTGCATCAACTCACCTCAATACTCAGTCAATTTTCCTGCTATACTGCGATTTGTGAAGACTGATTGATTAACCAGTGAATTGTATGAACAAATCAATCTCTACTGTTACAAACTTCTGCAAATCAATTTTTGCCAAATCACTGAAAAGGCGATGAAAATATTCTTTACTTCATTGAAAACATCTTCAAAATATACAGACTGATTACATTATTATAAAAACCCATTTTCGAATACTGCTTGTATTCTCTCATGGGTTTGGGAACATTCGAATTTCATTCAACGTATCTATACTGAGGGAAGGTTGTATATTATAGACCTCCGACTTCGGATATATTCAGATGATAAAATTTTATAGCGCGAGACCTAATTACCTGCTCTCTACAGATTCTAATTTCCTATTTTGCTTAATATCATTGATCCAGCTATGTTCGAATTGATCTAGTCGGAAAAACATCAACAGTGTTATGTTAATCATCATTTTCCTCTAAAATATGCATTACATATTTCGACATATTCAGTGATTGTCGAACAATAAGTGAATTGATATTTTATTTACAAATAGTAAGATTTTTCTTACATTCGATGATACACAGTGAAAATGATCAAACAACTGAAAAACCACACAAAATTAGCACATAATTTTTAAATTTGACAATGGGGGTTTTCAGTCATTTTAAGAAAAAATATATTTCGATATAGTGCATTCATAAGTAGCTTGTGTTCAGTTTTCGAATTTTTTTTCCATTAATTCATCGAGATAAAAATTATTGAAAACGCCAAAATTAACCACCGAATTCAAATGACCAGAAGAGGCGGGAACGTAACGTACTTGCGAGAGAGATTTTGATTGGTTATACTTGTGATGTACGCTTTGCAGATAAAATAATGTGCCTGACAGCGTTGCCATATCGCAAAAGTATATGATTTACCAGAATATACTATTTCACTTTCTTAATAATAATTTAATGGCTAATAAGGAGGTTATGTTTTTATAAGTGATTCATATACATGGTTGCCACGTCTGCAGTTATATTTTCAGACAGAGTATAATATTGACTTCAACCAAGATTACATTCAGATCACTTTGTTTTAATAAATAATAATTATCACAAGAAATATACTACGATTGCTAAATTTATTTATTATGATGTTACTGAAAATGGCTGCTATATTATCTGACAGACTATGTGGTTGTATCTGCTCGACTGGAACATGACAGCATACCTATATGATCTTTCCTAATCGAATATTTTATGTTCATGGTAACTTGAGAATAGCCATTAATAAATTACTAACACTTAAGTTCAATATGTCATTACACGCAATTACTTTCTAAATTTTACAAAGACTTGGCAACTGCGGCGTTCCTCAGTCACTCTCGGCTTTGTCCGCGTAATCCCAAACTTCAGCCAATCGTATTACATGAAGACAATGTCGTCACAGCTGAGGAGCGTTTGAATTAATGCATACTGAACTCAAGCATTCAATATTGAATAATAAATCAGTTTTTCAAAATTTACAGTCAATAAATGGATAGGACTATATTATAAACTGCCATCCATTATATCAAGTGGAAAAAAGTTCATATTTTACGATACTGATTTCAAAACAATTGCAAAATAGTATTGGTAATTGGGACACACATATTGTCAGACCAAACTATATCAAATAAAGAAACTGTTAGACTTCACCCCAGCTTCTTGATCATAATATATAATGAACAAATCCATACTTCTCCCCACTGCTAAGACTGAATTTCCAACATATCATACCGTTTCTGATCAGACTGGACATCAGCAGAATGAAAAATATTGACTGCACTACTTCGCATTACTATTGGTTTACATTTTTACTGTTACAGGATGCATTTTGCGTTTCAATGTTATAGAAGTGTAATAGACCCCGCAAGTGGTGACGTCACAAATGTCAAAATATCATTTGACGCGTTCCAAACAAATCAGTTTTAGGTAACAGCTTTCGCAAAAACGTTTCCTATGACAGTAAACCTGAAACGAGCTTGGTTGTGGCGATTGCTATTGTTGAAGAGCTTATAAAGTTGTAAAAATAAAAATTAATTATCATTCACTCCAACTCACTTTTGGAACCGAAACCTAATGGACCCCAACAAAGATGGTGAAGTGACGTCACGCTTGCGGAGTCTATTTGTGACAGGATCCATTCGCTTTATTTACAGTTGTCAATTATTGTATTGTCGTCGAAGAACTGTTTTAGCATAATCCGATTCTATTCATTTATGTTTCTGCGTTTGTTTATTATGGAGAATTATCTGTCAGATAGTTTTCTTTTCTGCTAATATATACAGACCCATTGGCCACTGACTATAGAAAATCGAGACAAAAGAATTTTTTTTGGAAATGGTAATTTTCAAACGAAAGTTCTTTAAATAACATTCTATATCCCAGAGCTGATCCGAAGCACAGTGCTTAGTGCTCGTGAAAGAACTCAAAGCATTCAAAGAAAAGACTTAGTGCTTAGTAATCGCGAAAAGTGGTCGCGAAAAGTGCTCGCGAACAGTGCAAGCAGTGCTCCGGAGCACTTTTCGGTATTACCAAGCATTAAGCCTCTCTAACAATTCTAACAACAAATAATATGCAGGCTCTACAATAGAATAATGAATAATGTTGATTAATTTCATCATTTGTTTCAGGGACATCCTGGATTTATGAAATCTTCAAAATGCGGCAAATCAAATGAAAAATTCTGAACATCAATTAAAAAAAAAAGTATTATTTAAAAAAAATTATTCAAGTATCGAATAATTGTCGAATTGTATTGGATATAACATACAGGGTGTCCCAAACTCGATGGCCTATCAGACGTTTCTGGAAAAATGGACGTAGGATTATTCTGAAATTTTGGTTTCTTGGATAATCAGATCTGCTTTATCGATCTGAAATATTTTCAACGCTGCGGCGTTGCCGCTTCTATCGAAAAGTAGCAACAACTTTGATATTTTTAATGGAATACCCTGTATATTATTGCATTTTTCGCTTTGCTATTGCTTTTCGATTATTTTCATATGATACTTTCCTATACCTATCTCCAGTGGTTTTCGAGAAATTCATTAATTTCCTTATTTTGTGTACGAAACATAGCTACAATTAAATGTTTATTACTGCATTATTTAACTACGTAGAAAGCTGATATTTTGAATGTAGTTTGGAAAGGAAAAACCTTGTTGCGTGCTGATAAATTTGTGCCAGTAAGGGTAATGAATGTCAATTATTACCTGGTGACCTTGAAGAAGGGAACAATTTTGGGACACTGCTCGTCAATTTCCTCTGTGATTAGGAGTGTACGCGGCACTGTTAGCCAAGCCAGTAACATGCCAGCAGGATTGGAGAAGTTGGTTGCTATTTCGTCCAAGGACATGGGGCCAGCACAAAAGACCAAACTGAGGGAACTAGTCAGGAAGTATCAGGAAATCTTCGATACCGGAGTAGGCAAAGGCGGTAGCACAAAGGTGGTTCAGCACAAGATAAATACTGGAAATACCCGACCAATCAGGCAATCAACCAGAAGACTTCCTCTCGCCAAAAAGGAGCAGGCTGACAAAATAGTCTGCGACATGGAGAAAGACGGAGTCATCGAGTCAGCCGACAGTCCCTGGTCCTCTCCAGTCGTGTTGGTGAAGAAAAAAGATGGATCAAGACGGTTTTGCGTAGACTACCGTCAACTAAACAACGTGACGAAAAAGGACAGCTACCTTCTCCCAAGGATAGACGACACGCTAGACACGCTGGCTGGATCTACGATTTTCTCGACCTTAGATTTGAAGAGCGGATACTGGCAGGTAGAACTGGCCCAGGAAGATCGAGAATAGACAGCTTTTACCATCTGCTCCGGATTATGGCAGTTTACAGTTATGCCATTCGGCCTCTGCAATGCTCCAGCCACGTTCGGAAGATTGATGGAGACGGTTTTGAAAGGACTATCATGGAAGACGTGTCTGGTGTATCTCGAAGACATTATTGTGGCTTGCAGATCGTTCGAGGACCATGTAAAAAACTTGGAAGAGGTATTTCAGCAACTGAGAAGCTCCGGACTGAAACTGAGCCCTAAGAAATGTCATGTGTTTCAAAAAGAAGTACGTTATCTCGGCCACGTTGTCTCTGGGAAAGGAGTGACAGTAGATGAGCAGAAGATCAAAGCTGTTAAGGAATGGCCCATTCCGAAAGACATTCACCAGCTTCGAAGTTTTCTTGGCTTGTGCACTTACTATCGCCGATACGTGATGGGATTTGCTAACATCGCAAAACCACTGACCAGGCTCACGGAAGGACAAACAAAGTTCCAGTGGTCAGATGAATGCCAAGATTCATTCAGGAAGTTGAAAGGAGCTTTGATCAACGCACCAATCCTGAGCTACCCACTTCCAGTCGGGAAACTCATTTTGGACACGGACGCCAGTAACGTGGGACTTGGAGCTGTCCTGTCTCAGATCCAAGAAGGACAAGAGAAGGTCATCGGTTACTTCAACAAGACCCTCAGTAAACCGGAGCGGAATCACTGTGTTACCAGGCGGGAACTGTTGGCTGTTGTCAAGGGAGTTGAGCAAGTACGTGTATGGACGAAGATTCCTACTGAGAACTGACCATGCAGCTCTCAAATGGCTCCTACAGTTTAAGAATCCCGAGGGTCAAGTAGCACGCTGGATTGAGAGGCTCCAGGAATTCGACTTTGAGATCGAACATCGGGCGGGGACCAGCCATAAGAATGCGGATGCCCTATCGCGAAGACCATGTCCAGACGACTGTTCGCACTGCCGACGACTAGAGGAAAAGGAGTCGACACTGCAGAACCACGGCGGTCGATGATAACTGGAATGACCACAAGATCCAGAAAGACCAAGAGAAAGATCCAGATCTTGGTAAGTCATCGGCTGGAAGAAGAGTGAGCGAAGACCGTCGTGGCAGGAAATAGCCAGTTGCTCTCCAGTCGTTAAAAATTACAGGGCCCAATGGAACTCTTTCACCTCAGACAATGGAGTCTTGAAGCGTGTGTTGGAGTCGGAGGATGGCGGGGAAGGAAGACCTCAGGTAGTAGTTCCCAGGAGCAGCAGACAGGAAGTGCTCCGAGAAATCCATGATGGGGTCACCGGAGGACATCTGGGAGTGACGAAGACCCTCCAGAAAGTTAGGCAACTGTTCTACTGGGCCAATTGTCAAGCTGACGTCAAGGACTGGTGCAGAAAATGTGCTGTATGCGCTGCCAGTAATGGGACTAGAACAAGACCTAAGGCCCCGATGCGCCAGTACAATGTGGGCAGCCCATTCGAAAGGATCACTATTGACATCGCTGGCCCGTTCCCACAATCTGAACACGGGAACAAGTACATCCTTGTGGCGATGGATTACTTCAGCAAGTGGGCCGAAGCCTATGCCCTGCCCAACCAAGAAGCCATCACCGTTGCCGACGTCTTGGTGAAGGAGTGGATTTGTCGATTCGGTGTCCCGTTAGAGCTGCATTCGGATCAAGGCAGGAATTTCGAGTCAAACCTGTTTCAGGAGATGTGTCAGATGCTGAACATCTGGAAAACGAGGACCACAGCTCTACATCCACAGTCCGATGGAATGGTGGATAAACCGCCACCTGTCCAAGGTAGTCTCTGACCACCAGAAGGATTGGGATCAGTACCTTCATCTGTTCCTGATGGCGTATCGTTCCGCAATTCATGAGTCAACCGGCCAAACCCCTGCTAGTGTTATTATGGACCGAGAGCTGCGACTTCCATGTTACCTGAAGTTTGGGACGCCACCAGGACAAGACACTGCGGGAGATGACTACGTCAGCAAACTGCGACAGAGAATAGACGACATCCATGAACGGGTCCGTTTGAACATCCAGAGTGCCAGTGACAGAATGAAGGAGACCTACGACATCAAGGCGGATGCTGGTGGATATCAGACAGGTGACCTTGTCTGGCTATACAACCCTAAACATCGTCGTGGACTATCACCGAAACTTTGGAACTCGTGGGAAGGTCCATATAAGATCATGAAAAGGATAAACGACCTCGTCTACCGCATATATAAGCCACCACGAGGAAAACCTAGGGTAGTCCACTTCAATAGGTTGTCCCCTTACGCCGGAAACAACGTTCAAGTCCGCACAGTCAGATCACCGGAGGACGAAATGACGTTTTAGAGGTTCATGTCCCTGTACTCGAACGGACAGAAAGTTCAATATGGGGTAACCCGAGAAGAGTCACGAGATCTTTTCAAGGTGCCTGCTGATTACGCGTTAGCTCACTGTGTGGCAGAAGATCTCCAAATGTCCAGAGGCATTGCAGTAGTTTTCTCCAAGAAGTTCGGTCGAATCCAGGAACTGAGAGAATAGAACCCGGAAGTTGGAGGGGTGTTACAGCTGAGGAAAGACCAGAGAAACATCTACTATCTGGTTACCAAGAAGCGTTCTCGAGAAAAGCCGTCTTATGAAGATGTTTGGAAGAGCCTTACGAGATTGAGAGACACGATGCTGGCCCAGAATATTGTAGACCTGGCAATCCCAAAATTGGCCTGTGGGCTTGATGGGCTGGACTGGAGAGTTATGAGAAGCATGTTGGAGACAATATTCAGATCCAGCTGAACATTCTGGTGTGCTGCAACCATCTTCCTCGACCCAACTTGAAGACTGTGGAGTGCTACTTCCATCGAACGTCCAGGTGCAGATATGGGGAATCTTGCAGATATCTTCACACTCCAAGAATGACGTTTCGGGGCGAAACGTCTTTAAGAAGGGGGCAATGTAACGATTTCGAGACCGGCCCTGATCTAATTAATTATACACCCTCGTTCAACTACAACAGCATATCTGCTGGCCTATCGCCGAGAACAACCTGGAATAAAATCGATCACTTCGATACTGTTCGAGGAGCCATCTAGATGAAATGTTCTATACTCCAGAATAATCGAGAGAGCCGTGGATGGAATCTGCTTGCGACTATATAACCGCTGGAGGACGGTCAGAATTCAGAGTTAGTTACAGTTCCAGAGTTAGCGGATAGAGAGTGACACCGTTGAAATAAATTAGTGAAGTAAATGTTTTAGTGAATAATTGTTGTAAATAGTATTTTAAATAAATTAGAACAATTAGTTAGTGCAGTTTTACTACAATATATACTTGTAAAGTCACGCTTACAATTGTTTCGACACACAGTGTTACACAACTTTAGTTCATAACATTCCCTACGTTTTGTGGGCGCTGTTGCCAACATTTTAATTAGAAACAAAACCCTTTAAAATTTAAAACCCAACATTTGAAAAATTAATTTGAATACTTTGCGCACTGAAATTGAAAAACTCATGATTGAAACTAAACTTTATTTTGTTCCATTTGCTTCAATAACCGAAATTGATGAAAATTCTCCATTGTACTTGAATAACATTGTTGATATCAAAAATTCTTTTTCAAGATAATGAATTCAGTTTCGAGTATTTGAGCTACTGTATAATAAACGAATGTCTAGAGGAGTATACATACGCTTTATATATCGTGTTTTTCCCACTCAAAACAACAGAATTGCATTTTATTGAATACATTGTGATGTATCAGTACGCTAAATGCAATTTTAATTATGTGAGTAGAAAAATTAACTTTATATAAGTATCCAACAGTCTGAAAAGTGCATACTGATTAGTACTCGCCAACTAGAATAATTACTTTTCGAAACTTCTTAGGGCCGGTTTTTCAATCGTTTATTATAAGTCCCAGCTGTCGGCTAAGTTCAACCACAGCCGTCTCAAATCTTTGAGCCATGGTGAGGAAATTTGACAACACGGTAACACATTAGTTATTGTATTGTGGACTGGTGATTGTTGATAGTATATTACGTAACAAGTGTTGTAAGTAACCCATTACGCACGACATGAAAAAGTTCATGCACAAAGCCGCGCAGCGGCGAGTGCATAAATTTCATGAGTGCGTAATGAGCTTACAACTCGTGTAACGTACTATACTTTTTCTACGCCCATTCATTTTCTTCCATTAAATAAAAAACATCGCAATCATTTAAACTTTATTATAATAGTTGTAAATCGATTGTGCCTTATTATTTAATGGTGATGACCGGTTATTTATAATTGTAGTACTGCTCGGTACATCAGAAGACAAAGATATTGCATAACGTGCTGCCTACATTTAGGGGCATCACTCTTTCAATCCTAAATATATCTCGCTAATGCTAAAAGTTTCTATATTTTTTAATTTACTAAATTTGTGTAAATAGACCAAATAAAGTGTTACGTAAATAAAAATTTGATTGTAATTTAAATAAACCAAGAAGTTTATGTTTTCTTCTCAACACGCACGTGTATGTTATGAGATCTCATTACGTGCATGTTATTGTTAAATGTCATTTACAAGGAATACTGACAGTGCGATTTTTGACGTTTACAGACATGGGCGTAAAGTATATTAAATAGATATTCTAGAGAATTATTTGGGTTCTATTGATAAATGAACGTATGATTCATATGAAATGGTTTACTAAATATTGATAGTTCGTTTTATTAGAGGAAGTGAGTTCAAAGCCCTTTAAATATAGTGTTAAGTTCGAATGTGATTCCATTTTTGCTTGCTCTTGAAGAAAATTTCTACATTTTTTATGCCAATGTATAGTCGTTGTGTGACAGGGTGTAAGTAAGTCAATTGTGGCCCCTCTCAAAGATCTATTATATACGCGAATAATTTTTAAGACACTGATATCATCATATATGCAATATTTCCTTTACCAAACGTCGAAAGTTGATAAAAACTATAGTTCTTTCAATTTTTTTAAATTCACAAAAATATTTCTCGAAACCTGCAACATTATTAGACTATCAACTATCCACGACGAAAGACGACAGAAATGTTAAGATATTCATAATAATTTAAGAAGAGTTTGAAAAATCAGATATCTGAAACAATTTAACTGAGTTTGCCACATTCAGTATATGTACCTTCTAATAACATACTATTTTCATCAGTCAGACTTCATGTGAAAAATCTGGAGAAATCAGAGATCATCTTTGTGGTTTGGATACTTATCAGAAAAACAATTTGGGGAAAAATATTTTGATATGTGAATTTTAGGGCATGGAAAAACCGAACTTGACAGTTTTCTCGTTTCTAAGCAATTGAATAAATTGCAATTCCTGTTTGTGATGAATGACAGCTGAAGTTTCTGCAACAAACTTTCGCATTTCTTCTTCGACTATTCGGCTCTAGACTATCTAGCTTAAAGCTAACCTAATTTTCGTTTTCGTTGGCAGAAATGATTTTTCAGATACCCGTCCTGACTGACAACTATCAATTTCAGTATGTAATTTGTCATTTCTTATAAACTAATTCATTTCATTATTCATTTGGTTTCCACTTGTGGAAATGGAACTTGGGGTTTAATGTTATCGTAGGTCTTTAACCAAAGTGTTTATTCAATTTTTATTTCGCGTGGCTTCCGATTTTTTGTTGTACTAATTTCATAAAGATGTATTAGCTTTATTGGTGAATGTGAAAAAGACTTTTTTACTTGGAGAAACAATGAGCTGGTTACCTGGAGGTTAACATTACCTCTGGAACTGAATTCATCAAGTGATTCTGCAACAATGGTAGACTTAATCTGACATATATGTCTGTGCATGATTCCATGGAATTATTTCTATGAAAAGTTGTGAGTTTGGGAAAGACTCGCCTTTTGTTTCTCCTCTTCTGTACAGGCATATACAATGGAATGAACTATTTCTGCTACAAATTGTTTCATTACAAAAATACAAGAGAATATCAGATGTACTTACACGTGATATAACTGAAAGGTACAAATCTGGTTTTGGAAGTTCTGAATTGATGTTCAGTTCATTTCAATAATGCGAAAACTACGCCCTTTGAAAAACGCCAATGGTATATGAAAGTTCAAGTCACCATATCCCTCAATAGTATTTTAGTAACTACATGTGGGACCTTCTTTCATACTCGACGAATTGAATTATTGCTTCATCGTTATCACTGATGCATCAATTTTATCAACAATACAACTATTTATATATATATATCTTCAATATGCGAAACAATACATATGATATCGTTCAACGCGTAACACGTCACTTTTAGCCTAACTCTTTTTCTATGGAATGCGCTCGCGCCATTTCTCTATCCATCAGTTAGAAGCTTGACTGGTACTTCTAGGTTGCTGCTAATGTAGCCGACAGAATAGCTTATGGTTTTGCTTAACTGTGAATGAAGAAACTCTTTGGCTGGAGGTCAAAGATAGCTGACAGCTGAATTTGCTTAACTGTCGATCGAAAAACCGGTCCCATGAATAAAAGTGCAAAGTGCTGAGTGCTCGAAGCATTTTTTGTCAGTGCTCGGCACAACTTTTCAATATCCATTATGTTTTTTTTCTGTATCGAATCTTCCAGGTTTCCAGAGAGGCAAAAACCCTTCAGAAGCTCCTGAGAGCTTGTGCAAGAAAGGAAACCTGTCTCGGGAACAGTTACCGTGTTGGGATATGAACCCACGCCCTTATGATCAAAAACTTTCTAGATTCTCTACTCTCTACCATCACGACCATCACAGCCCATGTGCATTCTTGATTTTCTCATCCATTTTTCTGAGAAATGTTCCTTTGAATAGGTATGCTCAATGAGGGTGTTACGTAAAGAAAAGAAGGACATCATTTTTGGTAATTTTGTATCTCCAGAATTGGAAAGTAATATTCTGCTATGAAATGTTTTGCATATCAATGGAAGAAGTCATATTTTATTTTGAAAATAGCCTACCCTATCAGACGTTACCTAATGTTTATTCAAAGGACCAAATGGGCAGCTCTCTTTCTGTAAATGACTCCGTTTGTCTTTGTATTCATCTATTTACAGTTACTGTTCCAACTGATAGGTGAGCCTCACTATTCAATTCTCTTGTATAGCCTTCTGGATCAGACGATCACGCAGGATGCCAAAGCTTCTTCCATGGCGACGTTGGAGGTTGCTCTAAACTGTCAGGGTCATATCTTCTAAATGAAGACATAAATGTTGTGTAATTGACTCTGTCTCTGTATCCTATCAGAACACGTATCTATAGTTGCTTTTCCAAATGAGGGTTAATCCACGATATAACTCATCTTCATTTTCATATTTTTCCCCACTATTCAATTCTCTTGTAACCATAACAACCAAAAGATGAAATAAAACGATAATGTTTCAACCGTCATCTGCCTGCGTCCCCTATGAACCCTTAGAAGTCTTCAGAAGTGTTATGCCAGCTCGGAATGACGAGGATCTTACCTTTGAATGTGCGATGCCAAGCACGATTAAGACTAAGTGTGCCAGTCATCCATCCAAACAGTAATCGCTCCCACGGTTGCTTGGCAACACACCATCCGAATAACAACGACAGCTGTCTTCACGAAAAAGAAAATAATATCCAGAAAACATAAGAAAACTTGCATGTTCAGAATCGCATGATAGGTGGTATACATTCAACGTTTTTTGTTGCTCACCTTGTAGGTAGAGCCACAAAAATGTATTTAAACGAAAGATTATTCTTTCATAACAAGAACGATATGTCTGAAAATAAAAAATCTTTAAGAAGTCCTGTATGATCGCATGTATCAAGTGCCTTGCCCTTTGAAATGGATAGGGTTCGACATCCCTATTATGAAAATCTATAGGAACTTGAAACAGAGCCATGAAACAAATGTAAGTGCTTGCAAGAAAAACAGTTCAATCGTATAAACGAGAAAATTAATATAGCCTACGATATTTTTTCAACATTGGTAACACATTTTCCTCAATAAATGGACTATTGACATACCTACGGAAAGTTTTACGATTTTCGACTTCGGCAGTTTCGAAATGTTTGGACAGTATTTTTATTCGAATGGATGTTTGTTTAGAGAAATTGGAATTCGAAAGGTGCGCTGAATCTTCAAATTAGTTTTTTTCTGTTATTTTGATGGAAAACCTAAGTTGAAGCCAATAATGTCGATATTTTCTCTGATTCATTTTCATACTTTTCATGAACTATATACCGGGTGCGTCCCAGTACACCTGTTCCAATGGATTATCTCAGCCATTTCGAAAGATAAAAATTTGAAAATTTCATGATCTCCAATTCGTTCAAGGAACCTTCAACTGAGAAAAACAAAAATTGAAAGTCACTTCCGGTTTGTACTGATGATTCATGAACAATTCTGCAATCGAGATAATGAAGAGAACGTCAAATTTCAAATTAATAGAATTGTAGTAGAACTGGAAGAATTAATAATTCTTAAATGAGAACCTTAGTGTGCCATGGAAACATTTAAGTACATTTGTTTGTAACTTTAACAGTTAATAATTCTCAATAGATGTGTGCGTGTCAGAGAAACTAACATTCAAGAATGAATAACCGTGAAAATTATGATGACTCTACTAATCAAGAGAAATTGGATATGTTACTGATTTATGGAAAATGCAAAAATAATCTTCGGGATGCCCTACGTGCATACAGAGAAAATACCCTGATAGACGAATGCCAAGTGCCATGTATTTCACACGCTTGGCTTCGAATTTGTCAACAAGTGGATTATTTCATAGAAAGCGGTACTGTCTTTAAAAGAAAAAATGCTTCGGACGAAGAGCATACTGTTGCAGTTTTAGGAAGTGCTGATATTGATTCCCATATCTCTATAAGAAAGAGAACAGGAGAGAGCTATTTCTCGCTCATCAATTCAGCGCATTCTCAAAATTGCCAAATTCAAACCATTTAAAATTCATCTGCATTAAGGATTACTACCCACAGATTATGAGAGGAGACTTGCGTTTCTTGCTTGGTCAGCTACGGCACGTGAAGATGGTATTATCATCTCGATATTGTGCTCACATGAAAGTCGTTTCCATAATAATGCAACTATAATCGACATAACTGTCATAATCGGTCGGAAAATAATCCACACTGGCGAGTGCGGCATGATTGAAGTGGATATTTCTTGAAAATATTCCTTCACATATGCGTAGAAACAATAATTTCTCCCGCGCAATGCTATAACCGTAAGGAATCATTAAATTGAAACATATGAAGATAGATGGATCGGCATACACGGACCGATAAGATGGAATACAAGATCTCCAGATTTAACACCGCTGGATTTCTTCCTTTGGGACTACTCCTATTGATTTGGAAAATCTAAAAAACAAAGTAATGGATGAACGTAGAGCCCTTAATGCGGAAGTGTTGAGAAGTGTTACTTCGCGTGAACTGCTCCACCCAGTTGAAAGATGTGTACAAGAAGTTGGTCAATATTTCGAACATGCTTCATATATTATATTCTTGTGCCCCCTTTTTTTGTAATTTTTTGTTTCTTTCACTATTCATTCTTCGTTTTGCGTTCGGTAAAATACATAGTTGATTTCAACTTGAGGAAGGTTTTTTTTGTTGATGACGATTATTAGTGAGCATGATGGTTCTGATTTATTTCAATTAACCCGTCTAATGCTACAAAAATCGAAATTCCGTTAAAAATACTAAATTGTATTTTTATGAGCAAATAAAGTTTATCGTAATCGATTTTGGGATAAAACTCACCGTCACCGTGGTGACATTTATTAGTACTATTAATAAGTAATTTATCCATAGCTGGTAATAAAATGTGCGATAAATAAAAATTACAGCTAAAAAAAATAAGAAAATACAATTATTTTGTTTAAATTTAATGCTAAGAAGTTACTAATGTGGCTTCGAAATACAAAAAATGAACACTAAACATTATAACAATTGTTCAAAATTAACGTTAATGAACTTCTGAACTCGCATTGCTGTTTCTTGAAGGACGTTTGCTAATAATTGCTGGACCGTTATACTATTAATTGCGCGTCTTACAATTCCAGGTCTTCTCGGGTTGTAACCGCAGTTGCATAGACAATGATTTTTTTAATGGCCCCAAACAAAGAAATCAAGAGGTGTCGAATCAGGTTACCTTGGACCATTAATCGAAATTACGTTTTCTTCGAATGCCAGTTGAAGGTAATCAATTACTATTGTAGAATTATGGGGATGAGCTCCATCTTGTTGTAAATACATTCCCTGTCGTAAATGGACAGATAATTCAGTCAACCTATTTCATTTTGCATAAATCCTTAGTATCTAGCTCGAGTCAAGGGTCCTTCAAATATTATTGGACCAATGATTCTACGATCGAGTATTCCAAGCCAAACACTGTAACCGAACCGTACTTGAGAGTTACCCTCCCACAATAAATTTTGATTTTCTTGTTACCAATACCTTGTATTTTGTCGGTTGAATAATCTCATATTTGTAGACCTAGACTCGTCTGAAAATAAAATCCTTCCCAAAAAAGCATTGTTTGGCTGCACATTAGTGATTCAATTACAATATTGTATTCTACGTTCATAATCATTTTCGTACAGGTACTAGTACAATTGATATTTGAAAGATTTATAATAATATTCGGCTTACCGTTTGGTGACTTATTTTCATTTCAATCCCAATTTGCCATGAATAAACCATTATCCTGTTACACCCCGTATCCTGGAAATTTTGTTATTTGTGCATAAGCGCCCAAAACTTTCGTTAATAATCTTAATTCTAGATCTCCATACAAGATCAAAAAATATATTTGGGCGAGTATCATAAAACATGTAGTTTCATAGATTCAATACCGCCCCTTAAGTGTAACACATTCGGCCGTATTTACTTGACGGCTGCATTTACTTGACGGCCGCATTTACTTCATGACTGCCTTCATTTCACGGCCTCTGGAGATAAATTCATTTAACGCACTTAATTTGTTGTTTGAATTTTTCACCTATAAAACAAAAGACGATCTTGAGTCGCCAAGTTTATTTACAAGCTTTCCGTTTGTGTCAGTAATAACATGTTTAAAATTAATAGTAAAAAAGCAAAATGAGTGACAGTTATAGTGACAATCCAGCTGATATTTATGAAGCTGTCAATCCAGCGACTTCCAATTTATTATCAGACAAATCCCAGAAATTGTTACTAAACAGTATGAGATTTTATGGAATGGTGCAACGTTCAAGGAAAGGCTGAAGTATTAAAAACATCAACGTTAAGGTCCACATAGTCAATGCTGAAATCTACAATTGTGGTGAAAAATAATAATTATATATAGGTATATTTTCAAAATTGATTGCATTGTTAAAATAAGTAAAATGCGGGTTAAGAAGCGAAAAAATGTTAATAAATTCTTAACCGGAGCTCCATATGAAAACTATTACATGTGGAAAGTAATAAATAGTAATATTTTCAAAAAGTGCCGCTTATTATGTATATGGGATATCCCAAATTTCAATTAATTACCTTCAAAACTATCGCAGATAGGGGGGTGTACCATAATCCTGTTACACCCGGTATTTGTTACACCTGAACTGTGTGATAGCTTCAAAGCACAATGTATGTGATGTAATTGAACTGAATTGAATCTAATCAAATCCTTGGACCTACTCATTCTTTGACATAGATGTTTGGCTCCTTCCATCAAACTCTGAGCTGATGGTGCTTGTTTTGTAACCATTGGATTATAAGCTTCTGTAAATTTTCTTCATGACAATGATTCGTGAAGTTTTCTAAGAATGCGTTTCAGTTCACCATGTTTGCGTAACATTTTTTTGACGAGTGCGTGACCTTTCTGTGATATGTTGGTTCGAGGCATATTTCAGGTCTCCACCCCTCTAACATATTTTTGTCCTTAACGTGATTGGGTGTTTTCTATAGGCACCACTCAGTAACTTTCACGCTAAATCCTTGAATACACAACTCGGTGAATGAGAACTGACAGATACGAGTGTAAATATTATCAAAAAAGAACTGAACTATGATCTCTGAAGCCACCTCGAGTTGAAATATCTTGTTAATGAAAATAATTGTTTTTGAAAGCTCGACAATTTAACAAATAAGAAGTTTTTTTTTATATCTACTGACAATTCCCAATCGACTGCAACCTCGAAGAAACCATCTTTTAGTAATTTTTCCCAAAATTAAAACTGGTGTGGAAAAGGTATCTGTTTCAGAGCGATGAATATCTATAATAACAGTGATAATAATGAGTAGGCTATCCTCTTGAGAGGTACAAACGCTCATCATTGGATGAGAATTTGACACAAACATTTTGTTACATTCACATTATTCTATGAAGGAGAAATTATTGTTTCTTGATAGCAGTATCGTTCTCAATAGTCATGAAACTCATTGGGAAGGTAATAGATGCTTTATTTCACTTTTTAAATGAACAGTAATATCTTTCCTGAATGCTTTTTGGTGATTTTTCTAATTCATTACATAATAAGTGTACCATGTTCTGCCATAGTTGAAATGATAAAATATATTTCGTGTGATATCAAGGATGGAGTTGACAAGATGACAAAAATTATTATGGTTCTAACACGAAAAGTTATTATATAAACTGTTTTTGATTGAGTAAATCAGTTAGTCGTTCAGATTCAGATATAACGTGCAATACATCAGGGCGAAAGTATCTATGATCCTCGTTTCGGAGAAAATGACTATTGAAAAATATTTACATAAATGAAGCCTAAATACGAAGTCTTATATCAAATTCCCAATTTTTGAGTTTAAATCAATAATCGGTGGTTTTGTAATTTAATAAAAAAGTCAACTTATTCTATTTGATGAACGTTGTGATAAGCAGAATAAATATCACTAAAAATTATGCAAGCTTTAATTTATATCGAGGCTTTATTCATTGACATTTGTTTCATGAACTATGGTATCACAAAATTAAAACGAATTATATGCAATTCTATAAAGAAGTTGTCGTTCTTCTTCAATATATAGGGTTACCCAGATATATACGAAGCAAAATTAAGGCATAAATAAAAATTGACCCCAATTTCGAAGATTTTTTTCATAGGTCTATATGAAAGATTGTGTATATCCCACACTTACTGCAACATTAGCAATTTTTGAGAACAAAGTACGTCAAGCCTTCGAAACTATTACTCTTTTAATGCATGAGAAATTTGCATGATATTCCATTTCCAGAACTAGAAGACGCCTGGAAGAGGAGGGTCTCATGCACTTTGGGAATCTATTATGTTAATTATCTACAGAAATAATCATTATTTATGTTATTTTTTTGTAAATGTCATGATTAACAAATATTTTTCCAGTTTTTTATTAAATTAATTTGTTTGGATTAAAGGCAATTTTCTAATATTCCAACATACAACGTTAAGTCAACGTGGCTTACTCGTGAGATTATAGTATTTCATAATGGACAACATTTGAGTTTTTTTAAGGCTAGTGATATCTTTGTCATCCGATATAATATATTTATATAATATATTCAACTATTTGGTAGATCAAAAACAAATAATCCTAATGTGGGATCCTATTCATTTCAATATAAACCTAGGTACTCTGAGTACCTATTCACGATTGTCTCATTCATCAATATCACAAAAATGATACAACTGTTCAAATTTTTCACGTTCTAGTTTGCACGAAAAAGAAAATCCGGTAATGATCAGAGAACGTCGTCACTATCGTCAGACAATAAGATAAGAAATGAAGTTTTCTTAAACCTCTTTATACTGTATCTCCCAAATAATAATTTCCAAACATTTGCCTTTTTATCGAAAGAACAAGCTACCTTTGTGATCAATGTTTTTGACGAAATCAATTCAACTGAAGCCGTTAATGTCTAGGTGAAATTATAACATCGAAAGTGTGCAATCTCTGAAGGGGTATGAAGGATCCAATAACCACTTTCTACTAATTTGAAAATATATTATCAGGCCTGCAACACTATCATTTGAATTGGCTGTCTGTACTATATTCTTTTATAGTTATAGATAGGTAGTTCTTTTCTATTAGGTAAATCATTTAACAGGCCACACAATTCTACCCCTATAATTCACGACTCATTAATTCTTATAGTACCTACTGGCTGTGCCATCTGTCAGTAGGAAGTCAAAACTCGAGAAGTACAGTATAGTCTACTATATCAATACCAATATGCTCAATATCTCTGCGGAAGATGTCTCGAGCATCGATCTACTTTTTGCTTTTTGCTCTAATTCCATTTGAAATTAAATTGCAGTATCACCTACTATTCAGTGAAATTCAAGAGAAATCTTACTGGAAATCCATTTTATAAATTATAGTTTCACAACTGATTGCTTTCGATAAGATACGCCTCTTCATGAAATCTGCATACCTACCTATTATTAATTTTTGTATAACTCGCAGGTTCACATTGAACAAAAGAAAAATAGACGGCAAACGTTACAGAATTGTAATTTGGAATAACCTTTTGATTATATTTTGACAAAATGAAAATTACATTTCATAAAGTTTATTAACATCCCGAAATCATTACAACGTTGCCCATAATGACACACAAATCCAGAACAAATAGGTAATTATAGTCCAGTGGGAATAGCTGCGAAATCGCTCCTTTCAAAGATTTATGTTATTCCTTCCACACTTGGAATGGAAATCTACGACACGCCAGGGTGGTCGTGACAAAAGTTACATAGAAAAAAGTTCCAAAAATCAAAATGAAGGCGCTTTACCTCCTAGTGTAATACAGTTATTCAAAAAATAATTTTACTGTTTGGAACAATTCATCAAAAATTGCAGAAAACTCATTTTCCGAATATGAGCGTTATTTTGTGCTGAGATTGAATTTTCAATAAAATGTTAATTTTTCAACACTTCATCATTCATCCAACTGAAATTATTTCTTCTCCAAAGACTTCACATTTTCATATTGGTTATGTATTGATCTATTCTCGATAACCAATTGGCTAAAAGCAATTTGAACACGACAGATATCAGGACCGCATGGCTTTTCGGTACGCTACGCTAATAATGTTGCGCCTAATACCAATTATATTTTGATGCAATTATGGCGGATTCATCCTCAATTCAATTCGTAGTAATTGTTCCAGAGTCTACTAACAAATGTAGTGTTAAGTGTTATCTGAGAATTCTGTCCATCATGGATAACATCTGACCTTTTCCTTTCTTTACGTTTGGATATCGATTTTCAAGAAAATTACGTTGCTCATTTCATCCGATTGAAGGCTCGGGAAGTAAATTTGAAAAAATATAGAGACATTTCTTTGGTTCGTTTCGGTCACGGCTATTTTAGCGAAACCAAAGAAGTTGATAGAAATTTGTCTTTCAATTATATGAAGTAGGAAATTGTGAATGAGGCCAGGTTGATTCTATCAAAAAAGTCTGCCAAAGATATACCATCTACAGTAAAAATGCCTTTCATTTCCATGTGCTAAAGTGACACTTTCAGAGTTTTCAAAATGATGAGGCTTACATTTTTCTTCATTTCTATAGGTACTATTATCAAGTAGGTATGGTTTTGTATAGTCATATTCCATGCTTACATATTCAGCTTCATCCAGAGGACTATGAATGACAGACAATAAGACGGGAATAATGATTTCATGCCAATATTCATGAGTCTGCCACATATTCATAATAGATTTTCACTGCAATAATGCCGAAACAACTGGTAATTTATTAATTAGGTCAAGTACCTACACTACAAGATTGTAATAACATTCCAAATGGTTCATCAAAAAATTTTCAATAATTCAAATACTTAATTAAGGTTATGAAAATAAATGAATCTATTTTATTAGTCAAGAACACTAGAACATTTTAATAACATACCGGATGGTATATCAAGAAAATTGCAATGAAATAAAAACAAAACATTGATTGAGTCATAAACCAATACATAAATATGTCAAATACATTACAAAATTGTAATAAAGTCACAAATTGTACAATGAGGAACATTGAAACACTTGAGTTGAGGTATACTTATTAACCTAAAATTAAAAAGCGTACAATACAGAATCGCGATAAAATCCCAAATGGTACACAAAGAGAGCGTCAATAAAAAAACATTAAAACAGTAGAGGTGATTTGAAAATCTAAAAATGAATAAATAATGTATATTCAGAGGTCTAGTGGACAATGGTGGGATTAAGTTGTTCAATTGCTATTTTTTTTAATTCCAAATGTGATATACGAAAGAGATCATGTTCTGAAAAATACGTAATGAAGTTTTTTCGAACCCTACAATTAGACCAGGAGCTGGTGACAGATGACGTTCTCCCATTTTAAACTGCATACCGTTTTAAAGCTTGATAATTAACGCTAAGATATGAAAAGGAGACGGGTTCCTGGCCGCCCCACGTGTGCACTTTATAAGGAAAAGCGCTTTTCTTTTTGTGGAGAGTTTTAAAATTTTGCGATATTATACTGCCTGACGTTGTAATATATGAAAGTTCAAACAAATTGAAAGGCTACTAATTAATGGCATGCAATCCGCAGCGGCCGAAAGGGCTCAAAGGGTTACGAAAAACTGAAAAAATTCAAAGGGGACTTCCGCGTTTTCAAATTGCATGCCGATGTGAACAATTGAAGTTTTAGTAACGAAAACACTCTGAAAAAATTGGCATGCGCCCCTCGTCTGACCAACGGTGGAAAATTGCGGGAAAACTCTGTAAAAATGTAATACAGGTTTTACGTAATTCCAAACTGCATGCCATTAGAAAGATACGTCATTTGTATAATTAATTAATAGTAGGTAATTTGGCATGCACACCAGAATTTCGCAAAACAATGTCACATAAATGTTCAGTGTTTTTTGCAACTTTCGTCTTGCAAGCCTCTATTTCGCGAAATCTTGGTGTGCATGCCAAATTACCTACTATTAATTAAACAAATGACGTATCTTTTTAATGGCATTCAGTTTGGAATCACATAAAACCTGTATTAAATTTTTACAGAGATTTCCCGCAATTTTCCACCATTGGTCAGACGAGGGGCGTATGCCAATTTTTCCAGAGTGTTTTCGTTACTAAAACTCCAGTTATTTACATCGGCAAGTCCCCTTTAATTTTTTTCAGTTTTTCGTAACCTTTGACCACTTTCGGCCGCTGCGAATTGCATGCCATCAATTAGTAGCGTTTCAGTTTGTTTGAACTTCCATACAATGGCAGGCAGTATAATATCGCGGAAGAACACAAAAATTCTCCACAAAAAGAGAAGCGCTTTTCCTTATGAAGAGCACACGTGCGGCGGCCAGGAACCCGTCTATTTTTCATAATTTAGGGTTGATTATCAAACCTTAAAAAGGCATATGCAGTGTAAAATGGGAGAACGTCACCTGTCACCAGCTCCTGGTTTAAATTAAATGCCATGGCGCCGCAGCCAACTGGAGTAGTTACCCGTGGGCTTTACCGTACACCGACTTCAAAAACTCGCATATTATTCTTCCGAAACTTCTTCCACTCATATATTACAGAGCTATGCGAGAAATACCTTCAGTGGGAGCCAAGGAGGGGCCTCGGATTGGGTGCTGCGGGACTGGTGTAGCCAGTGATGACACCTGCCGCCGTCACTCAGCCTGGTTAAGAACCAGCCCTAACCGGGTTTGCACAAGGAACTCCCTGCGGGAACTGGAAAACCTGGTCGACGGTGGGAGCCGAAAAGGAACATCGGATCAGGTTCTGTAGCCGGTGAATGAATTGCCTGAGACTAGTGCACTACCTGATCGGGAACCAGCCCTACCAGGACTTCCACGAGGAGGTAGATGGACGGAACTCGCAGCGAGGACTGGAGAACTAGTCTCCAATAAGGAAAACACTAAAGAATATCACCAAACTTGATTAAAGAAATGGAAACTACTCAAAACACCAAAAAAAAGTCAATATCACTGGACGTGCGTTTCACCAACAAAGATGGCATTCTCAGAATCTCATAAAAAGCGTACTAACTACTAATGCCATTCTTATCGTAGTCATACTATTCTTGTTTATATCTTCCACCTAATTTTGTTTTGGATTCATTTTTGTTTTTGTTTCAGATAGGCCAATTTCATTTGCCTTTCTACACTTTTTTTTCCATTCTGGAAGTTGAATTTCCAAAAACAAGAAGAAACAAAAATATTCTCTACAAAACCAAACTAACATTCAATATTATCTGTTCTCACCTTCATTATCAACGAATATGAACTTATTCAGTCTCCTTTTTTAATACTGGATTAATTCTCGGAAAATGATGTCTAATGGAACTAGAGATACTTTGGTCATCAATTATTACGTATTGGATATAATATGCATGACTAATTCAAAAACTAGTTTAATTATTCACTCTTGAGTGTTATGCATATAATAATGGTCAAAAGAGTGTGTGGGCTAAAGTTCTCGGACAATCAGGCGCCTATTGCATGAAATGTTGCACAAGTAGGTAGTAGTAGTAGTAGTAGTAGTAGTAGTATCTCACTGCAGGAAATCACAGTCACAAAATATTGTATTCGTTATTTTCTCCATATATTATTCACTGATACGATTATTGAAATGTAAACGACTTCACAAGACAAAAATTTATAGGTAAAAATAAGCAAGCAAGTAGGTAAGTGTTATTGTTCTCAGCTGTTGAATAAATTTCAATTCTAATCTTACTTAAATAGAGTTGGGCAATCGTGTCAGAATGCGAAAATTAATAATCGTAGGAAAAATATAATTCTTCTATACTCACATAACTTAAATGGCATTTATTGTATAGATATGTATAACCATGGCAACTCCATTCTTCAAATACATCACTATGGTTACTGTTTGATTCCACCCGCCTGACAGACTAAGTCTTGGTCTGTCAATTGAAACTGTCATGATAACCTGAGAGGAATCAATTTGAAATAATATAATTTTGTTGTTTTGATATGAATTTGTAGAAAAAACTCGGTATGTTACACGTTTATTAATTCATGCTCGCGGGAGATTCGGTAATATACCAAAACTTTTTTAAAATAGAAATTAAATTGATGACATATCATTATCCACGTAACGGACATCATAGTAGGCCGTTGTTAAGGCTTTGTCTCACAACAGCGAATTGCAAATTATTTTTTTTGCGGATTTGATATCAAATATTTTAATTTCCCTATGCTCTAGTGAAATGTGGTTTAAATAATTGAATAGAGAAGCCAATATTCTACCAAAATCATATAATTTTATAGTACTAGAGGAAAGGACAAAAAAGTTAAGGTCTACTACTATCGGACGCTAATGAATTTCATCGGTGGCACCTTCATTGATTAATCTCGGATTTGTTGTAAAATATTGTAATTTCCCTATGCTCTATTGAAATGTGGTTTGAATAATTAAATAACAGATAACATGTACCTATAATTGAGTTATGAATAAATATTTATCAAAAATATTTTACGCCACTGTGTTAATGACAGCTGTGAAGCCAGAGGGAAATGTGAACTTATTAATTTCCCTCTACGCAGGAAAATTTCCGAAGAAATTAGATTATTGTCATAGCAACATGTCAAAATGCAGGCATCTGATTGGCTAAAATTAACTGGTGTAAAATTTTCTACGTAATATGCCTACTACACAACGAAACTTTCACTGATGAAGCACCGAGGCTACTAAGGCAAAACAAGGCCGCCACAGCGCCAAGGTATCATCGCTGAATAAGACCATACTCAGGAAAGTACCTGAATGGAAAGTAATTCAAACGAATAATATCCAAAGGGGGTTCTGACTTCATCGGGCTACTCATCTATTATTACTGAACATCTTTCTCCCATTTTACATACCAAACAACGAGCTATTATCATCGACTCTTTCTTTTCCCTCGATTCAATAACAGGGTCATCGAATATATTATTTTTTCAGGAATATCGAATAACCAAATATGTGTGTACGTATCGAGAAAATTATTGAGGACAAATTACTGAATGACAATGAATTGATACTAGTCAACAAGAAACGGCTTCATACTAACCGACTTGTAACACCAAGAGTCTTGGGATACCACATGACGTAATACAGAAGCAACTGTAGAGTCAAGGAATCTAAATGTTGTATCCAGTAACCTTTCTGAAAATAAACTCATACAATCCTTCCTTCGAATTCCATCTACAACCTTTTCTGAAACGTGTACGGGCATCATACTCAGACGTCTTGGACTATGTTGTTTGCTTTGGCCTAACCTCACATCTACAGCAAATACAAAAGAGACCCTTATACCTCATCCCATTAGATGAGCTACACAACTTGGAACTGATGTATGAAATCAAATTTATTTTGAACTCTCTCATATTGGCGTGAATAGCAAAGAGACTGTAGATGAATTGGCAAAGTGTGGAATCCGAAACGAAAGGTCCTCTAACATTGAGGAAATTATACATACCAGTGATGCCAATTTCAAACTGACGATCAGAGAATTCATACTGAAAGAATTGCAAATTCCAGCGGAACATTTCACACTCACACTGAGAGGTCAACTCTCGACCGTGTTCGGGATCGCACGTTGAAAGGTAAGACCCCGTCATTTCCAGCTGACACAAGTCTTGTGAAGACTTCTGAAGGTTGCTCGTAGGGTTGCAGCTGGATGGTGGTTAAAATACATTATAGAAAAAAAAAAACAAATTTTCTTCTCGAGCCTTCATTAATCATTGATATATGAACCAAAGAACCTGTTGAAAACTTAATTTTGGATGACCTGTGTTTCGAAATAAAAGTCAGGATGGTAGAATTCGAATCACACAATGTTTTCACCCAATATGCAGATGGGTAGCTGGCAAATTTATTAAGTCTTCTTTACCAGGTATGTTTGGTCAATTTTCAAATTTTCTTCTTCAGGTACAAAATTCCCAAATATGTTCAATTAATACTAGGGAAAATAACCTGATATCAACTTTTCTATGGCTACCTATGACCAGATGAATAGTGGAAAATCAAGAGATTTTTTTATTAAAAACATCCCAGATCTCAATGTTGGAATCATTCAAATGTAGAGGGTGCCATTTGTAGCTGGCAATATCATCAACTCTCATTCATCCATAATGCTCAGCTGATTTCGGAAATGACTCCTCTCATCGAAGAAAACCCAGAAATGTTACACTCATTCTACAGAAACGAAATAAGTAGGTATCATTCTTCCATGGCTATACCAGCTCAATAACTTGTTTCAGAATGCTTCAAAACCCCCAGAGCTCAATAACTAAATGGCAAATATTGAAAGTCCCAAATATGTATCTCAAAGATTGGATGATTTTGATTATTGCTCCCATGATATTTTCCTTTCCACAGGTGAAAAGTGACATTATATTGATGACATTTTGGTATTCACTGATAGCAAGTAGTGAAGCCTACGACGACGTTTTGCCGAGCGTTTTGCCAAACGATGATGAATGCGAAAAAACCAGACGTCTTATACTATTGATATAATAATACTCCCTCATAAACACTCATAGAGTTTACCTGAAGGCATAGCTTGTGCGGATAGAGGACGGCTATTATCATTATTTGCCGTGGCGCTCCGGGGCGACTGTTGGTGTATTCACTTTACAGCTGTATTTCCTGACACTTCCTCTACAGAAAACCGCCTAATGTCGGATTACAAGAATACTTTTCTTCATCGACAAAATCTCTGCACGATAACAACATAAAATCGTGTGTGTTGAAGAGGGCTTGCCCCTGAAGCCACTAGAACTAAAACGGGTGGATACGGAGTTTCACAATGGCCTTTCAAAAGAGGCTGACTTCTGGCAGATAAACTCTGCCGTATACTCTGCCCTAAGCGCAGAGGAGAGATATCACCCCAATGATTGGGAGGCATAAGCGACGTATCCACAAGAAGGAAGCTAAGATCAAATCGGTGAGACAACACGCATCTTGAATCCAGTGTGTGGCGCATTACGTGGCGGCCAATAGGCCCTTTCTGCCCGAAATTAACTCACACTAAATCAAGGCGTGCTGTTTACTATCAAACAGCACTGTCTTTATATGATACGAATGCTGGTTGATCAGGTGGAAACTTTCTGAAACAACCTATATGAAGTTAAGCACTTTACGTAGATACTCCAGCCCTAGCGCAGTTTGAAGCCTTCTGCAGGAGGTTTCGTTAGCCAGTGCCGGTGATAACCAGATGGGTTGAATAAATTTTAGTGGAAAAAATGCCCAAGCACCCACCACCATCAGGTAAGAGCGTTTGACTCATGGCTAGATGGAAAGCAACATATTACGGATTGGTCTGTTGAGGAGCGAACCGTGCCGATCAATCACCAGAATCGAATATTTGTCTGATCCAAAGAAATACAGACCGATAAGATGCTTGAATGCATATAATAAGATGTTTATCCGTATCTTAAACTTGCGAATAATACCCGCAGTTGACCCGGTTGATGAACGGATATATGAGCAAGGAGGGTCAAAGAAGAGGCTAGCTGGCTCCCTCCGCCTTTTTCTCACCAGCAGCAATCATAGGCATAAGGTCAACCATATATTTAACGTGGAGGACCTCAAATTATTTGCCTCGGAAAAAAATATCTGCATCGGTCCGTGAGGGTATTTAAAGAATATTCGCATGCTGGAATGAAATTTGGGATTGACAAATACGTCACAGTTCATCTCAAAAGAGGACAATGCGATGAATATAGAGATGATGTTCAGCGCGTAGACAGAAGCATCCTACATCATCTGGATGCCAGAGAGACGTATACTCACCTAGGGGTGGAACAACACCACACCCAAGAGGTAGCCGCTATCGAAAACTCTCTCCGTTGCAATTATCAGCATAAACTCCGACAGATCTGATCATCAGAACTGTCCGGAAAGAACAGAGTTGCTGCAACTAATATTCTCACCGTTCCGATTCTACTTAACTTCTCCGGATCAACAAAATGAACTTAGGAAGCGCTGCGACAACTCGACGTAAGAACTCGCAAAATATTGCATATTCACAGGAGCTTGCATCTTTGATTGTCCGTTCCACGATTAAAATTGTCTGGATAACAGGGAGGCCGCGGACTTCTGAATATGGAGTGTCTAAATAACAGAATGGTTGTGGATGGAGCATAAAAAGTCATCAGGACTTTAGATCCTCTTCTCTGCATGGTGTTCGCCCATGAGAAATCACGAGTCGGAGCATGTCTATTTGAGTAGCCCATGCAGCCGATGAAATCGGTCTTGTATTCGACACTGAACGTAGTGATCCAAATTCTGTCACCGAGCTGGAATCCATTCAGCAAAAGGCTTATATTGAAACTGCGGAGACTGAGGTACTCCTGCAGCTACACAAGGATAAGTCAATGTATGTGGTCTTCTCCAAAAACAAAGACCTCGGCTCATCCAAAAACTCGACATTCTCATTCCTTGAAGTCAAGTAGGCTGAATTCTGAGACCGAGGGATTCATAATGGTCTGCCATGATGGTGTCATCGATACCCTGGTCTATCGAAGTCGCGTGATGGGTACAGAGGTCCCAGACACTGGATGCAGCGCATGTCGTGAGGCTCCTGAACCAATGATAAAATTGCTGTCACTGATGTCACTGCTGTCAGCCTGTCGAACTTATGCAGTCTCAGCCTGAATCCACAAGCATAACGCAGCGCTACGAGTGTACTTCCCCCTACGACACTCGTACGGTGTGTGTTGCCTCATTCCCCGGGGGATATTGAGTCCGTTATGAAGAATGAGAAGTGCCAGATCTTACTCATTCCCCACCCTCAGGCAAATACAATAAGACAATAAGCCCGATGTAGTCCTCCTCGACTATCAAACTAGGACGATTTTCGTCAGCTCCTGGCGAAACGAATATTGTCTGAAAAGATGAGAAAAAAAGGAATAAATATCGAGACCTACTCTTTGAACTCCGCACGCTTTGCCCAAACCAAACTGTTGAAATGGTGGATCCGATAATAGGGGTACTTGGTGGAATGATGGACATGTTGCTCTCGAATCTATAAATTATACCGGCTTGCCGTGATGTGGCAGAAATCTTAGCTAGCAAATGCAGAAGGCTGTGATTCTTGGTTCGCTTCGTCTTCTTGGGACACATGACTTTTAGACCCGGAAATCACTCATCCCACGGATGTGGGGAGTAATTACTGGGGTTAATGACATACCAGCGCGCCCTCTTGATGAATCAAGGCACCGGAGATAAATGGTAAAAAATTATAGTATTGTAATACAGTTACGAAAAATTCTCTCCCACTCAGGAATCGAACCTGATCCAGCGCTGGTAGAAGTTTCAACGGACGACATCTAACAGCTGCGCTACCGGTATAATGTGAGCAATAATCCCACGTATGTTAACCTGGCACAGCCGTTACTAACTAATAACTATTTTCTAACAAAACTCCCAATTTCATATTTCAAGTGGTTCCGGAGAAAAAGGGGCTGTGCTAGCTTAATGTTTAAGCTGTCACAGCCGTCATGTAACTTTTTACCTGATAAATATACTCAGATGATGGAAACGCTGAAATTTATAACTTTTTGATAACTTCTGAGTTATATAAAAGGAGTTTCGAAATCCCGCTTCCTAAAGCATAAAAATCACCGAATATTCGAACTAAATATCACAATTTCACTTCTTCATTTTCGAACTTTTGCAAAATTGAACACTGAGGGGATACTAAGTGATACGCAATGAGACGGAAATCCCAACCAAATCACCATCGCTTCTTACATTTGCTAACTCCAGCACTATCATTTGAAAATCATGAAAGTAAGGAATTAATTATCCTATATTGATATGATCACGAAGTGAAATTCGATAAGAAATTGAGCGAAAATATTTTCACCACATGCGATACGGAATGAGACTGAAAACATTATAATTCAACAATTATTAAAATAATATGCAGAGGTGTATTCTTTCATTTTTTCAATTGTTTGCCCTCTGATTTTATAACCCCATCTCATTCATCGGAAATAGTGATACAGGGATTTATTACATAATAGTTGATACATCTGAGCTCACAGAGATGAAAATTTCACTGTTGTTGGTTTTTGATGTCTACGTAATGCGAAAAGATTGATTGAAGTTGATATCGCGATCTTTCGATCTTTCATTTTCTAACTCCAGCACAATTATCCAGAATAGTGAAACAGGGATGTATTACATGTGATCTGAGCAGGAGAGAAAATCAGCTGAAAAATTATTTTTAATGGTGTTCAAAGCTTGATGCGACCAAGAGCATAGAAACTTCTCAATTTCTTTGCCTTCAGATTTTGTAACTCCAGCACAATCATCTGAAATAGTGATACAGGCATGTACATGTACATTATATTCGACCCATCACCTATTTGAGCTGACTGAGATGAAAGTTTTCCTGAAATTAATTCTCATTGTTTGCGTAATACGAAATGATTGAAGTTGATAGGTATATCGCAATCTCTTGATTATTTCATTTTCTAACTCCAACACAATGACTGTTAAACACAAGGAGAGAATGTTTTTTCCAATTTAACAGTCATATGATATGGGCAGAGAGAAAAATATGTAGAGAAAATATTTTTAACGGTGCTCAAAACGTTTCCAGTTTAATTAGACTATTCGGTGATTTGTATGTCTTAGGAAGCGATGGAAGGAACTTCTTGTATATCACTCGGAAGTCATTGAAAAGTTATAAATTCCAGGGTTTCAATCATCCGAATATATTCAACAGGAATAAAGTTACGTGACGGCTGTGCTAGTACAGTTAAGCGTTGAGCTTGCACAATCCCTTTTTCTCCGGAAGCACTTGAGTTATAAAATTGCGAGTTGTGTAAGAAAATATTTATTGAATACAAAATACTGCACTTTTTTTTTTCATTGTGCCGTAACGGTTGTGCCAGTTCAACATATGTCTCTGCTTCATGTATGCGCCGTTTATTCAAAATAAGATTCAGGATGAGTATTTAGGGGTTGAACGTTTGCCTTCTAAAAATGACAACCTCTATATTTCATATCACGATAATTGAGATCCAGGGGTTTTATTGAGTTTTCTGAATCAAAATGTGATGTTATTTCAATTACTGTTTAGAGAGAAAAAAATTGTTTGGTTATAAGAGAATCCATTGTTTTCCCCAAATTTTCAGTCATAGTTAGCTGTGGCAAATGGATACACGAAGGTTTCATTAAGGTGGGTGATTATGATTATTACTATTACTCGTAAAACCATTTTTTTTCTGATCAATTTATTCTGAATGAAATACGAGGGCGTAGCTGGTCTAAGTGGGACACACTGTATATTTGCAATTTTTCAACTTACAAAGTTCAATGACTCATAAACTAACCTGACAGTGATTTCTGAAGTGAAATAATACCCACCAGGTTAATTGAGCAAAATATAAGTCACAGACAACGAGAACTATTTTTCAGTATCACCTAGACATCTTAAAACCAACCTGTCATAAACATTTTTTACCGTTTACCAAGAAAAGTTCTGATATGCCGAGGTTTGTAAGCTATTTCCAGACTACATGTGAAACAACACTTACATGTCGCCATAAAATTTGTCAGGTATAAAATGTGTGTATCTGGGAAAATGCTGGTATTACCATCAATGCAGCGCACGCCCACTCCTATGTTTTTTATCCTTTCAAGACAGGCGAACGAATAAAATTACTGAAAAGGGGCACTGACTTATCTTCATTGAGAACAACAATGAGTTAATGTATGTGTCGCCCAGATAAATGGAAGCATTAGGGTGGTCTTTTGAGATTCTGGACCTACGGTTATTTTCAAAGTGCAATAGAGTAGGTATTTGGAATTCAAATTTTTATTCCGAAAAAAATAAAATATAAGGCAGCCATGCTCTCTAATTGCTTCTCGTGGGTTGGGATTACCATTATGGCTATAAGGGCAGTGTAATATGTCCATTTAGATAATTTACGGGCCATCTGGCGATATAATAAAAATGTCACCTTCAGTTTGACACTTAGAGTAGATTTTCATTATCGATGAAATCGTAACGGAGATATACTTTGAATTCATTTTAAATTTAATCCGAATTCCCGACACTGTTATACTGGCCGCTTGCCGATAAATAACTTACGGTACAATTTTTATTCCAATTCAGACGAGAAGAAAAATCCTGCAATGTTCAGAGAACATCATCATGATCAAAGAAAACTAGGTAGGAATTTATGTTTTTCTTAGAGGTGTCTAGAGGCTGTATGCCTTGGGAAATGTTTTCCTGTATGATGAGTTACAAAGCATTGCCAATCAGACGATATTAACACTGATGCATTGTATCAACAAATGGAATTCGTCCATTGAAATCGCCACTATACCATGTTGTAAAGATAATCATAGTCCAGTCAGAAAACCTCAGATAAATTACCCAACCTCCTGAAACATCTGAAAGTTTTGAGACCTTGCACATGGAGCTATGGGTCCGTAGGAATGAATATATCAAAAGTCCTCATGAGTATGAGACTTGCTGTAGCGGCAATTACCAAAAACACGGCACTTTTTTTTATTTTTTGTTAATTGCTCGAGAACTGTTGGTATGGAGTAAAACTTAATACGTAATCAAAGCTTATTATTTGCATAAAAAATTATCATTTACATTTTTCTTGTTTTTCTAATGGATACCGAGTTACAGGGCGAATCAAAAACAGTGGTTGAGCCAGGGTACTGGAAATGACTTACCTATACCTAAAAATTTGAACATTACTTGAGGAGTTCACAGGAATTATCTTCTCCGATTTTGGATAATTCAAATAAAGTAACTAATGGTGCTGGTGCAATACATGTGCGTGAATGCTTCTGTCATTTGTTCATTCCAAGTTTCATATAGATAGATAGATAGATTTTTTTTAGATAGATAGATATATTTATTCAGGTAATTTCAATGTTACAAAATAATTACTTATAAAAATATAAATTATTCAGACAAATTTTATCCATAAGACGTCACCTAAGCATAGCTTGTGTTGTGAACATCCTGGGATAAATACAAATTCGATTCTAACCATATGTAATGAAAATAATTATGATGATGAATTACAAATTCTACACACTATAATATAATTAGGAGTACATTTGAGGAAGAGAGGACACAGTCAAATAGTTATTTGAATATTTCATAATTCATATCAATATATTTTTTTCTCTCTTTTTTCAATTTGTTTTTGTTCTGCATTGTTTTTAAATGTAATGGTAATTTATTGATCAATTTTGGTCCATAGTAGTATATAAATTGCTGTGCTTGGTTTTTTTCTATACAAAGGAATTGTTATAGACAGTGAGTTTAAGATTCAGATTAAAGTGTGATATACGTACAATTTCCTTACATCTGGTATATATAATTCAAGAGGTTTTCAGAAATCGTAAAAATATCATGATTAATACAGAAGATTAATTTTCAGTTAACCATTGAAGAGGGCATTTTTACGAAAGCGGAAAACACTGTTTGACAAATCACGAAAAGTCTGTTGGTAAACACACATAGATGGAAGAACAACATCAAACAACCAACGACTACTTGGACTCTAGTGCTTTTCTGAATATTGAATTTTGACTACTGAACCCATAGGTGACAATAGTAAATGGCTACTACGATAACTGTTAGCTTATATAATAATAATACTTCCTCAAGGTCGCTGACTGCAAGGAGAACTTGCTGATCGAGAGATGCATCACGCAGGAGTCTGTTGTACAGTATAAGCGTAACCTTTCAATGGCCTTGATCGATTATCGCAAGGCATTCAATACAACATCGCATGAGCTCATCATGCATTTGCTCAGATGCCTTTCGGTACCCGATCAAATAGTTATCTTTAGAAGGGACTTGTTTCAGGGAGACTCTCTCAGCCCTCTTCTCTTCTGCATCTCATTATTGCCATTGCCCGTTGCACTACGGAAAACCCACGGATACAACTGCGGCACCCCTAGCAACAGGAGGCATAAGGTCACTCATCTGTTCTGCATGGATTACCTCGAACTATATATCTCGGGAGAGAAGGATCTTCATCATTCTTCAAGGGTGATGCAAAAGTACACGCATGCTATCAGAATGGAGTTTGGGAATGACAAATGTGCCACGGTTCATCTCAGAAGAGGACGATGCGAGCAATACGGAGAGGACGTTCAGCTCGTCTGCTCGTAGATCGAAGCACCCGACATCATCTGAATGCCGGAGATACGTATACTTACCTAAGTGTAGAACAACGCCACTCTCTAGAGGTAACCATCATTAAGAACTTCCGCTGCAGTAAGTATTAGTATGAACTCCGACATATCTGGTCATCAGAACTGTCAGGGGAGAAAAAAGTGGCTGCAACTAATATGCTTGCTGTTCCGATCCTACTTAACTTCTTTGAAATAATAAAATGGACCCAGGAAGAGCTGCGACAAATCGACCTAAAAACTCGTGGAATGATGCATCTTCATAGAAGCTTGCATCCTAAATCATCTGTTGCAGTATTCCTTTTCAAGGCAGCATCCCGTGCAGTCGATGAAGTCGAAGGGTAAGCCAAGGCATAGAGTCTTCTTCAATAACATTGAGAACCAGAGGACCCTGACACTAGATGCAGAGCGTATCATGTTTATGCGATCTCAACCGATATGCACAAGCATAACGTAGCGCTACGAGTGTTGTACTACCATCTTCGACACTCGTACGGTATAGACGAGACACTGGTGTTGCCTCATGCTCCGGGGGATATTGAGTCCGTCGTAAAGAATAAGAAGTGCTGAATCTAGGAACTACTCGGTCCCAACCCTAAGGTCAATACAAGCCAATGATCCTGATTCAGTCCTCCTTGACCAACAGACGAACACCATCCCAAAAGAGGAGGAAAAATGGACTGAATATCGAGATCTACTCTTAGAACTCCGCAGGCATTACCCAAACCATTTTATCAAACTGGTGGTTCTGATAAAAGGGATCCTTGGTGGAATTATGGCTCTCAAACTTTATTATAATACCGGCTTGCCGTAATATGACAAAAATCCTAGCCGTACGAATGCAGAAGGCCGTCATATTTCGTTTACTCTGCCTGCTCAGGGCAGATGATTCTCACTTACACACGGCGCGGAGAGTGGTTATTAAGGCAAGTGATCCAGCGCGCCCCCCGGAAGATAAATAAAAATTATTAATTCATTAGGCGTATGCTGGGCAATAGTTGATTGAACTCATTTATTTTCTCGTATGTTCCGTTCATCGTGAGAATATCTGCATACATTAATAACTATAAGACTCAGGATGATTTTTGTTTCATCGATCAATGTAATTGATAACACGCACTGCCGTTTTCTGTATATGTTTTCAATCAAATTACCCATCCAATGCAAATTAGTGAAAAAAATTTTCAATCCAAGTATTACTACGCACCACAACGAAACCCCTCAGATACTCTTGAGAGCTTTTGCGAGCAAGGAAAAAGCGGCACCAACGACCATGCTGGGATTTGAACCAACGTCTTTTTGGTCGAGAAATGAACGATCTACCATGTACTAGTTGATATGAGAACCAAACCAGATCTGTGGAATAAATAATACAGTATGTAACTTGAGAATTGCACCCTCTCAAATAATCGTATGATTGAATTACTTTTACATATACAGAGAACGAGATCTGAGCTGCAATAATTAATATATGAACTTGATAACGCATTATGAAAGATATGGAAGTACAGCTGGACAAATACTGAATGTAATATAGGTATTACTCAACAAAATATCCGACTTTACGTACTTTCAATGAAGCAACTTTCACTAGCATAATATTCAGCGATCCACTCCCAACATTTAGTGTTCCATCATCCCTCGAGCTACTCATATAATTCAGCCATATTTTTGATTTTGTAACTCATATATTCAATGCACAGTTAGTACATTACAGGAATCTGTATGACAGGGAGATACTTTTTCAGGGGTCAAGCTCTTTTTCGATGCATAAACTTTGTAGTGCGCCGCTGGTGGCATCTAAAATAACAAGTTTTCTTAGTTTCGTTTATACATTTTTTTTTTGAATTAGCTCTATGTAATTGAAAATTTTAACGAAACAAGGAAAATAAGAATTAGTGGGAAGTTTTTAAAGGACATTTCAGTGTTAAGATCAGCTCCTGATTATTTTCCTCATTTGAAGTTTTTCTTTTGGAGCAGCAAACCACGATATTTGTAAAAAATAAAGCTTGTAAAACTTTTTCTACAGCTGTTTGAGTAATTCAGTTTTGAATCCAGGAAGTTATACAAAAGGGATAAATGTGATATAATATGACACATTCGACCCAACCTTTTATAATAATACATTTACCCCGATTCCAAGCGTGTTATAGCAACATTCTGAGGTAAATTTTAAGTTTTTATTTGAGTAACCTAAAGCATGTGTTTTCCTAATCCACTATGAACTGATGAATAAGTAAATGAACATTAGATTAATATTCCTATACCTACCGAAAAAATAATACATTACTTCACGAACAGGGTGAATGAATAGCCAAATCTATATAAAAATGAAAAGCACTATTCGCTTACCCGTACTCGAATGAAATCGAAGTTTGGATTTCGACGGCTTCTAGTAGTGACTCACTAGACTAACATATCTTGGACACCCTCTAATAGGTGGCACAAGCATATGTATTCAAATAGCGATTTTAAAACCCACTATCGCAATTTTCATATATACCCCACTTCACCCCAGTCAACCAGCGAAGTCGCAGTACGTGGCAGGGAATTCAATTTAATGTCTCTATATGGATCAACAATGCGATTTAACAGAGAAGTACCAGCGATTTCGCTTTGCAGACAATGATATGCAATAAATATTTACCTTGTGATTTCGCAAAATACCATTCAAAAGCAGTTAAAATCAATGTAGTCTAGAGAAGTCCTTACGACTATCACAATGTTACCACCATGCCACATATTTTTGACTGTTTCATTTTAACGTTCATTTCGTGATATTTATTGAATTTTCAATAATATATTACTCGAGAAGTTCCATGGATTACGATCGGGCGACTTTTTTGAGAAGTGAACAGCGCCTCTTTCGACACTAGCGGCAGAGGATATCAACTGGCAACGCCCGGCCCATGGCAGACATTTTGACTTTGTCATTTGATGTTGATGAACTTGTTTGTAGCTTGTAGCGATTGTTCGTTTAGTTTTAGAATTGTAAGTTGCTAACAAAACTTAATTATTGTATCGGTACTTTATAAATTTGTGTATTTTGTAGGTATTCGTGCATAGCTCAGTCACTTGGTGTAGAAAAGTTGCAAATTTTCTAAAGGTAATTGAAACTTTTTGACTTCGTTTCGTAAAATAAACAAAATTATAAAAATATTTGATGAAAAATTACGCGAATCATCTTCAAGTGGAAGGTGGGGTAGCAGTGGAGAAAATCTATACTGAAAACAACTGTAAATAACTGAAAACATTATTGATTATGATTAGGTTAGATACAAAAATGTACTGATGGGCCATGGGCTTCTATATGCAGATGCAAATCGAAATAATAGAGGAAATAATTATAATAACATTTGATAGACAGATGTGTGATATTTTTGATCCATTCTTATGCCCTCAAATTATACAGGGTGGCTAAAATGATTTTAGTGAAAATTAGCAACTGAAAATTATAAAAATTCAATAGTTGTTTTCTGTTGACTACTTGCAAACGAAAAATGTATAGGTCTATGCGGATATACCGTCAAGTAGGGTTGTTTCCCTCTTCTTTGATAAGAGTTTTCGATAATTTTTTCCACCCCCAATTCATAATTTTAAAAGAGCTCCATTTTCTGATGCTATGTTCTCTGAATAATTATATTTTTCACTCATATATTCTATTTGAGAAGGAGTAAAAATATTGAAGATTATGTAGTGGTGTAGTGGGGGTGGCTTTACAGACAGTGCCTTTAGGATAACGCGCTTTAAATGTATTCCCCAAACTACTGCCTTAAAATATCACAGCAACTTTTCCTCAACTTTTCATTTCAGGTTTGTGGAGGCTGCATGCAATGAATTTAGTTGCATCGATTTCTGTGATTAACCACCATTGAAAATTTTGTATTATTTTGTTGTCTTATGTTATTTTATATTAGTGTTAATAAATATGTTGAAAATTATATAAAATTGCTTTCCATTTATTCATTCCAGAGAAATTCCCAAACCTACATTTATTTCATCAATTGGTTAAATATAAAAGGAATGCTTTCAAAAGTTCAATGCAGTAATTACAAATGTGTACATTCATTTAATTTTCGTGAGAGGTGCATTTAAATTCCATTTAAATATTAATAATCTTTCAAAAAACCGCTGCTTTGTGAATTCACAGTTTATAGAAACTTAAAAATTACGCTTCACGATGTCTTGGGTAGTTACTGGCGATGAGCGTGTTTGCGGACATGAAGCACTCGCAAATAATCACTAGTGCCTCTATTTTGTACCCACATTCCGAAGTCGCAGATCCCAGCAGTAACTCTTTTCAACTTCTATGCGATGAATTCTGGTTCACCGGGACCTTAGTAAATTTTGAAACACCCTGTATAATATACATGCTGGTTGGGGCTTGACTTATAACAACTTTTATATTCATGGAAACAATAGTCAGTACATCATAGACTGTACATAAACATGTAAGAATAAGAAATAGGAAAATATTCAGAAAAGATGTATGTGTCAAGCAACATGTTAGCATCATAGGTATTACTAACTGAGATTTCGAACGGAAATGCCGATGAAACATTGAAAAAGTTATTTCAAACATACTAACTTCAATAATGGGTGAGATATTCTTCTTCTGTATACTAGTGTATATACATGAAGAAACAAATCGTGTTCATGAATCACACCGAGTGAATAAAATCTTACAAAATCAAAATAAAATTCTTCGGAGAATACAATAACTCGTAAAACATAAATAATAATATAGACATATCTACAACAATAGATAATAACATAAATTGAAGAACACCTAGTCTCTACCCACATTTATAACGCACTCTAAAAATTACACAGTCAGTTCGACGGGAATCTACACAATAGCATACATTAGATGACTTCAGTAATACTAACCTGCGATAGGTACCAGCAATAAGGTAGGTATAATATGAGTAATACATAATTTTTCGAGATGAAAGTAAATGCTTTCATTTAAATGAAAGCCGGCGGCATGAAAATATTCTTAATAGCAGTTTCATACGTTCATTTCTCTACGGAATGTCCAATAAAATGGTAAGAAGATCGTCATATATTTCAGCTTTACGGCAAACAATACACCATTAGCTAAGAGCAAGGTATACAAATGATTTTTAGAATATTAGTGGTTTTCGATGGTAATATTCGAATGGCGTTTCCACCAACAGCTTTGGATAACAATCATTCGGTAAACATGTTCAAAGGCTTACAGATGGTATTTGATATTCATCAACTCAAGTGAAATGTATTTCAGTGGGCGGGCGGTTGGAATGCAGGCCACGTTGAATGCCATGAGACGTTCGTTATTTCTCATTTCAGTTCCCTACTTCCCAATAATATTTGGGTAATCGTAAAACAATTGACCATTTAATCCTGATCCATTATTCAACTGATTTCTCAAGTGCGACTTCACTGATACCGAAGTAAGAAGTGTTCATTCATATCATGATTATTGATATGGTTATGGAACATGCAATTGAAAGGCATGTGAAAAGGAAAAATTTTCTTGATAATTAAAAACTTCCAGTCTGTTTGGTGAAACTTGTTTCGAAATTGGTGATAAAAGGTGGATTTATGCAGCGACAATTACCAATTATTAATTAACATTTATCAAATAACAATTAGCAGTCATACGTTTTCAAATGACCGTGTTTATGCAGACGATTATCATTCATCATTTAACAAGTAACAAATGGGAAGTTGGCCAACTTTTAACTTTGCTACTTCAATTGAGCTAAAATATCTTCTAGTACGCAGCTAGTGCGCAGACCAACGCGGATTTATGAGATTACCTGAAAAAATTAAAATTTATCCTAAAACTTCAAATATAGTGATTTTGTTTGGTTATTGACGTAATTGTTGTAGGCAGTTGAACCTTTTTTAATGGATCTGGATGATGCTGTACTAGTCGACCTTGTTCGTTAATTTGCCGTCATTGATGACAAGGATCACAAAGAAATCAAAGATAGAAATGTAAAGGAAAATGCGTGGAGAACTATTGCGTCAACTCTCAATATTGACGGTGAGTATTTTTCATTATTATTGCACCCTCTTGGACTGTTCATCTAACCATTATTTTTGTTTTTCAGAGAATATTGCACAAGCAAGATGAAATGTGCTGAGAACCAAATATGGTGTCGAGAAAAAAAAAATTCTTTCAGGTTCGGGAGCAAAGAAAACATAGCCATTGTTTTTCGTCATGTCTTTTTTTGATAACGCGGAAGTGAAATTAATCAAATGGATAAAATAATACTAGCAAATACATCAATTAATTGTATGTTGCCGCCTATTTATCCTATACGTCTAATGATTGGAACTGATCGGTGGCTTTTTTTATTGTAGAACAATAGGAAATGTGTGTGCTTCCGAAAAACAGAAGTTTCTAACATCAAGCTGCACATCACAGTCACCTTGGAGTTTCTTGAATTCCATCATGGAAAATAATAACCCTATCGATTTTCTGGAAGCATGTAGCAACCAAGAATCACTAAATGAACACTGAAATATTCACGAAGATATAGTACAAATGTCTGAGGAAATTGGTATCTCTAGTCTTGTTATTTCATATATCGTTTTTTTTTTCAGATATGGCAGACAAAGAAATATTAATATAACTGAATATGGTCAAGCAAGACTGATTCTAAACATAAAACCCCACCTTTAAAAAAAAACGAGAAATAAGACTGAAGAGGCCAACGTCATGACAAAACTGCCATCGGCTTTTGACAACTTCAATAACTACATAAAAACAAAATCAAATAGAGAAGCAACTAATTTAAAACTAGACTCCACGATGAGTTTCGTGAGATCTGTAGGATATGATCTAATGCTGAATAAGAATAAACGTATAAGACAGGCTGCAAAGTTAGACCTAATGAAAGTAGTTCAGCAAGCTCTATGCAGTGACCCATCTGAGGGTCACAATTTTTTTTTTTTTTGGTACTATTTGTTTTTTCACTTCGATATACCTGGAAAAGTGATTTTATTTTATTTCAATGTAGGAACCTGTATGGGCTAATTTTTAATTTCAGTATACCTGAAAAGAGTGATTTGTTTTTGTGATTCTATTCTGAGTGATTATTTTTTTATTATTGTTTAATGTTCTTGGAAAGAGTTATTTTTACATTAGTATCCAATATTCTTGGAAACAGTTATTTTTTTATTAGTGTTTAATGTTCTTGGAAAGAATAATTTTTTAAATTTTTTTTTTAATTTTTGGATTTATTTTTTTTATTAAAAATAAATTTCATTCCGATTCACTTTCACTGAAATATCTTTTAAATTTGCCTGTTAGTAAACCCTCACACTGCCTACACTTTGGCACTAGAAATGTTTGATTGTGACAACTTCTTCACAACTGATATATCAGTTTCCATATTAAAGAATTTTCAGTGTAAGACTGTAGGACGAACAGGCATAGAATTCATAAGTAACTGAATATATATTAATTTCAAACATATTTTAAACTAACATTCTGTTAAAAAAAAATGTATCGAAACTATAATTTCTGTACATTTTACTCATTAATTATCTCCATGAAACCTTTTGACACACATGCTTTCTGGACCTTGTCTAAGTGCCATGGTACACAATCCTGTGGGGACATGAAATATAATATAAGTGTAGGTATCTCTTAATTTTTTAATTGACCTTTTTGAGTTATTTGAACTAACCCTGCCAATGCTCATCAACTTATTAACTGTTTTCGATCCACCCTTTCGATCATCAAGTGGAATTTCTGCTTCACTTCTTTGGACGAAGTTTTAAAGATTACAGTAGCCTGCACAATTCTCTCACAGGTCTCCAGTTTACAAATTAGTGGTCTTCTTAAAATTCTCCATCTGTTTGCAAAAATTCCGAAGGTATTTTCTATCATCCTCCTACCTCTAGAAAGGCGGTAATTACTAGTTATTCAATCAACTAGTGTATTGATGATGTTCCAGATCATTAATCGCATTTTAATATATACGAGATGATTACAAATTTTTTCCGTCGAGCTCACTCAATTTGATTAGACGATATTCAATCAACGAAAAAAACAGTAGGTTTTGAAATTTAATTATTTGAATACATTTATATAAATATTTGTAATGATAGAATTAGAGAAACTGAGAGAGGAAAAAAGTTCATCGGTACAGTCGTATTTTACGGCTGTGCTTGTTCATTATTGTGTTTGCCATCTATCGAGCCAACACAATTAGGAAGGTTCGAAATTGCTTCCCATTCCTCAACTGAAGATACTTTCAATTCCCTGGGGGCCAATACATCCCATAATGCTTCTGTTGTTTCTCTTATCACAACTGAAACAGTTGCATGTTGCAAATAGTGCCCAAAGACAATCTCTTTTATTGAGCATCTTTCAGCAAGAAAACAATAAAGAATAATTGAATTAGAAATATGACGTTCATACTGCAAATGACAAAAGTTATTACTGTAATGTTATAAGCAATCTATGTACTGGTGGCAAGGGATATTTTGAAGAATCCTTCTTGAGTCTTGGTCCCACTAGCGATAGCAAAATCTCAAACTGTTTAAGAGTCATTCTTGTGTAGCTGAAAAATCCCTCCTGATCTTGCAAATACATTGAATTGATCAAGATATTAAACATTCCCTTTTCTTTCTTTTGTCTATCACTGTAAAAATTATTTCCATGAGATTACATGATCCCATATAGGTAATGCGTTGCCATGCATATTCATGTGAAATTACATATCTCTGTAATATAATGTTAAGTCATTACTTGACTTTTAATGTAAATGTCCAGTATAATCCATAACTTATCACTTGTATCTTGATGTAACTTTCTCAGTTATTCCAGATTCAATGGCAATTTAGGTGTTTCCACCATTATATTCAAGTAGTGCCGATTGAGAGAGACTACATGCTTCAGTATGTATAACTGGATATGTATTCACGTATTTCAGGTTTTGTAGTGAATTGAACTTGGTTGGACATGCATTTTTATATACCTCAAATGTGAGTTTCCATATGTTCCCCTATGATCACTTGAATTTTCGTGTGATTTCCACTCTATTCACAGATGTAATTCAAATTATTATTGCATGTTTGTTTAAGTGTCTTCACCATTTTCTTCAAGTAGTGTTAATTAACTTTACATGGTTCACTATACAGGGCTTTTCACGATGAGCGTTAATTAGACGTTTCTGGCAAACCAGACAACGGATCAACCTGAAAATTTGACAATATGCATAAATGAACATGATCTACACGCCTAAAATATTTTAGACGATGCGGCGTTGCCGCTTCTACTGTAAAGTAGCGGTTACTTTGATTTTTCAAATGGAACACCCTGTATATAATATCATATTATGATTTCTTATCACTTCGTCAACAACTTCATAGATCTCCCTATACCTATCTCTTACCGTTTAAGAGATATAAATTAATTTTGATTTTTTTTTCACCAAACATGTACTTTTATAAACGCTGATAAACTTGAACTCTCTGGTACTAAGACGATCAAATTCGGAATGGAGTGAAGTGATACCATAAGGATCCTCACTTCGGAGCCATATTTTTTTTGCCTCATACAGGGTCGTTAGAAAATGCGGATACTTTGTTCACATGAAAAAATGAGAACACCCTGTATTTTTCCACATTTTTGAGCTCTACATCCAATTTTAGATTGACTTTGTTCAGATAATCCTATTTCGATTTCGAACCGTTTTCGAGATAAACTGTTTCAAACAGAAACTGACGTTGTTTCCTTGCATGCATCACTTATTTTCGAGATTTAACATCTATTTTATACTATGTAATATTTCTTTTAGATTTAGTTTTTCAACATTCACCAATCAGTCAATTCGAAAGTGATATGTTCCTAAGAAAAAGTTACAATTTGTATGCATTGAGGTATTGAGTGTCTCTACCGTACAACATTGCAAATTAGTATTTTTTCATAGTGTGCTTTGGAAATATAAATGATCCAATTTTGAAACGTCAAACGTTCGTTGGTGGTTTTGACTGATTGTGATACCAATTATAACCAAAAAATGTCAAGATTAGGTTACAGTAATGAAGATTTCTTGAATTTATTAATAATTTATGGTGAGTGCCGAATAATAATGTGATAAACCGACTTCTAAAAATCTGTAGGTTGAATGGAACTTTTCATCCAAAAGTTATTCGTAGAAAGCCTGAAGTGGATGATGATGACAATAATATAACAGTTTTGGGATTTTTTTATGCATTTCCAAATGCTTCTCTACACGAAGCTGAAAGGGAGATAGGTATACCCTACGTGACAATTTATCGCATTCTTAATAAGCACAAATGGCATCCCTATAAATTTTACTGTGCCCAACATCGGAAAGAGACAGATTTGCCTCGTAGAGTGGAATTCTTTGAATGGTTACTTGTCAAGACTCAAGAGGATGAACATTTCCTAGACAATATCATATGGACAGATGAGGCCAAGTTTACAAAAAATGGAATTTTCAATAGACACAACAGTCATTATTGGTCGCCAGAAAATCCCCATGTCGTTCGCCAAAGGGGTTTTCAAGAAAGATGGCAATTTAATGTATTTTGTGCCATAAAGAATGAGTCAATTTTTTATATCGAGTTTTATGATGATAACTTGAATGCTACAAAATATGAAGATTTACTGAGAAATGGAATTCAAATGATTTTAAATCATAGACCAGGAAGAGAACGTGTATGGTACCAAATGGATGGTGCTCCACCCCATAATTCTCGTTCAGTAAGTGAAGCTTTAACCTAGAACACCAGATGGCAATCCACTAGATTATTTTGTATGGGGTTCCATTAAAAATATGGTTTACTCCGACCCAATAACAACAATGGAAGATATGAAATCGAGAGTTAGAACTGCTTTCAATAGTTTAACTCCAGAATCAATCAGAAGCGCTACACATGAAAATCTTCTGAAGACATTACATGTTGGTTTAAGTAGAGGAGGAGATGTGTTCCAACATATTCTGAAATACAGTGATAATTGAATTGACTTACTAATTCATGAATTTATTTTCAGTTCGTGTGTCAGCGTTAATAAAACTATTTTTTGAAGAGAAGTTTCATTTGATGGTTGAAGAGTATTTCAATAATTATTTGTTCATTGCATTATCTGTGACTGATGAAGGAACATCGAATGGAATCTGTTAAATTTCAAAAATAATTGATGAATTCAAGGGAACCACGTCAGTTTCTGTTTGAAACAGTTTATCTCGAATACGGTTCGAAATCGAAATAGCATTATCTGAACAAAGTCAATCTAAAATTGGATGTAGAGCTCAAAAATGTGGAAAAATACAGGGTGTTCCATTTGAAAAAATTGACTTCCACTCATTTTTTCATGTGAACAAAGTATCCGCATTTTCTAACGACCCTGTATGAGGCAAAAAAAATATGGCTCCGAAGTGAGGATCCTTATGGTTTCACTTCACTCCATTCCGAATTTGATCGTCTTAGTACCAGAGAGTTCAAGATTATCAGCGTTTATAAAAGTACATGTTTGGTGAAAAAAAAATCAAAATTAATTTATATCTCTTAAACGGTAAGAGATAGGTATAGGGAGATACTATATGAAGTTGTTGACGAAGTGATAAGAAATCATAATATGATATTATATACAGGGTGTTCCATTTGAAAAATCAAAGTAACCGCTACTTTACAGTAGAAGCGGCAACGCCGCATCGTCTAAAATATTTTAGGCGTGTAGATCATGTTCATTTATGCATGCTGTCAAATTTTCAGGTTGATCCGTTGTCTGGTTTGCCAGAAACGTCTAATTAACGCTCATCGTGAAAAGCCCTGTATATTATCTAGAGCAAAAGTATTCTTTTTAGATGAAAATTTAGTTCTCGTTGTAGATTGAACTTTATCCAACATATTTTCTTACACACCTCTTCATGTTATTTTACAGTTTGACATGGTATTAATTATATTATTCTTCATTTAGTAGTTGAGGTGTTTGAAAACTAAAGCCATTTTTTCAATCTGAAGTAGAGGATACTGATTATGAGAATATAAAATCCCAATAACGTTCTTCTCAAGTCAACCATAAAAAAATAATGAACGTGAAAACTTCAGAAGAGAAAAAAACGTATACAAAATTTCGATACTTTCAACGTTGAATTGATGATATTCATTAAAAAAATTTATCTTTTGAGATTATTGTTGTTTTATGTTTGAATAATTTTCACTTCACTTCATGTTAAAAAGGGAATTAGTTACCAAACACCCTGCATAGCGTATCTGAGCAATAATGGTGTACAGCTAAATGAAATAAAATTACAGTTACATTTTGATAGTTCTTTCTGATATACATGAGGAGCAAATGATTTAGGTGAGTTTTATTTATTTACTCTGTATCTCCTGTGCGGGTATAGGCTTATAATTACTTATAATTGAGGGAAAATAACAAAAATTCTCAATAACAAATGTAGGAAGTAGTCCAAAAATAAGTTGTTGAATAATAGAGTCAATAATATAGGGGTGGAAAGTCATCTCTATATAATCAATTTGATCTGACATCAAGTCGGAACAAATTAGGTTTCGGAAATATGCATCTTCATCAGTTGCAATTGAATCTGGAAAATAAAGTGCTTTAAATTGAAAATTATTATGTTGAAGTGACTGAAATCAGTTGAAAAATTCAACATAATGATGAAAAAGCTTTATTTTGAGATTTAAGAGTGGTGAAAACAATATATGAAAAATGTGAAGAAACCAATCTTAGTAAAGTTGAAAGTGAAGTATTTACTTTTCTGATGGAAAATTCAACAAAGAGTAACATCGCTTACTTCGTCATCGTATTTCTCTCTACAACATTACTCTTTTGTATATAGAGACTGTCCTTCCTATTGTTGGTTTTTTCTAATAAAAAGCAGTAGGTACTGCTCTTCAAGCTACATTGATAATATATACACATTTATAACAACTTTATACAATTGCAATTCCCGAAGAATGTTGTATCCTTACTTGAGTTCAAATCATTCAGATGGATATTACTCAGTTTTTTCACCCCTACTTTGAAACAAAAAATAAGAGATTCTCCAAATATATGCATAAAAATACCTTACATAATTCCAAATCATTTAAATATGGTAACATTAATAATTTAAGAAAACAAACTACTCTATTCTACTTTTAGTGAACAATATACCGCGAGAGTTGCACAAAATGTCATATTCCAGGTGCCACCGTTTTGTACTGGTGGGATGAAACGATGCGACATCAACTCTATATCCACATGAGATTTGAATGTCGAATAAGTAATCAAAACCATCTCAGAGTTGTGTCTGCGACAACGAAAGTTTCGATTCGTTTTCCTATGAAAATACTGATGTACATAATTCATCATTTTTAAATGGAAGGAGCAAGTGGCTATCTTTTCAAATGCCTATTTACTCACCTGATGTCAATATGGCAGTCACTCACTTACTCACACAAAATATGGCTTGTTGTTTGTTTTCAATTACCTTCCTGCTCTAGACGCCGAACGATGTTCACACTACTAACATAAACACAAAAATAGGAATTAGCGAACTTAGCGGTAATAGGTGCGCGTCACGAAAAATTACATTCAAATAAAGGAAAATTCTCAAAATACCTGTAAATTGGCGTTATTCCGTTGTAACAATACATCGTATTACTAATTATTACTCTTATTTTCAGTCATCATGTAAACCAACGGAAATTACATGTAAGAAAGCATTAAATTACATGCGCTCTGTAAAACAAACGAAAAATAGAGGACATTTACTCAGATTTCTATTAAAATTTCAAATTACTCGTGCATTCAAGTTATAACACTTAGTGGAGTATGTATATATTACATTGCAGCATGTATTTTTCCTTGCACTTTTCACTGTATTATATGGGTTTGACAGTCCATCTCCTATTTCTCCTTTTTTCAACATTTAAAAACTGGTCGTCAATAACATAATAAGGTCAAAAAGGTACTCAGCCTCTTCTATATGATCCAACATTTTGGAATTCGAAATTAGTAAAAAACAATAAACAATAATATGAGGTTATGGTTCTACTAGTCCGTATCTACGGCTTGTGCGCCAGCGTACTATTTTTTGATGAATTGTTAATTGGGTGTGCATAAATCACCCTTCCCCATCGTAAGATACCGTAGGTGAAGTGACTCTCTACTAGTAGTAGTAGTAGTAGTAGTAGTAATCATGGGGAGGCAGCTGCCGTAGCCAGGCAAGTAGGCCCCGATGGGCCCTTTTTACTTTCCCCGCTCTCCACAAAACTACCTTGCCTCTCCTAGTCTTCCTTTCCGAATCTGTGTGACCTTCTGATGAAAGTCAGTATGTCCGTCCACTTTAATTCGATGAGTTCTTCTCGTTGGAGTTTTTCAACTCCGAAGATTTAGAATCTTATCCTCCTGTACACCTCACACTCTTCAAGGAAGTGAGACAATGTTTCTTCTTCTTTTTCACTCATATGACAGGTGGGGCTGTCTTGTATAATCATTAGTGACAGGTGTCTGCCTAGTTTGTTATGGCCTGTTAGTATTCCTACAAGGAGGCATAGTGTATGGCGATCTCTGCCTAAGAGCCACATCATCCTTGACTTGCTCGAGCAGACCACAAAGTCTTTTGACTGTCTGCATCCGGCAGTGTTCCTCCAGAGTTCGTTAAGTTCTTTCCGCCCAGTCGTCCAGGGCAGAAGATATTTGACTCCTTGCGATGCCTAGTACTGGCTCCGACCCACAGAACGGCGCCACGGAACCGGACTCTCTACTAGACTGTGATAGATAATGTATTTGCTTCAGATCCAGCATATTTTTGAATTGCCGATACATGCATAACACGAAATGCAATTTCCTCAATATATAATCTATACGTAGATCCCATTTTTGATGGCTATCTAGTATGATCCAAAGATATTTTATTTCCGTTACAGAATTCAGCTTGATGTTATTCCCGAAAGTGCTCTGTGAAAAACGTGGCAAAGAAGATATTCTGTTGATAAAAGGTGAGGAGAGAAATTTCTTAAAATTAATGGCAAACAGTTTGCTATCAAACCAGTCTCTGATGATATCGAGATCTGACTCTGCATTACTTCTGACTTCTCAATTATCACCCTTATAAAATATTGTAGTATCATCTGCGAAGCTAATTATTTTGCCATTTGTTGCTAAGGACGAGTGTGTACTACTTACCACCTTAGACACTCGTATGGTATAGACGACACACCGGTGTTGCCTTTTGCTCAGGGAAATATTGAGTCTGTTGTAGAGAATGAGAAGTGCCGAATCCATTGGAACTATTCATTCTCCACCCTCAGGCAAATACAAGCCTGATGTGGTTCTCCTCCACCATCAAAGGAGTACGATTTTTGTCATAGAGTTTCTGGCTCCTGGCGAAACGAACATCGTCCGAAAAGATGGGGAAAAATGGACAAAATAATAGAACTCCGCAGGCTTTACTCAAACTATTCTGTTGAAACGGTGGTTCTGATGATAGGAGAACTTGGTGTTTTCGAATCTAAAAATCATACCGACTTGCCATGATGCGGCAGAAATCTCAGCTGGAAGAATGCAGATGGCGTAATTCTTGGTTCACTCCGCCTACTCAGGGCACATGATTCTCGGACCCAGTAATCACTTACCCTACGGACGTAGGGAGTATTCACTGGGGTTAATGACACACCAGCTCGCCCTCCGGATGAATTGGGGAGCCGGAGACAGGGCCTGAATGGGAAATACCTGACGCCGGATAAGGGCCAAATTCATAAAAATAGTATGAATGCCCCTTGTTCAAGTTCATACTATAGACATTAATTTTGAAGAATGAATCGATGAAACGACTGATGACAATGCCCATGAACGTATAAGTATAAAATAGAAACAAATAAACATTATTTTTACCAAAGAACCACGATGATGGCCACAAGACGTTATACGATATTCACATTATCAAATTACTATTTCATCGGTATCATTAGTACTGCTCCCTACCGTTACTCGCTGCTTCAATCAATTTATTTTTTTTCCGGTGAACAGATTTTTATGAGATATCTTCACTCTCACTGTGGTGAAATTTGTTTATTCAACGCAATCGTGGGGAAGGAATATTTATTTTGGACTCTATCGTCACATTATCCAATTAACAAATTTTTTGTACAGAATATTATTATTAGTTCTGCTTTGATATTACAACTAAAAATGCTGCCGGGTGTGGACATTTCTATCATTCATTAAAGAACCGAATCTATGGAGAGCAAGAATATGACACAGTAGATAAACTTAGAGACAATATCATCACGCAATTTAGGTCTATCAGAAGAAGGGATATTGTTAGGGCTGTTCTTAATTTGAGACGACGAGCTCGGTTATGTATTCAAGAGGAAGGCCATCATTTCGAACACTTGTTGTAATACTTTTTGTGCATTTTTTACAAGCTCATGATTTCATTCTTGTTTTTTGAAACGCACCGTACTCAGCCAAGTGTTTGCCCAAAATTCCGAATAATGTTCTATCCGGCTGTTGTCTTTCCGGATATAATTCAAAATAAATTTGTGTTGTTTTGGTACTATTCCTATCAAATTTATAATAAAGTTTCAACATATCTCGTTTTTCTTCATTTTAGAATGAGGACATTTCGACTGAAGTATTTGTGCAAACTTATGATGTTCAATGAGTTCTGACAACTAGTGTTCAATAAACAAAATTTTTCGATGGAGTCATGACCATCTCAGATGAAGTTGTTTTTTTTTATATCTGTGGTTTCAGAAGTGCAAATCATAACAAATTATACATCAATGAAATCAGAATGAGAATTACAATTTTTCTGTATATAAAAACAATATGGCGCCCATAACAGAAAAAAAAGTTGATGATGAATGCCAGAAGACGAAACGTCGGATAGTACATCTGAACATGAAAACGCCTAGCTGAAAAAAAGTATCAATGAAAATGTATATGGGGCTATGTTGTCAAATAACGATAGAAAAAAATAAAAGAAAAATTCGATTTTCAATTTTTTCCCGATATTTCCGGAAATACTCGGAATTTTCCAAGTTTTAAAACAGTATTTTGTTAAGTACCAGAATACGCAACTTGGCCCCAATTTAAGCTTCGACGTATCGCCTGTAGTTTAGGAGATCCCAATGGTGGGAGTCGAATTGCCCTGTATATGCCCCTGTTACCCATAAAACACACGGCCAGAGAAGCTTTTGCTTTATTGGATAGAAATTATGAAACAATTTACCACCATGAAAAAATTTTATTCAGCTCGTCTTTTCAAAAACAAATTAAAGGAATGGATATTTTCAAATGATCGAAAGTATTTCGCCAATGTAATTGATCCATTTTTAATTAACATATAAATTTGTTATTAATTTTTAACAATATATGCATACTATTTTTTGTAGTTTTAGTATATGTGTATGTACATATATGATGTGCTTACAGGCCGTTTCTTTTATCATGTGGTAACATTGCTATATTCTAAACCGTAATAGATACAAAGACGATTAAATGGGAAAAAATGTAACTATTGAGGTGAGCAGTACATTAGTCAGAGAAAATCTACGGGGACTCTCGCCCTTCCCGCCTTATACAGGGAAAACTAAAAATGCTGTTTTCGGTTTTTTACGAATGGTTATTTCAGAAAATATAAAAAAATGAAACAGGAAAGTTTTATTGTGATTTTATCGCTCTATCAATATTTGTGATGAAACAGGTCCATATTTGAAAAAAATTGTTGATGATGGCGGTGTTGACACGAAACGTTTGATTAAAAATTTATCGTTACGTAGTTCTAGTACATTTTGAATACAACAAAACTTTCTCTTTTAATTTTTTTATATTTTCTGAAATAACAATTCTATTCGTAAAAAACAGAAAACAGCATTTTCAGTTCTCCCTGTATAAGTTGGGAAGGGCGAGAATCCCTGTAAATTTTCTATGACCAATTTACTGCTCACCACAATAGTTACCTTTTTTCCCATTTAATCGTCTTTGTATCTATTACGGTTTAGAATATAGCAATGTTACCACATGATAAAAGAAACGGCCTGTATATGCATCATCAATGTCTTTCACTTTCACAAATAGCTTAAACGTAGTAGTTATAAGTTCTATAACTGAAAATAAATCCGATAATATTCATGATTGTTTTAGTCAAAACATATTTTAGATCAAAGCAGAGTAGGCAGCAAAAAAAAAACAAAAAAATAACACTGTTTTATAATATTCGTTATTTCTATTTATTTTCTAGTTTTGTTTTCTACTATACAACTTTTGTCAGATACACTAAAGAGAGTTTTTTTTCTGTAAACTATCGCAATACCCGAAGACAAGTTCTTTGATGAACTTAGTCGGGTACCCAACCACCCTTGTTTATTTAGTGTACCTACATCTTATATTTGTTATAATTTTATTCATATCGTGTCTTTATATTTTTTGTATTCAATGTATTGATGTATGATTTCTTGAATAAACATTCATTCATTCATGAGAGCAAGGTGAACGGACTGATTAAAGACTCAAAGAATAGTTTCTTCAAAAATTGTACGAATGAATCTATGAATGACACCAAAGAGTGTGACGAAAATTTCTGGGAATATAATAGCAATCAATCAAAATTAAGTGTATAAAAAGTAGTGAAACCTGTCTTACCAATAAATAAAATAAATACTACAGACTCTTTCAATAACCACCACATGATCTGTTGGATGAAACCTTGCGAGGAAAATTTAGCGACCTGTTAATGTTCTTCTACAAAATGAAACGCTTTGTAACCATTTTCCTCTAAACTATCACAGAAAATTAAGTTACCAAACGAGCGTTCCGATATTACTTGCTAAAATCTAACCTTCGCATTTCTCTAAGCTCAGATCTCTACTGATTGCGTGAGAGCGTAAGGTCTTTTATCAACGTTATGGCTACAACACTCCCTCCCTCATCAAACTGTTTACTGCATGGTGACACATCAACCAACAACAATAATCGGATTCACCTACACCATGCCTCCAACCCAAAACCAGGTGTCCAGCACAACTTTGATTTTATGAATTGATATTTAACATGGCACTCGGATATATACTTATCTACATTTGCATTTATTATTAATTATCTAGCTCCTTGCTGTTTTTGTTAGAGAAAAATTAATTCGTGAAGAATGGACGACACAACATGACGGAAGATTAGATTAATAATGAAATGATGGATTACGTAATCTTATATTTCGCAATAAACTATGCAATAGTTATTTACGTCAGCAAGTATCCAACAAAAATCATTCACTGCACTCTACGATCCTTGAATTATATCTGTTTGATAGTCAAGTGTACGGTCGTCAATTCTTCATGAAATTGACTTTTGGCTTCATATTGAAGTCGACACGTGAGTCGGAGTGCTATTAAAAGAACATTGCAAATTTTTTCATGTGAAAAACTTTGCCAAGTATCAAACTCATAAATTCAACGATTGTAGGGGCCGCAGTTATTTTTTGTTGGATAGTTGCCAACTTAAATACCTTTTGTATAGATTTTTTTGCGGAAGATTAGCTTGTATAATCAATTTTTGATATTTAGTTTTTAATCGTCTTGCCCCATTTAAATCAAAAAATTATTATGTATTCTCACTTTCAAATTTGGAGAATGCAACATAGTGGACGGAGTTCTTTTTTTAAAAAAAAAAAACTCAATTTCATGAATCAACAATAATACCTATTGGAATAGTTGAGAATCTAACATAGCGCAAGTCAATATACCGGGTGTCCACAGCAGGTGGCTCGCCCTTATAACTTTTTGGTTTTTGGAGATAACTGAATGGAGTTTGGAGGATCGGGTTAAGACATAAAACTGCATTTTCGTACAAGTAACTCAACTTCATGCAGATACTGGACTCCGAAAGTGACATAAACCTTCGATTTCAAAATGGGGTAAGTACCTGGTATGTTTTCAGTTTTTTGTGTCCACATGACAATATTCAGAATATAACCATGTATCATTTGTTACTATTTGTTATCAGTTCTTTGATTTTTTTCAATTATTATTTCTTTTTTTATTCTAGAGGGCTATGCATGGACACTTTCAAATAACCAATTTCACTCCTGAAATGTTTAAAAAAAAAACAACTTTGGGTGAGCAAAAAAGAGCATTTTATGAGGAATAATTTTTTACCGCACTCTATTACTTAAGCTGTAATAAAAGTTCTGATAAAAAACTGAATATATAACGTTAGAAATTTCGTTAAATGAAGAATCTAATGAGATCATAATGAGATTTAAAATCGTCGAGTAGGCAAAATTCAACCGATGCTGCAAGTCTCCATATACACAGAGACATTGTGATCAGTATCCAGGCACTATTTTCCAAACCTGGCAAGATAATGTGACATTTCGAAGTCTTCTGAAGCTAACATTCTGGAGAAACATAAATATCATTCATTTTATTTTCTAATAACGAATTATGGTGGATTACGTAATCCAATCATCCGCAAAAAAACCTATACAATAGGTATGGTCGTCGGCAAGTATTCAACAGAAAACAACTACTGTCCCCTACGACCATTGAATTATATCTGTTTAATACTTGGCAAAGTTTTCTACAAGAACCACTTTGCAATGCATTTCAAATAACAAAGCTGAAATTATTTTTCGATTTAATTGGGGGAACACCTCCGTACCGGTTTCATGGTCATTGCCAATCATCGAAAAATCCTTTCATCCTAATTGGAAATCCCTGAGACAAACACTGAAGTATGAATTCAGCGCCATCTCTGGGTTCCAGATTAAAATGCACTCCGACTACGTGTCGACTTCAATATGAAGCCAGAAACATCATAAAAGATGGACGACACTACTTGACGGAAGATCATAAAACTAATAACGAATTATGGTGGATTACGTAATCCAATCTTCCGCAAAAAAAAAAACCTATACAATAGGTATGGTCGTATGGTCGTAATCTGGAACCCAGAGATGGCGCTGAATTCATACTTCAGTGTTTGTCTCAGGGATTTCCAATTAGGATGAAAGGATTTTTCGATTCAATTGGGTCGAACTAGCCTTCGCTGATGATTGGCAATGACCATAAAACCGGTACGGAGGTGTTCCCCCAATTAAATCGAAAATTAATTTCAGCTTTGTTATTTTAAATGCATTGCAAAGTGGTTCTTGTAGAAAACTTTGCCAAGTATTAAACAGATATAATTCAATGGTCGTAGGGGGCAGTAGTTGTTTTCTGTTGAATACTCGCCGACGACCATACCTATTGTATAGGTTTTTTTGCGGAAGATTGGATTACGTAATCCACCATAATTCGTTATTCGTTTTATGATCTTCCGTCAAGTAGTGTCGTCCATCTTTTATGACATTTTATTTTCAGCTACACCAGCACCTATACCAAAACGTTAATGCAAGGAGGCTGGACTATTGCAGTTGGTTCTTTGGAAAGTATTTGAAGGATGACACATTTCCATACAAAATTCTATGTACTGACGAAAATGATTTCACTAATTTGGGACATTTCAACAGAAATAATAAGCGATATTGGTCCAATGTGAATTTGAACTTGATCGAGGAAGGAAATTTCCAAGAATGGTTTGGTTTCAATTGTTCGGTTGGGATTTAAGGGAACATAATTTTAGGCCTTATAATATTTGACGGTTTCCTCTCTGGCTGCGCCACTGGATATGCCAACAGAAAATTGAAATGAGCGACTGACTTTTCTTATCTACTAGGTTTCTTTGTGTTGTTTAGCTTATAACCAAAAATTGCACATCCTCAAGTCTTGGCCATACTCTACTGACGAAAGCCAACACTTCAGAAACACGCATAAGCTCTTTATATCCCATATATACAATATCGTGGCACCTCAGAAAACAACTACTTTCAGGGCTAATTCCACAACATGTATTAAATTATATCCAACAGATACTTGTGCAATGATCCCTCACACCAGAGGATACAACTGCAAGTATTCCCTGTAACCAACTAACAGAATGTTGTTGCGATTTGACAAGGGACAAAATGTTAGGAATAGATTTTAACAAAATCTACATTATTGTATGCAAGCAAATTGGTCACATTTTCAACACTTGTGGAAGTAACATTTTGATAAATCAATTGAACAGGTTGTTTACTCCTTTTTTACACAGTACTGTTAATAGTCACAAACACTGAAACGTACAACTAATTGTAGTTGGTTTGATTCCTCATAACTTAAACTTTTTTTCATTTTTCATCAATAAAAAAATTATCGGGTTGATATTCTTATATCCATCTTTGCCTTAACTGTTTGAGTAAATTTCAACAAATAGGGTATACATGAAATGAAATAATTTAGACTACGGTCGAAAATACCCTTTCCTCTACACATTTCCACAAAATGAAAAAATGAGGCAACTATCTGACATAAAACAACTACTTCCACATACAGACATTGAATTACATCTGTCATCCATTTATTGTGCCATGTTCCTCAAGGAGGACACTATATTGGCAGGTGCTGATTGTAATAAAGCCATTGAATATTCATTTTATTGGAAATGACCACGTCCTTTTTTCCTCTCATCAGTGCAAAGATAGGGGAAGTAGTGGTTTTCTGTCAGATATTTGCCTCATTTCTTCACTTTGTAGTTATGTGTGGAAAGAAGGGTATTTTTCGACCGTTGTCGAAATTATTTCTTTTCATTTATTCGATAACATTCCATATGAACAATTCTCGAATTTTGTTCACTCTTCCTGGATTTTGTAATACCGAGGAATACCGTTTTGTTTCCCACTCGCGGTTAGCGCTGTGACTTATTGCTAGTCGCGGCTTCATTCGTAGGGAATACTATAATGCTTTTGAATGTTATCGGTCATTTCGTGGAATAAAACGACTCAATTGTTGTCTGACCTATCCTTGCACTGCTGAGAGGAGAATACCTCAAAACATGCATGTATGTAGGTGGTCAATTCCAACAAAATGAATGATAATATTCGATGGCTTTATCACAATCAGCACTTGCAAGATAGTGTCTTCCTTGAGGAACATTATACAAATGGATGACACAAGTAATTCAATGTCCGTATGGAGAAGTAGTTGTTTTCTGTCAGATATTTTCCTCAATGTGTGGATAGAAGAGTATCGACCGTAGTTATTTCTTTTCATTTATTTGATACCTCTCCGTATACATACTTTTCGAATTTTGTTCGATGTATTGCATATAGGGTATCATTAGAAAGCTAATTTTGTGCCCTTTCAAATGATATCATTCGACTACACTTTCTATTCAGAGTTTTAGGGGTGTGACACCCCTCCGGCGCAAGGGAGTAAGAGGCGCAGGTTGAAAAATATGTCTAAAATAAATAATAATAATAATAATAAATATCTTTTATTATTCCACAAAATACTGATATAAAACTATTATGGTTTCAATAAAAAAAATTAACAATTTTTGAATTAAGTTCTCGGAGCGAAATTCAGACACTAAAGTATTCCGAAGTATACAAAGTTCTGCTCTTTCATTCAACTCCGAATTAAAAATAGATTTTTGTTCAAATTACTTATGAGTACATGTACGATAAAAAAAGAAAAAATAAATTTTGCACAATAATATGCGAGAAAAATAATTATCTGTTTTGGCCATTTAGCAACCAAAGACGAGCTTTCTTTTTGAAAGATGAAGATCTATCAAATTTCACTTTGTCTGTGATAAAAGGGAGGGGTGATGGTGGTTTTGTAACAAATATTACGATTATGCATGTCTTTCCAGATTATGCATGTCGTTTGCAGATATTTGGGATCTTTCTGAGTTGAAATTCTATGATATAGGGTAAGAGATTGAAGCATGAATCTGTTTTTCATATTAAGCCATTTCAACTTTGGTAGGGTATGTGAAATATGATAAAACTTTCTTTTACCAAAAAATATTCTTTTCAAAAACAAACTCTGCGTGTCAGAGCACTTTTGCTTTAAATTCTAAAAATGGAGAACACCTAGGTGCATAATTTTCGTTGGACAACTCTGTAGATCAAAGTGACTTGTGTTGATTCGGACGAGGAACAAATGGTTTCAGAGCTGTCTGTATTGACCTACCCTTGCACTGATGAGAGGCAAAACTTCTAAACTAGTCTACAGGTGATACCGTCCAAATCAAAACTAATTGTTTTCAGGATATATTTGCAATTTTATCCTCTGATATAGTGAGGATCATTGCACAAGTATCTGTTGGTTATAATTCAATAACCGTCGTGGCATTAGCCAAGAGAGTTTTCTGGATGTCTTTGTCAAAATAAGCCTACGATGTAGGTATATATGGAAAATGAGGGTTCGGGCATTTTTCATTACTGAACGACCACCGATGAGAAAGAATTGAGCTTCATGCTCAGTTTCAATCCAGGAAAACTAATCAATCAACGGTTTTCAATTTTTTCCGAAAGGCTGTGTCATATACAATCAATTTATTTCGTTATTTCTTCTGGTTCCCATGAAAAGTGAAATTCTGTAATATTCAGAGAGAGAGTAGGTATGAATGATTTTTTTTTCTTAATTTAACTTCATTTTAGGTGTGTTCATTTACAGCTTGGTACATAAACCACTCCTTTACATGAGCCATAACAGCAGTTTCCAATTTGACTACGAAGTAAATATCACACAATGCCATAACGATTTTACAACCGTAAACAAATGAATTGGTTGAGTTTTCTAGTGTTAAGTTCGGCGACGTTGATACTTTGTTTCAGTGAATAATTTCAGACGAGTTTGCCTCACGAACGATTCTGAATGACTAAACGAAATATGGGTAGAATTTGGTGTATCACTTAAAATTAATGGTGAAATTATCATATCGGAACAAATTGTCAAACATGAAAATCACGTTTTTGGCATTCTTGACATGTAACACTAGGATACGCGTCCTCCAGTTTTACGTTGATTTACATCAAACGTAGGTTGTTTGTTATGTTGGACAGAACACATCAGGTAAACATGTAATTGCATGATCGGATAGCCTAAATTTCACCTAGCATTGGGAGGTTGGTTTGGGAAAATTACACCTAATTGTTTCTCAGATGTATAGGCATCAATTGAAAAGGAAATTTGATCTGGGTTTATCACATGCCGATCCTTTTGAATTACAGTAGATTTTACTAAGATATCGGATAAAGATTATATATATGCAATGACTGACACAAAACAAAATTAGCATTAACTTGACATATATAAATACAGGGAGTTATAAAATAATAAATTAATATGAGTACTCCAAGTTTGTATCTTCCTTTCCAATACTCCCGTTCAAACTTGAGTTTCTCGATTTGGATAATTCTTTGAAAGGATTCAGGACTTCCTATTCAGAACTAAGGCTTGTATACAGAAGTCATGCTTTACCTTCGACAGTGATTTCGTTAAAACATCTGCTACCATTTTCGTTGTTGGCAAATATTCAATTTGTATCAAATTATTTCTGTTTCACCGTTTCTTTAATGAAGTGGTGACTAATATCAATATGTTTTGAACGCGCATGAAATACTGGATTTTTTGTCAACTCGTTCGCACCTTGGTTATCATTAAAAATTGTAACACGATTCGGTGCTGCTGAATACATTTCTGTTAGAAACTTCATGAGGATTATCCCTTCTTTAGCTGCTTCTGTAAGACACATATACTCAGCTTCCATAGTTGATAATGCCACAGTATTATGTTTCTTTGCTTGCCAACAGATTTCTGCTAACAAATATTAGTTAAACGTTAAAATCCATTAGGACAAAGGCTGAAAGAACCTGTCAAGAGATTGGTTTTCTGTACCAAGAACTATTACCCTTGTCGTTGATGATCTATACACATTATTCAACTGGTCATATTGGAATACTCTTGTCTTTCCGTCCCATGATGATGTGAAATATTAAATTCCTACTGAAGGTTTTGAATTCTGTCCATGAGGTAATGTGTCTGGTTGGTTTCTATCTATATATGTTTACTTTTCCACTAAAATCTTTTTTATGTGCGTAAAGGTGGCATTCAATATTAAAATGTTCTCAAACATTATATTTTATATGTATCCAGCCTATCCATCTTATTTGTACAGAATTCTTTATTTAACTCTATATCACAAAGTGGCATCCGTTTCTAAATTTGCTGTTAAATTGCATTTCATTGAAAAACATTTAGTTGGCTGTTACCGGTATTCGATAATTTGTCTATGCTTGGTAAGCTTGGGAATCGAACGAACATTAGTTAACCGATATAATTTAACTTTTTCCTTACCCTATCAGTTCCTGCAGGTTGTCAATAATTTTTTCGATAAAAATACATCTAATAACTCATTCCAATATGTATAATGAGAAACAAAACAAAAAAAAATGAGAACAAAATAAAACAAAAACCATTAAACTATAGCTCCATCTCCACTCTAACTTTTATATTTCTGGCCGTTAATATATGTGCTTCAACTTCACGTTAGAGCCATCACCATCAGCGCGTCACACCGAACAGTCGAATTTATTCCTCACCCCGCTCAGCAAAGGTTTGTAAGCATATATTATTATGAAGAATTTTAGTAAAGATATTGTCAAGAAGGGCATATTTTGCACATTTCAAAATAGATTGTTTAATCTCATTTCAATAAAACAAAACACTAGATCATAAACAATAATAATAATAATAATAAGCTATGAAAGTAAGTTATTAGAACAACCGCGAAACGGGGACGTGTTAAAACTGCTGACAGATAATAACAAAATATGATAAAAGATCATCGGCGTGAGGAGGGAAACGGGGGTGTCGGTCGCGACGCGTAGACGGGGTTACCTCGTGAGTTGGAAAAGCCCGTCCAAGAGATATGACCTCCAGTAGTAGTGTTTTTTGGTACACTAGATATTAGATATTTTGAGCTGATTCAAGTGCCCTTTATGTAATAGGGCTTAAAGCTTCCCTGAGGACCTAGTCGCGACAATATCAAACTCGCCCAATCTTAATTCAATACTAATAGATATTATACAGAGTGGGTCATTGAAAACGAAACAGCGGCTCTGTAGGTCGGCAGAACCGAGTTATATAAAAACGCTCGGACACGTCAACAACATTTTCGAGGGGGACATCGTTCGCGATGAAATTCACTCGAAATACATAACATCCCTCGGAGCTGTGACCGCCACCCCTAAATTATTAAATGGCATCATATGGCAAGTGATACCTCATTTGAAAGGTATTTTCCTTCTTAATATCAAACAACAAACATAAATTAATTCTATCGATTCGTTTTCGAGATATAGGAACTTGAATTTGGGAAATCACTTTATATTCACTAAATGAATAAAAACAATATCTGATACAGCAACTGTCGCAATAATTATTATTTTCAATGAATTAATTGTTCAAACTGTTTACCACCCATTTCCATACAATAGTACAAGTTCTGTTCAAAATGAGACCTCACATTTCGTAGCATTTCCGGCGTTATTCGACGGCATTCTCCAATAATTCTACGTCGTAAATGTTCCAGAGAAAAAGTCGAGTGGGTTTAAATCTGGAGATCTGGCTGGCCACTCTATAGCGCCTCTTCTTCCAATTCAACTTCCAAGAAACATTCTATCCAAACACGTCCTAACAGGCTGTGCATAATGTGGAGGTGCCCCGTCTTGTTGAAATTTCAAGTGGTCTTCATGGTAACGATCGTCATTTTCAATGATGTCGAATAATTGTGGATAAACAAATTGATTCAATAATTCCAAATAAGTTTCTTCTGTCAGGTTACCGTAAAGAAATACTGGTCCAATCAAACAGTCTCCAAAAATACCGGCCCAGACATTGAGTGTTTGGGGAGTTTGGGTATGGACTTCGTGGAAAACATGTGGATTGACATCTGACCAATAACGACCATTATGACGATTCACAGTCGAATTCAAAACGAATGTAGACTCATCAGAAAAGCAGATGTTGAACAGGAAATTCTCATCAGCATCTATTTTCGTAGTCATAATTTCACAAAATTCCTGTCGCCTATCAAAATCATCTTCATTCAATTGGTGTACTAATGTATTATGTAGGGGTGGAATTTATGATGTTTCAGGATTCGGCGGATACTGGTTTTACTGATATTGGTAACACTAGCCAATTTCCTTGTGCTCAATGTTGGGTCTGCATGAACTTGTCCTAAAAGTGCAACTTCAACAGGTTCATTTCTCACCGGAAATTCACGTTCTGGGTCTCGTTTCTTGTTGGCTACTGATCCAGTTTGACGAAATTTTTGCACTAATTATAGAACGTATTTTCTAGCAACAAGTTTATCGGGATACGTTTCATTGAACAAATTAGCTGAACGGATACCGCACTAATCATTCTTAAAAAAACTGTTATTATTTCAACTCTTTCCGCGATCGTATACACCATTATTGAGGAAAGATATTCAGCAGCTTTAATCAAGTAATTCACTCTAATGTTGTTCAATCAACGATCGGTTTGACACTGATAGACAGACGTCCACAATTGCGATTTGGCGAAAAAAATTATCTCATACATGTTTTTGTTGTACGCGCATTGGAGTCGAATTCGAGAAAACGTCTTTTTATCGATTCTCAAGAACCTTAACATTTTTTCGATAAAGTAAAATTGAAACGGAATTGCATGCTATTTGTTGGTAAACAGTTAGATCATTTAATTCCTTGACAATGATAATTATCTTTAAGCAGCTGCATTGTTAGATCTTATTTTTATTGATTAAGTGAATAAAAGGTGATGAAAAATTTAGGGGTGGCGGTCACAGTTCCGAGGGATGGAATGTATTTCGGGTGCATTTCATCGCGAACGATGCCCCCCTCGAAAATGTTGTTGACGTGTCCGAGCGTTTTTATATATCTCGCTTCTGCCGACCTACAGAGCCGCTGTTTCGTTTTCAATGACCCACTCTGTATGTAGGGGCAGCGCTAATCAGGTACAAATTTTATGATCGTATTATCGATTTTTCGCAAAAACTATTGATTTCATGATAGTGATATTTTTTGTATGGGCTTGGTGGACCCATCACAATTCAAAAACTTCTCAATTTTTTTAATTCACCGTGACATTCAATTTTTTTTCTTAAAAATCATCATAAACAAAAATCACGCTAAAGAAAAAAAATTCTTAAACAAAAACTGTAGGCATAAAACCGATTTCCGTTTCACCAAGGTAGTGTTTATTCTTAATGTCAGGTAAGTCGTAAAATTGCTTTAGTGCACAGTAGCTGAAGCTTTTCTTGAACATTACAAGCGGTATTTCGGAAGATCTAAAGTGTGAACAGGACGATTACGAATTCTGTGAAGGTTACATCTTTGGTTACGAGCATTCTTCATGTAGGAGGGTTCAGAAGTTACTAATACTCTATGAATTAATTGAAGAAGATGCACCTTCCTCATAATAGACATAAAGAGTCAGGATAGTTCTTCGGCTTTTACGCTATGTGCATGATCATATTTTCTTATACTAACATCAAGAATTCTGTGTTCGTTGGATATCTACGTGTTTTATCATTTGAATCTAAAAATAGACCATAAACTGAATCTGCATAGTTGAAGTAAGATAGCATAAGATGTCATACATAGGTTCTTTTTCATGTCGGCAGTCAAGAATATTCTAATACTATAAGGAATTTTCAGAGCAAAGTGATATTTTAAGTTTGTTAATAATAATAATAATTTTATTATCCTGTAAGACAATCAAAAGGTACAATGTGTAGGATTAGTCATAGAGAAACTTAAAAATAAAACTCAGACTAAGTAAACACTTTACAAGAGTAACATTCATTAAAATTGTAAAAAGTGGTAAAATGAAAAAATTAACTATTCAATCATTTCCTGAACGGAGTAATAATTATTTTCCAGAAGGAAGGACTTGAGCGCAATTTTAAAGCTGTGGGTATTAATAGAATTTTTCAGTTAAAGAAGGAGCAAATTGAATAATCTGAGCCCTATTACATTGGGAGAATTATGTCAGTGAATTTTTGCAAAATGGTACATGGAAGTTTGTCTAACACCTAGTATCAATAGAATGCGCACCTTCATTTCTTATAAAACAATGCCAGTTGTCATATATAAAAACACACAATTCGAAAACGTACAAATACGTAAATGTTAGTATTTTTCAATTTTTAAAAAGGCCCTTACAGCTTGTACTTCTCGAGACTCCTGCTATACATTTAATAATATTTTTCTGGACGACAAAAACATCTTTGCACGAGGAAGATGCTCCCCAGAAAGTAATACCTTATCGAAGGCAGGTATGACTTGAGCATGATAAAACATAGTTAGCTGTTTCTGGTCTAGAATATGATGAAGGTTTCTGAGTAAATACTCCATGGAGTTCAGTTTTGACAAAATTGTTCCACAATGAATATTCCAGCTGAGGAATTCATCCAAGTGTACACCTAAAAATTTCACTGTAGAGCACGGGAAAATTTCATCATCTCCAATTTTTAAGTTGAAGCTGGTAACCTCTTTTTGTCTAGCGTAAAATCTTATCAATTGCGTTTTTTGATTATTCAGATATAGGGAATTATCCTTAAACCACGTATTCAAATATAGTAGAAATACATTTCCTTTGGTTTGTAGATTTTGATCCATTTTATCTGAAATAACTAGTGATGTATCATCTGCATATAGTGCAAAATTGGCCTCTGTCAAGATGGATTCAATATAATTTACATACAATAGAAAAAGTACTGGGCCCAACACTGAGCCCTGTGGGACTTCAACATCAATATTCACATAATTGGATGTGTGTGACTTTTTCATGTTGTTATGTACATTCATAATAGTGACATATTGTTTTCGTGTTGAGACAAATGTTTTCAGCAAATTCAGTGCATTCCCTTGTAGGCCAATATAAAGATTTTCGTGATTAACATAGTCAAATACCTTACTGAGGTCACAAAAGACCCCAATAGGGCACTCGCCCCTGCTAATTGAATTCAAGTTAATATGTTTAGTGAATTTCAATTAATACATCATCAAATATGATTTCTACATTCCGTCGTTATGAAACAGCTTCAATTTCACTGTAATTTATATTCAAATTGACAGTTATGATAACTGGCGATTTTCTATTACCCAATGACCATAAATTCGAATTTAGTGGGGTTCAGATTGGATTTCTTGCTCCACTCGATTGTGACATTTGGCTTTGAAGGAATTAACCAGTTGCGTATCATCAACACATGCATGACCGTGACAATAAGTCAGTGGTTTGATTATGTTAGCAGTGTGAATTACGACTAATAAAAAGGTAGATCACTGAACCTTGTGGTACAACAGCACGAATTGCTATTTTATTTGATAGTAAATGCTTACAGCTCACCTTTTAACTAGGATCTGTCAAGGAACATTTCATAAGTTTTAACGTAGAAACTGAAAAGCCATCGAATCTCAATTCAGCTTGGAACACCCTGATAATAGTAATACATATCTAGGAAATTGAGCATAAATTTCAGAATTCGTATGGGAGATCGTTAATTAACGACGGTCGATGCTCAAACACTATCAATCCTATATACACCTAAGTCGTAGGTATATTTTGTGGCAAATGTCTGTCAGAAAACAACAACTTCCCTGGCAAGGCCACGACGGGTACCTACTTACAGCTGGTCGAATGAGACGTAACTTTAACATTCAGAATTTCATCAACATGCTACAGTATTTAGATGCCGTGCAATAACATTGATAAAAAACCAACGCCTAAAAAAATAGCAATGATTGTTATGAATTCATAATATGATATTTCGATTAATAGAAAATGATTAGAATGATGAGACCGTACCATAGTATGAAATATCGATTGAATGAATCTCTCAATAGTTCATCAGATAAGAACAGAATATTTTTCATGATTCTTCTACTTTGAACGACTTTTCGAAATGATAAATTTTTTCACAAACTGAGCACCATGAATTTTCGATCGCTCTTTATGAATTTCTCGATTATCATCAACTTTTATCACCGCTATATTTTTTTGTGAAATCAATAATAAAAGATTTTTTCTCAATTGTATACTTGTTGGAAAACAATGTATTTATTGAATATAATAACTACTTACAATGAGCTAATACGAGACAATTTCCACATGCTATTAATGTCCAGCGTCTATGGCTCCGTCAACCGAGGGGAATGCATTTGTGTGAGTGCTCACACCATGTACAGTAGAATATTCGCACAACATTAACATTTTATTGGTATTACCTTTCTAAATTCAGTAGGTAGCAGAACGGTGAATGATTAAAAAAACACACGACTCTTTTCTCTGGTTTCCAATCGTTGGGACCAAAGGATTTTTTTCCAATTTTCGCGCATTCATCTTAAATTTTATATTGGTTATTTTGATTTCGTTCAGTTCAACTGGTTCAACAAAATTTCTATTGTTCAATTTTCACTGCCCGTAATTTACTAAACAAATAAAAAATAACAAAACTGCTCTGATACTCAAAATATGGCGAAGGATCCGATCTTTATCTACAGTGTCACTTCAAAGTCGGCATGAGAGAAACCATATCTCTATGGTTGGTTGGTTCCAAGTCACTTGAAACCATAGAGATATGGTTTCTCTTCCCCTTTTCAGGAAATGGAAGTCCAAACAATTTCATCCATTACAGAAACTCCTAGATGTTCCCAAAGTATGACACATTAGTTGTGTAATACCCTGTATATGATGCGTGTGAACTACTTATATTGGCAAGCTGCACTTGAGCAAGGCAATTAAACTTTGTTTGAATAACCAGTTTCCGACAAAAGAAAGTAAAACAACACTCGTAAGAGAAGATAGTAAAAATACTATTGAATCAGAGAAAACATCAGTTGATCACTAGAGAAATCGACACTCAATCAATTCTATCAGAACCAGCAACAATCATAGTCCGATAACGACATATCAAAATCTTTTTCAGAATAAATGATAGTATCTACCAACCATATTTCTATCTATTATTCAACATTCATTCTGCTTGTTTTAAAACAGACAAACTCTTCATACCCTCTATTAAAAATATTTGCCTTTTGATATACCATGGGCTGAAAACTGACGAAACTCTTTATATTTCTGATTCCGATGTAATTTTACACATAATTGTAAATATGAAGACACGAAACTTTCAAATGTTATCGATAATTTTTAATTTTCCACATAAATGTTTATTTGGCAAAAATATAGAAACGTTTATTTGGCAAAAATATAGAAACGTTTATTTGGCAAAAATATAAAACCGTTCATTTGGCAAAACTATAAAAACATACTGATACAGTATGAACACATTTTTGACAAAAGAAAAACTTTTTAATTCTGGTTTAAATTTTTTGAGAGGCATAGTTTTCAAATCTCTCGGCAGTAAGTTATATAAATGTGTACTAGGAGTGTTTTCGGATATTTTTTATTATTTTTCATATATATTTCATTGACTTCACGTATACTGAGTATGTATGTACTTTTTTACGTAGAATTGAATGGTGTTAGTAACTTATTTTTTCAAATAGGATATCCATAGTTGGTGATGGAAAATGTGTTTTTCAAATGAGAAACCCTGTATATTGCTGAATATTCCAATAGAGCTTAAAATCACCTTTCCCATGACCTAATTGATGCTCAGTTTGAAAAGAAAAGGCCAAAATCATATGAATCAAATAGTGATAAGGAGTTAGAAGAAATAGTCGTTTTAGGAGCTGTTGAAAATAATCCCAAAACGTCAACGTGAAATTTGAAAATATATCAGTAGGCCTACCAAGAAGAACTAACGTTGAGCAGATTTTGAGAAAGCACAAATATACAAGCCATACAGGACCGGAAGAGTTTAAAAACTCACACCAGGGAATTTTGAACGCAGCATGGATTTTTGCCAGTGGTTCCTGGAAAATTATAATCAAGAGCGTGATTATTCGTTAAATTGTATTTGGACAAACAAAGCTTGTGTGAGCAGTGCCGGCATTTTCAACAGCTACAATTCTAATACTTGGGCATACAACAAAATCCTCATTTTATTGTGGAGCAGACAAGTCAAGGAAGATTTGGATTTGGTGTGTGGGCAGGTGTTTTCAGGGGTAGAATTATCAGTCCGCCCGTTCATCTTTAATGGCACTCTCACATCTCCGAGGTACCTATATAGAAATTTCAAGGTAAAATGTTTAACCCCTTGTTGATGAATTCTCAATAAAAGAGCTCAGAAAAATATATGTTCAGCAAGACGGGGCTTCGCCTCACAACACTGCTATTGCCACCAACTTTTTGGCTGCAAATTTTGGTAATAATTGGATAACCCACCAAAGACTCAACTGTTGGCCGACCAGGTCACCGGATCTAACGCCTATGTATTTTTTCCTTTGGGGGTGGTTAAAATATTTAATTTTCAAATTACCGACCAATTCCAGATACGAATTGGAAGCGACAGTAATGCAAAGTTTCACTTCTGTCACTCCTATTGAACTAATTTATTCGGCAAAAAACGTTTAGAAAAGGTGTCGGCTGCGTGTAGAAGAAGCTGGTTGACAGTTTGAACACCTTATATATTATATTGTTTGTTCTTTTTCATTATTATTGTTGAAGTTTCATTTATTAGTAGTCAATATAGTAAAAATTGTTATCAGCTTTATTGAAACTCTGCGTTTCAATTACTGCTGTGAAAAGCTTTCTAGTGAACTATTTCTTTCCGTTTTATCGCCGCATCGTACAAAGCCTACTTGTTCAGTGTCCGTTTCAGAGTCTACATGAATAAACCTTAAAGCTCTGTATTTCAAAGATGACTTTAGCAAAACAACAAGTGCGCTAAGTTTTTGGAATATTTATTTTAAGTTCTGTTGAAATATGTGCTCCGGAAATGTTTTCATAGAAACAAGAAATTTTTGACAGAAAAAAAGTTACAGCAACTTTTCGAAAATGCACATTTTTAAAAAACATGCTGTAACTCAGAAACGATGGTATATATCGGTATGCGGTTTTCACCATTAAGTTTTTCATAAAATGTGACCCCCAGACACAGCTATCAGTTTTCATCTATCTAGTATGAAAACAGAACTTTCCCTTTAAAAGTGTCTAATTTGGCCCACTCTGTACATAGATACCTGTTGAAGTTGGGATCCAATATTTCTTGAAAGTGTCCTTACAGTATTCTCAATACTAAATACCAATGATGATGAGTCGTATCAATCTTCTTTTAAGGATGAATATTCTTGTCCACTCGCTACCCCAACAAAAACAACTGATGTGCCAATGCATAGTATACATTCAGTTACTGTTGTTCAAAGTAAGCTTTCATTGAAAAATTGCAAAGTGCGTGTTTATTGTTTTACTGACTTGTTCAACTTAGTTCGATCAAGTTGATTTTGAGTCTACGTTCCTAAAAACCTATTGTTTTGCTTGACGTGATATATAAGTGTTGTCTATTCAAAACTTATTGTCTTCTATAGTTTTATCTCACACCACTCTGAAAATAGTTGAATGACAGAGGTAAACTACTGCACCGTCAAACTCGTTTAACTGGAACGATTCGAACCAAAAGAAAATCAACCCTAAGAATGTTTTAACGAAAAGCTGGATATTGAGGAGCAATTCAGGATTTGTAGTCCAAAAATTAAAGGACAAGAGAGGCGTACTGAAGTTGATCATAACATACAGATGAGAATGGAAGAGTCGAGTGGAGTAAAGAAATGGGAGTGGAATCAGCACACCAATGTTATCTAGTAACTAGCACAGCATGCATTCATTAATATTTCCGATCAGAAGTGGAATGGAAAACTTGCCATTGAGCTTTTTTGACCTACACTGCTTTGATCGATGCTGATGTCGCTTATTGAGACATTGCAAATGAGTCCATATCTGTCACAAAATGTGGAGAAACGATAGATGATATTTGGTCTTCTTAAAATTGAACAAACTGAAGAGACTGTTGCGACAAACCGCTATGCAAGCTCGCTAAGTTCGACAGAATGCCCTGTGTAATCTATTCACATCACAGGCAAGAATTAGGCAAGACAGAAGTACCCAAAAAATCAAAGCAAAGATGTTAAAACGCGAGACTTGTGACAAAAATTACTACCCTCGTTGTTTGAATGAAAGAAATGACTTATCTAGTTTGATTTCTGATTTTCAATCAGTTGTTTTGTTCGAAAATCTACACTCATTCATAGATTCTTCTTTATGTTTCTGTTTTATGTTTTTTTTGTATGAATAAATAACACATGTAATGTGTCCATGTGTCCGATTATAAGTGAACAAAACATATTTATTACTTTGTCTGGCCGCGTAGTATCACTTTGGTCTCTCCTTTCCACAAGCCAAAAGTTGTCTGCGGACCGCCAAGCCGTTTACTTTCGAAAGCCATTTATTTCACATGATGCGAGAAACCGCTGCGGGGTATGCAACGTAATCAAATAAGAGTAAAGCTTGGGTGAAAACTCAAGACTCATTCGGCAAACTGTTCGTTTTTTTAATGGATAATAAAAACGAGATTATAAATTCAGACAGTCCACGTGGACTATACATCTATGCACCTATTGATCAATAGCGCACTGTGATTGGATATAGCGCCATAAAGTTCACGCTAGTTTTTATTTCAAGACACAGTCGGCATTCTTTTGAAATTGATAGCGCAACCAAAAATTCGAGTATCATCAACATCTGGTCAAGTCAGAGTCCAAACAGAGCAGATCATCTTCAGAAGGGGCATGTTTCAGGAAGACTCCCTCAGTCCTCTTCTCTTCTGCATCTCTCTATTGCCATATTTCGTTGCACTACGGAAAACCCATCTGTTTAACATGGATGACCTTAAACTATATGCCTCCGGCAAAAAGGATCTTCATCAGTCCTTAAGGGTGGTGCAAGAGTACACGCATTCTATCTGAATGGAGTTTGGGATCGACAAATGTGCCACGGTTCATCTCAAAAGAGTACGATGCGAGGAATACGGAGAGGATGTTCAGCTCGTAGACAGAAGCATCATACATCATCTGGATGCCGGAGAGACGTATACCTACCTAAGGGTGGAACAACGCCACACCCAAGAGATAGCTACTGTTAAAAATTCTCTAAATGGCAAGTATCAGTACAAACTCCGACAGATATGATCATCAGAACTGTCAGGGAAGAACAAAGTTGCTGTAACTGATATGCTCGCCGTTTCTTTGGAGTAATGAAATGGACTCAGGAAGAGCTGCGACAACTCGACGTAAAAACTCGCAAAATTATGCATCTTCATAGGAGCTTTCATCCTTAAACGGGGAGGCCGTGGACTTTTGCCCAAAGGCATTGCCTGTACGGGTAGAGGGCGGCTATTCTTATTAATTGCCGTGGCACTCCAGGGCGACTTACTGATTTTTGGTGGCATATTCACTTTTGAGCTGTAGGAAAATCCGAAAAACCTACAGCACCACCCCTGGTAGTCGGTGCGCACTCCAAGAAAGCACCAGACGTCGGGATTGGCATATAGACAAATCACATTGTCTATCGACTATGAATTTGGGAAAAAATTTTCCATTCCCAGGATTCGAACCTGGCCAAATGCAAGCGGAGGTTTCAAAGGCCGGCATCTTATCGCCTCGCTACCGACTACCACACTTTGTATAGATTGTATAGCATATGTCCGGCAAAAAACAAATACTTTCCTGGATGAAGCCTCACTAGATATTTTTTTAAATCAATCAAACATATGTGCAAAAATCTTTACTTTCAAATAACAACTTTTCAAAAGCTCTCTGAGACAATTGGTAGCACTTCGCTATTGCTGCCCCTCCCCTCCAATCCACCCTAGCCTGACTGTCCCGTTTCTAAAGAGATACACTAACGTTTGGACCTTCAGAGACTGTCCTTCGAAGCATTTTTCTACCCTTCTGCATATCCGCAGAGGCGTCAGTGGTACTCACTATGGTGGTTAGGACGGATGGTCCAGCCCCATGATTCATTGAGACGGGTCTTCTTCCTACAATGAACCCATCCTGGATCTTCATGGTCCCTAAATGACATTATTATTTCATAAATAATTTCTAGGGGAAAATAATTTCTAGGGTGTCTAGTAGTCCTATATGGCTGGCGATGCATTTCCATATTTTCAAATCGTGGGCGGGTATGTTTTGATCCACTGCAAATTTGTTTCCCGTACCAGCATAGGTACCCGTCTTCACGAACAGGAATTTGATTTTTATCGCGAGCGAAGAATTTCCGAAGACGATTTCTGCGAAGTTGAATCCAAGCTGTAATCAACTTTAATGGTCTCTTCTCAGCCCGCTGATCAGTCTTCCTTCTGCAAAGCCCCTTGAGTGCCACATGGTGACTGACTAGACCTACTTTTATGATCTGTATATTCCTCCGAACGACCACACTATTGAAAATACCGAAAATGTATAACCTAACCACCGTAATCAATGTCTACGCATGCAATATATTCGAGATAATTGCCCAAATACATTACCTACAAGATATAAATGCAGATCGAATCACTCTGTCTGTTGGAACTTCGATGTGCTAAAAGTCCGAGAGGTGATTTAACAAATAGACGTTGATGTGGGACTAGCTGCAATTAATGTATTCTATAGAATATTTTTTCACTTCCTGACATCAGCCATGATGGTTCAGTTGGAGATGATTGCAAAAAGGTTATAAACATTTACAAAAAAAAAGGAATTTGTGTGACCTGCTGAAATTTGTATGACGAGGAAACTTCAATTTTGCAAATCGTTAATAAAATATACTGTCCAATTGTACTATCATTTATGTATCAGCACTTTTGCATCAACCTACAAAAAAAATAACTCACAAAATTGTTCTACCAGGCGAGTCAATTTTCCAAATATTAATCAGGTTGACAGCGGGTAAAATAATTTACTAGTTGTCCCATAATTGATTTTCTGTTCAAATAATTTCACGTGATCTGTTATTTTCTTTTTATTGCACAAATTCGTGAATGGAGTCAATCAGTAATATTATACATGACAAAGCCGGCAGCCAGCTCTGTGAGGATATATTGTATTGTTGTTTAGGGTAGTTTCAATTTCTTGAATTTTATCCACACCAAAGGTTCCAAATATTCATTTATTCGATTACTATACAGGGTGTTATGTAAGTACGTGGCCAAACATTAAGGACTGATTCTTTGAATGATTCTAAGATTAAAAGTTCATATAACATAGGTCTGGTAATGCTTCGTTTTCAAGATACAGGGTGTCAAAATTAAAAAAAAAACGTTTTTTCGTAAATATCTTAATAATTCTTTCAACTGATTTTATTGAAATTTGGTACAGTTATTAGGGGTCGTAAAGGGCTGATGTAGCTCTAACTATATCAAAGGTATCATGCCCAATAGCGTCCCTGAAGGCACCGTAACTAATATTTTTTACAGAAAAATGTGCGTCACTGATTTTTTTGCAATCTTTGGATTTGTTTCACATCGAGCAACTGAAATTACAACTCTTTTATATCTAGAATTTTATTGGTATCTTGGTTTGTTTTCGAGAAAACTGGGTCATTGCTGTTATTTTTTTTTAGTGTAAATAATCGATTCCAGTCTTAGAATTTTTATCAAAATGAATGCAATAATAATAATAGTAATACGAAAACGACCATTTCTTTTGAAAATTTTGACACCCTATATCTTGAAACCAAAGCATTACTGGACCTATGTCTATATGAACTTTTCGTCTTGAAATCACTCAAAAAATCACCCCTTTAAGTTTGGCCACGTACTTACATAACATCGTGTATAGACTATAATACAAAAATATATAAAAAATACTGAAATGCTGTAGTGTCCTTTAACTATCTAATCATGAGGCAGTCTGTCTCATCCCAATTACCTTTGAATATAAAAATTATAGAACAGCATAAAGAAATATGGATGAATTTTAAGTAAAATTAATTTTACCAAAGTCGGAGAACCGATTGACATTGTTTAAATGGGGTTGAGGATGCATAGTAGGTAAACACAATAATAATAAAAAGACTATAGATAAAAAAACATAATTGTGGCCTAAAACAAATGACGAGGAGTAAAATAAAAATAATTGAGCCACCTCGAAGTAAATATTGACATAAACTATTTGAACCAATATTCGCAACTCGCAACCAGTACCTCAGATGATATTATTATTATTATTATTCATCGGTGGAGTTGGCCAACGGCCGAAATGCAGATAGTTCTGTATGAAACATCTTTGCAACCCGCTGTCACGTCTACTGCGAATCTTCTGATGTACTGGATATTTCTTACGAGGTTCTTCTGTGGGATGATTTCTTCTGCACTGTAGTGTCCGAAGATATCCATCCTCATGCAAGCCAGAGCTTTGCAATCGAACAGTTGTATGTGGTGGTCTGTTTTATCCATAGTGGGTTGTCTTGGTGTATACCCAGCAGATGCAGTCTTACCACCTTCCTGAGAGAGTTCCGGCTCAGTCCGAGAAAGTGTCTTGATAGCCGGTAAGTTGGTATCATTATCGTTATTTTTTTGAGCCTGAGGCATTCACCCAGAATAATTGACGATACTTCTCAATCCATGCCTTCGTGCCCAGTAGGAGTTGCTGCTTTCCCCGTTCTTGCTAGGGCATCTACACCGTCATTTACCTGGGAAGCCCCTGTGACCTGGTACCCAGACAAGTTCTGCCCCATTTTGTGCTCCTAGGTCGTTGAGGTAAACCCCTCCCCTCTGCTTTCTTGTATCTCATCAGAATACTCAACGATTCAAAAAACTTATATTTTATATCTATAAGTGTAGGTACACCAAACTAATTCTAGGTACATTGTAATAATACTTAAAATAGGCCGTGGTGGCATGCGGATTGAGCGGCGTTCGCTTCTTAATACAACCACCCGTTGGTGCATGGGTCCAATCAGCACGATCACCGGTCTCGTACATTTCATCACACGTATTGAAAGGTGAGGGCTACGTCTTCCCTAGCTCGCACAAATCTCTTGACTGCTGAGGGTTGCTCGTAAAGGTGCAGTCAGTTTAACAATAATAATACTCTGCGATGAACATGCGTAGGGTTTACCCTAAGATACAGCCTGTGCGGGTAGAGAGAGGGCTGTTATTATTATTTGCCATGGCGCTTTCGGGCGACTGATTTTAGGTGGTGTATTTTTCAGCTGTAAGAAAAACCAACAGCACCATGCTCGCTTTACAAGGCATGTGATCGCCTAACGATACAAATGCACTTGAGAAGATTTTTCGATCACTGTGGTCTCGAACTTTGGTCCGATGCGGGCAGAAGTTTCAACGGTTGAGAACTGAACCGCTGAGCCACCGACCAACTGATATCTAGCAATATTGAATTGTTTATCTGAAACAATGTCATTCGATCTAAGACATCTCATTGTTAGTATATGTGGCCATTTTCAAGTATTTTTATTGTAATACGAACATTTTCTATGGAAATTATACTTTGAACTGGTGAGAAACACGTTATAATTGAATATATAAAGGACTATCGCCAAAGAGTAGGAGAAAATCATTCGATTATTTCATGATTTGAAAGGATTTGAAGGGTATTCTCAATCAGGCAATTTTTATTCTTTTTTCTACGCCCATGTCTGTAAACGTCAAAAATCGCACTGTCAACATTCCTTGTAAATGCCATTTAACAATAACATGCACGTAATGAGATCTCATAACATACACGTGCGTTTTGAGAAGAAAACTTAAACTTCTTGGTTTAATTAAATTACAATAAAATTTTTATTTACGTAAGACTTTATTTGGTCTATTTACACAAATTTAGTCAATTAAAAAACATAAAAACTTTTAGTAATAGCGAGATATATTTAGGAATGAAAGAGTGATGCCCCTAAATGTAGGCAGCACTTTAAGCAATTTCTTTTAAAATAGGACACGTTTCGTTAAGTAGTATGCTATCAAAATAAATGTCATGTCATTTTATATTGTCAATTTCTTGAACAAAATATAATTGTATCCGAACATTTTCTCAACTTTATCTACGAATATGTCTGAATGCGATGTTTTTTATTCAATGGAAGGAAATGAATGAACGTAGAAAAAGTATAGTACGTTACACGAGTTGTAAGCCCATTACGCACTCATGATATTTATGCACTCGCCGCTGCGCGGCTTCATGCATTAACTTTTTCATTTCGTGCGTAATGGGTTACTTACAACTCTTGTTACGTAATATACTATTATGGTACAAATAGTTGAATCTGATCATATAGTCTACTTAGAGCGATTCTAGTAAATAACACACGAGGAAACTGCTACACTAATGGCTTTCAACAATAATACCACTGATAATGCACCTATTCTACCCATAAGTGAACAATTCAGTTGGCATTAGTGAGTTTAATAATTCATGGTTAGTGAAGCGGTCAATAACGAAAATTATTCTGAAATATACAGGGTGCTCTAAACTAAGTCGTCACCATTGCCAACTCCGTTACTATTGATGCTACAAATTCGATTAGATGGGCATATTTAGTAGCCTTCTTGATGTTGAAGACAAAAAAAATAACCGTCGCGTTACCAAAATATTTCATAAAATCCCATATTTTGAAATGGATCACCTTGAATTTCATCATGCATCTCGATTCGTAATTACATTCTCAACTACAAAGCTCATATGATTTTTCTTTCTAAAGTTGAACAATCGTAACAATCAGATTTGATAAAATATATAAAATATGAATAAATACACATTTGGGCCCTTCTCTTGACACCTGGTGTTGCTTTCAACACAGTTCGGCAATCAATTCTATTAATTATAGTTTCAATATAATTCTTCAATTCATCTCCATCGTTTTGTATTATTTTGTACACCTCATTTTTCAGAAACCACAAAAAATAAAATAATAGGAGGTATCATGTCTGGTCAACGAGGAGGCCACTTAACAGGATCATTTGTAGTATTCCATCTGTTTCCGAAACAGCGTAGCAACATTCTTTCAACGCCACTGAAATTATGTGCTGGTTCTATATTCTATTGAAAATGTATCAGTAGATGAGCCTCCAGATCAAGATAATCGAAGAATCAATATAATAATAATAATACTCCCTCATAAACACTCGTTGAGTGTACCCAAAGGCATTGCCTGTGTGGGTGATGGACGGCTAATATTATTATTGGCCGTGGCGCTCCGGGGCGACTTACTGATGTTTTAGGTGATGTATTCACTTTTCAGCTGTAGGAAAACCCGGAAAACCTACAGCACCACCTCTTGTTGATAAATTAATGTAACGGGTCCGTTTAAGGAATCATCGCTGGACAATTTCATATTGATCTAGTATTTTTATTATTCCTGTGTTCGTAGTGCTGTGAGAAGTACTCCTGTATATTGATGGCTATTGAAGTTAAAAATTGCATGACGAGAATGGGTACTGATACAAATCAATGCAAAAACCTGTTTGAGATTTCAATTTTCGTTACCAAAATTAGAAAATGGGAAAACAGTAATCCAAAATACCTTCAGAAATGAATAGCTCCTCTCGGTGCTTTCCGATGTGCTTTTAATATTCTCAGATTTAAGGGGCAGCTTCGGATATTCTAACTTTCCATCAAATAAAGAGCGTCAGTTGAGTTAACATCATTTGTTTGTTCAGTAATTCAATGTCTGATAAGACTATAAAAATTCTGAAATCGACCAGAAAAGGTGCTACTTTCCAGTTAGTACACTTATATTGGTACAATATTATGAAAATATTGGCAGAATATTCAAATGCAATATTGGCGAGAAAAAAAATGTAAACGTTCGGCGATATTGGTTCAATATTACTTATGTAATATAACGAATTATTCTCAAAACAATATTAGTTCCAAAATAATCAGCGATATTGGAACACTTATGTTGGAATAATTTTGGTACAATATTATAAAGATATTGGCAAAATATTCAAACGTTACTTATATTGGCGAGAAAAAAATGTGATACTGCACAATATTGTTTGGACATTATAGAAATAATATTGGTGAGATATTCTTGACGCAATATTGGTACAATACCCATTTGGATATATTGGTAGAATATCGAGCGATAATTGAAAAAAAAATTGGAATGACTTCTACAATTACAGATCTCCTACAATAAAGGGGTCACCAGTGTCTGCATTTTGGTCGTCATAACTAACTACTGAGTAAACTGTCTTAAGAACTTCTTGTGAAACGTATTTAATGTATTTTCCTATGTTCCAGCTGATGTTTATTAAACAGGTTTTATCATAATTATTCTTTTCAATATGGTTCGTTGAATATTCGACCAATATTCAAATTCAAATATTGTTCATAGGTTTTCTCTGTAATACTGTGTCAATATAATTATTTCAATATTGGATTGATGTTTCCGTTCAATCGACTTGGGTAAATATGATTTGTTGAATGTTGGTGAAATAATATTCAACCAATGTAATATCAAACTTCAATACACAATATTGTTCTTTATTCCCAGAATCGATATGAGAGGAATATTGGGATTCCAATATTCATTCTAGCTGTTGAATACAATATGTAGACAATATTGTTTTATCGATAATGGTAGAAATTATTCAACCAACATCGACCCGATATAAGTTATAATGATTTGTTGAATATTGGTGAAATAATATTCACTGTCAAACTTGGATACACAATATTGGTTATCGTTATGACAGGAATATTGGAACTTCTATATTTATTCTAGATGTTGAAAACATTATATAGGCAATATTGTTTTATCGATATTTGTTAAAATTATTTAACCCAATATTACAGTGATAATCTATATTCAGAATCGGTTCATCCGATATTTAACCAGTATTACTAATATAATATTGTATTTCCAATATTTATCAATATTGAATCAATATTATTTTATACATTTGCAATATATCCATACTGTTCGAATATGAGGTGCTACCTGGGTTTCTGTTTAGATTTCATTAGTAGACTACTGTTGTTTCATTTCACTATTTCTTTGGCAATGTCGGTTTCGAAAATGTAATTGCCAAAGGCTTTCACTATGATTTCTGATGAGTACATACTGTACGATTTTCGTCATGGAATATAGGGTCCAATATACTGCAATTTATTAAAAACAAATTAAACTCAAGATGAAAAAGAGACTGACTAAATTTTTAAGTTATGGAGGGCACTACGATTTGCACCGTAAATGACAAACACTACAGTTTTCACTTTTTTAAATTATTGAGATCTGAGTCCTAAACGTGCATTAAAATAGGTGTTTTTTTATCTAATCCAACAGATATTTTCGTGTGAACCTCAAACTTCTAGAACACAACATGGGTAATCACCAGCTCGCTATATATCTACGAATATTATAAATACACTAAACATGCAAATCAACAATCAATCTCTACAATGGTTTTGCAAACATGCCAATACATAACATTGATCTTTCAGTTCAATATTGTCCTTCAATTAATTAAATTTGGATTAAGTTTTTAGTAAAAAATTTGATGAAAAAGTTTAATGGTATAGTGCCACTGCGTTATATTCGATATTAACGTTTATCCGAGAATGTGGTTCAATACTTTCTGGTGTAACCAAAAACCAAGCCTAGATAGAAACATGAATGAAACTTTGTGCCATAATTACTCACCGAAAAAACAGTAATATCAAACTACTCATACTCCTGTGCCAGTTCATTTCTACAGGAATGAATCAAAACTCTTCACTTTGAAAAGTTTCATAAAAAGGTTACCTGAAACAAAATTAAACATACTTAGAAAAGGTTGTTGTGTATTCTTTTCACGACTATACTTCAGAATGACTTGGTATAGGAACATTTGAGTGACATATTAGAACTGTGCTTCAATCAAATATCATTCAAGAAGTTAGCCATTATAAAAAATCGAAAGTCCATGTAGACCTACAAAACAACTAGGAAAGACAGTAACAATCCTCAAGATATCGCTAACGAATTCCACATATCATTAGATAACACCGGAAAAAACATGCTCAAAAATTTAACTCTGATTTAAACTACAACATCAATATTCATAGTTTCGCAATAGACATCTTGAAGCATATTTGTATGCACAAAATTACTGCTTTCAAAAATCATCAGAAAGTTTTGGGATTGTGATGAGAAACAAGATATGACGTTGTGGTTAACCATAATGAAAATAACAATACAGCTAAGGGGTAAATGAACAAAATAACGTCAGCAAGCGATTAGTGCTATTAATTGCACTTATTACGATATAAACATATTAGACAATGAAAAACCAAAAGTGTAGGCAGTACCCCGCAAAATACGAATCAGGATATGTTTAGCTAACGTGATCATCAAAACGGTTATCTTGGATCCTCAAGGATGAATTTCTTTAATGTATTATTGAATTGTAAGTATATCAATATTGTCAGTCGTTCAGGAAATTTTACACGCTTTGTATTGTTTTATATGCATATGTAACTTCCTGATGGAATGTTTAAGTTGATTTTTCACCCACTTCTAGTGATCCAAATAATCTAAAATTTGGCTTACGTATGAAAGTTCGATCACAATACAAACATTTCTCGATAATAATTTAATAGCAATGATGTGAATCATTCAGTGGGTGAATCTGGAACATGCTTGCCATAAGTGAAGACTCGCAAGATGATGCATCTTCATATGAGCCTGCATCCTTTCCACGATTATACTTTCTCAAACAACGGGAAGGAAGTGAACTTCTGAGTATAAAGTATCTCCATAACAGAATGGTACTGGATGGAGCATGTAAAGTCATCAGGCGTTCAGATCTCTTCCTCTGCATGGTCTACGACCATGAAAGAGTAGGAATCTGAGCATTTCTCGTCGAGGCAGCAGCAAAAAGCTCACATAGAAGGTAGGGAGATTGATGTACTCCTGCAGCTACACAAGGATAAGCCAACGCATGGGGTATCCTTAAAGAACAGTGAAGACCTTGGCTAATCCAAAAATTTGATCGATTCATTGTTTAAGTCAACTGGGCAGAGTCTTGGGGATTTATAATGGCCTGCCAAAATGATGTCTTCAAAACAATGGTCAACCGTAGTCGCGTGATGGGTATAGAGGTCTCGAATTTTATATGCAGAGCGTGTCGTGGGTGCCTGCCATAATGCATTCTCAGCTTGTCCAGCTAATGCGGTCTTAGCCTATATTCACAGGAACAACGCGGCGCTACGTATATTGTACTACCATCTACGACATCGTTGTTGCCTTATGCTCCGAGGAATATTGACTGTGGAAGATGAAAAGTGCCGAATCTAATGGAACTACTCATTCTCACCTTTGGGCAATGATCCTCATGTAGTCCTCCTTGACCACCAACGTTTTCACTTCCTGGAGAAAAGAAAAATCGTCCGAAAAGGAAAGGAAAAACGGAATCCGCAGGTTCTACCCAAACAATTTTGTTGAAATGGTGGTTCTGATCATAGAGGTACTTGGTGGAATGATAAACATACTGCTCTCGAATCTCAGAATTATACCAGCTTGCCGTATTATGGCAGAAATCTTATCCAGCGAACGCCGTCATACTTGGTTTACTCCTTCTACTCAGGGCACATGTTTCTCGGAACCAGTAATCACTTACCCCACGGACGTGGGAAGTGACTATCGGGATAAATGACACACTAGCGCGCTCTTTAAATGTGTCGGGGCTCCGGAGATAGAACCCGACTGGGATATTCCCAACGGCATACAAATATTAAATAAAAAGCAAAAAAGAATAATAATTAGAAACACTCTAACAGTAATATAAGGTGAAAAGTGAAAATAAATTATAGTTTGAAAAATTAAAGAAGCACTTTTATAGTAATATTTACTAATCTTAAAAAATTTACTTTAATATTCAGAAAGAGTAGGGTGCTTTCTAATATCATTTTGATAATCTACAAATATTTACAGCAATAAAATAATTAAGATAACTGATATCATTGAGGTAATTTGGTTATTTAACATTACCGTACATATTTTGAGATTATTCTGTACTTTTCAGTCCATATTACTATGAAAGCATGTTCCTTTGGTTGGAAGTATAGTTGCCTGATATCCATATTTTTCATTTCTGGGTCAGTTCATCTGAGTTTTACCATCAATCTTCAGAAAAAAATTGCATAAAAACAGTTTTTGTCTCATTTCTAAAACATGTTCCTGTGGTTTAGCTGCAGCTCTTACATTCTAGTATTTCACAGCAAAGACGGCTTCCCAATACTGCATAGTATAATATTTTTATTGGTAATATTTCATCAAGGTTTCAAATTTACATAAAATCTTTACGTTACGCAAAGACAGGGTTTACTTTCATTGAGTGCTGTTGGTATTCTCGATGTTAAAGTGACTATTGAATCCTAGGTGGATTTTTGTTTTTTCGCGAAACCCCAATTGACGTATAATATAATAGTTATCCAGAAATGACACCGAATGATTTTTCAGAGCTTTTCAAAAACTTTTGGGAATGTGAGTTATGAGAAGAATCGGATGGTAAATGGTGATTATCGTTGGGTCATCTTTTCTTTCTTTAAAAATTGATAAATAACAGATTCCCAACATCGACCAATTAGGCATTTCAACGGTTCCAGAAACTGGTATGATATTGATTTGATGGTTTCTGACCCAACGTTGTCTTATCCAGCTTTTGAAATATTCGGAAGAAGAACTAAATAGTTACACGCGTTTTTTCTAGCTGGAATGATATAGTTCGTCTTTATATTCATTTTGTCTGACAGTGTTTTTCCAATGGATGAAAACGTGGAGTTCATTGGTAATATGTTACTCAACAGTGATACATTGGCCTGTATTATTTTACCACATCCCGAAAAACTTGAGTGAATTTTTCAAATAAATGACAAAGCGGTAGGTGATGAATAAATGACTTTTGTTGACTGCGGACAATGTCAACCAATTTGAAGACCAATGTTCCATTTCCAATATGCGACTCGAAAGTGGAAGACACTCCAATAATCATCACATGAATAATTGATGTAGATTATAAAAAAAAAATAATACAAGTTAGAATTATACAGTGTAGCTCATGAATGCCTCCTTTGCCTTCATTGTTTGAACCGGTAGGTTGAGGAAGTGAAAATTTCGTAAACTGCAATGGTAACACTATATCATGGTGATAAAATTATCGTTGAAGCTCTCAAGATACTTGGCCGAGAACGCCATTAACTTTTTTAATGGTCTTGTGATTACTCATTTGAAAGATACCTACTCAGAGTTAGTTACTTTGTATTCCTCAAATATCACGTCGAGATACTTATACATTCAACAAAAAATGATGGCATATTACATTAGATATGATAGATACATGAAATAATGGAATGGAGACAAACACGCGAACGGACTAATAGGTCATTTAACACTTTTAGGCCAATCAGTTTAGTAAAAATGGGAAAAAAATAGCAGAAGAATGCAAACTTTCACAAAAGTTGTATTTCAATGCTCAATGGTACTGTAAAAATTTGCGCCCACGTACAAGGCCGGCAACATTGTTATAGATGTAAATTATAAACAATTGTGGTTATTTTGTACAAATGCAAAAGAGCCGCAAAATGGTGAAAATAAATAAAATATCACCCTTTATCGTTCTCCAATCTTGCGATCATGTCGAAGTTTTCCATCAAGGTGATTATTTATTCATTCATACTTTTTTCAATAACTCGCAAAAAAAATCAAAATGATGGGCAATCGTGAAGAAACATTGCTCTCTATGTCATAGAAGGAGCCCACACTGCTGAATGGGGATTTACTCGAGCGTCGTAAAGACCTATTGGATTCTGAAGATTAGATGGTAGAAAGAGAAACATTTTTTTCGATGTAGTACATACACTTCACCGGTGGAGGCAGCGTATACAAGTTTTCAAAATGTAAAAAAAAGTTTAAAGAAGCTTGGCAATGCCCCCCTGCTGGCCACTTGAAGATGATTCAGTTCTTCATGTAAATGTTCTAGCTCAAATATTTTTTGTGCACGTTCTGTCAAAGTGGTAATAATTTCTCGCTTCTGACTCGGATGGAAGTTTGATCATGCATGCAGGTACATGTGTAAGGTATCGTATTTTTGAAAAATATTCAAAATAGTTCGCGAAAGGGACAAAGTATTGATTTATTTTACATCTGAAAGCCATTAAAAATTCAGACTTCCTGTATTATCTTTTTGATAAGTTTCAACCCTCACATTTGGAGACGATAAAATGAAACTACATGCTGTCCCCGAGTGCCCATGAAATTATACTGTCAAAAATGATTCGAACACACCGTATATTAAATCATTCAGTGGGTGTGTTATAAAACTATTATGTCTTGAAGCACAACTTAATTACTTTCGTACGTTTTCTAAACAAAAAACAAGAGTTTGATCAGGGAGTTGGAGTTAGGCTTCTGCCGTGTCCAGAGCTAGTGAGGGCAATGGAGGGAGCTGGGAAGTACATTAATTGAGTACCTTTAGAGAATGGTTTGAAAAGTTATATCCCCGTTATGTTTGTGAGAGTTAGTATGAATTTAATGAAATTTTTTCCTTAATCGGGTCAATTCTGTTTCTCTCTAGCAATATTGTTATCATAGCAAGGCAATTTTCACAGCAAAATATATCTCGATTTTGTAGAAGGCTTGATATCTATCTTGCTTTATTGGCAGTAGATGATGTAGCAGCAACATCTCCTGCCGATATTTTTCAAGCCTTGTACAAAATTGAGATATTTTTTGCTGTGAAAAATGTCTTGCTACGATAACAATCTTGCTACTGAGAAACAGAATTGACCCGAATGTCTGATTTAACTCATAACAAAGTGCGGAAATAGACTGACCGCAATATGCGGTTGCTGTCGACTACACTTTGCAGTCGCATTTCAGCAATACACGGTTTTCAATAGGGTGAAACACTCGAGCATCAACGTGCAGTCAGCAGAGGCAGCAGTTGCCATGTTGCTGCTCATTCCGATGTGCAGTCCGAGTGCAGTCGAAAAGATAACGTAAATACACGAACTGCAAAGTGCAGTCGTCTCGACTTCTCGGGCAGTTTTGAGTTTCAAGTGGTCAGTTCGGACTTGGCTCTCCTGGTAATAAAATGGAAGACGATTTCGACACAGATGCTTTCATCGACGATACAAAAAATAAGGAATGTCTTTGGAATTATGAAACTGCATCCTATAGTGACAAAATTGAAAAGGATAAGACATGGGCTGATATTTGTGAAAAATATATGGCAAATTTCACTGAGAAAAATAATAAGGAGCCTGACTCTGCATTCCAGGTAAGTAACTAATTCAAGAAAAGATGGATATGACATCCTGAAGTAATTGTAAAACATTTCTTCATGTTGACCATATTCTTTGAATACATTTTGAAACATTCCTTCTTTCGATCTTAATTCCAAAATTGGATGAATCCAAATTTTCGTTTTTTTCTACGCATTTTTTTACGTTGCAACAGAACAAGCAATAGTGCTTCTTTTTCAAAGTCCATCACCACAATATCAATTCATTCCTATTCTACTTGCAGTCAGATACGGCAGCAAAGAAACTGCAAACTTGAAGTTGGCTTGAGCAGCATATACGAAGTCGGCAGCAACCGCATATTGCAGTCCGTCTGTGTCCACCCTAAGAGAGTCAGTACATATAATAAGTATAGGAATAACAACGATTTGTGCGTAGATATTGAGTTTTTTCGTCATAACGCGAAGTAAATCCGTTATGTTTTTTTTCGTCGTAACGTGGGAAAATCAATTATAAAAAATATTCAATGACTAGGCATGTCGAATGAGGAAATGAAACTAAATTTGATTATTCACTCAATTATGGAACAACTCACATTTCGAAACCATAACCAGATCTGATAAGATATTTCAAGGGTAAATATCGATCATGAGGCAGTCTTATTTTGAATTTGGAGTGGGTGAGTTTTTCTATACTGAAAAAGTAATCTTTTCTGGTGGATTATCTGTTCTGAATTTGCCGTTCAATAATGTAGTAAAATTCATAGGTTCGAGTAGTTTAATAACGCAAATAAGTACTTCATTTCATTTAATAAATTGATTCTAACTGGGTTGGTCTCGTATTTTGACAATTGATATATTAGAGAATATTCATTGCTCCTTATTGCTTCACAGAAAAAATCCAAAAAGCATTGAATGAGGATATAAAAGTGTTGGCTATTTTTCAGGACTTAGCCAAAGCCTTCGATAGTGTCTCTCACGAATTATTGAAAACTGAATTAGAGGCGTGCGGAATAAGAGGTATAGTACTTGATTTACTGGTAGATTATCAGAGAGGAAACAAATTGTAAAAATAAGAGAAACTTTTAGTATGTCCGGCCGAATAGAGTTCGGTCTACCACAAGGTATAGTCTTAGGCCCTTTACTCTTTGCAATATATATGAATAACCTATTGGAATGTAAGATTGGGGGTGAACTTATAGCATACGCCGACGATACTAGTTTGGTGTTCACTGGGAAAGAATGGAATGAAGTGGTTATGAAAAGCGAAGAGGGGCTATACCGTGTAAAATGTTGGCTAGATCAGAATACATTAACCTTGAATCAATCGAAGACTAAATTTATGACTTTCAACAATAATACTATTGGTTTAACAAACATCACTAAAATAAATTTCCATTCAAACTGCAATAGGACATTCTGTGAGTGTGAAACAGTAATAGAATCGACCAAAAACTAAAAATATTTAGGCTTAACAATAGAATGTCACCTGAAATGGAGCCACCACGTTCAACCTTTAGTGAAAAAAATACATGAACTGATTCACCTCTTCTACAGTATAAGAGATATTTTACTTATCCGAACGCTAAAAAGCATTTACAAATGTCTCGTTGATTGAATCAGTGTTATCATACGGGATAACAATTTACGGAGGATTATATGAAAATCAACTAAAAGTCCTGGAAGTGGCACAAAAATACATTCTCAAAATAATCTTGAATAAGAAAAGGAGGTTTTCCTCGGACTAACTCTTCAAACTAGCGGATGTTATGGGAAAAAAAGGATTATACTTGATATATGTGGGAAAATTTATGAACAAAAATCCACGAATACACATACCATGGACGCACCAGTACAATACAAGAACGCAAAGCACAGCACCTATACAAGTTCTCAAACCCAAAAAAACACTTTTTCAAAGATTCATTTTACACACAGAGCCAAAACTCTTCAATTTCATACCAGTGTAAATAAAAAAATACAATAATTTGGGATTGTTCATGAAATAATTGAAAAGATTTGTACAGAATAACTTTAGTTTTCTGATAGAAAATATATAAGCATATCACATTAAAATGCATATAGAAATGACAAAAATTGTTTCATTATTTCAAGCAATATGTACCAAATAATTTACTGTTTCCAGGTGATATGTATCATATTAATGTTTTGAATATTATTTTAATATTGTCTTTATATTATCTACATATTGGTTTTCATAGTATTTTAATATTGTTTTAAACTTTATTATATGTAATCATTTTTAACAGCACAACGACTACTTCGTAGTTGTGCTTCAATTTATTTCACATCAGATATTTCAATTGTTTTCACGAATGAAAGTATGTCAAGAAAGAAAAACTGTAACCTGAGAAATTATTGCTCGAAGCTTATAAAGTTATTTATTTTTATTTATTTATTCATTCTCGACGTTTTCTTCTTTTCCATTCTTTTTTGACACAGTCATAGCCAACGTGTGTTTTCTTGTAAAATCTATAACAATTTGAGAAGTTTATTTGAACATATTGCCATCCAGAAAGTATTGATAATAGTAATAAATTAGTAACTTGGTTGATTAAAACTAGAGCGGTGAATGACCATAGCAGCTGAAACCGCTATTAAAAAGAAAAAAAAATAGTGAGTGAATGATTTGCAGAGTAAAGAGTGGTTGGTACATTGATATCATTTTCGGATATATGTTCCACAGCACCCCGTATAAGATAAGTTGTAAAGGGTAAAAGCTTCCCTCGGCCTCATTAAACCCGAATAATTTAATTGGATTCATATTCATTATAATTGTGTAGATTGTGCTCGTATTTCACCCAGTAATCAGAATCTTCCTTCTTGATAAGTAATCAAATATCAATTGTCATCATCATTGTGATACATCTAACGTCATGTTTTTCTATCCGTTTGGTTTCAATTTCATTTTAATTATCACGTTAGTAAATATCCAACATTTTTAAAAGTATTTGAAATCCTTGAATCCAATAGAAATCCTGATTTGAAGTACCTACAAATCTAGGTACAAATATTACGGAAGTGAAACACCCCTCGTAGAAATCCTGATTTGGTTTACAATTTTTAAAGAAGTGAAACGCCCCCGATATCCTCTTGATATTTTAAAAATTCGCAAATGATACTGTTAGAAGCAAATCACACTCCTTATTTACATTTGGTTGTCAACGAATCAGAATTGCGCTAAAATTCCCCAAAAGCAATGAAATTTCGATGAACCTGCACCCGTATGCTTGAATACATTACTGCCAACTGTGTGCAGCATTATTTTGACCTTGGAATCCTGAAGGAAATCTTAAAATCAGAATGAAATCCTGAAATCCCTTATGAAATCCAGAAATCTCCGGTGAAATTCAGAAATCGTACAGGAAATCTTGAAATCCGAATGAAATCCTGAAATCCCTTATGAAATCCATAAATCTTTGGTGAAATCCAGAAATCTTTGGTGAAATCCAGAAATCCTAAAGGAAATCTTGAAATTTCTTATGAAATCCAGAAATCTCCGGTGAAATTCAGAAATCGTACAGGAAATCTTGAAATCCGAATGAAATCCTGAAATCCCTTATGAAATCCAGAAATCTTTGGTGGAATCCAGAAATCTTTGGTGAAATCCAGAAATCCTAAAGGAAATCTTAAAATTTCTTATGAAATCCAGAAATCCGTTGAAAAGTTCTGAAATCCAATTGAAAGCCCTCAAATGAAAATTTGGTGTACAAATTTTAGGGAAGTGAAACACCCCTCGAGATTGTGGTGAAACTCTATTAAGCGGGATGGCTCTTTATTATGTACTCATCCATATGTGTCGGCAAAAAAATTACTTCACTGACTTGTGCAGAGATGTAGGCGGTATTAATACAGGTTGAGCCTTACCAAAACTCCAGATCCCTCATACCCCCTCCATCTGTCTACGCTTACTCCAGTTCAATTTCTAATCGAAAACACCGCTAATTGTTGTTGTTTAAATTGTTTTAAAATTGTTTTTTCCGTTAACCAGCTATCATTCCCCTACGAATGACAGCCCTCAGAAGTCGAAACTTGTGCGAGATAAGGATTAACGAGGTCTTAGCTTTTAACGTGCGATTCCTATCAGAGTATTCCAATATTAGCGAATGAAACAGTTATATCAGCATTGCAGATCACGTTGATTAAAAGATTAATCAACACTGCAACCAAGTAAATGAAAAACCACCGCATCTAATCCCAAGGTAAGCGAATCAGTTATCCTGAAGGATGAAAACATTCCGCGACTAAATTGGCATATGGCTCGTATTCGACTCTCATTGAGGAACTGATGGAGTGATAAGCGTGATATATGAGAAAGTGTCCGGTGGATATATTTCCAGAAGTTTATTAGTTGATAACATCTGTCTCTTACCGAATGAAAATCACATTTGGACTCTGATATTACTGACGCTTATCCAAATGGAACTTTCATTTCAAACATTTCAAGAAATTTAGGTCAACCATTATACCTATCAGTGTTTTTTATTCCGCACTCTATTGTGAAAGAGCATATTTCAAGATGGGTGGCCTTTGGGGAATTATTAATTTAATACATGTCCTCTTGACTTCTCTTCAACAATATACCGATTCTGTCAACCTCATTATACGCCTAAGGACCCTTACCAGTGCAAGGAAGAGAAAACCAAGGTCAATCCCAACTACCAGTCGATTTCAAATGTAAGTATACAATTATTCACTGCACGCTCACCGCGCTCTGTATTGCATGGTCCAATTATTAGAGAAAAATGTTCAAAACTATTTCAGTCTCATTCGACTATCCTAGAACAACGTGTATATCACATTATATGGTACACCTCAAGGCATGGTATTGACCCATACTGTTTATATCACCTATATATCAATCGACAATTTTTCCAAATGAAAAATGGTGGATTACGTAATCTGAATCTTTCTCAAAATCCTATACAATAGGTATGGTCGTCGGCAAGTATTCAACATAAAACAACTACTGTCCCCCTACGACCGTTGAATTATATCTGATGAATACTTGGAAATTTTTTTTACAAGAACTACTTTGCAATGAGTTTTAATTATCAATGCTGAAATTATTTTTAGATTTAACTGGGGAACACCTCCGTACCGGTTTCATGGTCCTTGCCAATCATCAGCGAAGGCTAGTTCGACCCAATTGAATCGAAAAATCCTTTCAGCCTAATTGGAAATCCCTGAGACAAATACTGAAGTATGAATTCAGCGCTATCTCTGGGCTCCAGAATTAAAAGGCACTCCGAGGGCGTGTCGACTTCAATATGAAGCCAAAAACACCATGAAGAAGGGTGACACTACTTGTCGGGAGACCATTGAACTAAATGAAAAATAATTTTAACTTTGATATTCAAAATGCATTGCAAAGTAGTTCTTGTAGACAACTTTGAAAAGTATTTAACAGATATAATTCAACGGTCGTAGGGAGTAGTAGTTGTTTTCTGCCGACGACCATACCTATTGTATAGGATACGTAATCCACCATTTTCCATTTAGTTTAAGTGTCTTCTGTCAAATAGTGTCGCCCCTTTTCATGACGAGAAGTTTTCGTTTAATGCATATTTTTTTCGATATGCTCGCTACTGCATCTGTTTATCAAAGTTATATAATCATTGGTTCTGGCGATTATGTATACGCTTTATATGTGTTTTTAAGACTTTTATTCGGAATGCATTTGATATTTGCCTGCTTCCATACTTCTTGGTATATTACTTCGGTTAAGGCTCTATTATATAATTATAGGAATTAAGTTCCTAAGGATTCAACTCATATGTTTGGCAGCATCAATGAGAATTCCATCTTCCACTGCAGCCTTGTTGAGAATGACATATGTTTGGCAGCATCAGTGAGAATTCCATCTTCCGCTGCAGCCTTGTTGAGAATGAGTTCGTTAGTTATGCCTGCCAGTTATGTTTTGTGGTGTTTGTTGAAGTTCGTTTAGTATATATGTATATTTGTATTTTCGATAGTTCTTTGAATTATTAGTGCTTCGTTTATTTCATCATCGTCCGTGGTCCACGTGTCCTCTTCCATTTGTACTGCTTTCAGGACGTTCTATCCTCCGTCTTTTCTCCTAAGAATCTTATAGCATATCTGCTTGTCTTTTCTGAGTTATGAACTGCCTTATTAATGTTTTCTTATTTTTTTTCTTCGTACATCTGCCTATTTTTCTTCCATGGTTCATATTTCTCTTTAATAATGTCACTTTATGGGCCGCAGTGGTCATGATGGTAGAGCGCTAGTCTATCAACCAGAGGGACGTGGGTTCGATTCCCAGCATGGTCACTGGTCTCGTGCTAGGAATCGCACGTTAAAAGGTAAGAGCTCGGTAATCCTCAGCTCGCACACGTTTCGACTTCTGAGGGCTGTCGTTCGTAGGGGGTTGACAGCTGGATAACGGAAAAAACAATTTTAAACAAATAACTTGATTGTTCCACCAAACCTGGTTGTGGCGCGGTTTTTTATTTCCCCGCATGGGATAGATTTATCACATTTTTTGTATAGAGCATGTAAGTTTTGTGCTAGTGTTTTAATGTCGTTTCCGAAGTTTTGTTGGTATTAGTAAGCCAATCTTCGATATTTATATATTTAATAATTGTTAGGGTCATCCAGCATGGACTTCTGTCACATTGATAGGTCGATGGCCCCGTTCTGTCGTTTTCACGAAGACATTGTTTGCAAGTCTATTCTATGATGTATTCTTATCTGTTATCGATTACCTGCCCTTTCCTTGTAGAGTTTTTGACATTAAAATCCCCTGCTATTCTGCATTCGCCTTTTAACTTGCTCATTACCGCTTCTTTTTCCATGCATCTTTTTGTATTTCTACCTGTGCCGTCGTACACTATCGTGATTTTCTCTTAGTCTTTGCCCATTTGCACCATGGTTCTCATGTCTATGTTTGTGAGTTCTTTCATTGAAATTTGATTTATTATTTTGTCTTTTTTATGTAGATACCAGCTTGGAGTCTTGATTTAATATCTGTAACATAATATGCATACATGTCAAACTTGTCTTCTTGTTCACATCCTTCATCATAGTTACATCGATGTTATGTTCCTAAATAGTTTGAATGAGCTGATATATAGCTGCGAGACCTTTACCAACATTGACCCGTATGATTTTCAATTTTGTAGTTTTAGTTAGTTCTACTTAATTATGGTAGGTATCTTTCAACTTCTTCTCTTTTCCTTTGAAATATACAGGACATTTGGGGTCACGGACTTCATAGTTCCTTGGCCGTCACTTCCCCATCTGTAACATATCGGTCTCTTTCTGCAGTATTTTGTGACGTATCGCAATATACTTCATTATCAACTAATGGTCACTCTAATGTATTCTACAAATCTCGCGGCATCTAGCTCTATGCTGATGAGAAATTGCATAATAATATTCTCTTTTCTGAGATCCTAACTTCATCGATTATATATATGCCAGTTTGCTCTCCCTCGATTTCTGCTTGTGTGACATTTAGTTACACCTCGTTTCATTTATGATTGTAAGAGCATTATCATTACCTCCTGGTGCTTAGTCTTGAGTACTGGGTTTTACCGCAAATTTTCATTATTTTGTGATAATTTGTCTCACGTCACTGGCTTCCAGAATGACCTCTCCGCCCATGATTTCCCTTACAATTCAGTGCTCTTACCCCTTATTCCTCATTAAAAGCTTTTTTTAATTGCAGCCATAGTCTTGTTCATACTATATTTTTGGGTAATTTGACAATCAGCTCGTGCATTTCGAAGGGGGGTTGTGTACTATGAATGGCGTTAGTGGCATTAGTATCTGGATTCTACTAGTTGTAAGCAGCGGAAATGGATCCTCACTTTATGTTGTCATGGCTCTGGTTCTCCACACTTGGACTTGTCCATTCAGTACAGTGTTTGCCGTTTGAGGAGAGCACACTTTCTTGACCGTTCGTGCCAAAAATGTGATTATATCGTAGGTTGCTGACCTAATATTGATCCGGTCCTGTTCTTTCAAAACCCTCGTGCAGATCTTTTCGGCCTTTTCTGTCTTCGTTTCATTTTTGTTTTGCCTTTTTCCTGCGGTCTCCTGTTCCCCTGCGTTCTCCTGTTCTAATTCTTTCTTGATGTTATCTATGAGAGTCATGTTCGTTTATGAGACAGAGCTTATACATTTACTTTTTCTTGATTTTCCTTTTCTTTTTACTTTTCTTTTTCAGAAAATCAGTGATTTTCTGTATTGGGGATTTTTGGCTGGTTCGTTGACTTCTGGTTTAAAATATTTCCGCTTCTTTTATATCCTTCTATTCTATGGAAAGTGTGGTAAAAAAGCAAGAAACACAATCGAGTTTCAGATCTGTTGGTCTGTTTTGAGCAAAAAACGTCCTTGCCGGAGAAACAACTATAACTCAAGTTTATTTAAAACCACCAAAGTTCCAAGCCCCAGTGGATTAGTCTACTAGAGGTCACGTGCCCCTTTTCACCATTATGGTATTTGTCTATGGACACACTGCATTTTGATACTTGCACTTTTCAGTAAGTTTAGTGCACCAAAAATGGAAAAAAAAAAAGAAAAATACCAGAAAGGCTATTAGGTAGAGCTAAACTAGGCCTTCAGTTCGTGCTGTCAATCTTGGAATGAACAGTACGTATCCTTGAAAACGTTATGAGACTTGATGTGAACAAGGCGATCCACACCGTTTCTTAGAGACACGCGGCATCGAAGGCTCTAACGTGCCAAAAAGTAAATCAAGTCCTAGTTAGTGTGAAACCTCTAAATAAGGCAGAATGAATCATAGAGTGTGTCCGTAGGCATGGCCTAAGCGGGTAGAGAACGGCTATCATTATTATTTGCTGTGGTGCTCCGCGGCAACTCACTAATGTTTGGTGGTGTATTCACTTTTAACTACCACATTACTTGCAATTGCTAGGAGCTGGAATGTAGGAGAACTATATCGATTATTACGGGATAAACGAATTGGTGGGTGGGTATCAAAACAATTATAATCACCCTCAATAAGTCTTCTTGGATGCAGTTACTGTAGTAAATTTGTTACGACCTGTTTAGGTTATTACATTATTTTCAAGTAACTGGTGTACTTAACAGTGCAACAGTTACAGAAGTTGTAGTTTTCCCAATTATTTAATTATTCATGAATTACCACAAAATAAATAAATCATCAATGAACAAGTTGAAACACTGTGTATCTATCAAACGAGTTGAAATAATATTGTCCTTCTGAAATGATGAGAATCAAGATTTCCATCGATACTGAACGTATATACTTCCATTCAGAAAAACGCAGAAGACGTCAGTTCTCAGCCAATGGCATTTCAAAAAACATGTACCTATTCACAAAAAGTCCAAAGTAACACAACCTTCAACTCTAATTCAATCTTTTTTTCAAGGACTTTCAATCAACTGAAGAAAATGGGAAGGTCCACCCTTTCAACTGACTCTGTATAATGATAAGAAGAAAACGGTCTCTCATTTTATACACGATTGTGTCGCATAAACTTGATGAAGATCAAATCACCAGATAGACTATAACTTCTAGGAGGAATCTTCTACGATACAACTAGTGGAAGAACTCCTTTTAGCAACAATCTAGCAAATGAATATGTTTGGAGTGAAGGATACAGCGGAGATTTCAGTCATATTCTCAATGGTGGACAAAACCTGTTCAATACCAACAACCCACCTTCGTGCCAATTTCGAAACTTCTCCAGGGCAAAGTACGAGTATAACGAGAATCAACTTCATACAAATTAACATAAAAAAAATCTTGAAAATATTGAACAAAATTAGTCGAGAAGGAACGAAGACATATCTTCACCTAAAGTAACAAAATAATGCAAATATGAAGATAATCTTTTCAACCAATAGAGATAATGAACTGATTTCACATTCGAAGAAGATGGTCTGGTAGGGTTTTTGGCGCCATTGAGTGTCTGCTTTGAAAAAGTGATCGGCTGAACCTCAAGAAGAGAATAGACATAGCGGTTTATAGCATGTAAGACTAATCAACCTACACTCTAGTTTTGTGTGGGCAGCAAAGTTGAACCGCCCGAGAGCAGAATGAAAAGAGTCAAGGCAGAGACGGAGCCACCATTTTTAACTTGTTCGAAACTGCTTTAATTCTGTGTGAGATAGTTTATATTCGACGTTCCTGGCATTGATGATGAATGCCTCTAGATATTATAGAAGATTAAACTCGTCGGATCAATCTCAAAAATAAAATTATCATCTTTGTGAAAGTCGTATCGGTAACTTCTCCACTGAGCTCCGGACGGAGTAGGCGATTTCGATGAGACAAAGGACTTTAGTCTGAATAGAATCCAAAAGCTTTAGCGTATGTTTTTTCAGGTCAGATCGGATACGTGTCTTATAAAACACGAGGAGCAAAAGTAATGTGGAAAAGCTATTCGCCTAAACAGAACAAACGCTTCACCTGTCTTCATGGTAGAGTTACATCAAAGTTAATGTCGGTGAAGCCGCATAGAAGTGCCTTGCTCCAAAAGATCCATATACGAGAAGTGAGAACGAGATTTTAAATGAATGATTCGATCTGAACCGCATCAAGCCAGAAATTTGCAATATTCTAGGGTAATATAATAAAACCTTGATAAATAGTCGACTATTTTTATTGCATCTAAATTTCGTCTGTATTTTATAATAATTTAACGAGACATTATTTTGGCATTGATAATCTGATGGAAACCCGAGAGCGAAGGCTCGAGGGCTTTCATCTCTAATTATTAATGCCATAATAATGTCAAGTAAAATTAATAAATACATGAGAAATTCAGCAGCAATAAAATAGTCGACAATTAATCAAGGTCGTGTTATATTTATGAAGATTAGGTATCAGAGATTGTGGCCTCGATAACCCTATCTATCTCTTGGTTTTTGGTTTCTCCAAACCAATTAACTTTCAAATACTTATACAGCTTCAACACGATTGATTCTATTTGTCGTTTAAGATGTATTTATTCAGAGTACTGTCAGATGCACAGGTTCCTTGATATACAGGCAGTTTCTTTTATCATGTGGTAACATTGCTATATTTTAAACCGTAATAGATACAAAGCCGATTAAATGGGAAAAAAATAACTATTGTGGTGAGCAGTACATTGGTCAGAGAAAATCTACGGGGACTCTCGCCCTTCCCATCCCCCATCATGAAAGAGGGGAAGATTGGATTACGTAATCCACCATATTTCATTATTAGTTTTATAGCCTTCCGTCAAGTAGTGTCGCCCCTCTTTAATGATGTTTCTGGCTTCATATTGAAGTCGACACGTAGTCGGAATGCATTTTAAACTGGAACCCAGAGATGGCGCTGAATTAATACTTCAGTGTTTGTCTCAGGAATTTCCAATTAGTGTGAAAGGATTTTTCGATTCAATTGGGTCGAACTAGCCTTCGCTGATGATTGGCAACGACCATGAGACCGGTACGGAGGTGTTGCCCCAATAATATCGAAAAATAATTTCAGCTTTGATAGTTAAAATGCATTGCAAAGTGGTTCTTGTAGAAAACTTTGCCAAGTATTAAACAGATGTGATTCAATGGTCGTAGGGGGCAGTAGTTGTTTTATGTTGAATACTTGCCGACGACCATACCTATTGTATAGGTTTTTTTGCGGAAGATTGGATTACGTAATCCACCATATTTTATTATTAGTTTTATGGCCTTCCGTCAAGTAGTTACGCCCCTCTTTCATGATATATACATCATGTTCAACTGGTATGTAGGGCATATAATAATAACGATAATACTCTCTCATGAATACGGATAGGGTGAACCCAATAACATATCCTGAGTGGATAGAGAACGTTTATTAATATTAATATTTTTATTTGCCGTGGCGCTGTGGGGCGATTTTTGGTGGCGCTGCGGAGCGATTTTTAGGGGAACATTCCATTTTCAGCTGTAAAGGAAAACGTGGAAAATTTACAACAACACCCCGATTGGTTCGTGTACAATCGATGCAATCATTAAAAGTTAAGACAATCAATCAAGACAATCCACATTGAACTTGCTTTCTTTCCAAAAAGACATGTGGTTATCTATCGATACCGATAAACCCGAGAAAAAATTATCTGTGCCGTGTCTCAAACCAACCTCTAATTCTTGTTTAAATTTTAGAGGCTGACACCTAGACCGCTGCGATATCCGATCACCTATGATATGGCACATATCGCAGCAGACGTCAGATAATCGCAGCAGTCCAGAGAAATATATGCAGTTACTACATCCTACGTTGTCCTGTCTGTGTTGTCCTTGGAGATCTGGATAGTCTTCAGCGTTGGCCGGGTCCACGATATTTCTAATTTTCATTTTCAGTTTCGACGTACTTGCGTGAAATAACACAGATTCCTTCACCTGCATAATGACACTATATTTGCTATTCATTATAATACCATTATTATTATCACTTAATTGGCTTGCACGATTTTCAAATGAATTATTTTCGAATTGTGGACCAAATTCCTCCAATATTCCAATCCAATTCACCTGATTTTCTGACATCGATATAGCATGGCATGTAATAATATAAGAAAATTATTGACCGTGATTGTTTGATATCCATTCTCATACATATATGTATTTTTACAAGCTTTTATTTACCTTGCAATGTATGTAACTGTGTTTGTTCGGGTGGAATCTTACAACTCAATTTTAAAGTAGATATTTTCAATCGATTGAGCTGAAATTTTGTATATACGTTTAGTTTGAATGACAATGCATGGTTAGGTGTATGACGTCATCCTAAATCCAACATGGCGGAACACCCAAGATGGCGAACTAGTTATTTTCAATGCACTCCTACAATACGGGTATCAGATGAAAGGGCTTGCAGAGAATAACTCGTAAAATAAAGTGAAGTAACTATAAATTCAATATGTCGAAATACTAACGATGGCGGACTAAATTTTTTATGATTTCCCACAACATGGGTATTAAATGAATGGACATGCTGGAAATACGAATGCGGGTTAAAGAAAATAAGATAGTGATCATAAACTCCGTTGCTCCAATACGTCTGAAATTTTGGTGTACTGGGGTTTTTGGAGTGGCTACCTATTATAGAGTTGAAAATATTCATTGGGTCCAAGGTGATGTGTTACTGTCGACTATGCCGTTGTACACTTTGGCTCGAAGCTCTTTGCTGCAGGTCAAGTATACGTGGCCTTAAGTAGGGTAAAATCATCAGAAGGTCTCCTTATTGGAGAGCTAGACGGTTCGAAATTAACCGGCAAGCAACCTTGCAACAATAATGCGTTGAATGAGATGAACACACTCAGAAATATGTCCAGCAATAACTGAAAAGTAACAAATAAATTTACAGTAATTTTTTTTAACAGGCTTTTATTTAAATGCACTAAAAAGAATAAAATGAACTTTCCATTTGAAACTTTAACCATCAACTTATAACGTCAATACACAATTTTTATGATATGAAAACTTGTCGCGATACTGACCTGTGTAGATAAACTCTTGAAATTTTCAGACTAAGTGAATATGAGTAGGTAAATCTGGCGTAAAGCATTTAGGTATATCGTTTATTATGTAATGACGTTATAAGTGATAGTAAAAGTTTAAAGGAAAACTTTATTTAAATCTTTTTAGCGCATTCAAATGAGAGCTTGTTTTTAAAAAAGTTTTTTACTTTAAATTTATTATAGTTTTATGTCATCATGTCTATATCATTTATAACATTTTATATAATAAAGCACTATCATTTAGTTCCAAAGCAGTAGTATCAGTGCTCAAATGGTCCGATATTAATAGCTCCTACAAAGTCGACCATCTTTTGTAGAGGCCCGGCTAAGATTTCAACAGACTCACAGCCATTCATATACGAGCTTCGTCTGCATTAAGTATGCACATTATAATAAATTTCGAGGTTTTGTTAAGTTTCTCTCCTTTTCCCAACTGATTTGTTTGATGGCAATGGGGCTATACCAACTTTATTAGCGTCTGAGGGTGTAGATGAGTAGTTAAAATATTCTGCATTTCTCATTCTTCAAGCTTGAATAATGTCTCTCGGAGGACGAAGTCCAGAAGAAGCAATAAAACTAACCACTCTTAACAATTCACTAGGACAATGGTAAGAAAACATATATCTTGCGGAAGCCTAGGAAAGACGAACTAAACATTTCAACAGATCATTCAAGGCAAAAATTCTTCAAGGTATAATAATAAACACTCGTTGAATGTACCCAAAGGCATAGCCTGTGCGGGTAGAGGACGGTTATTATTATCATTATTTGCCGTGGCGCTCCGGGGCCACTTTCTGATTTTTGGTGGCGTAATCACTTTCCAGCTGTGGGAAAATCCGGAAAACCTACAGCACCACCTCGGGTGGTCGGTGTGCACTCCAAGCTAGCACTAGACGAGATTGGCATCTAGACAACTCACAATACACTTGCTTTTTAACAAGGCATGCGGTCGCCTATCGATCCGATATATAGTGGTTGAGAAAAAATCTCTTGTACCTACATCGGGCTTGAACCGACTATCGCTATGCTGGAGTTTCGAACGACCTGTGCATCAGACCGCTGAGCCACCGACCACCTCAATAAAGCAACTCAATTTCTCTGTTTTCTCTGTGTAGAAGAGATTTAACAAATATTATTTTCATTTTGAATGAAATTGTTTGGACTTCCATTGCCTGACAAAAAAAATTGAACAATATCTCCGTAGTTTTACGCCACGACGCAACGTTCCGATCGTTGGGTATCTACAATCGTTTTCAAATGATTCCCACCAGGCGGAAATTGAGACAAATATCTGCCAGACAACAACTACTTCCCCTTACGAACATTGAGTTAAATATATTCAAATGTCTGCTTCGAGGCCTATGCTTGCAACAATCGAAACAACGGAGATATGGTTTATCTTTTCTTTTTCAGTTAATGGAAGTCCAAACAGTTTCATTCAAACTGAAACATCGACTGCAAATCCGAAACATTGTTTTTGTTGTCCTGATTAGAATTCTACCAACCAAAAACTTAATGTATTCTGATTCTCAACAATGATTGGCATTGATATTATTGGTTATATTATTCGTATAGTATATTTGTTATTATTATAATCATCATACCTAACCAAACCATAACGAGTTATCAAATTCAAGCAATTACCTCAAAACATGATTATTTGTCGGTTCAATCTTCTGGCACATTAAAAAATTAATTTTTAAATATTTATTCATTATTTAAATTTATAGTTATTCATGAATGAACTCGGTTCATCATTTCTAGAGTCTTAGTAAAGCTCTTTTATATTTAGCGAAAGCTAAAACGCCCTTATCAGTCATTCCAAACTATTGATAAATGAACATTCTTTGACATCATCCGTTCCATGGGGTCCGGTCCTGGTTTATAACGACTTATACCAACAACCACATACTGTCGGACATTAATTTCAGTTTCATGTTGTTTTTTCATCAATAACTATTGCATCCTATCTTCACTTTTTCTCCTACATTCGAGATGTAAATTATTATATCTGATACAGCCTGCGTACCTTTACTTCACTCTTTTATACACTCAAATGAAAAGGATACAGAACAATCTTTATGAAGTTATATAAAACACTCATCAGCTATTGATAAACAAATCACTCCAGGAGAGGGAATCGCTAGAGGACGCATTTGTCATATTTATTCATAGACGATTTATTCTTCTAAAATATTAATTATCATTATTAATTAAAAGCTTTCATTCAACTTGCAATGTAAGTTAGTGTGTTAGTTTGTTTAGGTTACACCTTGCAAGCTTAAGTAGAACCTCTTGTCATACAGGCTTGGAATTTTACATGTTGATTCAGTTTCAATGACAATACAATAATGACAAATAGGCCAATCACTTTAGCAAAAATGGGTAAAATAGGAAGAGAGAGCAAATCTTCACAAAAATTGTATATTAGTACTCAATGAAACTATAAAAATGTGCGCCTTCGTACAAGGCCGGCAACATTGATATAAATTATAAACAACTGTAGTTATCTCGTAGAGAAAAAATACCAGAGTCGCAAAATGGTGAGAACAAAGAAAATATCAATCTTTATCTTTCCCCAATTTTGAGAACATTTCCAAGTTTGGCATCTGAGTAAAAAAAATTGTTATCAATACTTTTTTTAATAACACGGCTAAAAACAATCAAAAAAATGGGCAAACGTGAAGAACCGTTGCTCTCTATGTCATAATTCTCGTCAAAATTTGCCAATTCCGCCGATGACCGCAACATATGTTTTTTTTACTCCACACAAAAAATTTGTGTTGCACCAGAATTGATAACGGAAATAATGCAAAAGTGTTTAAATTAGTCGCAAACGTAAAGAGTAATTTTGTAGAAAACAAATAAGATTTGCCATTGTCAAATAAAAAAACAATTTATTGTTTCATTCTTAGAAATACAACTTTTTTTTCATTTTAATGTTTTCTACGTTCTTCCAAGAAGACCCAATTGCAAGTACTTATCTTTTAATTGAACAACAGTAGATTATCCTTTGGTTGGCTGGGAATGACCACCTGTCAAAACTTATTGATGCATAATTAACACCTCATTTTTTGAAATAGCGGCTAAAAAATTACCTATTCAATCATTTTATTAATTTTTTCCACATATAGTATTGCTTTGGATTTCTGAAAATAGCGATCGCAGTTTTATTCTTTCATGGACCATAGAAAACGACAAAATTGAACAAGGTTACATACAAGTAGCAAGTGATAAGCACTTTTGAAATATTTTTTTTTAAGTTACATTGGAAGTCGAGTGATACCTCATTCGGAAGGTGTTTCAATAGTCCATAACAAAATTCATGACAAAAATTTTAGAATAGATGACTATTATCATAACAGGCTTTAGTCAAGTCATCAAACCTTTTTTTATTCTACGAAAAGTCTCTGTCCGTCAAGATGGCAGATGGGTACCATATTTGAAAGGAGCTTGAATGACAATACATAATAAAGAACAATGTTAATTTTTTATAACTTTGTGAACAATTGGGATAGAGGATTCTTGTGTGTACCAAGAAAGATTCGGTAATTTTACTAGAGCTCGTCAATAGCCATTGAAAGACATTTCGAGTAGGGTATCACTGGACCCACTTTGCACACAAAAAATCTTTCGATATGGTTTATGAAGTACCATTCAACCAAAACCAACATTCAAACAAAAATTGAATCCGTTCATAAGTTAACAGGGAGGGGTTAATCATAACTAACATACTTTCAAATGTCCTGGTAAAGATTTAATAGAAGAATTAATACGTTACACCCGTAGATGAATGCAGACGTTTTCTTTACAATACTGAAATTTTATAGATTCATAAAAGTTCTAACTCTAAGTGGAGGTTTAGGGAGAAGTTTTTGTTCAACATTATTAAGTTACTATGCTTCTTTCTGCATTTCAAGAATTAATGTCCTACTGTTCATAAGAAATTGACGAAATTATTTGTAGATGAATATTTCTGGAATGTACTGACCTTCCTCTCACAAATCAATTTTAAATTCGATTCATTGTAAAAATAATCCAACTAAAAATCGCTGTTTCAAAATTTTAAATAAAATGTATACATCTCGAATTTGGAAAACATTTAACAAATTTTTATTGACGCACGTCGAACAATACTTTGGTTTCTATTTGTTGGTTTTGATCGATGTATATCGCAAATCACTTTATTGTTCCGGGCGTTCGACGGTTTCTTGAATTTACCTTTAAAACCGACATGGGATAGGGAAAAGAAGTGTCAAATTATTAGCTAATTGATATTTTCGAGCAATACCCTATTTTATATAACCAAAAGCATGGCTGTTTATTATTATAATATTGAAAACATGACCATTGGGATAAATCAAGAGTAATGGGGGGTGGAGTCTGCTAAAGGAGTCTCAAGAATCTAAAAATCGTAATGAAGACTCCTTTGCTCCAAACGAATTTAATTTATTATTAATCTCTTTCAGCTAATTTGGGAAAAACATTCTGTGCGTTTTGTTCGGCTTGGGAAAACGTTTTCACTACGCGAATTCCAGTTTGTTCGCCTTGTTTGTTCTGTTCGTCCGGACTGGTTAGAACGTTTAGGCTGCGTTCTGACTTGAACGAACGAACGAAACAAGCAGAGCGCGCATGAACGAACAAAGCGATCAAATGTTCGTTCCGTTCAAGAAGTTCGTGCTGTGTGCGCTATTCGTTGCGTTCCCAATTGCTCAAACTATTTGTAGTGGAGTTATCGAAACTGCATATTCACGTTGGCTCGTATATAATTTGAATAGAGACTGACATTCGGTGAGTTTCTCACCATGTTCGGAATATTAAAAAGGACAGAAAAATCCCCAAAAGAGATAACATATGCGAAAATTATATCGATGCTGGAACAGTAAGCAATTATTATTAGAAGAAATGGATTACTTACGCATAAAGAATTTTACTGAATTCAGTATGACCCTTGCTATGAAGAAGAATACCAAACCAAACAAAAAAGATATTCATTAAGGTCTCAAACGTATTACGTCCCATTTCACTTAAAATGTACAAACAAGGTATAAAATATCTTTTTTCTACAGGGGTTCCATAGCTTGAATGGAGTGTGGAGGAACTTCATTGATTTCCTTCCGAAAGTCAAAGCCATTCTGACCTGTAACAACTCCTCAGATCCCCGAGGGGGGGAACTGGTGGGTGGGCCTGCGATTTTTAGCTGCTGGAGACTCCTTCATCAGCTCCCCATAAGCACTAACTATGCTTGGAGTCATACAAAATATGATATTGTTCGAAATCATCAATAGACCTTTCCAGAATTACCTGTGCAGGTGAAAGTTGCGCGCGTCACTTGTGGGTTAAGAATAAATTTTATTGATCGACAAAATTCCCCGCCTTGAATCATTGACAATGTTACAATTGAAAGATGCTATTTTCATTTGTTTATTGAGAATAAAATGTATAAATGCCTCAATAATGTTGTTTCCAATTGCTGGTCACTTTATGATAAAACCAGTGGGATCTCATTTCATTACTTCCCTAAATAAGGAACCATAATGCGAAAAAAATGGTTGATAACGATTGGGCTTGAAACAAAAGGAACTGGGACGCAAAACCACGGGTAAATAAAAGAGTACATTCATGTATCCATCCATAATTAATCAATGAAACCACTTTTGTCATAGGTTTGTTCGCACCACTCCACAAATGACGAGTTTATTATAGGGGGCAATATTAGAAAATTGAAGAAATGTGCTATCCCGAATACTTCAAGATTAGAGCCTTTTTGCATCGACACTCAAGATTTGCCAACTGCATCATCTACGGTAACATCAGATCTTTGCTCTGGTTAAAATGATTGCAATATGATAATTTTGTTTTAGACTGCCATCAACACATACGAGCAAATGGAACATGTTCCATATCAACAGGCAGTTGAAACTCTTTCTAGAAGCACCATACTTTCAAGATTCATGGTATTTATTTGAAATGATCTGGAATGTTCCATATGGCTTTGGAGTATTCGGTTGTGTATATTTTTCTTGGCTTTTGACGTTTTCCCAACAAGAGCAGTTGGCTTCTGCAGAAGTTACGAGTATAAATACTATACTAACACTGGGCTGGTACTCTAGATCTCAAGTTCATCAATCCTAACATGAGATCTAGAGTACCAATCGCTCATTTTGGCGAAAGGTCAAGATCCAATAGTAATGGATACATGACCGAATACCCCAAAGCCATATAGAACATTGAGCAAGGGTAGTGAAAGTCTTACTCATTATATGATCTGGAATGTTTTAATATGATTAAGGCCAGAATGACAGAATCAGTTGTCACCACTGTCACCAGATTTACGACATACCAGAATGGCCAACATAATATAAAAAACACTACTGGTGTGCTCTCTCTCTCTTTCCCTTTCTCTGTCGCACTAACATTTACGCATCTTTTAAATCTGCCCACATGCTGCGCATGAAATATACCTGTTTCTCTCTCATACTGGCTCGGTTCATATCTTTCATCTCTATTCTACGTATTCTGGAAAGGTCTATTAGTTAAGAACACTTTTCCCTACCCCATGCCACGTTCAAAAGTAAATTCAAGAAACGGGTAACCGCTCCGAACAGTCCGAACACAACGAATAGCAACAACACTCGTCCAGCAGTATATTCGGCGAACAATAAATCCCTTTGAGCAAGTTTGATTTTCGACAAGCTTCGGAAAACATTCTGCGCGTTCTCATGGGCTCGAGGAAACGTCTTCCCTACCCGAATTCGGCTCGCCCGCCTCGTTTATTCCGTAAGTTCGGGTTGAAATGTTCAAGTCAGGACGCAGCTTTGAAGGTGTGTAATCACTGAGCGAACGAAGGCCGAACGAACAACGAACTCCGAACAACGAAGGTTCCTAGTTCGTTCGGCCGCAATTTGTCGATTTCCTATCAATGGAATGAACTGGGGAATAAAAGAAAAAGGTGTTACTAAATTATCGCGGCGTCGTTTTTCATTATTATTGAGGGATTACTAAGAACCAGTAGAAAACAAAAAAGGAAATCGAAGATATTGGATATTGGATATTAAAAAAATCATCAAAGTAGATTATTTGAGCAATGATTTAGGGCAGTTCAGTAATTTTTATAGAATATCTCCTTGGGATTTTGAATTTTTACTTGGAAAAATTACTGAAGAAAATTGTAAAAAGTTTAACATTTTCAAGAATCAATTCTTGATAAGGAAAGACAGGCACTAATTCTCCAATCGTCGGCAAATGGAGATTCTTATCAAAGCCTTAGGTATCTTTTCAAGATAACCAAGCAAGTGATTTCAAAAATAATTGTTGAAGTCTGTTCCACATCTTAATGCAAATTCTGAGTTCAGACTGTGTTACCACGAATCCCGTCAACACCGAACAGCGAATCTTTTTGATCTACTTCAAATCATGTACATAAAAATTTAATTTTAGTAAATTTTCAGTCCTTAAATATTTGCTTCTCAGTCTTTTCAGTCTTTCAGTCATCGAATAAGTCTTTCAGTCTTAAGCTTGATTGAATCACTCGGATTTGATTTTCAGTCTTTTCAGTCCCAATCTTGAGTCTCGAGTATTTCAAATATTGTAAGTCTTGTACACATTTCAGCAAGATGTTTCCCCCTCGGATGGACCACTCGCCAAGTGAATGACAGCGAAAGTGAACCGAACGTAAACATGCTATTCAGTCAGCCTCAACGTACACATTGACCGAATTCAATTTGGGAGTTCGGAGTTCGTTTCTCCTTCGGCCTTCATAGTTCAGTCGACAGGTTGAAAAAAGTGGGGTTAGGTGGAAAAAGGTCGGAAGTTAATGAAACTTCAGGAGGTTCTTCAGGGATGGTTAATCAACAATTTCTCAAGTTTTGGACCTCGAGGACCCTGTGCGAAAAAAGTAGGGGGGAGGAAAACTGCAATTTTTTTTACCTCTCTCCGGTTTTTCCTCGATTACTTTATTCTCTTACGTCCTACGGAAAAAACATATCGATACTTTTTTGTAGATCGTAAAATTTTATACAATGAAGAAACATGTTTGTATGTGAATTCGCTACCGAGATATGGCACGTCAAAAAAAAGGTCATGTTTCAAAATTTGCTAAGAAATGACAAAAAATGCAAAATTACAGCTTATTTCATCTGTTATACCCGAATTATGATGAAATGTTGTAGTAATTATGGTTCTTAGTTGAAGTCACCAACTTTGGACATCCCACTCCTCCTTCCCCCACCAAACCCCAATTCTCAAAAGCTAACTTTCTGATGAAAGCCAACCATACCTATTCACATCATTTTGATATTGATATCAGTTTCTTTTCGGATCGATATCCCCCCGTTCCCCTACATAACTATCCCAGGACAGAAAAAAAAAAGACATAGTCCTTTCGTGAAAAAAATTAATGTAATTAACAATATTAAGTTATTCTCAAGGCATATATTATATTGAAGAATAAAGATATTTTAGCTAATCATAGTGGGTAGGTACTCATTTGTACTCATTACATTTCCTGCCGAGATTTCTTAGCCGCTGGTTCTGCTCGTAACAGCTCGTCGTCCTCCTGAGCGATAAGGCTGTCAATGATATCGCTGTCATCGTTTTCGTCCAATATTTCTGGTGAGTCTTCCTCGATCAAATCAGTTGCGGAGGCGTTTTCGCAGGAGCGGCCTGTGCAGTATGCACATTGCTGAGCATCGGGGACCTGCTTTCTTGCAGCCGCAAGCTCCGCTGCTACAGCCTTTGCTGCACTTTCAGGAAACAATATGGAGGATGTCATCCGGTGCAGCATTTCTGGTTGAGGGGATTGTTGGTACCCCTCGTGTGGTTAGGCTCCAGCCCCATACTGATGGGAGGAGATCATTGCCCAACCATGCTTGTACTTGCTGGTAAGTGCAGAGGGAGTGATACTTGGCAGCGTCCCTTGTTGGTGGTAGGCGGGCTAGTTGTAATTAAGCCTTCGTCACTGATCGTGTGAATAATTGGTACCTTAGGTCGTCGAGATTGTCTCTGTCAATGTTGCCTCCATAAACTGCAACCAGGAACTTTTCTCCAGCGTCGCTGATCTGCTGAGGAGTAGCGTTTGATGTGAGAAACGGGGCCACTACTGCAGAGAGGGAGGTATTCTTCATGTAGGTACTGCAAATTTTCTTCTTCCCCAATCCAAACGGTGCTGAAGTGTTATCACAACCACTCAATGCGTGAAGGAAAAGTATGTCCTTGGAAGGAAAGGAACAGGAACTTGGCGAGTAGAAGGTAGAGGTTTTTTGTGGACGTAGCTAATGCTGTCAACAGAATTAGTATGTCCACATCTTCAGCAGTAATTATGACGCTGTCGAATTCGCTGGCCTTGGATATGGCTGTGTTGACGATCATCACGTCGGCGTCCTCATATGCCTGCTTCACTTCGATGCTAGCATCTGTCATTCGTGTCATCAACATCGAAATGAATGCGCTCTTATTATGATCGTTTGCCAAGAACTTTTTCTGTGCTATGTTCACCATGGTAGATGAGGAGAACACGACTTTGCTTGCTGATTGTAATGAAGAACGGCGAGCTCGTTCTGCAGCTTTGGTGCTTTGATTGCCTGTATTAGTGGGGTATCCATCAAATACAACAATCACATTGCTCCCAAAGTGTCTCTGCACGTAGATGATGTACGTAGAGCATAGCATCTCGAATGTGGTTGTTGGAGTTTTGTTCTACACCACTTTATATAGCAGGTATCCTCCATCAATCACGTTACATTTTCTGTTGCCAAAGTTGACTTAGTCTATATGAGTGAAGAGTGGGAACATTGGAGATTTCGTTCCCTTGCGCATTCCCTCCTCACTAAAGAGTGACATAGGGAAGGGTGCGAGTTCAAACTTGAATAGTTCTTTCAGATCTTCTTCAGATTTTTTGGCAATGCAGACACGCTGGAAGAGAGTGAGAGGATCGACAGTGAATTTTTTACCAGCAATTTTCAACCAGCAAGAAACGGAAGCGAGAGTCACGACCTTATCCTTACGTTTCAGTTCTTCAAAATTTCTTCCCACCACTTTCTTCATGCATGATATGCCTATTTGTCGCGCTAAGTGATGTTCTGTGAACCATGCGCGAAGTTTCCCAATGTTCATGTTGTCTCTCACTACTCTGGTTGGTCTCATGTCCACATGCTGAGCGAACATCAGCGAACGATTCTATTTGTTCACAAATGCTTTGAAGGCACAACATTCCCAATGTTCATCTAGCAAGCACAGAATCGCTTACACCGCGTCCACGACTGAGTCCTCCATAGCTCTTCATAGCCCGCATGAGTACCTGCTCAATACTCATGTCTGACCAGTTGCCCGACCAAAATTTTTCCGATAGACGAATGGTGAAGTAGCCATCTGTGGTAAACCTCACATATTCGTGAGGATCCATCCTGTCCTGTAGGGTGACCATATATTGGTAATAGAGATGAGCACTTTTGGCATAATTCAGGTGTCCAGCAGCGTGAAAGTACGGTATCATTTCCTTGACGCAATCTAGATGGAGTTTCCAATCACCCATTTTTTCAGCTTTTATGAAGTTCTTCAGCAGCGTACACATTCGAAAATATTGGATCCATAGAGCAGCCGTTGGCCCTCTTTTTTCAATAGTGGACAGCATCTCTAAAAATCGCTCAGTCACAGCATGGAAGTCGGGATCATCAGCTGCCCTCAAGATAATGGACCTATTAATACAATAGAAGCAGAAAAACACATGATATGCCACACTCTACGCAATAGTGAATTACACTATAAAAAAAGATAACGTTTTAATTGTAAGAAATGATTTTATCTGCATACAAGATGCATGTTGAATCACTTCACGAACCTATTTATTTATTTCATGATGACTACAACCCACTTCAAAACTGTTCCGAATTGAGAAAGATTCAAACGCCATATTTACGCGGGGTAACGACGTCACTTGTATTTTACTACAAACTTTTTTTTGCGTGCTTTATGCACTGGAAATTAGGGAGACTTCGACGTCACTTGTATTTGTCCAATTATATACCGGTAATATTTGGCACGAATTTGAATTCATCTCTAAACTGTTTGTTTTCTGGATCAAACATAATCGGAAAAAAAAAATTGAAAAATTGCTTTTACCCAGTTTGACTTGATAATTAAAAAAAAATATATATATAAAAATTACCAATGTAATTCCCTATTACCTATAAACAATTTCAAATCGTTAGCTAAGAGTGTTAACCTTCTTCTATCCTTCCTTCAATTCTCTAGATTTAAAAGGATTTTCAAACAAAAAACACAATTTCGCAGTATTAACTAGTTAGTTATACTGCGTTAATACTGCGTACAGAGGCCGCAAATAGAAGATTTTTGTGGGGACAAAAAATTAGCATGTTTTGGTTTTTCAATGGAGCTAGCAGTTTTTCGAATATATAACGCAGTACCTACCTAGTCATAATCTAATGAATTGATCAAAAATTTTGATTTTGGTCTCATCCAACGAAATGATATTTTATAATTTACATTATACCATTAGTCTTGAATTTACGAATGTATTTATCTCATCTAGAATTATGTTGAAAATAGGAGTTTTTGTTCATTTCACTGAAAATATAGAATGTTTTTCATTATTCACCTAGAGAGAGAAATATTACTTCTCATTAAAAAAAATTGTGAATAATAGTGATTTTTCAGGACAGCAGTAGAAAAAGAATATTTACTGGGTCAAGTGAATAACATTTAGCAGAAGTTCTTCCTATAGACTCATCTTCATCCTTTTCATCCACACAAATAGATGTCTTAAAAAAACCTTGGTATATCTTTATTCATGCCCATTGCCAATAATTGTGAAACATCATTGATCTCTCCCTCTTATGGCTTAAGTATATCTACCAGCAAAGTGAAAAATAATCATGAAACATTTCAGCTCTATGACATGCCTGAAGAATTTCCGTGGGCAGGTCAAATAACATTCGAATACATGAATTAGCGGCAATTACAACATGAATGAAAAAAAAAACATTAAAACATGTGAATAGACCATTATTCAAACCAGAGGCCTTTCGGGTTTTAGTGTGTGTGTGGTGTGCTAATCAGTTCACCATCGGGCCATCAGTTGAAATTTCTAATCCAGCCTTCTACGTTACTATTCGATGATAATATACATGGGTTGATGACGAATAAGTAAAAAATGCATACATATATTGGAAAACTCACTTAGCGTTTCAGCCATATGCTATCGTTATTGATTGGTCTTAATGCATAGTATTTGCTCACCTCGGCATTTTGAACAGTCATAAAATATACATACAGGGCTATTCAAATTCGAGTCTACGCATTGGGATCTTGGTAACGGTGAAAGATAAAGGGGTGACAAAATAGGGGCAAAGATATTTCAGAGGTCAATTATGTGGAATGACACAATATGATCTAGCTTGTTTAGTTCTAGAAATATACAGGAAAACTCAAAATTTTAAAAACTCTTATTTTGCCTTAATTTTTGGTACTTTGCCTTTGGTACTTCGCCTAAGCAACTTCTTGTAGACTATTCAAATATGTGAATAAAATAAAATCTTAGAGTCATAATAGACGCCAAGCTGACCTGATAAGAAAAGATCGCTTATCGCACCAAGAAGGCCACATAAGAACGTGGGTTCTGACACCCAAGACACACTGGATATATACGGCAATTATTCGCCCAACCATGACGTACGGAGCCATTGTGTGGTGGCCAGGTACGCTGAAGCGTAAGGCCAGAAATGATCTAGAAAAAGTTCAAAGGCTTTCCTGCTTAGGAATGACAGGTGCCATGCGAACAGTACCGACTAGAGCTCTGGAAGTTCTACTAGGATTGCCACCTATGCCCCGGTACATAGAACATGATGCCATGCGTACCGCTTACAGACTCAAAGTCGCAAGCCAATGGGTCGGAGTAAAAATAGACCACGGACATTTCCTCATCTAGAATAACGCACAGGACAGCTGTCTTATCTTACTGATGGAAAGTGACAACACCCTGCCACTTCTGAATTTCAGAAAAGGCCCAAAAATTGTCATTCCCAGGATGGAAGAATGGAATGATGTAGCATCGAGCGTGCCCCCTGCCGACAGCATAGTCTGGTACAAAGACGGCTCGTGGTCAGGAGGTATGTCCGGAACAGGGGTATATAAGAGAGGACTACGGAAAGAAATCTCCACTTTTTATTTCCAAATACGGACCTATTTTTTTATAATTTTTTTTCAAATGCTCAATCATCGGTAGTTGCGTATGTTCGAATCACAGCGCGGTCACTGGTCCCGGCATGGCATCACACGTTAAACGGTATGGAAGGGCTAGGTCTTCCATAGCTCGTACAAGTCTCTCGAAGACTTCTGAGAGTTGCTCGCATAGGTGCAGCCAATTGACGGAAATAACAATTTCGCCGCCTGTAGATCTGGCAAAAATCTTTTTCTCAACGATATTCCCTTCATCAAAGCTTTGGGACTTTTGTCCCAATTAGTAATTTTTCGAAGCGCACAACCCCAATAACCAAAATATACCATCGGGTGGCCGGTGGCTCGGCGGTCTAATGCACAGACCATTCGAAACTCCAGCATAGCGATAGTCGATTCGAGCCCGATGTAGGTACAAGAGATCTTTTCTCAAATACTTCATACTGGATCGATAGACGACCGCATGCCTTGTTGAAAAGCAAGTGTATTGCGAGTTGTCTAGATGCCAATCTCGGCTGGTGCTAGCTTGGAGTGCACACCGACCACCCGAGGTGGTGCTGTAGGATTTCCGGGTTTCCCTAAACAGCTGAAAAGTTAATACGCCACCAAAAATCAGTAAGTAGCCCCGGAACGCCACGGCAAATAATAATAATAATAGCCGTCCTCTACCCGCACAGGCTTTGCCTTTGGGTACACTCAATGAGTGTTTATGGGGGAGTATTATTATTATTATTAATATTTCCTATCTTGTTTTCATGGATTTCATGATATTCTTTGTTGAGAGGTTGTTCTTGGTGTCAACTTTAGTTTTTATTGAAGAAAACGAAAAGAAGTCGCAAGTGCATTTCAAACCTGTCAATTCCACGTGTGTACTCTACATCAGGTTGTCATGATTATTTCGGTACAAAATGTTTACTGGAGAATGTATTTTTCAGGTAACTTGAATGACAATTCATCAGTAATATTACAGATCATTCACATTTGTAGCTATCTGATGATGAAAATATTCAAAATATTGGAAATATAATGTTACAAGTCAGCAAATGCATACCTTTCCTCTTTCTTCACATGGGATATCATTACCTACAGTCCTATAACTTTTCCTTCGAGTTTTTCCTTTTAGCTCATTGAAAACAGTCCACCTATTTTTATCTTCATTTTCCGATTCTATTTTGATAATACTTTATATAATAATACTCCCTCATAAACACTCATAAAGTGTACCCAAAGGCATGGCCTGTGCGGGTAGAGGACGGCTATTATTATTATTTGCCGTGGCGCTCCGGGGCGACTTACTGATGTTTTAGGTGGTGTATTCACTTTTCAGCTGTAGGAAAACCCGGAAAATCTACAGCACCACCCCGGTTGGTCGGTGCGCACTTCAAGCTAGCGTCAGATGTCGGGATTGGCATCTAGGCAACTCACATAACACTTGATTCACAACAAGGCATGTGGCCACCTGAAGTGAGCCGTGTACTTGAGAAAAAAGATTCCGTACCGGAGCCTCAAACGTCTGTCTGATGCGAGCTAGAAGTTCCACTGCTAGAGACCTAAGCCACTGAGCCACCGACCGACTTTATTTAAACAACATTGTTTGTCGTTTTATTTTCTGTTAAGTTGCATTCTCCAAATTCAATACTAAAATTTGTCTTCAGCTGCTGATAGTTTTGTGAGATTTCCACTTCATATCAAAATGTTGGTTCTAGGAATGATAGTGTCAGGGGCATAAATAATACCCTCGCAACCCCAGCGGCGCGGGAGGGCACAAGCTTGACAGGGGCGCAAGGAAACTTGTATATAATCATTGATCAGTTTATAAATTTGAGTTTATTAACAATGTATGGGTTAGGAGGTAGGGGCGCAAGCAGGTTCCTGCCGGGGGGCTCGCTGAAAGTTAGCTACGCCACTATAATAGTGTAATGTTTCTTAACTAGTTCAAATTCAAATTTTTTCATGGTGGATTCGAAATACTAGCAACTACATAATTAGTTGTTTGTTTGTCTTTTACTTCTTCATTCGAATAGAATAGAATAGAATATTTATTCGTTCTTTATGATCAAATACATATTATAGGATAGGTCACAATGGTCAGGTGGACCGATATATCTTGCAAATATAAGAAATTCGTAGGCTGTTATTAAACATTACTTATATTTGGAAATATATGACGATTTCATATTTATTCTCAAACGAGGTTGAAAATGCCGAGCAAGTTTGAATTGCAATCGTACATGTAGGTATGATTGAGATTGACAAGATGTCTCATTCTTATCGTAGGGTTTACTATAATATTCGTCTGTTTAATTCATGCATTGACACAAAGAATGGCATATTATCCAATTTATCTGTATCTGAAAATTGATACCTTTTCTATAGTAATCTGGAATGAAGAAAGAGACAAACAGTTATGAGAACATTTTTTCCTACAAAAAACTGATCATCAAATTTTCTCATTTCAATAATCACTACAACTAAGCTATTTTTTATGTTTGACCCCCAGTTGGGAAAAAACCTTCCTAATAGAATCTCAACGTCTTCTTAACACTCTGTCCCATCAGCATCAAAATGGATGGTATCAGTAAGTCATACAATTCAATTTGCATTCGATATGTTTTTATACCATCTCATGATACATCCTTGTAAATTATGAGAGGTCCGTCTTATACAAAGTATTCTCAGTTCAACCCCTTAAGATATATCACCCCTGACAGAACAGAAGTTAAATTGAGTTTAACATTTTTCCTCAAATCCGATTTTCTGTAGAATCTTCAAATTTGGGAAGTTACATACAAGAAATTATTTTGCAGTATCACGATTATGTTATTAAGGAGGTGAAATTTACATCAATTATAATGTTAGAACTTTTAAGGGTTGAATTTCATAAATTATGTTATTCATAATTCCTGTTAATAGTTAAAAGTTTTCGAACAAAAAACGAATGAAATTTGGGGTTTGTTCTATAACAAAGTCATTAGTGCAACTCCTTGAGATACCAAACATATACAGGATGTTTCATAATTGAATGTTGATCCTGAAGGGCGACAAAAAAATTCTTCATACGAACATACGTCTACAACCGCTTTGTTTCTGGGATGTTGAAATTTTACAAAAAAAATCAGTTATTCTCAAATGTCTGTAAAATGGTTATGTATTTTTTTCAATTTTGGCACATACAAAGTACATATAAAAGTGCATTCTTTTCCAAATGAAGGTTTTTTTTTATTTATCGTCAGTGGCGTTCCTGTTAACATGTTCAGCAATATTTTTAAGTAGGAAATGGTTATGTTACTTTTTTTTAATATTAAAAATTATTATAAATTAATATCATTTTCGTAATTTTTCATAAAAATGGCTTCAAGACTTCCTTTCGTCCTGCAGACTGTTTTCGATATAAAAAATTGTTGTATCATTATTTTGATAAAAAAATCCATTACCCTGTACCACATAAATAAAGCAGTTGCGGATCTAGGTATGTCAATTTTAAAACATTTTTCTCATAATCACCCTTTAGGATCAGCATTCAATTATGAAACACTCTGTATATGACTAGTATCTCAAGGAGTCGGACTGATGATTTTGGTCGTGATTTTGTTTGTTATTATAGACCCCACATAATTTAAAGCGAGGAATCTTCTCCTGAACTCCATCGCATGAATTCAGTAACCATGTATGTTTTGTGTGTGGTATCTTAAGTTGCAAGTCTTCTCTTGCTCATATAAGAACAACCGAGAGAACAACCAACAAGGGATTTCAGCTATATGGCGGACAGTTTAGAGCTACTGTTGGTACCTACTCATGCCAACACGTGGGAGTTCACAATGAAAAGGGGTGTACTTTGTCCCATTGAGGTTGACTGTTGACTACGCAAACAAAAATTGTAGCTTACAGCGTCCGCTGAGACATATGTTGTCCTTCTAAAGATATAATAATGACGTTAAATTTTTGTTTGAAATTTTTAGTGAGTACTGCATTTCTTTCATGAATGCTTTATCTGGCCGACAGAGTTCTTAATAATTCTTGCTCTCTCAATGTTATTTTATTCATTAAAAACCAGCACTTGTAAAAACCAGATTTAATGTGGGAGTGTGTGCAATATTGTATCTGTGAGGTAAGTACAAATTAAATAAAACTACTTCTCTCGAAGGTTGTACGGACTTCAAGTGAAAACATTGTCTTAGTGTAGTCGTTTTTGCGTTATTCGTAAATATTTCAGAATGCTACAGAACTCAATTTGCTGAATTCAGACCGTTTGGAGGCAGTAAATACAAAATGTTATATGTTATATGTCATTCAAGTAAGCATGAGTGTCACAATTTACAATAGGCCATGGGCCGCGGTGGAGGGCCTGGTTACAGGCCCACTCATATTTAAACCTGTTTGTGAATCCAAGCATGAGAGAAATATACGAAAGCAACCGAATAGCTGATATTCGTGCCTAAGATTGATACGAAGGTAGGATTGGTAGAAATGCGCAAATACAGTTGAATTATTGGTCTCTTCAACGAATTTACTATTTCCAATTATAACCAAAGTCAATAGGGCACAATTAACTTTGGGTATTTTTTCAAAATATTCGTTTTCAAACTCGCATACAATATACCGTAAAGTATAAACTGATTATTACATTTTAATGCGACAAAAAAGTATTTCAATAATTTCGAACCTAGTTCGAATTCAAAAATATGGTGTCAATACATTTTTCATTATTGGATAACGTTTTACCTTTCGTTGCTGCGCTGACCCGGTCTAGATTATTGAGTGTAACAGGAACTGGAGAGATAATAAGGACGACATCAACATCTTTTTTTGCCTGGGGTTCTCGTCCTATGAATATTGCGGTGTATTTAATTCTTACTGGCTGTCTGCACTTCACACCTTCACCTTCCTTTAAAGATTTCAATATCCACACTTCTCTATTGCGTAGCAGCCCCAGAGAGTTTTTGAAATACCTCTTCACGATAACACTGAATTTCACGGTATTATTATTAATAACGATAAGATCACTGGTTACCTTTCCGGTGAAAACTACCGTAGCACTCGTGATTTTTTCGGAAAAGTGGTCATTATTTCTTATTATTGGCTCATCAAACTTGCATCTGGGCAAGTAACCACGGTATGATAAAATTTGTCGTCGAGAAATTGTTGTTTTCGTAACGACTGTAGAAAATCCAAAAACGATAACAAAGGTAAGGAAAATCTTCGACATATCGGTAACACGTGGGTAGATCCTTACTGCGAGCACGGTCATGAGAGTAGAGAACGAACAAGCGCGGGTAAAGCCGCGGCATAACTGTTGAATCTAGCGTACTATACAAGCAGGGTACCGTCCTACCAAGGATAGGTTAGTACCTCTTAGGATTTCTATCAGATTGATGCTGATTGGTCTTCCGGACCACTCCGGACCACTTCCCACGCATGCAACAAAACTGAACTTCTATGAGAGTGAAAATTTATGTGGCGAGATATGTGAGTTTTCTAAACGCTACGCCACGCCGCGCCGGGCCTCTGCAAGATGCATTTTTGTATGCAATTCAAACCCACATTCGTTGTTTCAACTGGAACGAATGATTTTTTTATAGAAAAATAGATAATTAATTGAAATTCAATGATATTTGTGTGCCATGTCCGATAGTCAAGAGTCATAGATCTTCGGTATATTTATTTATTTATTTATTTATTTCACCAGGAAAATATATACAGTGTCACACATAAGTTCTCGACATATGGAAGTTTTTTTATTAATAGATATAAAGAAAATTTGACTTCGCAGTTAGTTTGTGCTTGAAAAATTAGTAAAATACAGCATCTTTCCTTTTTTCATGTGCTACTCTAATTTTTCCGAAAATCCTCAAAAATTCAGTTATTTTTGGAAATTTCGAAAAATACTAACGAAAAAAAAAAAGTTGCTTAGTTTCCAATATTATACATGTGCTCCAAATTTGGACTCTCTACTGTCACTTCGACTTTTTTTCATTTTTTTTTATTTTTCGCATCTTTTGCTCTATCGATTCGAACGAAACATGATTCAAATTTCATAATTTTGATGAATATGAGACTTCAATGTCATATCTTGCCCAGAAAATACCCACATTGGCCTGTTACCAGAAAATTTAAAAAATGCACCTCCAGAAATTCGTCTTTGTTGTTGCAAAATTCATCTAGCTTTTTTATTTCATTGTTAAACTGATGTGGATTTTCAATGTATGGACGTTAATTTGTCAGTAATCGAATAAACGAATTTCTCTTAATTCTTATTACACTCGTATTTCTTTTTTTGATAGATTTTTATCCAGTTTAATTATTTTTCTGACCAATAATTCAGTTACAAACACCCGAAATATCATACTTTTCTGTAAACTAAACAATGACCTACCTACAGTTTCATAACTATTCAAAAGACTTTCATTCTAGCGATTTGTACTAGTCATGACATAATATTTCGAGATTTTAAACAATACTGATCAAATCGAAATAAAATTTTCACTTATAGTAGGCTTTTGAAACAAATTTTTTGTTTTGGTAAATGTCAAATTATTGCGTTTAATAAATCGAGTTGTTTTATGTACAGATTTTCTTACATTTATAATTCACAAAAAGTTATCCATAAAAGACAAAGTGGAAATCGTTCTTTTATGTGGTGAGAATGTGCCATATCGAGATGTTGCTTGTATTTTCAATCACCGGCATCCAGAAAGAAATATTCACTTTAGTACCGTGGGAAGGATATTGAAAACATTCAATGAAACTGGCTCTGTGGACAATCGTTTCAAGAAACCACATAATCCAATAAAGTATAATGAAGAAGAACAACTCAATGTATGTTTGAGCGTTGTTGAAAACGGAAAAACTAATATTAGCAGTATTAGTGGAAATACAGGGGTACGCAGAGAAACTGTGAGAAGAATTTTGCACAAAAATAATTTCCATCCATATAAGCCAAAGTTCATACATACTCTCAAAGAAAGAGATTTCGATATTCGAGTAGGATTTTCATGGGCCGTGATGGTCAAGATGGTAGAGCGCTTGTCTCTTAACCTAAGGGTCATGGGTTCGATTCCCATCATGGTCATCGGTCTAGTGCATGGCATCACACGTTAAAAGGTAAGGGCTGCGTCTTCCCTAGCTCGGACAAGTCTTTCGAAGACTTTTGAGGGCTGTACTCTTGAGGGTGTGCAGCTGGTTGACGGAAATAACAATTTTAACAATTTTAACAATTTTGGTTCCAAGGTGAGAAAGAAAATGATATCGCATTTCCCTACAGGATTTTATGGACTGACGAAGCAACTTTCACGTCGAACGGAACAGTTAGTTCTCAAAATTGTCGATGGTGGTCCAACAATAATCCAAATTTTGTAATAGGATGCCGTGACCAATATTCATTCAAGACAAATGTGTGTTGTGGTTTATTACATAACCAAATGATTGGACCATATTTTTTTGGAGAAAACTTGAACGCAGACATGTACACAAATTTCATTATGAATCAGTTGTCTGAAGTTTTGGATAATCTGCCTATAAGTGTCAGACGAAATTTGTGCTATCAGCTTGACGGGGCACCGATCCACCAAACGGTAGCAGTGACACAGTGTCTCGGTCAGATGTTTAGGGGCAAGTGATTGGGAAGATTATTGGCCACCAAGATCACCGGAATTATCTCCAATGGACTTCTTTCTATGGGGTCATCTGAAACAAAAAGTGTATAAATACAGACCATTTGCAAACAAAGAACATTTAGAGAATACCATTCGGAAGTGTTGTGCTAACATAAATCCCCCATTTATTAAAAATGCCACAAAGTCTGTAAATGAAAGGACTATAATTTATATAGAACGGGAAGGGTGGCATACAGAATAAGATTATTTTAGTTAAATGTTCTTTTTACATCTAATGGTGGATATAAAGAATATAAGATTTATGAAATTAATTCAAAAATCGAAAAATTATTCATGTTTAGTACAAATCGCTAGAACGAAAGTCTTTTGAATAGTTATGAAACTGTAGGTCGTTTAGTTTAGAGAAAAGAATGATATTTCGAGTTGGTTTGTAACTGAATTATTGGTCAGAAGAATAATCTAACCGGATAAAAATCTATTAAAAAAAGAAATACGAGTGTAATAAGAATGAAGAGAAATTCGTTTATTCGATTACTGACATACCGGGTGGCTACGGAAGTATTGCCTACGGAATATCTCAATTATAGTATGAAGTAGGTTTGTGAAATTTGGAGCGTCGATATAATGACATAAGAGCTAGAATTTAAGCATATTGACATGTCGAAGTTAACTTCCGGTCTGACCGGAAGTAACATCAACTTTCTTATTTTAAATGGAAACCCTTTTTTTTTCTTTTCGCTTTATTCAGCATTCAATTCCCTTTCTAATGACATATCACAAGTTGATATCTAACCAGAAACTAGATCAGAAAAAAATTATTATTGAAATTCACCGAGTAGGCCGTGGAAGCAAAATGATAGCCAAAAATTGAAAAGTTGGCTATGGAAACCATACGTCACTTGATAACAGTTGCTACTACTGTAATATTTTATTTTCATTCGTCGGCGTTATAAAAAGCCGCCAAAAAAAATATTGGAAAGATTGTGAAAAAAACAATACTCTGTAGGTCCATAACTTAAATAGGAACATACAACTTTTTCTTGCCTGTACTATTCAGCATAACCATTCCTTTCTAATGATATAATAGAAAGTAATTTTTTGAAATGAAATACCAAACAATCCAGTTATTATTATTCAAATAACAAAAAAACAGATTAATCGAAAAAAAAAATTCAAATTGATAGGATTAGAGATAAAATAAATTCAAAACAAATGTTCGAAATGCATTCCCTCAGCGTCAATACATTTATTGACTCTGGTGATATTTTCATGTAAAACGTTTCTCAACATTTGGGGCGTGATATCTTGGAAAGCTCTACGAATTTTTACTTCTAGCTCATGTAGAGTTGTAGGCTGTGTGGAATACACCCTATTTTTAAGATGCCCCCATAGAAAAAAGTCGCACGGAGTAAGATCAGGTGACCTTGGTGGCCACCTGACTGGACCATGGGTTGTTATAAGTCTCTCTTGAAAGCGATTTTGAAGATAATTTCTCGCTATTCTTGAATTATGCTGAGGGGCGCCATCTTGTGAATTTCAATAATAATTTTTTTCTGATCTAGTTTCTGGTTAGATACCAACTTGTGATATGTCATTAGAAAGGGAATTGAATGCTGAATAAAGCGAAAAGATAAAAAAATAGGGTTTCTATTTAAAATAAGAAAGTTGATGTTACTTCCGGTCAGACCAGAAGTTAACTTCGACATGTCAATATGCTCAAATTCTAGCTCTTATGTCATTATATCGACGCTCCAAATTTCACAAACCTACTTCATACAATAACTGAGATATTCCGTAGGCAATACTTCAGTAGCCACCCGGTATAAACGTCCATACATTGAAAATCCACATCAGTTTACCAATAAAATGAAAAAACTAGATGAACTTTGCAACAACAAAGACGAATTTCTGGAGGTGCAATTTTTTTATTTTCTGGAATCAGGCCAATGTGGGTATTTTCTGGGCAAGATATGACATTGAAGTCTCATATTCATCAAAATTATGAAATTTGAATCATGTTTCGTTCGAATCGATAGAGCAAAAGATTCGAAAAATTTAAAAAAATGGAAAAAAGTCGGAGTGACAGTAGAAAGTCAAAATTTGGAGCAAATGTATTAACTTGGGAACTGAGCAACTTTTTTTTGTCATTTTTCGAAATTTAAAAAAAAAAATGATTTTTTGAGGATTTTCGAAAAAAATGTCAAATCTGACAGGTTTACATTAGAAAAAAGGGAAAGATATGCTGTATTTTACTCATTTTTCAAGAACAAACTAACTGCGAAGTCAAATTTTCTCTATATCTATTAATAAAAAAACTTCCATATGTCGCGAACTTTATGTGTGACACTGTATATCAATATAATAAATCATTTATTTATTCATAGGCTTATTTACATTTTCAAAGTCAATGCAATGAATAGGTTCAATAAAAAAATTGTTGAAATTAGAAGTAACATACATAAACTGTTGGGGCGCTCGTGACCTTGTCACAGGTAAACATATACAGGTCTTATATACAGTGAGTTTCAAAAATTTTGCACCATATTGGAAACTTTTTTAATATCCATTTTTCAGAAATTGCTATTCCTGAATTGCGAGAAACTTGGGATTCTGTTGTCAAAATTCTCAATATCCGTACGGTGTGCAGGGGAGAGCAAAAAATTAAAATTCTGATCAATAGTAAACTACCCTTATTTTCGACATTATTGAAAGAAAAAGTTTAGTTATAAAAATTGTTGAAATTTTACATCAATAATCAGATTTGAAAGCACAGCTACTTACGCAACAAATTTAATTTTTTTTTATGGTTCTAGCCTCATAGAGAGTACTAGTATTTCATATACCGGGTGTCCCAGGGCTTTTAGGCCAGCAGGTATTTCAGTTATTTGTGGGAAAAAAATTAAAAAAATATTTGTGCTAGGAGACCATAATTTTTTCACGCACCATCGCAAAATCCACCCCCTGGCAAACAACCCCAGAAGTTACAGCCCTATTGATTTCTCATTGAACGATATATCATAGCTAGAATGGCATGCAGAAGTACGGTAAATAAAAAGACAAATGAAATATTAATATATCATAATATATGTTGTTATTGATAATTGAATTCGTTAGTGGATTCTATTAGTTCGACTGAAATAATTGTTCCACGTGGTAGAGACAAGAAAAAGTGGTTTCTATAGAAAAAGAGACACTTAAATGTAATGACTTATCATTCTGGATCACAAATTGCTATCATTCGTGATACCGTTAATAAACATCAAAATACCTTTTACCTTCACTCCCAACGAATACGTTGATATGCCAAAAAAATAAACGTACTGTAGAGGCTATAATAGCAACGCTTTCCTGATCGTCGACAACCAGGTCGCAATACTTTTTCTCATGTAGAAACTACAATGTGAATGGGATCATTTCCAGGGAAAAAACATCAAGTACATCCCACTCATTTGAGAACTGGGAAGAATTATATAAACGTTTTGGCTTAAGCCAAAGCACATCCTCATATTTCGGTTCGTGCATTGGTGGTGAAAATTGGAATCAGTAAGTCGTCTGTGCAAAGAATTCTTAAACAGTACAGGTATCATCCTTTCAAAATATATTTACACCAAGTTCTCAGACGTACAGATTTAAAAAGACGACTGGCATTTATTGCTCACATTCAAGTTTTAGTAAATGACAATTCCAATTTTCTCAATCAAATCTTGTGGAGTGACAAATCCCGCTTCTATAATAAGGGGTTAACCGACATAAAATACACTATTGGACATAGAACAACCCTTACTGGATAAGAGAAACTAATTTCCAAACGATGTGGGGAGTGAACGTGTGGTGTGCTTTACACAATGGACGTCTCATCGCCCCCCATTTTTTACAAGACACTTTGACTGCTCATCGATATCTAAATTTCTTAAAATTTATTCCTGCACTACTAGAAGATATTCCTATCCAGAAAAGACAACAGGTGTGGTAGCGACAAGATGGTGCTACCTCACATAACCATCATGTAGTTACTACTTTCCTCAATAATACCTTTCAATACCGTTTAGAGCTATTAATCAATACTTCATTTGTCTTTTTATTTTTTGTACTTCTGCATGCCATTCTAGCTACTATGATATATCATTGAATGATAAATGAAAAGGACTGTAGAACAAAAACAAACGTGAGGGTGCAATTTGAAAAACTAAAGAAAAACAAAACAAAAAAACTGAGAAATTCCCGAATTCTTATGGGACCACCGAGCCCATACAAAAAATAACTCTTTCCAGAAATCAATGGTTTTTGCAAAAAAACGATACTACGATCGTGAAATTTGTACCTCATTGTCCCCTACATATTATATTTGCATTGAATTAAGATTTGAAGAGTTTGATATCTTCACTAACATGCTTCATAAATATGTGCCTACATACCTTTCCTGCGCGGGTGGGCCAAAAAATAGTAGAATTTCTTTCTTAAAAACATTAAATGAAAAAACCGTTGATACGTAAAACCAATAAAATGGAAAATTGGTCATTTATTAGAATAACTTTTCATAAGACTTAAATATAGCAGAATGAAATGTATATAACTGATTTATAATCCGAAAAGAAATTCATCTAATGCGTTTGTATGAATTATTTTTCATAGATCTGAATTAGTTAAGGAACGATAGTGACTGAAATGATAAAACTAAGTAATCGCAAATATCAATCAACTAAGCTATTCATATCATAAAACCGTCGAACTAAAAAACTAACGAAACATCATTTAATATTATCTAAAAACGTGAAACCAACAAATTATCCGAAAAAAAATGTAGTATCGTGAAATTTATGAAAACGTAATGTGTTATCGAAATCCAGCAGAAATTTTAGCGAATAATATACCAGTCTGATAGAAACTTGCTCTATTAGGTCTTAGATGGCGCTAACTTCTAGTTGAACAAATCAAATCGTCTGGTTCGGACTCTTAGTGATCGTTCATTTGTTTGTTCGGTTTTTTCCTTCCTCGATTCACTCTAGCATTCAATTGCTGGGTGGTGATTTTCAAGAATATCGAAGAAAACAGCCAAGATGTCTGCAAAATACTATCTTCCATAAGGACGCTTTCGGAGGATGTAGAGTGTCAATCCACAAATCATTTGGAGGCGGAATCAATCATATTATTTTCGTGATACCTAATACTGCTGATAAAATTCAATGTGAGCCTTAGTATTTTAGTAATATCAGGTGGTGAGACAGAAATGAGGAGGAAGTTAATGGGGACATGATAATTTATTTGAGTATATTAACCGCACGCTACACTGAAAAAAATTTGGATCGTAATATTGACGAACACTGTTGGTAAACTGTTTTTTCGTTGACTCAACAAATAATTCGTTGATATTACAACAAAAACGTTAAATCATTTTTGTTAACTAACGTAGTAGTTCGTTAATAAGACGTATAACTATTCATTAATTTTTGAATGTATTATTTACCATGATTAATGAATACGTTCATTGTAAAGACGTATTTGTTTCGTCAATTAACGAAATATTTCGTAAAAATGACATAGTACGTGCGTTGATTTTTAAATTGCAACCTAACGAACGATATACGTTCAGACAACAAACAGTACGTTGGTAAGTACGAATAAATATATTTCATTGGTTAACAACTTTATTCGTTAATACAACGTATATCGAATCTGTTCAATTAGTTTCAAAAATATAACGAGCTTTTTCGTTGTATTAACGTATTGTACGTAGCTTTACGAACCGCGTTCGTTGTTTTAACTACCAGATTCGTTGGGATAACGTAAGTATGTTGTTTTGCAAACAATTGGGAGGGGTAGAATGACCTAACGTGTGCAAGCTTGCGTTTTCCTAGATCAGTTGATCTTTTATATTTCGTTTGTGTCCTTGTATGTAACTGCTAATAACCTATTAGTGAATTTTATGGAAAGGATTTAACATTGGTGAGTATATCAATTTGTTTTTCAAATTCTGATTTAGTGTAAGTAATGTTTATTTGTTGATTACAGGTTATATCTATTTAGAAGGAGTATTTTCTGTTTATGTTTAATAGTATATTAAATATTGGTAGCTATAAAAATGTTATGCTTTATTTGTAAAAAAACATTTAATTCATTAAAAATTCTTATTTTACATTTTAGGAGAACTCATGACTTACACACTAATTCATTATTTCGATGTTGTGAACACAATTGTGGACAAACTTTTCAGCACATTAGTAGTTTTAAAAAACATGTAAATAGAAAACATATATTTTGCATATCAGATGATAACTTTGAATTAAGAAAGACTCAGCAGAGTCAGAATCAGACACCCACATGCACATTTCATGACACAAACAATATTTCTGATGCTGGTAATTCTGTTGATCACAATACGGCTCAGCAGAATCAAGATCAGACACCTTCATGCTCATTTCATGACACAAACAATCTTTCTGATGCTTGTGAATCTGCTGATCACAATATTTCTTTTTCGTGTAATAATGAGGAACAACAAAAATTCGTTTTTAACCTTGAGAACTCACAAATGAAAATAAAAGAATTTGTTAAAATATTTATATTGACGCTTCATAATAAAAATAACTTTTCAAAGAAAGATGTATTCGAAATACAAGATTGTGTAGAAAAGTATATTATTGATCCACTATTAACCAGTTTTATGAATTTTGTTAATCATTATTTCAAACAATGTTAATGGTTATAATAACATTGTAAGTATGGTAGGTAGTAACAGAAACTTATTCAAAGATTGTTATACAGATCACCTATTATATAAATTCATGAAAAATTCAGATCTTATTGGTGATATTCAACAATTTACAATTAACAATCAAATAGCGGCAGTGCATCTAACGGGAAAGTTAATATATGATGAACAAATTATTAAGGGTATTGTAATGCCGTTAAAATTTCAATTCAGAAATATTCGAAAAAAAATTATCTACTAAACAGGACATTACAATACTTAGAAATTCTAAAAAAAAGACCAAAAATAACTAACTTTGTACAAGGTGAGTTATGGAAAAAGAAAATTGAATCATTTGGTGATAAAACAGTCTTGCCTTATTTTATTTATATTGACGATTTTGAAATAAATAATCCATTGGGCTCGCATTCATCTGTGCACTCGATTTGCAATGTTTATTACTCCTTTCCTTGCCTCCCAATACTGGAATCAAAATTAGATAACGTTTTTAATGGGGCAATTATAAAAAGTTCAGATGTAAAAACATGGGGAAATGAAAAATGTTTTCAGTTTTTAGTTAATGAGTTAAAAGATTTGGATGAAAATGGAATTGAAATCAAGCAAATTGGAACAAACTCCAGTTTGCGAGTTTATTTTGTTTTGGGCCTAGTAATAGCAGACAACTTAGGATTAAATTCTTTTCTAAACTTTAATACGTCCTTTTCAAGTAACTATTGCTGTAGAATGTGTAAGATTCATAAGGTAGGAAGCCACACATTGAGTATAGAAAAGAGGGAATTATTAAGAACAACTTTAAACTATGAATCTAATTTAAAACTAAATAGTCCTGGGACTACTGGAATAACTGGTAGCTGTTTACTCAATAATTTAAAATCATTTCACGTAGTTGAAAATTATTACGTAGATGTAATGCATGACATTTTTGAAGGTGTTTGCCACTACAATTTTTGTCATATGATATATTACTTTACCAAAACTATGAAGTATTTTAGTTAAGAAACATTAAATGTAAGAAAACAAAGTTTTGAATACGGACCTACCGAAATTAGTAATATATCAGGACCAATTGAAGAAAAACATCTTTTAAAAAAAAACTGAAAATGTCAGCACGAGAAATTATGACATTTACATTATATTTTCCACTTATGGTTGGAGACCTAATACCTGAAGATGATGAAGTTTGGAATCATCTTGTTAACTTCAGTGAAATAGTAGATATGTTGCTTTGTTTTGAAATTGACGAACATGACATAGTACTATTGGAAAGTAAAATTAAAATCCATAATTCTAAATATACTTCACTATTTAATGATACTTTAAAACCGAAATTCCACAATTTAGTCCACTATCCAAGAATTATTCGTCAATCAGGACCTTTAAGGAAACTGTGTGGTGTTTTAAATATGAGTCAAAACATAGGCAGTTTAAAGTGTTTGCTCACTGTATTACATCTCGAAGAAATATTTCTCTCACATTGTCTAAAAAATATGTATTGAAATTTGCATACCAGTTAATACAAAATAATGAATCTTTGACTAAATACAAACTAAATAAATCAAAGAGAATAAAAAGTGGTTTCTGCAATATAATTTACGATAAACTAGGAACTCACGATAAAAATTAAATAAAATGTTATTCTTCGATTGAGTATAATAGTATTTCTTATTCTAATAAAGATTATGTAGTTACCTTCAACAACGAATACCGTTTTTATAAAATAATGAATTTAATTATCTTAAAAAAGAGCATGTTTTACTTTTCTGTCAGAAGTTACTGCATGTTCAATATTGTTCACATTTTGTAGCTTATGAAATAAATGAATCTCTTTTAGGTGAATTTGTGATAATTTCAATTGACGATATCGTTGGTCCACCTCTTTCTTTAATTAAAACGGCTCGCGGAAATGTTATGTTGAGAGTAAAAGAGTACTTCTGAAATACTTCTTAATCTGTTATGTTCACAAATGACAAATAATGAAATTTTTGTTGTAATCTTGATAGCCCTAAAACCCACGCCTTGATTAACGCACCGTTGAGACTTCGTATATGTTTTTTATGTAGTTGGATAACTTTGTGAGACAATTCCCGGTTACGGGGCGTTTTTTTTGGACGACACCCTTCATTTTATGGCTTCAAACAGAAACATTATCCAAAAATGTTTGTTATTAAACAGTTCTAAAAAAATTTGCTGTAACAGGCTAAATTTTATGAGGTCAAAACTTTGCTTTGTTTGGGGAGTAATGACGTAATAAAATTCAACCCCTCACAGCTGTTTTTGTCAGAATTGTTTTATAAAAATATTAAAATCAAGTGGTAACCTTGTCCAACAAAAAAAGCCCTAAAGTCCAGGGTTGCCCCCCAAAAAACCGCCCTCTTATACGGGAATTCTCTAATAAAAAGATGTCCAGCACGAAATAAAAAACACATACCTATACGAAGTCTCAACAGGTGAGGTAATTAATTATTTTTTTAATAGGCCCAAGAAATATTATTTTTTTTTATTCTGACTTTTATTTCTAAGTTTTGTTAACAAATTGGTTAACAGATTTTTTAACAAATAATTCTTTAATATTTAGTTTTAAACACATTTTATTCAATATTGAAAATACAGAAAATTCTCCAGAAAAAACAAAAGAACAATGGAATCATCAGCTGATGAGCATTCTCAAAATACGAGGGTTAATGATCAACATTGTATGATTTATCCGATAATGACAACTTCGAACGAATATCACAAATTATCCTTTTCCCAACAATCAACAACGCCAAATGAACATTTCTATGAAATTAATTCCTCTCAGCCTATATATATGGACATTTCCAACGTAAGACCTGATGAATCATTTATTCCAAATCAATCTCTGATGCCAGGTTGTTCAAATGATATCATCAATGAAGCACATCCGGAACCAATTCTGGAAAATAATAGTATATCTGATTTAAAGTCGCTGTTATGTAGTTGGCACCAAGAAGAGCTTTTTGACCATTTGAAAGGTAATATTTACAAACATCTATTATTTTTTTTTATTGATACTTATTTACTTTCAATTTCAGCTGAAAAAATATTCGTTAATGTTTTAAAAATTATCAAACGCTATCAAATTGAAAGAGTGGAAAAGAATTTTGACCTAGGTACCCAAATTTTGTTTGAGTACAATTTGGAAGAATGGCACCAATCAATAGGTTTTCCTTTGTGTGAAACTAATTCGCAGCAACACTTTTTTAATCCAAGTATGTCTCCAGCTGCATCAACTTCATCCATAGGCGAATCAACTACATCAAACCCCTATTCCCGTTGCTCGAGTCCGGATGAAGGCAACACTATAACATTACCAATGTTCCTGAATCAACATCCAAAAGGACAAATGTTAGCAGAGTATTATACTAAATATTCAAAATTTAACGAAGAACAAAGAACATGCCTAATAAACAGCATTGCACAGTTTTTTGAAGAAAAAGACGTTGCCATGACCTTAGGATGCAGTTTTCGGCTAGAAAAGGAAATTTTGGAACGGTTTCCTAGTGAAAAACTGGTATGATTATTATAAATAAATGAGCTATTGAAAATGTTGAATATTTTTTAGTAAATTATTTTTGTGCCAAAAATTAATAGTTTGCTATTTTAGGAATAATATAGGACCGAAAAACGAGGGAAGCTTTATAATAAATATTGTAATTTAAAAAAAAAATTCAAGGCTATTACTCCGAAGACTACAAATCCCCAAAAAGCTGTCGGCCAAAACATTTATTCGAGATTGAATAATGATACAGGTACAAATATATTTTATAATAATTCAAAATGTGACTTACTTTTGAAAGATTCTTCTTCGCCATGTCAACAATTTTTTTATTCAGTTACAGAAACGGATGCAGAAAGTTGTCTCCGGAGTTTAAAATTTGACAACCTAACGGCAGAACAATTCGACAGTTGCTGGAAAGCCTGTAGTAAGTATAGGTTACTAGACATCAAAGATAACGCTAACTTGGCAGACCTATTTAAAAAATGGCCTATGTATACCACTCCAACAGGATTTCGATTGGTAAATTTTTAACACTTTAAGTAGATATATCCGAGTTACTTTCATAAATTGTAATTTTATAGATTGATATGGATTTCAATACTGGCTTTGAGAGGGGGAATGGCTTACTAGACAATTGGGAGCCATGTATTCCTAAAATTGTATCGTTCCTGAAATCCAACAATAATATTAAAGATAAATTAATAAAGGGTCTCCTGACCAATTTGAACGACTCTTATTCAGAAAGTGAGTAAAAATAACCAATTTTTTTGTTGAAGCATTTAATATTTTGATGTGGATATGTTTCTATAGAAACATTTTGTCAGTGATTAAAGGATGTCTATAAATTGATATTTATATTGCATTTTTATTTTAGATGGTCGAGATGCAACAATAATGTTTTGTCTTCACGGGTACTTCGTACCCACTGACAAAATGTATAAAAAGGATAAAGATGGCAAAAAAAGTTTAGTTAAATTTACATTAAAAGACTCCCAGGAGTCCTTTTTATTTTTAGGTAAAAATACTCAGGAAGTGGAGGACTACTTATCTTTTTTACAGCAGAAAGAAGAAAGCATCCAACCCTTTATAATATACATAGGAGAAAGCCTTGCAGAATTAAGAGAAATTTATTTATATTTTAACAACATAAAATACAAATTTTTAAACTTTTCGAGAGCAGTGGATATATGTTTAAAAACTTTTTTTGTTTTCAATTTGAAATTTCCAGCTCATTGCAATATGTTTTGGAATTTCATAGAATCATACTTTTTTAAAAGGACTGATGGAGAAAAGTCCTATTCTAAAGTCCACATTTTGTCCAAATTTTTAGATTAGTTTTCAATACATATTGATTTGTTCACTTATTTTGTAGTTAGGGGAAGTGTGCTAAATTGTGTGTGTGATTGTTTTTTTGGAATAAATCTTATAATTTTACTCTTGTATTATTCTTAACACATATACCTACACCTGTTGAATAACGTAAGTAACAAAAACTGGACAACGTGTATATTTGTATTGTTTAACGGAACATATATTTATGTTAACGAATGCAGATCGTTGGTTTGACAATTTAAGTTCATAATATTAATAAATTTTGTTGTTGAATTATCGAACAGGCGTTCATGGTATTAACCAATATAGAACGTTAGTTACCGAAAAAGCTTCAAATATTAACGAATGGAATTCGTAATTTGACGAACAGTTAGTTATATTAACGAATGCAGATCGTTGGCTTGACAATTTAAGTTCATAATATTTATAAATTTTGTTGTTGAATTAACGAACAGAGGTTCAGATTATTAACCAATATAGATCGTTAGTTAATGAAATATTCGTAATATTAATAAATCCGATTCGTTAACTACCAAACGCAGTTTAGTAATATTAACGAAAACCAGATTTGTTCATCAATAAACAAAATACGTTGATACAACGAAACGATCGTTGATTAACAAATGTTTCGTTATTCGACGAACAGTCTTTCGTTGTAATAACAACTACTTACGTTGGACCAAATTTAACGTATTTTTTTGTTATTTACACGAACTATTTCATTGTATTTACGTACCTTTTTGGCTCAGTGTATGCCATCTCTGAGAAAATAGATCAAGCGACGTTTCGCTACGGTATAACCTCTCTAATTTCTGAAAATTTTTGGTTCTTTACTTTTTGGTATTAGCATTCATTCGTCTGATGATTTTTGATATGCCAATTTTAGGTCTTGTGGTATACTGATTCGACAATTATAATTCTTGTGACTTTCGAATATTACGCTTTGCAGACTTACAATATTCTGTTATTATATTTCATCATTTTTGTGAGATATTGTTTCTGTAATTTGACGGTTTGATCGAATATCCGTCTTCACATTTGTGTTTATTCTCATGTTATGGTATTACAGATATACCGTCTTGTGATGTTTCAGTTTATCAAATTTTGGTTCATCAAAAGTCTGATGTGATCATTACTAATTCTGGGATAATTCGTTTTTGGTGAAATTTGGTTATTGTAATGTTTTGGTTTTATAAAGTTATTTTTCAATTCTTTTTCATTTCTGTGAAATTATTTCCTATCTAGTTCGATTCTCCATAAAATCGTTACTGAACTTTATTGGTTCGATTGTTTTATATCATAGTCTATTTCAGATCTATATTTTAGCGTTTTTATGGATTATATGTAATCTGTAGAAGAGAATTAAATTTTTTTTAAACTGAACTTGCGCCAAAAAACTAGAACAAATTCAAACCATACTAAACTAAAATCGATATACTAGTTGGAATAATAATTTGGACTAGATTTCGCATTGAAATATTACTATAGTACACGTATTAAAAGGTAAGGACTACGTCTTCCCCCAGCTCGCACAAGTCTCTGACTTCTGAGGGTTGTACGTAGGGATGCAACCGGTTGACGGATATAAAAATTTTAACAAAAAAAATGCCCCCCAGTTGGCGGAGCGATGGATGATGGACATTAAATAGCATTTGGAAATTGTTTCTTATTAGGTTAGAGTGAGTAATAATTATTATATTCAATATTTACATTGTGTCCCAAGTAGTATGCAATAGAAAAAAAACCTTTATATTCTTGTATTATTGATTCCCCCAAAAAATTAAGCGGTGATAAAAGTTGTGCTAATTAAGGAATTCTTAAAGAGCGATCGAAAATTCATGGTCATTAGTTTGCGGAGAAATCAATAATTTCGAGAAGTCGTCCAAAGTACAAAAATCATGAAAATATTTTGTTGAACTATTATTCTGATTAACTATTTAGATTTCATATATCAGAGAGATATTCTTCAGAATTCATGTTTGATACTGGTATGATCTCATTATTCAAATTAATTTTGATGAAATTTTCTATAATAATTGAAAAATAATATAATAATGAATAATTATCAATATTGCAATTTATTTTAAGTGTTTTTTTTCATCAATGTTATTGCACGACATCTAAATACTGTAGCATGTTGCTGAAATCCTTAATATGAAGTCTCACTCGACCAGCTAAATATCCACAATCAATACAACGCATCCAAAGTACAGACATTTTTCGATAATAGATATATTCTATTTACTACCGTAACTAAACGATCTATTACAAGAACTCTGAGCTTTGTGCTCAATTTTCTCAATAATTCAATCAGCCCGGAGATTCGGAGTGTTTCTTGTTCTGCTCGAAAACTGGAGCAGTCTATCCCCCTTTCATCGCATGAGATCAGAGTGACCAAATAGCCGAAGTGATGAATCGGACGGGGAATAGATCAGCTCAAAGCTGTTTGTATTGACCAACTTACCTTTGCACTGATGATAGGCCAATCAACTTAGCATTAAGAATAAAAAATGGGGGAAAAATAGCAAAAGAATGCAAACTTTCACCAAAGTTGTGTTTTAGTACTGAATGAAACTATAAAAATTTGCACCTTCGTACAAGGATGGCAACATAGTTGAAAATTCAAATTATAAACAATTGTGGTTATTTTGTACAGAAAAAATTAAAAAGAGTCGCAAACTGCTGAAAATAAAGAAAATACCACCCTTTATCATTCCTCAATTATGCGACCATGTCCAAGTATGTCATCTGTGTAAATAAACTGTTTATTTATACTTTTGTTAATAACTCGGACAAAAAAAATACAAAAGAATGGCAAAGGTGAAGAAACGTTTCTTATGTCATATTCTTGAAAGTTTGCCACTTCCGTCGATGACGGCAACATAGGTATATTATTTTTTTTTTACTTTACACTAAAAAATTGAATTGATGATGGAAATAATGCAAAAGTTTTTTGAGTTGGTCGCAAACGAATGGAGTAATTTCCTAGAAAATAATATATATCCTAGAATATCCTAGAATATAAAATTTGCCACCACCCCATATTTCGGGAACTTTGTCAAATTAAAAAAAAAAGGCATTGTTTCAGTTTTCGAAATAATACAAAATTGTCGCAAATTTTACCGATGAGTAGAAACTAATATTGAAACATGGATCTTAATTTGCTTCCTCGTACGATGTCGGTATAGTAATTAATTCTCAATCCCTGGATGAGTTGCGCTGCATTACCTATGGACGTTCAATTACGAAGAGTAAATTCAACCTTGCTTGCTTGCTTGCCTCCAACTACAGCCGCAGCACGTGAACATTATTACCGGACTTTCCAACCAAGTTCAAATTTGGATGGGAAATTCCAAACCAGCTGAATATTGGGGATGGAAACAGACATTGAACGGGTTGATGCTTGTTACCACTAAAATGGATTCTGCTCCGCAAGCATTGCTGAACATGTTAACATGCAGATGCACAGCACGTTGTGGCAATAAATGCGGCTGCAGAAAGAGTGGCTTCAAAATGTTCCGAAGCCTCTTACTTCTGCCACGGACACGCTTGTTTGAACGCAAGAGACATTAGCCATATCGAGAACGACATAGAAGATGCATCAACCATCAATATGGATTGTTCGCTTTCCCACAATGATGAATATGGACAGCCTCTAGATTCTTTTCTTGAGTACAACGACGATTCACCGTTCGAAGATGATTCAACAACAGCAAAAACAGTAGACAACTACAAAATATGAACGGGACAGATTCAGAACTGACTGATTCTGTCACTGATGATTTTGGAACTTCGACGTCGTTAACTGCTGATCATCATTGAAAGAAATATCAGTTGTGATACAATAAATCTATACTATGTTCAACTTTGGTTAATTATTCAGCTTCTATTTTGCCGTTCTTTGACGGCAGATTTTTTTTTTATTTGTTAATTTTGAAAAGTTTGTTCTCGTCGTCATCGACGAATTTTACGGTTTCCTCAATTTACAGATCACTTAATATAACTGTCGAGTAGTTGTTTGTTCACGAGTTGAATTCACGATCATACAGTCAACCAGTTGTGTTGTTTCGGGGACATCTACAATAACAGTTAGATTCAGTGTACCTACAACGCTAAATAGAATACAATACAACAGTACAAGTTGCATATAATATAAAGAACACCTATGTCGAGTATGATTCCTAAAAAAAATCTACTAGTTTTCTCCCAAAAACTTGAACTTGACGAATAGCACATAAGTAAAGTGTGATGAGTTCAAATACTAATGAATTATTTTTTTTTCTGACATTTCCTTATAGGAAAGATAACTCTTGCAACACAAAATATTCAATTTATTTCGATGGAGACCAATATTCTTTTTGTTTGTATATGATATTGTAAAGTTTTTATGGTGTTATGGATCGCAATTGACTTCATTAGTGATGACGTCACAAATATGCAACCAACATTACACCGAGTCCTAAATCATTTGGTGATATGCGTCATTCTCGACCTTACATACGGATGACATAAGAACGATATTAGAAGTATCCTAACAGCTCTTTTTGTTTTGTGCTATCACACGAAATAAGTAAATATTTAAGGAAGAAATGATATTTCCGTAAAACAATTTTCTGAAAGGTTTATACATACTTTATAGTCGAAATAAATTTGAATATTCATCTACATCTAACTTCATGCTGCAAGGAAGGAAGTGCATCCCCACTAGATGGCGCTCATAATTTAGGCACGAAACAGTATAGTGTTCGAATTTGAAAACATTGCTGAAGATGTCGAAAGATGAAATAAGTTTTTCAGACGATTTCATCTACGTGGACATTGATACTTTTTGCATAACTCTTTGTTTTCGATTGGAAAATAATGGAATGTAGATATTGTTCAGCAATAAGTCGAGTATTCCCAGTAAACATAAAAACATAACTTAAACATAACTGTTATATCACATTGTGACTTGGTGATGTTATTCAGAGATATGCTTGATGTTACAGATACGTTGCGTCCATATGCCTTTGTGCCTCTTTTAAATATTACAATCTAATGTTAATAACTTAACATTACATAAATGTATCATATTTTGCGTAAGTTTAATGTGACTTTATTACATACATATAATGTTACTCAAAACATCTATGCAACATTTGTAAAATGTAACATTGTAACATCAGGGTGGAGCATATACTCATGGTTTACCAACATTTTTTTCTATATTTATAGGTATATTTCTGGAATTTCAGTAGTTACTTTTCAGTAGATGAATAACAACAATAGCAATTAACAAAGTTATTCATCTACCAAAGAGTGGCAATTGAAATTCCAGAAATACTACTTTGAGTGTAGAAAAATAAGTGTTGGTAAACAATGAGTATAAGCTCCACCCTGTATACTAAGAAATAAAATATGTATACAAGGGGGTAATGATGTAAAATCCAGTAGTTGAAGCCACCACAGCCACACTGACGATCACGAGCGTTGTACTTAGAGTCAAACATGTGGTGCCCAATGACGACATTCGTCTGAAATTGCTGCAGTCCATCAAAACAGACGCTCCTGTAGTGATTTCGTATCGCAAGTGGGACATACACGAGTTGCCTGCACTCACTCAGGGTTCCACCAAGGAAGTTTGGGCTGTGAAAACTTGCACGGCCATGTAGAGTCCCCGATTCGTCATTGTGGCCTTCCAAACAAATCGGATTGGCAATGCGGCTCAAGATGCGTCCTATTTCGATCACATCGACATCAGCGACATACGCCTATGCTATGCCAATTGTCCGAAGAAGCGCCCTCTACTCGATTACGGAGCATTCAAAAGCAGAGCGACCTTGTTCGTAATAGATTGTTCCCGCAGAGCGGAATTCATGAAATCCTCCACTGTCGATGTCAAACTTGACATCGAGGCCAGAGTCGGATTTCCCGCCAATACTCGAGCCTATTGCATCATCATTCACTACTGTATGCTGGAACACTTGCCCTTGAGCGAGATTGTAGGCCGTCTATCATAAAAAAAATAGTGACACAGTAGTAACAGTAAGTAGTGGGGGAAATCCACTCTTTGTTTGTGTGTATGCATGTAATGCAGGCATCGACAGGTCGAGAGCGTCAGTTGTGAGCCAAACGTTCAGTTGTTCAGTCGGTGTTTATTAATCTCGCTCTCTCTCTCTCCGAGTGTGTGTCTCTCAGTTAATCAAAGCAGTGAATCAGTTCAACAATCATCAAACAAACAAAAACGCAACAAGATGAAACTCGTAGCCTGTGACATTCAGGGTTTCACTGTGGGCGGTGAATTCCAACCCAAAGAGCTTGCCATCACCGACGGGCATCGCACAAACCACTTTTTATTCAAAGCCGTAGTGCCATTCCATGACCTGAGCGAAGCAGATAAACGGCAAGTACGATATTTGGAGAGAAATATCCACGGCATTCCATACTCTGATGGCTATGTCGAATTCAACGAGATCCAGGAAGTGCTGCGCCCCATCATCGAGGCTGATGTGGTATACGTGAAGGGTAATCAAAAATTCGATTTTTTGCTGAAGTGTGTGCTCGATCTGCCTAAGAGACCACACATCGTCGATATTGCGGCTACTACAAGTACAGTCGTCACAACGCCTCCACCGACACTCGAGAAGCAAAGCCCACTCTGTTTGAATCATATAGCATCCGGAGAAATAGAAGTGCATTGTGCCATGAGACACTGTTTCGATATCTGGCAATGGATATCGTCACACCTGATATGGTGAGGCCCCACGGCGATCACGACGACGACGACGACCACGACACTCCTATCAATCGGCACTTGCAAAATTTGCGCGAGCTCAAGGCGCACATAGCAGAGTACAAGCACAAGCTGTGTATTTTCAAACGCTTCCAAAATATGCAAATTAACGATGGTAAATGGATGGGGCAGCAGCAGCAGCAGCATTCACCGATCCACCACGTTCCGCCGCCGTCACCGCCAGTACCAAGTCCATGACGTCAGCCACACCAAGACTAGCCGAAAACACACGAAATATTATTATTCATATTGTATTATTATTCATATTGTATTATTATTATTATTATTATGTATTATGTATAAAACCAATTTTTCTCGATTTATTTTGCGGATCGAATGAATGAGAGAGAGACTGAAAGAAATACGAGTCATGTACATTGAGCAATGGTGTATGTGTGTGTGTGTGTGTGTGTGTTCTTCTCAGTGTATATATTTGAGTGACATATACGCTGTTTCTCAGTGTACATTGAGCTGTCGTCACGATGACAACAAATTATATAATTCTAGCAGCCGTTCTGTCGAACGTACTGTATATTAGCCCGCCATATGAGTACGGTGAGGTATTGGTATCGTATTTGCACGACGATGATTAGAGTACTTCGAATTGGGCGAAAATGACTCAGGCTCTAGCCAATGATGGATATTTGCCTGTGTTGAGAGCCGAAATCCCGATGAACACCTCATCGTACAGACTGCGGAAGATTTATACAAATCTCACCTATAGCGATACGCAGTGGATTCCGCTGAAGATGTCTCGCCCCTCTAGCAGCAGCACTTCGAGACCATCGTCGTCTTCGTCGTCGTCGTCGACGCCCCACCCAACTACCCAACCCGTGGACGTCAAGATGCAAGCCCCTGCTGCTGCTGCTGCTGCTGATCGAGAAAGTAAGGATTCCAGATGTGAGCTGCCGCCGCCGCCAACACTGCACGATTGGTTTATGTTTTTCGTGTCAATGGTTCTGAGTGTTCAAATATCCGAATCCATATATAGATTTATTCAATCCATGCATCAAAAATATTTTTTAATCGATAATGATAATGTATTTTCATACTACGCCACTGGCACTGAAGTGTAATTTTTTTATGTGAAAAATAAATGTATTTTTCTCGAACTGACGTTATTCATTTCAATAAATGCAAACAGAGACAAAGACAGACATACAATGCCATGGGTTAGAGTGAGACATTTAAAATGCCTTGAATCGATCAATTTGGCTTCAAACTCGAATCTCTTATCTCTTCCTGGAAAACAAACATCTGAGACAGTAAACAACTCCAAGGTCAATTTAGCTCGAGCAGCGTAAACAGATACCGGATGTGCGATTAAATCTGAAAAACAAATTCAAGGTCAAAAATGGATCATCATCGTGTTTACTGAGAATTCCGTTCAACTTGAGAGAGCAGACAGTAAACATTCAAGATACGTGCTTTATCGCTATTTCTTAGAATTTCATTGGAGAGAGAGTAAACACCAGATGTGGCTTATCGCTGTTTACGACTACAGCGCGCGGAGACGTATTTTTTTTCTTTTGGAATTTCATTCGAGAGCGAGTGAATTAATAATAAGTCGTCCATCATAATTTTCTGTTGTGTGTGTGTTCTAAGACAGTAGACATTTTTTCATATTTAATTTTTTCGTTTTGCCATCGCGCCATGTTTTTTTGCCTTCCGCTCCATCGCCGCCATGGTTTTTTGCATTTCGCTCCATCGCCGCCATGTTTTTTGCCTTCCGCTCCATCGCCGCCATGTTTTTTTGCCTTCCGCTGCATCTCCGCCATGTTTTTTTGCCTTCCGCTGCATCGCCGCCATGTTTTTTTGCAGAAAAGACGCGCGCCACTTAGGGTGAAACGTTTTGAACCCCCCCACCCCGAAACTCTTCGGCGAACACGTCATCTTCTTCAGCACCAACCCTCCACCAACGGCAAGAACTCGATGAACGAGGCCATCGAGAGATTCACCGTGTGGAGCAATGCCGGTACCAGGACACTCATCGGTCCTGGTACCGGCATTGTTCATCTACTTTTACCGCTGATGACGTTTGTTGAATTTGTTTGTTTACTGTTTACTTTGTCATTGTCGATTTTAATAACCAGTTTGATTTAAATTATTACTTGGAAGGTTGCCTAGCAACGAACTTTTTCTGCCTAGGCAGTAAAAGTGGACTTTTTCTGCCTAGGCATTAAAAGTACAACTTCTAAGCCTGCCAAGTGTCATTAAAAGGCCGCTTTTAATGTCATTTGGAGAAAAAAGCTTTTGTTCTACTCATGTATGGATGATGATAATAGAAAAGGAACCAAGCGTCAAATTGCAAATAAGGAGATAACGACAGCTTGACATTTATTTATTATGTGGAAAAGTATTAAACGCCTGCTATATAGAATTATGGTGAAATCTATTGACTATAGTGATCCAATCGACCCTGAAGGAAAAAGCAGTTTCCTATCATAGAAAAAGATCCAACATTACGATACCGTTCTTAGAATATGATCAAAGTCGCTTGATTCCTTTTCAATTATCATCATCCGTATATGGAAATGACAATTTTTCATCCAGATACCCTACATGAAAGTGAGTTTTTCACTCTATTAAAGATGAAAATGAAGCAAATGAGCATTATCATGCGACCCGATGGGAATATACTAAACACAATTTGATGGATTTTTGACACTAATGACAGTTAATCTGACTACTTGGCACTTGAATCAGCAAACGAACGTCTTTTCGTTTGTCAGTTTATAAACATTTTCACGATTATATTCGAACTTCTCTCTATAACTATGATTAATAATAACATGGACTCTGATGGCGAAATTCCAGTATTTTATAAATAAAATCTATCGTAGAAAAAAAGCATTTAATACTTGTTTTGTTTCGTTCGTAAAAATGACACACTCGCTTCGCTCGTGGACAAACTCTCACCTCACGAAAAAAACAGTACTTTCATATCTTGTTCAAAAGTAAGTATACTATTATGCATTGTAAAAAATGAATAAATGAATTTTCCCGTGGACAAACTCTCACCTCACGAAAAAAACAGTACTTTCATAACTTGTTCAAAAGTAAGTATACTATTATGCATTGTAAAAAATGAATAAATGAATTTTCCCGAAGATGTCAAATACATATAGAAATAGTCACATATTGTTATATTACTAAGAAGAGAAAAATTCATCTAAAGTAGTGAATAGGTTTTCAAACGAATTTTAAGTATAGATAATAATATTAAGATTAAAACTTGACCGGAAGAATGCAGAAGGCCGTAATTCTTGGTTCACTCTGTTTACTCAAAGCACATGATTCTCGGACCCAGTGAATATTCACCCCACCAGCGCGCCCTCCGGATGTATCCACTGAGATAGGTATTCCTGATGAAGAAAAAAATAATAATAGTAATAATAGACAGGGAGGCCAACCACCATCCAAGGCCTTGGTGAGTTGCGACACCACTTTCCTGAGTAACCGGTTCAAAATCTGAACGGCACCCAAGGCGCACCTTCAAGGGAATGCTCATTCCTTCTGATGTCGGCCGTGAGTATACTATGCTAAACCCCCGGTATACCCTACTACTCGGTTCAGGACGCACGAGGAATAGGCCCCTACATCCGACCCCCTCGAAATAGGGGTGTCATAGGCAAGGTGGTGGGGCCCAAAACGATGAAGTGCCACCTTATAACAACCGCAATGAAAATGGACGCTTTGAGTGGACAAATGTACTAGGGGACGGTCTTCTGCATTGCAAGAGAGCAGTGAGCCCGCCCGAAGCGAGAATTGCGAGAATACATGCTCTGTGGTGTGAAATACACCCAGAGCCTCTTCTGCCCAAAACCTAAGGGATTATGTATCACATCTTCGGGCTCGAGGCTATGTCAGAGCCCCTCCCCAGTCGGTTAACGAAGTGGCAGATATGCCACGTGTCGGTCTGGCTGTAGAGGAGGCCCGCTTTATACTACCAACGTAAGGCATCAGAACCCGCAGGGCGCTGCATAACACCAAGTCTCTGAAGCCACACAACTGGATATCTGGCAAATCAACTCTGCCGTATATGCCGCCACTCAGACTCTGTCCCAATCGGAGAGAGGATTACCACCCCCTCTGATTCTGATGAGTGACGCATTCAGAAGATGGAAGCTAAGATCAAGTCGGCGAGACAACACGCGTCTCGTATCCAGTGGGCGTGCTGTTCACCACCAAACATCACTGTCTTGATAGGATACAAATGCTGGTGGCTGCAAAATAGTCACTATAGTGAGACGGGCGAGAAGCATCGCGGAAAGCTTGAAATTCCGCGATAAAGCTTCTGGCCTATTCCAAGAGCCTCCACGCGTTGCAGATTATTTGTGCAAAGTTCTTCCAAGAAGACCCAATTGCAAATGCTTGTCTTGTAATTGAACAGAAGATTATCCTTCATTTGGCTGGGAATGACCACCTGCAGACATGCATGTCTCGAGGTTTATTGCCTCTCATCAGTGACAGGGTAGGTCGGACAACCTTAATAATTGTCCTGTCCCTGCCAAATGAATAATAATCAATCATTTAACTAATATTTCCCCACGGATGACCCTACGATCCACAACAAAGATATTTACAGCGCCATCCGCAAGAAACAAGACAAAACACCCCCAAGTGGCACAGACTTCGAATATATTGTGCCAGAGAGGTATCAACAATGTTAAAGAATACGGGGTACCCTTCTCTCTAGTCGTTTCCACCAAGTGGAAAATTAAAGGCAAACATCTGTCAGAAAACAACTACTTCCCTGACTAATACCACGACGGACATTGAACTACATCTGACAGATATTTGTGCAACGTTCTTCCAAGAAGACCCAATTGCAAGTGCTTGTCTTGTCAATATCCTTCATTTGGTTGGGAATGACCACCTGCAGACATGCATGTTTCAAGGTTTATTGCTTCTCATCAGTGACAGGGTAGGTCGGACAACATTAATAATTGTTCTATCAATGCCAAATGAATAATATTCAACCGTTTAACTAATATTTATTTTCCCACGGATGACCCTACGATCCACAACAAAGTTGATCGCAGCGCCATCCGCAAAAAACAAGAAAAAACAATCTCAAGTAGCACAGGCTCCGGGGAGAGAAAACTGTAATAACTCGAACGAAGTTCGAATGTATTGTGCCGGAGAGGTATCAATAATGTGAAAGAATACGACCCTTCTCTCTAAGCGTTTCTACCAAGTGGAAAATTAAAGGCAAACAGACTAGTTAAACGGTTGATTATTTTTCATTTGGCAGGGACAGGACCATTATTAATGTTGTCCGACCTACCATGTCACTGCAGGTGGTCATCCCCAGCCAAATGAAGGATAATCTTCTGTTTAATTACAAGACAAGCACTTGCAATTGGGTCTTCTTGGAAGAACGTTGCACAAATATCTGTCAGATGTAGTTCAATGGCCGTCGTGGTATTAGCCAGGGAAGTAGTAGTTTATTTGTCCACTTGATGGAAACGCTTAGAGAGAAGGGTACCCCGTATTCTTTCACATTGTTGATACCTCTCTGGCACAATATATTCGAAATTCGTTCGAATTAATACAGATACCTATATCTATATGTCTTCTGAAAAATGTTCATTCGTGAAAAATTCTAATTTGTTTCACGTATTAATACTTAGTAAATTGACGATCTTGAACACAAATCCGAATTTCGGGACAATTTTGCCCCCTTATATAACTCTCTGAAAAAATGGGAGGTTCCATCGCTACTGGCGTGCAGTGTATATCACGTAAAATGACTCCTTTCATGCAGTTAGTTAATTTCTAGCGTTTCTACCAATACGGAAAATTCCATGGTTCTACGTAAAAAATAACGGAAGATACGGGGGCGTTTCTACGAGAAGTGAAACAGATTAGAATTTTTCAGGACTGAAAATTAGTCAGGAAACAGGTGTACTAGTAGTAATTTGGGGACCCTGAACACGAATCCAAAAGAATTTCGTGCCAATTTTGCCCCATACTATAACTTCCAGGAAAAATGGGTAGATCCATCGCTGTTGGCATACAGTGTATATCACGTAGGATGACTCAATTTGTGCAGTGATTTCATTTCTAGTGTTTCTATCAATACTAAAAATTCCATAGTTCCACGTATCAAATTACGGAAGATGCGGGGGCGTTTCCATGAGAAGTGAAACAAATTAAAAATTTTCAGGATTGAAAATGTTTCAGGAGACAGGTGTACTATTATTAATTAGGGGGCCCTGAACACGAATCCGAAAGAATTTTGGGCCAATTTTGCCCCCTAATATAACTTTGCGAAAAAATGGGTGGTTCTATCGCTGCTGGTGTGCAGTGTATATCACGTTTTGTGCAGTATATGTTCATTTCTAGTGTTTCCATCGATCCTGGAAACTCCATGATTCTATGTCGGAAATTACGGAAGATACGGGGGCTTTCCCATGAGAAGTAAAACAATATTCTTAGAATTTTTCAGGAGACAGATTTATTAATTGTAATTAGGGGATTCTGAACATGAATCCGAAAGAATTTTGCGCCCTAATATGTTACTTTCCGGAAAAATGGGTGGTTCCATCGCTGCTGGCGTGCAGTGTATATCACGTAGGATGGCCCCTTTTGTACAGTGACTTAATTTCTAGTGTTTCCATCGATCCTGAAAATTTCATGATTCTACGTCGGAAATAACGGAAGATACAGTGAAACACACTGTATAACAGCTGATATTGAAAAATATCAGAGAATGAAACGTAAATCAATAAGAAGTTAACATTTTTCAATTACCTACAGTTGTTATAGAATTAAAAAAAAAATTGAAATTTTACAGGTAATAGTTAACAAGTATTAAATAATTTATAAAAGTTGAGGGTGGCCCAATTTGTACGCTTTTACTTTGTATTCAATTTTTATTTGCATAATTGGAATTTTTAAATTTTTCTCATATACTTAATTCCAGAACTGAAGAAGTTACTTACAACTTATTTTTTCGTTTCACGTAGTTGACCTCTAAAATACCTAACTTTGCCGCCTTTTAACCATTTCTCTATCCTTCACCGTTACCGAGATCTCAATGTATAGACTCGAATAATTTGAATAGTCCTGACATAAATTCAATAATAAATATCTTTTTCATATATTTTTGGTATCATCATCTGACGATAATTTTCAACGGCAAAAATGAGCTTTCTGAAATTCTCTGGCAAATAAAGAATCATGACAAATATAAAAATTCATTTTCAGGTTTTGATCGACACGCAGAAACAACGGACAAAAAGAGTTATTTTCATTGATTGCCCACTAAACAATTTAAAATTGCTGCAAATTTGCAGCAAAATTTGTTTTGTGAGTGTAAACTTTACATTTAACTGCCAGCAAGTTATCTCAGAGATGGCATCTTCCTCTCCTATAACTTACAAAAGTAAACTTGTATTTTGCGAGTTTACAGACAACTTGATGTAATTATAAATGATGTTACCAGGAAGTATGCTTGAAATGATATGAAAACTTGTACACAATTTATAGACAACTTCTATAAAAGTCTACAAAACATTACTGAAAATATCATGTGAATTAATTGAGAATTGCTGAGAAAGTTGAGAGTGAGCCGACAGCAATATTGATTTATTTTCATTGTAAATCTAGGGAATGTCTACAACAAAAATGTAGTAAGTGGGAAACCAGTTATGGAAGGAGTCATTCACAATTTACATCAGATTTCTGTTTTGTGGGTAGGTGCCTGGTTATACAGGGTGTTTCATAATTGAATGCTGATCCTTAAGAGCGATAAACCTTGGATGATTTTGAGGAAATTTCTTCATATGAACACACGCCCAAAACTGCTTTATTTCTGAGATACAGGGTGTTGAAATTCAACAAAAAAAATCAGTTTTTCTCGAATTTCTCAAAGTATTTTTTTTTCAATTTTGGAACATGCAAAGTACGCATAAAAATACATTTTTTCCAAGATGAAGGATTTTTTAGTTTTCATCGGTGGCGTCCCTGATGTTAACATGCTCTACAATATTTTTAATCAAAATTGTCTTCTATTTTCTCATAAAAATGGTCTCCAGTCTTTTTTTCGTCCGGCGAAAGGTTTCCAATTTAATTAATAAAATGCATAGATTTGCTTCCCTATGCGATTTTTTTCTCATAGTCTCAAAGAATGCATTTTATTTTTTTAATCGAAAACCGTCTGCAGGACGAAAAAGTCCGAAGACAATTTTTAACAGAAGATAGAGGACAATTATAAAACTAATATTTATTTAAAAAAAACAGTGGCGTATCATTATTTTGATTACAAACTTCAACACCCTGTATCTCAGAAATAAAGCAGTTGAGTAACAATAATGTTCATATGAAGAATTTGTCTTATAATCACTCAAGAATTATCGCCCATTAGGATCAGCATTCAATTATGAAAGATCCTGTACATATTTGTATCATGAAAGGTTCACAATGCAAAAAAAAATTATTTCCCCTTTGAAACCTGCATATCCAAAAGTACTAAAGGAAACGCCAAGATGTGACTTTGATGTTTATTTAAACGATACTAAAATTTAGGCAAAATACGAACCAACAAAAATTATACGAAATCAAAAATTTTTAATGAAAAAGAAAGAACATTCCATTCAAATATGTTTCACAAAGACAATTATGGCTCAAATGTTTGTGACTGTATCATATTATTACAAAAATGGCATTGTTTATTATCTCACCCAATGCAAGTCCAGTTATAAAAGTACCATCGATGAACGTATCAAATGTATGGAAATTTTTCAACAATTACTTATGTTATCATGTGGCATTATGTACATTCAATGTGTTTTGCAAGCATAAACAAGTTTAGGCTTATGTAGATCTTTTATACTTTCTTGTCCAATGCATAGTAATATTCGAATGAGTCCTTATATAGCGATTTTCCCACTTACCACACAATCTTCATTAATTTTGTAGGCAGGTCTTCACATCACTCTTTTACATACAGTTGCTACTTTAATTCTTAAATATTTATTTCTTCTACCTAGAACATATCAAACAAATATGACAGATTTCATTAATGAATGTTTAGAAAGAATGCTTAAACAAGTCTCAATTAACGATACTTCAAAGAGAAAACTTCAATCATACCGAGAAACTATATTTAGTCAAGATATTGAGTTACATTCATGTTCACTACTTTTTAGTACTTATTAGTACCACAGCTGCTATTAATCTGGGATTCTTTTCAAGGATAATTTTAAGTTGCTATTGTACCAATAATAAACACAAAATATTTAAATTGCTATTTAATGGGATTCTTAGAAAAAAGGACCAAGCAAATTCTAAGGAAATATAAAAAAGAACATAAAAAATACAAAAATATCGAATAAAAAATATCAATAACAAAACAATAAGTATTAATAACAAAAACAATAAAAAAACAAAAGTATTTTTCTTGCAAGGAAAAAAAATATTTATTTAGAAAATGACCTAATAAGAATTTGTCATGTTTTGCCTGGTGAAACGTGTTTTTGCGTACTGGAACCATATCATAACGTTTTTCTCAAAATAGCTATCATCCATGTCAGGAAACAAAACATAAACAGTCTCTGAAAAAAAAAAATATATATATACACAGATAAATCACTCATAGCTGGAAGTAAATGAAATTATTGAATTATTTTTTCTTCAACTATGGCTGCATAACTGAACTTTTTATTATAAACTATAATTCAGTGTACCCATATGATTAATGAAAATAATTTGAAACAACTTGAACATGAAGGGGAATTATTATTCGATTTGATTGGAGAGAATTCATCTAATAGTGGATTGAAATTATTTATAAACTCACTTTTAATGATTTCAATTATTTTTAGATCAGCAACTTTCAGGTTTTCCCTTTTGCCCGTCCAACAACAGAACTGTCCAACATAATTGGAGAACACTTTCTCTAGGCACCTTTGAATATTGGCTTTACTGTTTACTCCACCCACATGGCGCAGGAAATTGTACTGCAGGGAAACCACCATCATCAATATGTAATTATAACTAAGTAAAATTGTATTCTTACGAATACTTTGGAAGCTACTTCATTGGTTTTCAATACATCCTCAAATTCCAAGAGATCACTGTCTTCTTTGAATGGAATTGGGAGTGAATATTCATTTCCACTCAGATCAACTGAACGTTGTATCTTGATGGTAGTTTCCATGTTATCAATTTTTTCTGACAGATTATTCTGCTGGATTCTGAGAGTTTGAAGAATTTCCATAATTTTTTCTAATTTATATAAAATGTCACCAGTTTGTTTTCCAGAATCATCTTCTTGTGTAAATACAACTTCGACTCTTTCAATCAATTCTTCAAAATCTCCATTATTGTCCAATTTGGAATCACTTTCCACAATAAATGAATGAGAGGAATTTCTTTGATTTTCACTCTCCGATTCTTGTTCTACATGAAAAAAAAAAAGATTGTTGCGTTTTCCTGAAGAGGATAAAATAAAAAGAAGAATGTGAATGCCATACTTATTGACAAGTTGTTTCAAAATAGATGGTATCACAGAACAGACATTTCATCACTATTCTTACTTGAAAACTTACCTTCCAAGATGGTAGGTGGTGGGGAAACAGAGTCATCCCTGTATTTCCTGTTTTTTATCCTTTTTCTCTGACTGTTTTCTTGAGATGATTCACTATCAGAATTAATCTTCTTTTTTTCATGAAAAAGGGCCTCAGTATAGGTTGCTGAAAAATAGATACATCTGTATTACGAATCAGCCACTTGTATGAATAAATCTTACCATATTTTCCCAAAAGGGAAATATTTTTAAGTACTATCCAATCTTCTTGTGGTTCGTTATTTTTCATGATTTCTTTCCTTTCTTTTCCTTTCCTTGGTGGCCACAAACAAGTTTTTTCTTCTATATTCATCCACCTTAATGGTGCACTGGATACATATAGAATGTTGTCTATCTCAAATTCAATGACCCCATATATAAACTAGAAAACAATACATAATTCATATAAAAGAAATTTTTGGGAAAGCAACATCAATGGAAAAACTGTTCAGTCCTTTATCTCACATTTCTGGTACAAATAATTTAATAATTTTGAGTGAACTGTAGGGATTAGGAAAAAAACAGGAATGACTTTAAATAAAGAGCCTTGTTTTCTGAAATAGGTATTAGAATATTTTATTTTGCATCTTTAAAAAATATTTAGAAGTATACATGTTGTCCCAAAAACGTGCGAAAAAACAAAATTGTTTTTCAAATTAAACACCATATTATAATTTATTTTAGAGCTAAATTTGAAATTCAATAGAACCTAAATACTGTTAAACAGTCGTTTCTATAAAAATTAATAGCTTGTAATATCAGAACTATGAAAGCTGGGTAAATATAGCAGTAAACAGACCAATAAAATAATAAGTAACTGGTCAGAGAAAGAGTTTTTCAAGAAAGTTCCTTCCGTCACACATTTGGTGCACCCATGATATGCATTATGTCCCTTGACACACAAAACAAATGATTTTGCTGGAGCATCAAGAATAAATTATGAAATTTTCAATTGAAATATCTTTTGTTTGAATATTATTCCTGTTTTTTCAATTTCCTGGTATTCTTTTATTAGGTGATTTAAAAGTTCTGATGGATGATTTGGTTTATGTGAACCATGATATATACCTATAATGAATGGCTGGTTAAAGTTTTCTATATTCATACTACCCAACACCGGCCAAAACTGACTGTTTGAACTTTTGGTTAGAGGTAGGCCATCAATATTAATATCTATAGATAAAATATCAGAATCAATGTTCTCACACAGTTCAATAGCATAATGAATACCTCTGGAAAGACCAAAATGATAGTACTGACCATCATCGTAAGTGGTTAAATTATCTTTCGTGAGCATTGTACTGTTCGTTTGCATCAGAGTCTTACAATCAGAAGGTAAATTCTTGTACTCAGACTTATCTCTACTTTCTTTAAAATTTTCAGCAGTTTGTTGATAGATGTTTGAGATATGTGGCAAGTTATTGCCCACTGAGCAAGATCTTCATACAATGATTTAGAATCATTAGGTTCTTGTGAGTCATACTGGTGGTATGAGAAAGTATTGCCAAGAGCATTTGAGGAAAGTTCAGGTGAATTGGAGTTTGGGTCACAAGGAAGGAATTGATGGGGAATAGTGGAACTCATATCTGCAGTTGTCGGTGTTGTTGTCAAAGTATGATTTGGTATAATTTGCGTATTGCTAGATGGGTTATAATTTCCAAATGAAACTCTCTCCCTCACAATTTGTCTCAAATAACGTTTGTTCATTTTGGAAAACTTTTTTTTGTGGACTCTCTGTAATTGATGAAAGAAGTACTCATATAAGACAGAATAAAAATATAAAATTGTCAACACAATTTGGACAAAATAGTTTTGGTGCATGCAGAAGGAAATAAATATTATGTAGCTGACATCAAGCAAAGTATTTTTTATTAATATGATTATCTGACAAGCGCTTGTTAGCTTACAGGCTAACAGACAGCTAGCAGTTTTTATTCAAAGGCGTATACATTCAATCATTGGAATTTTTTGTTTAGCTAGGGTCACAGACCTCAAGTGGAAATTTTGTAATATCAAACTGACAATAAAACCAAACAAGGTATGAAGGAGCGTTGTTTTTTACTACTCACAGCTTTGCAGTCTTTTTCTCAGCTTGATCTTTTCAAATTTTACTGATAAGGGGTCTATGGCATGTTCACTGATATCATTTTACAGAAAATTATGTGGATTTATACAGTATCAAGGAACAAGTAGAGCAATTGTAAATTAAGGTTAACAAAGATTACATACATCCACTTGTTGTTTTGGAATTTTCTTGGAGCATAAAAATATAATACTTTAAGAAGTTATTGCTTCACTTACCATTTCTGCTGTTGTCTTCAATATCGTCGTGGTATTTGGGAAAATAAATGTTAATGTTTGGGCCAAGAACAATAAACTATCAGCAGGCGGGAAAAGAAAAGCACTACGTAACCTAACCTAAAAATTGCGCCAAAACGCCATGCGCATGCGATCGCCCTTCTGGAAGTACGGGCCACAGCATAGGTACGGGCGATCTGAATTCTTGCTGGTGATGTTAATTCGAATTAAAAATAATCGATAATATGATTATTGAAATAATCGGCGTAATCCGATTATTGTTTTCGGAGAATTCGAATGAAAAATAACCTGACTGCAGTACTGTCAATTGTCATTTGTCAATAATCTGCCTTATGAACTTAGCCGGCCCGGCAAATTCAAAATATAGACTTAATTGATCCACAGATCTTTAGAGGTCTGTAAATTGATCTGAAACCAATAAATAATGAAGTAAATTGCATTATTTGGTAAATTAACAACATTCTCAATTTACAAGTGACAAGTGGCAACTGACAAGTAACATGACAGTTATATGTTATAGTTCATAGTTCTGTGATTACAGATTACACGACACGACTTGAGATACTTTCCTGTCTGTTTGGAATATTCGCCTCCACTCCACTCGTGAATCAGTGAAAATTGCACGTGGAAGTTTACCACAAGCTCTCATATTCAAGTTTTAGTAAAATATTCATTTTGAAAATTACAGTAAATTCATATTTGTAAATTTTACGAAGAAAGATTGTAGTGAATTTTCAATTGAAAACTGAAAAAAACAGATTTACAGTAAACGTACTTCAAGCTTGCAGAGATACATTACAATTGTAATAAACATTCATACTTGCTGCAATATGTTGTAATTTCCAATGTTTAGTGGGTGGTATTCTAATACATAATAATGAAAAATGGAAGTATCCAACAGAAAACAACGACTGCCCCCTACGAACGTTTGATCATAATTCGGCTAATTATCGGCCAATAAAAATCAATTTTTCATTATTATTTGATGATGTTCCGTCGACCACTACTGTCATTCACTTTTCGATTTCTACTTCATATTGAAGATGACACAAAATGGTCGGGTGCTCTTTGGAACCTATATAGATATGGCGGTGGATGCCCATAAACAAAAGATGAGATTATTTTTCGAATTAATTGGGTGCACCAACATTCGCTGATGAGTGGCAAGAACCATATAAACAGGTGCGTAGGTATTCACCTATTCAAATCGGGGTAAAATTCCGTTAATTAATAGCCACAAGCTTTCAACCAACTGTTTGAAACTCACGTAGTTTGGCCTTCTGAACAAAAAATCCAAATTAAATTTTTGGCGGTCTCAAGTAATTTCGGAGATATGGGCCTATTTTCGAGTGATGACTGGCATTTTTTAGGACACATTTTTACCGCGAAAAAAACACTAAATATTCTTCCTTCTTTAAACTAACACAATGTACACACCCGTTTCACACAATTTTTTTATTAAAAACGGCGTTGTTAATCCAAAAATTCAATCTTCTTTCAAAAACATCTGAATAACAAATTTGTAAAATGTTTAGTGAATTTATTTATGTCTAGTTGGTAACTTTGAACTTTGCTTATTTGCACAGCCAAATTTTCTAGGCATTCAATTTTAACATGAATAGGAAATTATTCACTCACTTTTTTCCAGAAACCAACTTGACCTGAATAATATTTATTCACTAACCATTTTGCCTAGATTTTTTTGTCATAAAAGGAAGATGAGTTTTTTTCATAAAAAGTACCCATTTCAATAAGGAAAGGGTGTGAAACAATGTAAGTTATGGCCTGTACATTGTGTTAGTTTAAAGAAGGAAGAATTTTGTGTGTTTCTTCCGTGGTAGAAATGTGTACTAAAAAATGCCAGTCGTCACTCAAAAATAGACGCCAAATTACGTAAGTTTCAAAAAATAATTGCTAATAGCCTGTGGCTATTAGTTAATGTAATTTTACCCAAATCGGAAAATGAATTCAACTATACTTATAAGATATTCAAAGGCATTGCAAAGTAGTTCTTAGTAAAAACAATGCGCAAAGTATCTAACAGATATAATTCAACATTCGTAGAGGGCTGTAGTTGTTTTCTGTTGGATACATTCCGACGAAAATACCAATTGTGTAGGTTTTATCCGGAAGACTGTATTATTTAATCCACTTTTCATTATTGCTTAATGGTCTTCCGTCAAGAACCTATTTTATTTTTTTATTTGTATTTTTCTTATAGTTATACTCTTTCAAAAGAATGGAGCACATTCATTCAGACCCACCACCAATTTATTCAGATTAACCTTTATTGTTAAAAAAAAATTGTTGTTTAAAATTGTTTTTTCCGTTAACCAGCTGTCATCCCCCTACGAACGACAGCTCTCAGAAGTCGAAACTTGTACGAGCTAAGGATCAACGAGGTTTTACCTTTTAACGTGCGATTCCTAGCTATATGTTTTATTTAAAAACACTAATAAAAACCCGATTTTTCATTTCCAATTTGTTTTGACAAGCCTGTTTGGAGAACTTGGGAATGCACCAGCAAAATTACTGATGAATTCGCATGACCATTTGAGATCGACATATTTCAAGTTTTCCCATCAAATATTGAAACAATAAGTGAGTCATTTTAATCATGTTTTGTATACTCTATTTTATATATCAAATTGGTAGGTATACCTATTCTATTTTCTTCGCATTCTAGCTTTGTCAGGCAACAAAGAAATCTATCTCAAGTTTTTATCTTACCTGGTTTTAGTCGAATTTGTTTACAGCCGACGAGAATATCTATCCAATCCCAAATGCACTTGAAAACACACCACTAAAAACACGATACACATTCTCAGTATCCTCAGTTCACCCACTGTTATTGAAATATGAACAATTTCAGTGATAATTTCATGAAATACCTACGAAGAACTAACGTGACAGTCAACAAACTGCAAAGCAAGCTAACAACAAATCGAACAAATCAATTGTCAAATATTCATAGCCGACTCATAGCCATCTACTCTTTATTCTTTCACAAAAACGCTAGTATTTTGATGACTACTGAACAATTTATCTTCAATGATTCACTTCTCAATGCCAATAAAAACGACTAGATATAAAGAACTGGAATAAAATTGTCGGAATATAGGTTGCGGACCAATACAAAAAATAACGGTTAGACAAAATAGATAATCAAGTATTTAACTGGAATACTCTGGGTACAGTGGTCAGTCGAATACTAAAATTCAGAGTCTATCTGGTGATCAAATTGAATCTGAGCTCAAGAAGACATTCACGGTTTTAATAAAAATTTCTCAAGTAATTTCGGGAGACTTATACAATTTGAACAAAAATTACATGGTCAGCTCTAATAGTAAAATCTTCGGTCTCACTCCGTTTTTAGATGAAGAACAAATGATTAGAGTAGGTAGAAATTTGAAGAATTCATCTCATAACTTTGATAAAAAGCATAGATTTACTAAACTACTTTTTCAATAAACATCTGCGGCATTTTCATGCCAAACCTAATTTACTTCTCTCGTCAGTAAGAGAATAATTTTGGCCAGCTTCTGGAAAAAATTTAGCAAAGGGAACGGTCCATTGGCGCAGTCATGGGGCCATAGCTACCCCCGAGATTTTATAATTTGTATTTTTATATCAGTATATTTCCTATTTAACAAAGCCTCATCTTCTTGTTTGTTACAATAACAATAATTTTTGTTTGAACTATCGTCATTCTTTAAATGAATTTACAGATGCCAAAACCTCTTTATATCACATGTAATATATCTCTTTGTTTGTTGGAGTTCATATTAATGACAACATGACATGGACAACTCACTCACTTACTTAATTGTCTTCAATGAAAATTAAAACACTAAATTGTTTTCAACACGCTCAATAAAAACATAACATTGACCACAAATCAAAATACTCTATTGATCTGAGCCAACTTCTATTCAATGAAATTTAGGATGAATTAAATATAACTTGTTTTTATATTTTTAACTAAGCCTCATACAGAGGAAAATCTACAATTATTAACAATATGCTCATTACACATGACTAGTGAGTACAACAGTTTTGAAATGATCCTTGTGCATGGGTAACTACATTGAAATATAATTTAAACTACCCAATTCATTAGAAAAGTTTTTTTGAGAGAAGTTCGCTGTACACCATTAAGTTTAATTATTCTACCACGGAAAATCTAAAGGATGCAAATAGACCAGGAGCTGGTGACAGGTGACGTTCTCCCATTTTACACTGCATGCCTTTTTAAGGCTTGATAATTAACCCTAAAATATGAAAAATAGACGAGTTGCTGGCCGCCCCACGTGTGCACTTCATAAGAAAATGCGCTTTTCTTTTTGTGTAGAATTTTCGTGTTTTTTCGCGATATTATACTGCCTACCGTTGTATTATACGGAAGTTCAAACAAATTGAAACGCTACTAATTGATGGCACGCAATTCGCAGCGGCCGAAAGGGCTCAAAGGGTTACGAAAAACAGAAAAAAATCATAGGGAACTTCCGTGTTTTCAAATTGCATGCCGATGTGGAAAATTGCGGGAACTCTGTAAAAATTTAATACAGGTTTTACGTGATTCCAAACTGCATGCCATTAGAGAGATACGTCATTTGTATAATTAATTAATAGTAGGTAATTTGGCATGCACATCAGGATTTCGCAAAATATAGTCACTTAAATTTTCAGTGTTTTTTGCAACTTTCGTCATGCACGCCTCGAGCGCTTTTCCTTATGAAGTGCACACGTGCGGCGGCCAGGAACCCGCCTATTTTTCATAATTTAGGGTCGATTATCAAACCTTAAAAAGGCATATGCAGTGTAAAATGGGAGAACGTCACCTGTCACCAGCTCCGAGTCTAACAAAAAAAATTTTCAGCTAAATTAAGAAAATAATCCAGAATAAAGAATAATGTTTATTTTTCATAAACATCTGAGTACTTGAGGAATAAAATCAAATCAAATGTTGGAGATGTTCGCAATTGACCTGGTACATAAAGGGACGATTCTGAAATAAGCTTCTTATATTTCCAAACAATTTTGGTGTAAGATCCCTGCATACGTCTCTAATGCGGTACTCCTATTCATTTATCGTTCCTGGGGCGGTTCTGTACACTTAAAGTTGAAATATTCCCACAAGAAAAAATACAAAGGGGTCAAATCAGGCGAGCGAGCTGGCCTCTCCATAGGATACCTCCTACCGATCCATCTTTCCGGAAAATATTCATTCAAAAAGCTGGTTACTGGCCAAAAATAATGAGGAGGTGCTCAGACTAGTTGAAAATGAATATTTTCTATGTTATATCCAGCCACCTGAATTATTTCCGGAAAGATGTCTTCTTGTAGCATCCTCAGATATCGAAGTCCGTTCAAATTTTCTCTCAAGAAATATGAAACTACGATACGGTTGCCCAATATGCCAGTCTAAACATCAACTTTTTGGATGTACTGAGTATGTGTTTCCCTGAACTCATGAGGATTGTCAGTGCTCCAATAGCGGTGATTGTCTATTCACATGTCCGTTCCAGAAAACGTGCTTTCATCACTGAAACAGATGTTGCTCACATGAATTCTATTTTGACGAAGTATCTCACTCATCAGGTCACAGTAATGAATTCTACAATCATGATCGTGTTCAGAAAGTTCATGGACCGCTTTTATTTTATAAGAACTTCAGTATTTTATTTACTGTTGAACGTGGCATATTATTTTGATCCGCTAGTTCAGTTGTGGATTGTTGAGGGTTTTCTTGAAGATCCACCAAGACATCAATCTGCTTGTTTGGAGAGACTGATGGTCGACCACTTTTCTGCATAGTACTCAGATTCCCAGTTCGTTCAAATTTCCCAGAGTTCTCTTAAATATTTTCTATCAATGGGATTGTCTGGATACATCTCATTGAACACTCGCACAACTGCATGAGCATTCGCCTGAGACTGGTAGTAAACTTTAACAACAAACACTACTCTACGGTACGCATCGAGAAAATGCAGAGCATCACCCAGATTTTCGGAGAAAACCCCTCAAAACCTGAGCATGTACAAGCAAGTGAGATATGTGACCTACATGTTACATATAAGTGGATACTGAATCACTTCAGCATCGTGGCAGGCCGTGAGGATCGAACCCGGCCGCATTGGGTGAGAGACCACTTCGCTCTGTTAGAGCGTTTTCACACACACCGGCAAAACCGGTGCCGGTGACGGTGCCGGCATCGAAAGCAATGTAATCATATTGTAATTTTCACACATAGCCCGGTCCGACCTATTTACCGGTACGGCCGCCGATTCCGATTTATGCAGCCGGCGGGGATCTCGACAATCGGAAGACGAAACGGTCTCCGATTTGTCGGTTTCTGTGATTTCTTATGTACGTGTGTCCACACACACACACACACAGGTTCTGACATGTCGGTGACGGAGAGTAGATATTTTGATACGTGTTGTTTATATCGCTTAGTATCGTAGTTGTCCTCATAGCAATTGTGTATTTTGTATTGGATTGTACATTGTTACTAAAAATCAGTGAATTGTTCAAATATGATGTTGTAACCCTTATTGAAGTCGTAGAAAGTAAGCCTTGTTTGTGGGACAAGACTGCAGATTGCTTCAGACAGGAATGAAAAAATAAAAGGCGTGGAAGGAAATATACGCGTTCTTATAACTTTTCTTTCTTTAACACTTTTCTTCAATTGAACACAAAGGAACAACAAAAAATAGGTATGTTATATATTTTTTGATCAAATACTAGCTCATAATAGCAGTAACAGCACACATTTTTCTTCCTGCACTATTCAACGAATACTAAAACAGATAACGGCACCGATATGCCGGCCTGTGTGAAATACGCTGTTGTCCGGTCAGGAACCGGTTCCAGCACCGGCACCATCACCGTCACAGGTTTTGCCGGTGTGTGTGAAAACGCCCTTATACATACTCGATCTGAACGGAGTAAACCTCTATTCAGAAAACTTAAACTAATGTCTCTCATGTGCCTTTTATACTGGAAATTGCCTGTTAGATCTACAAGCTAAAAAACAGTCTACTTTATTGCAAAATCATTCATAACTACTGCAATAGAAATCAAAATCTTATTGATACTCTACAAAATATAAGCCTTATTCTATACTTCAAAAGAATACATGTAGCATACCAATTTATTGTGGATTTTACGACTGTATAGTATACAATAAAATTACATTGTGTATTCAATTGACGTTTCAATACATTGTATTGTAACGTCCGTATAAATTTGTTCGGAAAACTCTTCAAGTTTATAATGGATGTGGATTCATATGTACTTATTGGTCAATACCAGACGACAGCTTACTATGATTGGATACTTTTTTCAAAATGTGTTCTTTCCATCAAACGGCGACGAGTCCTTTACGTATTAACGTGTGATGCTATGCACAGACGAGAATTCAAACTATTCAAGTCTGTACAAGTAAGTCCAGAATCACTGCAACATCGGCATCTTGCATAGATAGCATTCTCACATGCATTCCTAGCAGTGAGTTCATAGTGGGGATTTCAGAACCATGTCTGTCAGACCATCTTGGACAAGTATTCATTTCTAACAAAATGGAAAAGATCACTTCTAAAGCCCATCAGAAGATTCTTCGGACGAAAGAACAAAATGTTTTACAATGGCCTGCAAATGGCTGATTGGTCATTTTAAAAAGAAGTGAGTGATGTTAGCTACCTGGCCGACAAATTCATCGACACAATTACTAACCTTCTCAACAAAACTTTTCCGTTACGAAAATATCATGTGAAGCCTAAGCCACCGGTGACGTGGTACAATGATGATTTGAGATCTATGAGGGAAAACTTATAGTAAAAACTGTATGTGCAGTAACTAATTGTCCTGAAGACCTGGCAGTTTTCAAAACTATGAAAAAACAATATTCTTCCGCGTTAACTATGGCCCAGAAAAAAGCTTATGAATTATTTTTATCAAATTCAACCAATTTTTCAAAAGATTCGTGGAAGTTGATGAATTTTTAAAGAAACAAATGTTATGGTACTACAAAACTTGACCAGAGTTTGACACCCACTGCTTTCAACCAATATTTTTGCAACATTGCTAAAGACATAATATCCGTTCTCCCGGATTCAACTTATAATCCCATAATCCTCATGAAAAATTTACCAACACCTAGCAGTCGTTGAAAATGAAGTATTTGATGTAATCACATCCCTTAAGAATTCATCAGCTTCAGATATATATGAACTCATCAGTATATTATTCAAAGAAAATGCCGAGCTAATTACAGCTTTTCTCACAATCATCATAAATTGTTTCAGTTCTGGCATTTTTCCTGATTCGTTCAAAATTTCTAAAGTTCTACCTCTACTTAAAAAAGGAACTGCTGATTATTTAGATAACTTTCGACCCATGCCCTCCAAAGTGATTGAAATAATCTTAAAACACGACTATACAAATACTTCGAAAACAGTGCCTCATTTGACAATGCACAATTTGGGTTTCGAGGTAGTAGTTCAACAACGAAAGCGCTCTTGCAAGTTATAACGGACGCAGTTGAAGGTCTTGAGGAAGGTAAGCATACTAGTCTTACGTTATGTGATCTAACCAAAGCATTTGACTGTGTATCTCATGAAATACTGTTCAACAAACTGAATCACTTTGGAATAAGAGGCCACTGAAACTCTTAGATTCATATTTGTCTCAGAGGAAACAAGTTGTTTCTATCGATGGTACTATGTCTGAGCCTGGTCATATTGAAAATGGTGTCCCTCAAGGGTCTGTATTGGGACTACTATTTATCATTTACATTAACGATTTCCATAATTTTTTACTGCCGAATAAATGTGTCTTATTCGCTGAAGATACTACCATAATAAATTCCGCCAAGAATATTAACACTTGAACAGCTCGGCTGCTCCATTCCAAAACACAGTATCCAACATTTTTTCAGAAAATGAAATTTTAATATTTTTGGATATACTGTGTTTAGGCGCATCTTTCAACCCGACCTGTTTGTTGATAGCTGTACTAATTTCAGAGATATGACATACTCCTAACTTAGTATGTGCAACCCCTTCAACGCCAAACAAAAACAATAAAACTTTTTTTTCGCATTTTGATTTTTTCACATACTAGATTTTGGAATGGAGCAGCCGAGCTAGCCATGGATAGTGGAATTGAAGCCAATAAATGGTTTACAGCGAATAAATTGAATCTGAATCAAGCTAAGACACAATCTTTAAACATCTCTTCACACACAGGAGTCATACAGGGTAGGGAAGTAAAGTTATTTGGAGTACATATTGATGACAATTTGTCTTGTGTCAGTCACATAAATTATTTATGTAAAAAATTATCGAGAATAATTTTCATGCTCAGAAGATTGAAACCAATACTAAGCTTCACAGCTCTTAAAATTGCTTATTTTTCATTGTTCCACTCGCATATATGCTATTCGATAATTTTATGGGGGGCATCGTCCCATCCGGCTAAAGCCATAATTTTACAAAAAAAGCTATAAGGATTTTGACAGGTGCTGACAGGCGTGATTCTGTCGACCTCTTTTCAAAATACTAGAAATTATGATTATTCCATCAGTTTACATTTATAATAACGTATTGGAAATCCATCAACAAAAACGATTCATTAACGAAAAATTCAGACCACCATAATTACCCAAAAAGATCTGGAAATCTTCTTAGATGTCAACGATATAGGTTGAATAAATCTTTGGAGAATTTGCTGGACCTGTACCTTCATAATAAACTTACAGATTATTTTAAAGATCTTCCTCAGAATATTTTCAAGAGCAGAATGAAATATTTTTTTCAAACTCACTGTTTTTACTCCATTTCAGAGTATCGCAATTTCAATTTTGCTGAAACTCTAAATTCCTTAAATGAAACAAACTAATCTTAATCCTACGAGTACAAGTTTAAGTGATTCTCGCTAACAAATTTTAAATATCTTTATAACTGTTGATGTCTATGTGTATATTTGTATTTTTTTACCCTTTATAACGCGTGTATGTTTGTATTAGTATATACTTTTAATTTAATTTTAATGTGACCTTGTCAACATATTTTAATGTGTTTTTATATATACATTTTTTTTGACCTACTATAATTATACAGAAATGTAAGAAAACTAATTAAATAAATACTACTACTACTATAAAGTCGAATCAAACCTTTAACAAAATCAATCCACGAAAAAAGTTTAACATTTATTCTTTTGAGTCGCTATTTTTTAATCCGCTACGCGAATTTTCTCAATATTTCATTATATTCTTTTTGACACTAGAGTGTTTCACTAACTATTGAGAGGATTTTCAGGAGACTTCTGCCATTCCTTGAAGATCATTTGCTTCAACTGGGAAAGACGTAGGTTAGGGTTCTCTATTTTTAGTTCCTGGAGTCGTTTTTCTTCGAATGCATTATAAGCTGCTTTCATTCTCTTTTCCGGATGTTTGTCAGTTTCCTCCTTGTTCCTGTAAAAAAGTGTCATTGGAAGGTATTCATAACATTTATTGAAATGATACAGGTACAGAGTGGTCCAATTTAAAGTAGGGCACCACTGTAAATTTTGCATTTGTAGTCTAATTTATTAATTTTATATGAAAAGAGCTTCAACAGTTCTAGATCCATTTAGTATATTCCAGTATACAATTGGAGAATACTGGATTTCTACGTCAAAACATCAACTTATGGAATTTTACAGAAATCTTTTGCATTCATGTAATGAGTCGTTCCCAATATGAACGTTAAAAAACAAAGATAAGAAAAAATGGTTGACTACTAGTATAAAAACATTATGTAAAAATCTACGTGATTTACATTATATCAGAAAATTCAGAGATAACGAAAATTTTAATTTTTTTTTCATAAATTACCGCGCTATCTATAGGAAAGATATCAAATAAACCAAAGAAAATCACTACAGAAATGTATTGAAGCTGGCAGTAGGTCTAAAGAAACTTGCTAAATATTTAATGAGTTGACGAAAAAACCATCCAGAGACATATATTACCGTTGTCTCCAGACATCCCCAATGACCATTTCTGTTTGGTAGCGAAGTCAATTAATAAAAACTTGAATCCTAGAGATGATTTGATTGATAATATGAAATCCCTCAAAATTAACGACACATTCGTCTTACATGATACCGACCTTCTTGAATTAAAACTAGTTGAAATGTCATAGAAAATCTATCAGACGTAGCACTTTCTTGGTCAACCTGTTAAATTAATCATTTCATATAGGAATATTTCCCGATCAACTAAAAACATCTAATAAAAGAGGAAAATTTGAGGAACCTTGCAACTATCATTCTATCGCTCTTATACCTTCTATAGCAAAGATTGAAGAAAAACTAGTGGAAGAATAAAGAGTAACAACATTCCTTACTAAATCATATTTCAAAATAACAAGAGTACTACTGATGCCATCTTCAGACTGTTAATTTTTAGATATTATGGAGAAATAATAAATGGAAAATTTGTCAGAACCTTCTCAATTACCAACTCGGACTGAATAATTCACCGGTACCAATTAGTACTTGTAAATAAAGGGTGAGAGTCAGGTATACAACCGAACCATGATTAATTTAGTATATCTTCTCCACTTGAAGAAGCTGTTGTACAACAAAACAATTGTCGTGGTTTTGTAGTAAACCTCTTTTGTGAAAATCATTCAAATTATAATTTTATTATAGATGTCGATATTAAGTCCGTTTTTCCTCCTCCTTTCGAACGATGTCCGTTTCGCCAGGAGCTGAAAACTCCATGACGAAAACCGTCCTACTTTCTTAGTCAAAGAGAACTACATTAGCTGGTATTTGTCTGAGGGTGGAGAATAAATAGTTCCAATAAATTCGACAATTCTCATTTTGTACAACAGACTCAGTATATTCCGGAGCATAAGGCAACACTGGTGTCTCATCTATACCGTACGAGTGTCATAGGTGGTAGCACAATACTCGTAGCTCCGTGTTATGCTTGTGGATATAAGATAAGACCACATAATTTTGGCGTATCTAATGTCGAGGACCTCTATACCCATCACTCGACTTCGGTAGACCAGGATGTTGAAGACACGTTCCTGGCAGACCATTATAAATCCCTCGGTCTTCGATTTCAGCCCACTTGACCTGAGGATTGAGAACGTCAAGTTTTTGATTCAAGCCAGGGTCTTCAAAGTTCCTGAAGAAGACCCCATGCATTGGCTTATCCTTTTGTAGCTGCAAGAGTACCTCAGTCTCCGCAGCTTCAATATGAGTATTCTGGGGTGATTTCTTTTCTTAATCTACATTAATGATATCAACAAAATAATGTAGCCAGTGTGATTATGAACATTATTTGGCTGATGCCCTAGCATCGGGTAATGATAACGATCTAGATAAAGCTATTCAAAACATTAATAAAGCATTAAACAATATTGCTATTCATTTAAAAACTAATTGATTGAAACTAAATGTTAACTAAACAAAGGCTATGATACTTACACCTGTTGAATACAGAGATTAATATTTAAATAAAATTGAAATGATAATTAATGACACAATTGACCTTGTTACTGAATTTAAATATTTAGGATTTATCTTAGACAATCATTTAACACTGAATAGCCATTTGAATTACATACAGAAATTTTGTTTAAAGAAATTTTATTTAATCACGAATAACAGTACATAAGACTACCACAATACAACCACATTTCGAATATTGTGCCCCTCTTTTGTATACATCTGATTTAAATTAATGACAACACTACAGAAACTATAGAATCGCGCAATGAGGATCATTTTGAGATTTGACAGCTGAATATTATGGAATCGTTGCCTATAGAAAGCTGGTTTGCATATTTAACGACGACATATATTTACAAAATGACGTTCTACCTTCAAATTTTAACAAATTTGTAATTTTTAATAATCAAATTCACCAGTAAAATTATTTGTATGTAAATTAACAAACAAAAACGTTTAATACTAAAACATTATTTTTCAATTGATTTACTAATATTATAACAGTCTACATGAAAATGCTAAGTTTTCAACCAGTTTTATTCAGTTTAGAAGGAATTTATTAAACCTTTCAAGACACCATTAAAATGGTACCTATAATCATTATACTTATAAACATATATTGTAGATATTTTATGAATTGTGTAATATATGTTCAATATTATTATCTTTACTGTCTATTAGGATGTACCAATTTTTAAATAAAATTATACAGTTAAGTTCTTTCAAACAGGTTCCAACTGGGTGATAGAGTTTGGGTCACCTCGTTATTATTATTATTATTATCATTATGTATTGGTCCAAGAGAATACCTAAGGCTTGCTATGGGACCTTCATGACTTAATCCAGATCCAGTTCCATTATCATTATTTGAAAATATGAAGTGTGCGTCTTCTCATTTTCCACAGTCTACTATGGTAACTTCGTAGAGTTTGCCGAAATGGTATGCCAATTCGTGTAATCTGGCCTCATATCAAAAATTAATTCCAAACCTGATATGTCAATGTATACAATAACTTATATCATATTGGAAAAAATGTAGACCATGGCCATTTGGTTGAAATTTACTCTCCAATGGAGAAAATATTATAATTATTGGAAATGAATTCGTGTGCTGTTCAGTTACTTACCCAAGTAGTGATAGTGCCTCTTCAACTGTTCTAGCTTCTTCTCCATCAATCTTTAATCTATTAATATTTTCAACCAAAGGAACGTCCAAATGTGTCTCGATTTTTTTTTCTTCTTTTTCCACCTTTGCAGAAACTGTAGCCTTTACACTAATTTGAGCTCGAGTTACTTTTGGAGGGGGTTTGGACGTTTTTTTAGCAACTTCCTCCAACTCCTTCTCTAGAATAGATTTTGCTTCTGTTTTTCTTCGAAGAGCTTCTTCTCGTTTCCGTTCCTCTAATTCCTAGAAAAATTAAATAAGTATATAATGGATATTTCCAAATATCTATCAAGGTGTGATTGAAGTTAGCGGTTACTGTTTTCTGGCGGCCAAGTTATCAGTGGCGTCATATTGAATAAAAAACTAGAAAAAAATTTTAAATTTAAAATTCTATATAATTAAATGTTACATTTAATAAAAATGTTCAAACATAGCAGAATAAACTGAATCAAATGATTGATGACTGTAACAAAGATAAAATAAACAACTAAATAAAATGGAAACCAATAAATGTGAGGTTTTTAAAAAATGATAAAGAAAAAACCAATTACAGGTCAATTAGTTCTCACCAAAATTATATGAAGATAATGAATATTCAAAGCCTCACAAAACCTAAATAATCTCTGATCCTCTGTACAATAATTCTTAATTAGATTAATTGAATAATATTATAGATTCAGAGTTACAAACCATAATAATAACATTATCCCAGTCCCTTTCATGAATTGTTGATTGACAAGATTGAAAACATTCTGGAAGCCAACTCCAGAAACTCAAATTAGGAGATTTCAACGTCAACTATAATCAGAGCAACTGATTTCATGTAAAGAAATTGGAGAATATTTTTAGAATGTAAGTATAGATATGATGAAATAGTTACTAGGTGAACTAAAACTAATAGTACATTAATTGGTTTTATTCAATTGTCACACTGTTAGAGTAGAATGTTTTTAAAAGAAATATTCACTCTAAAGGCTTATTTTGATAAAAAAAGAATCTAGTTAAAAAGGATAATGAATAATTAGTGCTTCATATATCAATTTCAATGAAGAACTGATTAAATTCAATTTGAACTCAATATACTTGCAATTGTTCGACTGAAGAACTCAATATACTTTGTATGACTGATGTGTACATGGGGTAAATGAATGTGCATCATCAACTACTTTAGTGACCAAATCAATCCTGTTACCATATGACGAGGATTCAAAGGTCAAAGCAAAAGATCAAAATCAGGTGAATAAGATTTTGAAAAAACAATTTCTCACCAAAACGAAAACAAATCTTATCCAACCATAATTTTACCAACTTCACTGAAATTAATTTCAGTGTATTTATGCTATGACAAAAGAAGTTTATCACAATACCATGATTGATTTTTTAATTTTCGTTTTTTTTTGTTTCACTACTTCTACTGAAAATTTTTATTTCGTTCTATGCATCTGAAACCATAGATGGGTTTGGATTTTTAATAAACAATTGCACGTTTACAATGCTCTGTTTTGCCCAAATGAAGTCATCTAGACATTTGTTGATTTTTTATTTGATTCCTTTTATAAGTCATGCAATAGAAGTTTTATAAAGTTTTTAATGGATTCTAGGAGTGAGCAGATTCAAGCAGTATGATGTCAAATAGCAATGCTGAGATTTCATTAATATTTGTACTAGTTGAATTTCACCTGGTTTCAAATGATGTTCAAAATATCCAAATACAGTATTTAAAGCATGGCTGGAAAAATCTTGAGCTCACTTAAAACAGATAATTAACGAAAACAGATAACTAAGCAAAAACGTTAATAAAAATAAAAATTATTGTTGCTTTTATTATTAGCAGAGACAATACTTTCTACACATAATGTTTAGGAGAGTTCACCCTTCTCCTATAGATACATTTCAACTGAACCATTAGTAATAACAATTCAAACAGACAATATTTTATTGGACTAATGGTATTTTGAGTTCAATAAAATATCTATACCTAAAAAACAGCTATTTGTTGACTATTTACACGTAATTTGGACTCGCCAGAACTTGGAAACCATCATTGATTCTACAACTGGGCAGATTTTTTTATGAAAGTCAACAACTAAAATATCCTTTTTCAGACTGGCCTAAAATTAATGGTACAAATAAATACCTTTTTTTGTTGTTTCTTCTGCAGTTGCTTATTATCATCCTTCCAATAGGCGTCCTCTATTTCTTTCTGTTTCTTGTTTACCGCTTCATCTTTTGCATTTTTTTTTCTTTCTCGAGCTTCCACGGCTTTTGTGTTTTCAGTTGCAAATTTTTTAGGCATATTTGAGACCTTTATTTATCAATTATTACTTTAATATTTACCTTACAGACTAAATCTAACCAAACTCTAATCAGTCAAATCTAAATTTATAATTACTTCTTCTTTTTCATATTTTTGGGTTCGGCATATGGAAAATTTATCCAGCAGTAGAGACACTGGACATCACAGTTCATACACTTCGGGCAAGATCGTGGATACGACATAACGCATGTTTTATTTTTTGGCTGTTCTGTATCAATTTGGGCCTCAAAAATAATATTTAATGAAAATCATTCATTAAATCTTATTTTTTTCCGAAATTTTGAGTTTTGAAATTGCTCATCGATTCAAACACAATTTGACCTTGAGGTCGAATAACTTCCCCCAAACACTAACGCTCCTTGTGGTTGATAGCGGAATGATGAGTAATTTTGACAGTTTTACACAGCTTTCAATAAGAATGATCTAGCAGGCTAATCTTTTTCTGCAAAATTTGTTCTCACGAATCACCTTGGTTTGCGGAGATAACACTTCAAAAGCAGAGCAAGGAAGATCCGGGAGCTACAGCTTGCGTACAAGTGGATTCCAAATCGCATTAGCCCAGTAGCAGGCGGTGGAGATCGAACCCGGGTGGCCTGGGTCAAAGGCAAACGCTCTAGCACCACGAATACTTCTTTCCTAGTTTTAAATTTAGCGTAATTTTTTAACAAAAACCCCTAAAAAAACTGAAGTCCCTAGTGTTTTGTATTTTATGGAAAATCTTAATATTTTCACTGTTATGGAGAATTTCAATCATATTACGAAGTTCCTGAGGCTGCCCCAAACCTCGACAAAGAAAAATTATCCAAAAACGTGTCAGTAGTTTTAAAGCCAAAAGTTGTGTGGTGGTATGACTGAATCCTTATCCGAAGTCCTCTATTCTTTGAGGACCACACTGCGCATCCGCCACGAGTGGATTCTTGAATATCTAAGTGGATTTGTCCGTATGCTTTACTGTGTCCGTGTTAGACATTTCATACACTGCTCAGCAAATGAATAACGGTTTAAACTGCTAGACAGTTTTTTTTACCACATTTTTACTCGCTTCTGGTCTGTTTTTCTGTTCGGTACAAATTTTGCAATCGATTTTGAACTAATCCAGACAACACCGGCGGATAGGTAGATACGTTAGGAACATACAATTTATTTTCAAAGCCAGGATATCCTTGGATGTCCAGAAATGTATCTTCCATGCAGACTCTTCGAAATTTATTGAAGTTTTTCTTTCAAGCTCAACGAATCTTCTAGAAATGTATCTTCCATCTATATGTGCTCGTACATATATACTCTTTTGAATTGTACTGTTTCCCTTGAAACATACTTTCGTTCGTTCTGGTTCTTTGGGTTGACTGTAACAAAAAATGAATCCTCTCCTATTCAATACTACCTGCTTGGCCTTTCTTATATTATTTCTCAAGATAAACTTTGGATTGGACGATACCAGCGAAGGAATCATCAACGTTATGATTGGTCGAGTTGGTGCAATAATCCTATATTTGTCTGCCTTTTCTGTGGACAATTTCAATATATTTTTCCGTATTAAAAAAATATACATATATATATATATATATTAATGAGCCCACCACTTGTTAACTTCCAAACTATTACGAAATGTTTTATTTCTCATATATACGAGTAATATGTTCCAAACAGTTTTGAACTCATCCAATCATTATTCCTAATTGTTATTGAGAATAATAACAGAAGTTGTTATTTTCAAATGTCAATCTGAGTGGCCTAAAACTCCCTATTACTGAAAGGCTTATCAAGTTGAAATAATTTCTGCACTGTAGGTATATATAAAGCATCAAAAGTATACCTGAATTTATAAGATACATTTTAGTATACATATTCACTCTGAAGAAACAGAGGCTCCTAGAATTTGATATTCCGAGATCGAGCGGGGACTAGCCCTAAGAATGCAGATGCTCTCTCGCGGAGACCATGCCCAGACGCGACTGCTCACATTGCTGACAAGTTGAAGAGAAGGAGTCGACCATTTTTAGAACCACCGCAGTGGATGATAATTGGAAAAACAACAAGATCCAGAAGGACTGCTATGAGAAAAATACAGACCTCGGTTCAGTTATCGGCTGGTGGGATAGTAACCAGAGACCGTCATGGCAGGAAATAGCAAGTTACTCACCCGCTGTTGTTAAATCTTACTGGGCCCAATGGAACTCCCTCACCCTGGACAATGGAATCCTGAAGCGTTTGTTGGAGTCTGAGGATCGTGAGGAAAACAGGCGTCAGACAGTTGTACCCAGTTGCAAAAGACAGGAAGTGCTTCGAAAAATCCATGATGGGGTCACCAAAGGACATCTGGTAGTGACAAAGACCCTCTAGAAAATGAGGCAACGGTTTTACTGGGCCAATTGTCATGCTGACGTCAAGGACTGCTGCAGAAAGTGTGCTGTATGCGCTGCCAGCAATGGGCCTCGAACACGATCTAAGGTCCGATTCGTTAGTACAACGTAGGCAGCTCATTTGAAAGAATCGCCATAGATATCGCTAGCTCATTTCCACAAATCTGACCATGGAAATAAGTACACCCTTATGGCAATGGATTACTTCAGCAAGTGGGCCGAAGCCTATATTCCTGCCCAACCAAAAAGCCAGCACCAAGAAGCCAAAGTGAATATGTCGATTCGGTATTTCTTTATAGCTGCATTCGAACGAGGCAGAAATTTTGAGTTCATCCTGTTCCAAGACATGTGTCAGGGACCCTATTCTCGAGTTTCTATTCATACGAATTCGGTCTACTGTTTCACACCAATACACATGAAAAAATGTGTGTTTGTCTCTCTTATTCGTATAAGAATTGGATATATAACAATTCGAGGGTATCCCCCAGATGCTGAATATCGGGAAGAAGAACCACACGGCTCTACATCTACAGTCCGATGGAATGATGGAGAGGATAAATAAAACGATAAACCGCAACATGTTGAATGTAGTCTCTGACCACCAGAAAGATTGGGACCGATACCTTCATTTGTTCCTGATGGCCTATATCGTTCTGAAATAAACAAGTCAACCGCCCAAACTCCTGCAAGTATTATTATGGGCCAAGAGCTGCGACTCCCCTGTGACCTGAAGTTTGAGATGCCATACCAGGACAAGATACTCTGTGGAGAGGACTACGTCAGCACATTATGCCAGAGAATGGTCGATATCCATGAACGAGTCCATTTAAACACCCAGAGTGCCAGCAACAGAATCAAGGAGACCTATGAAATCAAGGCCGATGCTGGAGGATTTCAGACAGGTTTGTAGAGTTTGGCTGTACAACCCCAAAGTTGCGGAACTGGTGGAAGGTCCGTACAAGATCATTAAGAGAATAAACTACCTCGTTCACCGAATCTTTAAACCACCACGAGGGAAATACGGGTCGTTCACTTCAATATGTTGTCTTCTTGCTTACGCTGGAAATCACGACCAGGACCGCACACCCTAATACCACCAGAGGATGAAATGACGCTCCAGAAGTTCATATTCTTATACTCAAACGGACAGAAAGTTCTACACGGGGTAAATCAAGAAGAGTCACGAGACCTTTTTAAGGTACCTGCCGATTACGCACTAGCTCACTGTGTGGCAGAAGATCTTTAAATGTCCAGAGTATCACCAGTTCAGACCAGTCTATTGGGGACCTGGCTATCCTCATATTGTCCTGTGGGATTGATGGGCTAGATTGAAGTTATAAGACAGGGTGTTGAATTACTATAGAATATCGGTTTTACAACATCTTGTATTTTGAAAATGAATTATTTCTCGATAACTCTTTGTAAAAAAAGTTTATCTTATCGAGATCCATCACATACTCAGTTTTTGTAAAGTTCTGAGCAACTTCATCTGGCGCCTAAGGCCTAAGTGACCTGCTCATATAACTTGCATCGATGCAGAAATTTGCAAATTTCTCAAAAACGGTTGCACCTAGCGTTGTTGAGCAAGTGGCGCTTTTTGGCTTGGAAAGGTGCAGAACTAAGAATCAAAATATAAAAAATCCCAAAAGTTCACTGTCAAAATAGTTAGGGCAAATCAAAATGGATAATGATAGCGTACGCAGTAGCCTCAAAAAACCTTGTACAGCCAATTTGGCGCAAAAAAGTATTTTAATGAAATTTCAACTTCAACACCCTTTATCTCCGAAACGATGCATTTGCAGATACATGTTCATATCAACTTTTTATCTTGAAATTAGTCGATGATATGTTCAGAATTTTGTGAAGAATTTAAAAATGTGATAAAATTCAGGGGATCCTATTTAAAATAAGGAAGTTCCACATTCTTGACAATATTTTAACAGGATAGTAATACAAGGTGATTTACGTAGGCCGTACATTGGAGGTTTTTGACCTTGGCGTTAGATTAGAAACTTAGCAGTTGGCATGCTGTCATAATCGATCATGCCCGTCCTACCTAGAATATTTTTAGTCCTTCAGCTATTCAGGGTATGCCAAAAGTCTGTTCCAACTTTCTAGTATCAAATGGAAATCTACATTTTTGTACATGGTTTAATTGACCTTCTGAATATGATTTCAGGCAACCTAATAGTAGTTTAGGAAAAATGTGTTGCTTGAAAATCGTTCTCAATCAGGAAACCAAATTTGTGGAGCAGTTTGTTGGTAGTTTAGGCTTAAAATAACCCTTGATGCATACAAGAGTGAGATAATATATTGAATTAATTAGTGGGTTTAAAATAACTCAATTATAGGTAAATATTGGTCGGTGGCTCAGTGGCTAAGGTCTGTAGCAGTGGAACTTCTAGCTCGTATCAGACAGACGTTTGAGGCTCGGGTACGGAATCTTTTTTCTCAATTGCACGGGTCTCTTTAGGTGGCCACATGCCTTGTTGTGAATCAAGTGTGATGTGAGCTGCCTAGATGCCAATCCCGACGTCTGGTGCTAGCTTGAAGTGCGCACCGACCAACCGGGTGGTGCTGTAGGTTTTCCGGGTTTTCTACAGCTGAAAAGTGAATACACCACCGAAAACATCAGTAAGTCGCCCCGGAGCGCCACGGCAAATAATAATAATAGCCGTCCTCTACCCGCACAGGCTATGCCTTTGGGTACACTCTACGAGTGTTTATGAGGGAGTATTATTATTATTATTATCATTATTTATCAATAATTTGAATATATTTCGAATTTGAAAGTATAGTTTGACCGAACCAAGAACCTTACAAAATTATCCTAATAATAAAGGGAGAATGAGGAAAGAGAAGGAGAAATCCTAGGATGAACAGAACACGAAGAAAGTAACACTCTATAATCTAACCCAAACAGTGACTTATCTGTCAAATGTCCAAAAACACAAGTTATATTTGTAAATCCAATCCAGGCCAAGGATCTTTTGAACAATATTCCTTTTCAATATAGATAGGTACTTTCGATAATATTTTATGGCAACAGTCTTACCAAGTGGTACTTTGCTGGGTCAAACCTTATTCCAGTCTCACGTATTACCCAAAATTAAAATATCAGAGATCCCTTCTTATCAGCGGGAGGTTTTTGTATCCAGAAGACTACAACTGAATCTCTCTCACAGATTCCTTCAACGAGAATTCCTGTTATAACTCACGACCACGTCCCTACGTGGTCGTATTCTTTCTATTTCAATGAAGTTTTATTTAATTAACGAAATCAATTTTCGAGTTGATCGGTTGACAAATTGTCTGACCGTTTTATTTGATATTTGACTATCTGTCAAGGAAAGATATACTAGGAGATACTTCATTTTCATCAAAAATTCAATTTTGTACATTCAAATAAGGTACGTTTCAGGCTAAAAACCTCATGTCCCATTGAAGATCCCATTTCGTACCATATAGGCGCAGGCGATTATCTAATGTTGCATTCCAGAATTGTCAAAAACTCATTATTTTCAGATGGTACCTTCAAGATTTTTGACACTGCAATGTGCCGGCTCGTCTCTAGAGCCGCGTGGGTTAAAATAAATAAAATTGCTGCCTGGTGAGTGAAGAATATAAAAACACAACCCTTTATTCGAAGGTTAACACAAGATACACTGTACACAAACAACTATAGGTACAAATTACCAAAATAGAAACTATTGAACATAAGTAGTTAAAATGGAATTCATTGCAGACACTACTACAACCTCTTCGGTCCAAAGTCAATGGCCTACTGCCAAGCCGGGCGGGTTAGCACACGCGCACTAGTTACTGTTTCCCGCGCTTTTTCTATCCACGAATAACGTCTCATCACATAGCACAGAGGCGGCGTGCTTCAACACCATTGAGAAAAAAATATTTAGGATGAGTAACCTTCGTCAAGTTATTTTTTTATTCAAGTATGCCAATAAAAAAAGACAATTGTGAATAAGAAGGTGATATTCTGTCGAAGTAAAAACGAGCTGTGCAAATTCTTAAATGAAATTGATAAATTGATTCAAAAATGTAAATTATCCAAACGAAGTTGTGGACTTATTTGTTATGCACGGCATGTAAGAAAAAATCATTCAGCGAACTGTCCGTGAGTTTAATTCAAAATATTTAAACTTACCGAACATGACACGACAGAAGTTCTCACGATTGAAAAATAATTTTATACATTTTTGAAAAGTCGTAGATCCATTACTAGAGTCACACCACTACTGGCAACGAATATAATTAAATAATCATTCTCGGATCTTTACAAGGATATCCTCAAGCCTTAACACGAACGGCATTTTGGAATTGGGATTTCCATACTCTGCACTACCAACCATTTTACACCGCCATAATTTCTCGTAGAGTTAACTTTTACGAGGAATTATTACTGAAAATACAAGAGCACGCCGGATTCTTAGAGAACATAATTTGGACTGATGCACAATGGGCTCACAAAGCGTTTTTTTTTGCCAAAACTCCTGTCTTTATATTACCGGCTCAAAAATTATTTTCCCATTCATTTTATTCATTAACTTCCCATAGATACAATTTCAAAATACCAATTTGATTGTTAATAGTTCATAGGTGTACGTCATTCCAGAAATCATCCTCAAAAATAAGGAAAGGCTATAGTTTTATCATTGTTTTTTCTATAAACAATGGTTTTATGGAGTCCTATGCATTTTGTTGCTCCAGTGATGAATGTTAAATCGGAATTACATTACCTACAAGCAATAGTGAAACATAATTTCCCAATTAATAGCCAGTGCCGTAGAATAATAACTGAACGAAATAATGTTCACAATTTATTAATACGGTTTTTAGTTTACGACATATTCAAATATTGAATTACAAACTGTAGCAAAATAAAAAATAATTGAAACTACAAAAACTACCGTTTCCAACATGAACGTGCATTCAAGCCGACAGAAGTTACAGCTAGGCCAAAGTAAGTTCATTTCTATTAAATCTTCTGTTTGTATGGAATTGTCAGTACTTGAGATTTCTATGAATATTTTAACAGAAACATTTACTACGTATACGTATTTTAAATGAAGACTGAGTCCCGTTACTCAAACCCTTATTTTTGTAGTACTCACTAAAATTTTAGCCCAAAGTCCATTCGGCGAAATTTGGGTTCGTTTATATCAAAAACGAATCGAGATTGTCACAAATTCCGTGATGAACGTGCCCGGCCGTTTTGGAGGTTAAAATATCTCTACCGTTTTTAGAAATGAAACAAAACCTATAAGAAATGCCCCATAGTTAATTATTTTTTTTTCGATATTTTGTCGTTGATGAAAAATGAAAAACTTAAGCGAAAACGAAGCGAAAGAGCTGTCAAATGTCAAATTCTCAGACCGGTTTCGAATCGATCCTAATTCTGTCAAAAAAACCTTGAATATATGACTTCAAAAAACTGTACACAGAACGAACTCAATCTTGTGTATAAATAGCAATTGATAGCATTCATGTGGAATGTATCCAGCTCTATATAAGGGCATGTTTAAGAATGAATGGCAAAATGTCATACAAATGCAAATGAATGCAGACATTTTTTCACAGTTATAATCCTGGGAGTATAAGTATTGAAATATATATATATAACTCTAAGTGGAGGTCCATGGAGAATATAAAGTTTTACTCTGACGAAATCAAAGTCAATGCACTTTTTAAAGTTTCTACACTCCGAGAATTCATTTCCTAGGTACTATCCTGGAGTCATTTACTTAATTACTTTTAGATAGCCTTTTCTAGAATTTACTTAGCTTCCTGTCTTATATTCTTGTTAAACTCAATTCATAGTTCAAAATAAACCAAGTGCAAAACGCTGCCAAACTTTATCAAAATATGGAATAAAATGTACATCACAAATATCGAAATCACAACATGAAATCTAATCCTTGTAGACGCTTGTCAAACAATATTTTTTTTGTTTCTTGCAATTCCAGATCTACTAGATTGTTAACTTCAAGTTAACACTGAATATACTTGCAATAGAAGCATTTCACATTGAGTCAATTTTGGCCAAAAATATGAGACGAGAGCCGTCTGTGTAATGAACCAAGAAGTGCGCTATTTTAAGTACGATGAAAATTTCAATACTGAGAGATAAAAGAAACATTTGTTGTAATTTTGCTACTAGTTAGAGCTTCACGTTCATGTTACCAGACGGATGGGGCACCACCGCACCGTACAAGAGCTGTGTATATAAATTAACATCGTTGTTCGATTACCGATGGTGGGGAAATCGTGGGCCATTTATGTGGCCTGCAGGATTTCCAGATTTAACCCCATCAGAGATATATATTGTAGGGTGAAAGGTTTAGTCTATACTTCAAGATTTGAGAAAATAGTCGGTGCCATTTGACAAAATTGAGTTTTTGACAATATGGTACAAAATGGGACAATCCATGGGAAATTAGGTGGCCTGATGACCAGCTAACTGCTCCACAAATTTGGTTTCCTGATTTTGAAAGGTTCTTCTACAACGATATTTTTTTCAGAAAAATGAAAATATATCAATAACTTAACATAACTTAGGTTGTCAAAACTCATTGGCAGAAAAAAATTTAGGTTGCCATTTGAAATAAGAAAGTTGGTAAGGACTGTTGGATGCCCTGTATAGCTGTAGTACTAAATATATTCGAGGTAGAACGGACATGATCGATTACATTGCTCCAATACATATTATATTTATATAGTGACCTGTGGCGTATGCAACCAAACATATTTATACTTACCTGCTAAAATATTTATTTTGAAATCAAGTAGCTGTGTTGGTACTATCTGTCATTATTTATTATTGTAATTTCTTAAAATTCTACGTTTATTTTGAAATCAAAAGATGGATATTGACGAAGTTCTGTAAAAAAAAATTCAGAAATCATCAAATATATCAGTAAAGTTGTCAATAGGTAGCATTAATAACTAGATAGGCACGCAACCGGCTGGTAAAATGCTGGTTTGAGTTCTGAGGTGATAGCAAGGTCGAGGGTTCAATCCCCAAGTGGTACCATTTTTTTTTTGAAAATTACTGTCAACGGAAAAGTTTTGTAACGAACACGTGAATTAAAATGGCGATTAATGTTCGAGAAAATATCTCAATTGATAATCGCCCTTATTAATACACTTCATCGTTAAATAACCATTAATGCACGCCCTTCGTAAATCAACCTCTATAGTAAACTACCAAATTTTCAAAATCAGCTCACTAATAGATTTCCGTATATTCATGCAGTTCCTTGTGTTTTGTATTTTTAAGAAAAAAATTATTCTCATGTTTCCTTCATCATTTCAAAAGCACAATCTGATAACCACTGATTATTTGAATTTCTTACCAGAGATTTCTCAAAATTGATAGTTTCACAGAATATATTTAATAATGCGTATGGGATCATGTGGGATTCAATTCATCATGTAGGTAATCTAGAAAAATACAACTCTTATCAGTCTGTAATGTAATTGAATACTGGAGAACCACGGAGTCACTACCTATGTAGTTTGTTGAAAAAAATCCATTCCTGACTTCATAGAACCAAATAGGTGAGCACCAATAAATCATTTTTAGATATAGGAATTTACATATAGGGATTACAGATTTATGATCAACTCAATCAAGGATTTTGTATGATATAGTAACGCTACATACCTATATTCAGAATGATATGGAGTGTCCTTGGCTGGTGGCTATCATTTTAAACAAATTCAGATTATTTCAAGGCTGACAATGATAAATGCACTCTCAAAAATACGTATATTTTCACTTCGTTAAGGCTCGTTTAGCCATGCCCAGGATATTGGACAGTATTTTGTTGAACCCATCTTGTTTTATGCTCTCTTCGGGGTGCTTTATGTATTTATATTTTACCTATTGATATAAAAGCATCCAGAACGTTCGAATTTTCAATCCCTTGAAATATTACTCACTTATCAGAAACTCCAATGTTTCGCTATCGGGAGATAAATCAAATGAATTATACAGCATGCAAAAGCAGTCAATGATGAGAAACGACAGAGATTTTGAAAAACTTCTGCTAAATTTTCATTTGAAAATCAATAGCAGGGTAAGGAATGTGTTTAAAATTGAATGGATCGTGCTGACACATGTAACCTCAAAGAATGAGTTTTTCAACAATATTTCTATCAGTCCTTGGTTGAAACCGATTGCAGAACGTGGCAAAACTATATATTTATTTTGAAAAAGGACGTCATATTAGTGGTCTTATTCATTGATGTGACCTATGTCAATTCAGGAGTGATGACATTTACCAAAGAATTTCCGGGAAAGTTGAGAATGTGTTCAAGAAAAACATAACGGGCATCCACGATACACACATACAGGTTTTTAATTTGGTACCTATGTCGCTATGATATGTACATAGTACATACCACTAAGCAAAGGTAATATATCGTCGCCCTCATCACGTTAACTGACATAAAAGTGCAGAATTGAGATATGCCGGTTTTATAATCTGTAAATTTCTCATGTAACATCAGCGTATAATGCATATTGTTTCTGATGTATTGGTAGGATATTACTTTGAAATATTATATATGGAGAACTATAGATCACTTAACTTGTCACCCATTTTCGTTCATTATCTTTCCTGTAAAATAGTTTGGAATCAGATACCTCTATACGTGATGAAGGGGACGATATATTAATTGTCCTTAGACAATATCAACCACGTTATCCTATGTTGGTCATTTTGTTTCATATAGATATGAATATACAATATGTTATAGTAATCTTTCAAAGTAAGGGGGTAGATTGTGGATTGTAAGGGGTCATGCAGGCTGGGCAGCCTCACAAGTACATCGACCTGTAAGGTCTTTTGTGCGTGACTCTCTATCTATTCAAGACCCGGAAATCTGCGACTTCGTGCGAAGTTCCTGATGTCGGAGGACGTTAAGGATGTCTCTTCAAGGAATTTGAGCCTCTTGCAGAAGAGCGCTGGGCATTCGCAAAGCAGATGTTCTGCAGTTTCCGTGAACTATCACTCTCTGACTGGCCCATCTTTTTGTGGCGATACCCCAGAACCCAGAGGGCAGTGCCCAGTGAGTAGTCCCGTTACCAATTAATTTTTTTTTCTATCCAACTTGAGAAGCTGTTTTGGTTTCCTCGGCGATAGGCTCATTAGCCTTTTCGCTTGTCTTTGTCCTGGCACTTCATTCCAGTGAGATTTCATTTCAACGAATTCTCAGCGTTGAAACTCTCCTTTGAAGAGTCCACAAAAGGGTTCTGGGCCGAGAAGTGGTGTGTTTGCCCCTTCATTGGCAAGGCATAGTCTGCTTCCTCATTGCCTTTGATTCCCATCTGTGGCCTGGCACCCACATCAGGGTTACCTGATTGATTGCTGCCAGTTGTCTCAGGGCTTGTTCATAGTCCCAAGTCAGCTTAAACTCTTAAAAGTGTGTGACTTCAGAGCTTTTAATTCTGCTTGGCTATATGATGGTTTATAGATTTCTGCATTTCGGGTGCTCCTTTCAAGGCAGTCCTGGGCACAAATCTCTATAACATGTACTTTTCAGTTCGAAAGATGATTGGGGTCCTACCAAGGGGTTTTGAGAGCTTGAAATTTGACCCTGTAATGCCCACTCCACACTGAGGCATCTATTTCTGTGTACCACACTGAGGCATTCATTGCCAACTGAGGACCGTTCTCTGTGTAAATCTGGTAGATGTTTATGACCACTTCAAACTACACTTCGGAGTCGTGCCTGATTGGCATGATATCTGTTGGTTTAGACATGGCATCTAGGGAGATGTGTTCCTAAATCTTCAGATGTACGTTCAAATAATTTATACAATGTTAGCTTACAGTAAGGTATCTGCCGAATCGATTAGAAAAAAGAATGTAAACTGTTGAAACGGAGATAGATATTATTGAAGATGAAATCGAGAAAAAAATGGAAAAATTGGAGGACACAATAAGTGATCAATAAGCATTCAATTCTGAACCTAAGTTTGAACTTGAATCAAGTTCAAAAAGGGATGAAAGATGTCAAGGTCTATTCCGAAATAGGAGATAAGCTTCCCACAACGCTGCCTCACTTCGACGCAAAAACTCCATAGGAAAATGACCGCTGACAATTGGAAGCTGCCCACCTAAACCACAGCTGAAAAACCGCTGCCAGAAATCTAGCGAATTATCACATGAATTCGAAGTTGACATTGCAGACTTGGTTCTCCTTGCATATCCAGCGACACCGGAAAATGTAATAGAGTGATTAGCGACTTAGGTATTTTTGGATGGGCTTCGCCACCAGGAAATAAGATCAGCTTGTTCTACACATCTCGTAGATGCACTGGAAGTAATAGAGGAAATGTTGCTTGACAGACAACAGATGAGATGCTAGAATTGCGGAAAAATTCCAAAGAATCGACACTGACGCAGGAAAACTAAAGGTGATCAGGAAGGGCAGTCGCATCGTCGCTGTCGGCCTGTATCCAGTAGGCCCTGGATAACAACAACGCATATGTTGCTATTCTTCAATGACAAAAATAGGTGCTGCTAGACACAGGTGCGACTAGGAAAATCCTAAGGTCTACTTCTTCTAAGAGCCGGCGACTGTGGTAAACTATCAACTAAACTGACTGACGTCCATCCCTATGTTGGAGCAATCATGGGGATAGACATCATGAATTCCAGAGGGTTCTACTTGGATTTCTAAGACAGCGTGCTACGTGTCAATGGAGAAGAGTTGGTACTTCATGGAAGAAGCGAAGATATGAGAGAAAAATCTGTCGAAAAAGTACAGTTATCCATTCCCATGAATAGACAACCTACATCTTTGTGGCAATGAATTACTTCAGTAGGTGGTCCGAAGGCTGTGCCCTATCCAATCAAGAAGCCATCACCGTTGCAGATATTTTGGTAAAGGAGTGGATATGAGTGTGAAAGCAGAAATTTTGAGTACCTACAACCTGAAATGTGTCTGATGCTGATCATTCGGAAGACAAGAAGTACGGCTATAAATCGACAGTCCGATGGAATGATAGAGAGGATGGACAAGGCGATAAACCGTCACCTGTCCAAGGTATAGTCTCTGACCACCAGAAATATTGGGATCAGTACCTTCATTTGTTCCTGATGGCATATCGTCCTTCAGCCAAACTCCGGCTAGTATTATTATGGACCGAGAGCTTCCGTGAGACATGAAGTTTGGAACGCCACGAGGATAAGCCATTGCGGAAGACAGCAAATTACGGCAGATAATGGACCATATTCATAAACGAGTACGTTCGAACATTCAAAGTGCAAGTGACAGAATGAAGAAGACGTATGACATCATTGCTGGTGTTGGCGGATTCCAGGCTGGTAACCTAGTTTGGCTGTGTAACCCTAAGCGTCGCCGTGGTCTATCACCAAAGTTACGGAACTAGTAAAAAACTCCGTACAAGATCATGAAGAGAATAAACTATCTCGTCTACCGAAGTCTCGTTCATACCCTCGCGAATTTCGCAATTTCTCTGCGAATAAAATGGTTCTGCATCATCGATTGGTCCGGCATGACTGGGAGCCATTGTATTCGCAGAAAAATTGCTGAATTCGCGAGGGCATGAAAAAGCCTTAAGCCAACCAGAGGGAAACCTAGGGTAGTTAATTTTAATAGGTTCGCCCTTTCCGCCGGAAACCACGACCAAGTTTGCACTCTCGGACCACCGGAGGATGAGATGACGTTCCAGAAGTCCTTGTACTCAAACAAACAGGAAGTTCTACATGGGGTCACTTGGGAGGAGCCACGGAACCTTCTAAAGGTGCCTGCCAATGACATGCTAGTATATGTCTAGAGGCATCGCCGTTAGTACTCAGAAGTTCGGTCGACTCCAGGAAGTACGGGGGCAGAATTCAGAATTTGGCGCAGTGCTGCATTTGAAGAAGGGTCATACCTGGTTACCAAGAAGCACTCTCTAGATAAACCTGAGCCTCATCAAAATAGAGGAACACGATGGTTGACCAAAATCTTATAAATTTGGCAATCCCAAAATTGTTCTGTGGGATTGATATAAGCTGGATTGAAGAGTTATGAAAGGTATATTGGAGACGACTCTTCAGATCCAGCGACATCAAGATTTTGATGTGCTATAACGAACTTCCAGGACCGAACATGGAGAGTGTGGAGTGTTACTTCCATCGATCTTCGCGGTGCAGATGGAGGCCTTTGCAGGTATCGCTACACTCCAAGAATGACATTTCGGTACGAAACGTCTTCAAGAAGGCCATTTAACGAATCTGGAGCCGAACCTGAATAATCGAGCTCGGCTTGGTTACAATGCATGTATGAGTCACAAGCACATGCCGATGCCTAAGCGTTCCGAATTATTCTAGATGGCTGCATCTGGATGAGACAAAAGAATATACGGAAGTCTTCGAGAAGAACTCATCTGCATCGATTACAAACAATCTGATTGCAGATAGAAATACAGAGTTGGCTTAGCGATATAAATTACTATAGTTGATGAAATAAATTAGAACAGTCATATAGTTATTAGGTTTCAAATAAATTTGTGGATTTTCTAGTTGATTGCATTTTTTATTACAATATTTTCTGTACTCAAATCGAGTATGTAAAAATGTGTATTACGATGTAATGGAATGAATAGTTTCTCCGACACGCGACGTCAGACACTCTGATTTCGACTTCCGCGTAGGATGTCAGATATGGACTGTCTGAACTTTGATCTGTCATGCTTGAAATATGAAATGAGCGTATAGCTTCGACTGGGAAATGATTAGATCGGCACACCGCGGAATTTATTGGAAACGGCAAAAACACAAAATATCAGTTCTCGAAAAATTTATAATAAAAATTATTTAGATTGCCCTGGGAGTAAGTATTATGTACTCGCCTATAATAGCCATTAAATTATTTTTATGACCATTATCCGGAGTCACCCTTTGCTATTGGTAATTGAATGTATATATAACTCTATGTACCTATTGAAAATTGCAATTACTTGACAATATGAATGAAGACAAATTATATTTGAAATTTGTTTGTATCCGTTAAGAATATCCCAGTCAGGCCCTGTCTCCGGTGCCCCGACACTTCCGGAAGGCGCGCTGGATTATTTATCCCAATAACCACTCCCCACGCCTTGGGGTGAGTGACTATTGGGTCCGAGAATCATGTGCCCTGAGTAGGCGGAGTAAACCAAGAATTACGGACAGAATGATTTTGGTAAAGCCTGCGGAGTTCAAAGAGTTGATCTATTAAGTCCGTTTTTCCTCCTCTTTTCGGACGATGTTCGTGTCGCCATGAGCTGAAAACTCAATGACGAAAATTGATGGTCGATGAGGACTACATCAGGCTTATTGGCTTGTATTTGCCTGAGGGTGGGGAATAAGTAGTTCTAATAGATTCTGCAGTTCTCATTCCCCACAACGGACTCAATATCCTCCGGAGCATAAGACAACACCGGTGTCTCGTCTACTGCGTCTACACCATACGAGTGTCGTAGATGGTAGTACATGTCGTAGATGGTAGTAGGTACAACACTCGTAGGGCCGCGTTATGCCAGTGGATAAAGGCTGTGACCGCATAAGCTGGACAAGCTGACAGCAAGTGTATCTAGTGTCAGGCAGGCCATTATGAATCCCTCGGTTTCCGACTTCAGCCCACTTGGCCTGAAAAATGCAAAGGTCAGATTTCTGGATAAGCCAAGGTTTATAATGTTCTTGAAGAACACCCCATGAATTGGCCTATCCTTATGTAGCTGAGGAAGACTCTCAACTCCGCAGCTTTAACGTGGGCTTTTTGCTGAACGGGTTCCAATTCGGTGACAGAGTTTGGGTTCGTCCGTTCAGTGTCGAATACGAGACCGAGTTCATCGGCTGCACGGGTTGCTGCCTTCAAAAGAAATACTCCAATCTCTGCATTTTCATGATCGCATACCAAGCAGTGAAAGGGATCTGAACTCCTAATGACTTTCAGGCTCCATCAAGTACCAATTGTTATACATGCAGAGGCAGAGTTGTAACTTACCTATAAAATCAATAACGTGGCGATTATTTTGCTACAAAAAGTTAAGAATAGCGATTACAATCTTCATATTTTTGACATGAGTTGCATTGAAGAGTTCTGAGACTCCGTATACAGGCTGATTTTTTCTACTATATAGTCAATCCCAACCAAACGTTGTGTGACATGAATGGTTATGTGATGTAACAATGTTGCACCAATGTGATATTAATTTTTTACCTATAATCGACGGAACTTCGATATTACAGTCACAATAACACATCACAAACAGAAAAAATGTGACAAGGCAGCAACATTCATCAGACTACACATATTCGACGTAAACAATGTAATTAAGTCATATTATGACATTGAGACATCTATGAGATGAATATTATAGGCGACATTTTCATATCACATACAAGTAAGTACTGAAGATTTCATTAAAATCTATCACAACCTTTTGACTGGTAGGAAAATTGTCTAGTACCATTTCGCATTGGTCTGAGTCTACCAGTTTCATCTACGACTATTCGCTGGTCTGCTGCGGCACGGTACAAGCGGTAACCCTGAAAGATACGATCATCTCACGACATATTTTTCAAGTATTTTTCATTCCAAATTCAATAATTTATCACAAATGGCAGTTTCATTATGTGTCGGATCATCTCGATTTTTTAAAGAAATCGATAAATTGATTTTTTCCAAAATAATTCAATACTTAATTTCGTACTTCCGAATAGACTGCCCTTCTGTTATGCAACATTTACACCATTTAGCCGAAACGGTATGCATTACCGTTCCAGATATCAACGTGGTGGACAAACTTATCTTGGAATCACTGTATATTTGTCACAATAGTCCTAAATGTAGCCTCTAATTGATATTACAGTGCGACATATTTGTGATGATATAAATTGCGGACTTGTATAATACCTATTGGTGACTTTTTATGTTATGATACAAAGTGGTCGTATGATGTTAGAGCGCTTGTCTGTCATCCAGGCGGCCAGGGTCCGTTCCTCCTGCCTGTCACCGGATCAAACAATATTTATTTTTTTTTAAAAGATGTCATAAATATTTTCTCTAAGGCGGACATTTTCACATCGCTTCAATGTTTTGGATACACATATTTGTGACTTCAAATGACATGTCGCACGTCACAATGCGATGTCACGTATACAGTGCTTCTCAATAGTCCCCTTTCCCCCCTCTCATCTTTGGAACGATTATACATAAACAAGTGAAATTTGATAACTGAATAGTAAAGGCTGTAAATTTCCCTACTATATAGTGATGATAGATGACGAAATCGTCAAAGATGACGTCACAAGGCCATTTTGACCAATAATTTTAAAAGGCAAGCGACACCTCTTCTGAAAGGTATCAAAAGAACCTATTCAATGATACTAATTTTGTTTATGACAGTTTTGGCAACTCGCTTTTAGATGGATTGGACGACGAGGTTCAACGGAATGGCCACCTCGATCACCGGACCTCACACCTTTGGATTTTTTTCTGTGGGGGTACCTTGAATCGAAGGTTTACGCCACTGAACCTGCCAATATTGACGTTTTAAAACAACGGGGGGAGGGGACTTTTGAGAAGCACTGTATACATGTTTCTCGTATGACATGCGGTTGACTGGGGATACCCTTATTAAAAATAATATTTTTGACAGTTGGTAACTTTTCATCACAATTACGAATTACAGGATCCGTACAATAAGATGCAACAAATAAACGCGAGAGTCACAAAATATTGATAAGTATTGAATAAACATAAATACAATGACAAATTACAATGCTGAGTGACCCTGCGTTTAGTGGTAACTTTAGATCCCCCAATATTAAAATCAAATAATATTTACTCAATTTGCAAGTCTACGGGCTCTAACTTTTGACTGAGTTTGTTCAAAGAATTACCTAAAAATCTTATAATATTGACTACTAAACAAATCACTCTGTATACGGAGTCTCAGAACTCTTCACTGCAATTCTTGTCAAAAATATTAAAATTGTAAACGCTATCCTCAACTTTTTGCAACAAAATAATCGCGCCACATTATTATTTTATAGGTAAGAGATTACAACTCTGCCTCCGCATGTTCAACACCCTGTATCTCGAAAACTGTCAATTAGATCTCGTTGTGCCCATGTAGACATTTGATCAGGACATCATACACTACATTACATCAAATTTTCAGCCAATTGGGACTCCTTTTCCATATAAGAACCGTGCAGAGGGTCCTTTATTAGATAATATAATGTAGTAACCGCTTGAAGGTGGTAGGTACAGGACTTCCGAGACATACTGTGTACATTCAATTCCTAACTGCCATGAACAATCGTGACCATTCAAGAATTTCACAATGAACAGACCAGTTCAACGCTTCTCCAACCTCACCATTGGATTCGCATTAGTGCCTCTGGTATTCAAAACACGTTTGTTATTTTACCGCAAACGTTTTCAGCTAGATGTTTAAGGCTGTTATTCATTAAAAGCAGATTGTTCAACTGCGCTTATCTCGAATATTATTCCCGGAAAGCGCTCCACGAGTATAATTCTACTTGACTCCAGTTTGTTGAAGATGATGTTTGGATAATTTGCTCAGATGTTCAGTCATATATCAGGTAGTCGTTGGGCCAAGTCGGCTTTGTGAACAACAGTTTTGGCAATTCGGTTTATGTCATTAGTTACCTACCACTGTTTACTGTAGTGACGTGTAGTTAGTAAATACAACTTAGCGGATTTCGTAAACAATTGAATGTTATAAAAAGATTTCGATTATCACGGGTGAGTAGATGTTCAAGTACCTAGAAACCACGCTTTGATATGATGATTTCGGTTTTAACGACTGTAATATTAATGAAAAAGTGAGGACATTGACAAGAAAATATTAATGAACATACAATTTGTTGTGGAATGATGAATAATAAACTATACTTTAATTTGGGAATTATATCTAAAGTGCTCATCTGAGAAGTGTTCACCTGAAATGTATACCTGAGTTATTAACTAAAAACCACAGATTACTCTTTTTTCTTTATAAGAATTATGTCATGATCATATTTATATATCTTCTCAACGCTCTATTAGCAATTAATTCCTTTTGGAGGAGAAACCCTTTCTTCATCGTATTCTGCGTGAACTCCCCACAAGAAACCTCTATTATGAACATAAGAAAATTAAACAACGTTTGAGATGATTTGCGAAAAATCAGTTGATAAAAAAAAGTAAAATTGGTCTAAATTGGAGATATTTATGGAAAAACGCTCGCACTCGTCAATCTCAATTGTTGAATAACGCACTTTTATATCTTGATTCGCAATAAATAGGGTCACTCAGTAGGTACAACAATGGTACATTTTTAGGAACTTCCCATGAACATTGTAGTGGTTCGAAAATAACCTTTTACTAGCTGATTTCAATTTATTATATATCATCCGAGTGAAATACAGTGTTTCACTTCTCATGGAAACACCCCCCGTATCTTCCGTAATTTTCAACGTAGAACCATGAAATTTTCAGCATCGATTGATACACTAGAAATGAATTCACTGCACAAAAAGTGTCATCCTACGTGATATACACTGCACGCCAATAACGATGGAACCACCCATTTAGGGGGCAAAATTGGCTAAAAATTTCTTCGGATTCATGTTTAGGATCCCCAAATCACTACTAATACACCTGTCTTTTGAAAAATGTTCGGTTCTGAAATTTTTTAATTTGTTTCATTTCTCATGGAAACGCCCCTGTATCTTCCGTAATTTTTGACGTAGAACCATGAAATTATCGGGATATATAGATACACTAGGAATGAACTAACTGCACAAAAGTGGTCATCATACGTGATATACAAGCAGTCGTTTCCATGGAAAGTGAAACAAATTAGAATTTTTTGGAAATGAAATTGTTTACAGGAGACAGAGGTGTATCAGTAGTTATTTGAGAATACTGGAATTTTGGACCAATTTTGCCCCCTCTAATACAACTTTCCGGAAAAATGGGTGGTTTCATCGCTGCTGGTGTGCAGTGTATATCACACGTAGGATGACAACTTTCATGTAGAGAGTTCATCTCTAGTGTATCTATCGATCCTGCAAATTTCATGATTTTTCGTCGAAAATTACAGGAGATACGAGGGTGTTTCCATGAGAAGTGAAACACTGTATATCCAAAAACCACCGTACTTATCAGGTTTGAACAAGAAAGTGCGCAATAAAAAATTTTGACTCTTCAAGAATATTGAGAGAAACACTTGAAAGGATTTTTTTAAATGAATATTGCATTGGTAAGAAAAAACAATTATTTGAATAAAGTACTATTATCTATATCTGATAAATAAAAACAACAGGAGAACAAAGGTAATGTATTTAAACTCTTATTGATGAAATAACAAATAGTAATATTCTAACTGAATATAAAAATGAATCAGATATGTATACAGGGTGATTCAAAAGTACTTTGACAAACTTCAGGAGGTGATTCCTCACAATATTCTAATATGAATTATCCAAATGAATATATGCCCGGAAACGCTTCGTTTCCAAGATACAGGGTGTTGAAGTTTTATTTTTATTTTCGTTTTTTTCAAATAACTTTTGAAATACTATCCATAATCAAACGAAAATTGGTATTGTGAGATTTTTCAATGTGATAATGTTAATATTGCTCTTACTCATAGGGGGCGCCACCTACACGTCTTTCTCAACACCCTGTATCTTGGAAACGAAGCTTTTCCGGACACATATTTATTTGGACAATTCATATTAGAATATTGTGAGGAACCCCCTCCTGAAGTTTGTCAAAGTACTTTTGAATCACCCTGTATACACTTCGATACGAAAATATATAGTTAGCTTATTTTATAATTTTAACACAGTTTTTGACACTTTGATGTGGCATCTCGCTAACCGAAACTTCAGACTGGTACTTAATGTTATTGTGTTAATGTCGAATAGACATAATTAATTATGATCTGTCATTGTTGATAGGTCAAGCAGGCATACTGTGCTTATTTATTCCTTTTTTCGTTATCGCTTATTCACTGATATAATGGAAATATCTAAACATTTCTCCAATTTATAACACTTACAATAAGTGAACAAGATATACCAGTAAAGATCACAAAAATTTTTGGGAAAAAATACAAACCGAAAACAAAATATGCAATACACAAAATGAAAATCGTTTATAGAACAGGGTGTCGGCAAACGTCGAAATCGATTTTCATTTGGTGAATTTATGGCCTTTCGTCAAGTAGGTACACACAGTTCCAAATGAAAAATGTTTGATTTAAAAACACCTTTGATACGTATTGAATGATAAAATATCATTACTGAATTAAAAACAAAATTGGTCAAAACAGAAAATTAATCTTGTACTTGGTATTAATTTTATTTTCACTTCGGATATTTATAGACATTTGTTGAATATTTTTTAACATATCCATTTCGAATCCATGTGTGAAAATATTCATATACAGTCTAAACAGATTACGGTCCAGGAAAAAGGTTTTTTCTATGATGATACAATTTTTGTACGTTGAGGAGAGAAAAAACATCGATATTCAAAATTCAGCTCGACATTCACTTTCGTTTATATTTGCTTAGACTTCACAGCCATCCGTAGAATATTTTCTGAAGTATACAACTATTTTGAAAAATATATCCAATATATGTACGATAAAGAGAGAAAAGGAAACATTGATATTGAAAATTCATCTTGATATTTATATTCCTTTAGGCTACGGATATTGTATGGTCATCTGTAGAATATTTTCTGGAAGATATCCGTTTAGAATCCATCGACGATCGATAAATACCTCATGGATGTCCAACTCAAGTCCAAGAAGAAACAATGATAGAGCTAGTATTTTTTGAAACATGAACGTTTTGTAAGAAAATGGAAGATAAAAAAAAAACTATATTTCCTTTGATATCTTTGTGAAATTTGTAAAAATTATTTTTACGAAACACCTAGGTTTTCGGAGAAACCCGTCAAAAGCAGAGCTTTTGCAAGCAAGGGAGATCTGGGACTTACAGTTTATGTACAAGTGGATTCCGAACCTTTTTAGCTGAGTGGAAGGCGGTGGGAAGCAAACGCTCCAATAACACCATGACCACTTCGCTTCGCTTTTTATGGCTTTCCATAAAATATCTTCTGTAGAATATCCATTACAGATCCTCGATGGATGTCTAATGGATATCCATTTCAAATCCGGAGATATCTCAACCAGATTGGATTCATGTGTTATCTGGGTGGTCGGATAATTCTCACAATTTCCGATTCAAATTTTACGTGTTATCGCAACTCTTGACGAGAAGTAGAGTTGGGTCCGAGCTCCCCGATCAATACATTTTACGTCGTAGTTTTCCATGTTCCAAATTTTTATGCGTTCTCTATCTATTCTCTAAGGGGGCAGGGGGTTAACACTTTTTGAAACTAACTCATTCGGCGTTCAGATGTTTTTCAATATTTTAACGAATTTTGATAATTTTAATTTCGCGAGTTTTTGCAATAATTTTCGAGAAGGTAGGAATGTCCGAGCCCCCAACAGACATTTATTTTTTCGCCGTAATTTCGATGTCCTAAAACATTTCTGAATTTCTATACGTTCACTATCCAGTTTTCGTAGGGGTAGGTATACAAGGTGTTCCAAATTAAGTCGGCACCATTGCCAACTCCGTTATTATTGATGCTACGAATTCGGAAATGGGCAAACTAGTAAAATTTTTAATGGTCTTCTCGATGCCGAAAACAAACAAAAAATTGACAGTCGCGTTTTCAGAATATTTCATAAAATGATATTTCTTTCAATGGAACACCCTATATTTTTTCATGCATTTCGATTCGTAATAACATTCTCAACAACAAATCTCATTTGACTTTTTTTCGAATTATTTGGATATACCTCAAAGTAGGATAAAACGTCAATTTCTGTATCTTCAGATATTACAAAACGTTTTTTAGTTCTCCTCTTCTCAAAAACTTCTTCATTGTTCCTGAATCGACGATGAAACACAGCAAAAAAACGCCGATTAGGTAGAGGTAGTGGATTTTCTTAAGAGCTATGACGTTGAATATATCTCTCACTCACAGTCATTGCCGATACGTAAATTTGTCCTCTGCTACGGTATGAGTCATAGCTCTTGAGAAAATCCACAACCCTAATTCACGATCGGAGAACGAATTGCTGTAGTGTTGGAGTGCTCTTACGCTATTTTTGTGGCAAACCAAGTAGGATTCTAACATATCACATTTTTCTTGATGGGTAAACGGCATTTTGAAAAATATTCGAACAGTAGTTGACAGTTTTACAATAATTTATGACATTGTCATGATATACTTGAGAATATTTGAAAAATAGCATTTCAACAAAGTTTCAAGGCAACTTGATTGTTCATGATAATTATGGTTTATCGAATCCTACACATTTTTTCCAACCACATTCATATGACCCTTCAGTATTTCCTGTTCTGTACAAAAACGGCTTCAAAGTTATTATTTCAGCAGACATATTTAGATTCACAAAATAAATGCGGCTAGTGAAATGGCTTTCAAATGGAAATTATCGTTTTGTACATTTTTACTGACAAATTATTGTTAGCTTAGTAACGCTTGATAAACACGAAATGCGAATTGGTAGGGGGCAGTATTTGTTTTCTGTTGAATAATTTCCGATGAAAAGACCTATTGTAGGTTTTTTTGCTGAAGATTGGATTATATAATCCATTTTTCATTACCCCGTTTCATACCCTAGACAATATTCCATAGCAAAATTTGCTTTAATCACAATACAAGTCAATTTTTATTATATAGCCTAAAGATTTTCGAAAAGGAATCGAAATTTGAGAACTAGAGCCACTTAATTATGTGCATCAAGAATATTTGATGTTTTTTCATATACTTAATTGGAAAAATTATTGAAAAATTCCTGCAGCAGATGATTTCGCTGGTTTTTCAGATTTTACCAAATTTGATTCAGCCGAAAAACAGCCAACTCAAAGTTGTTCAAACTGGTTCAAATTTGATAGGAAAATATCATTGCATTATTTTCAGAAAAAAAAAACTGCTAATGAACTCTAAATTTGCAATAACTGAATAATGAGAAAAAACCTTTATGATGCGGATTTTAACGGGAAAACACTGTGAATTTAGAAAATGACTCGAATAAAATCGAACTCAAATACTCATTTCCTGTAAATAAATACTTTCCGTGACACCTTGTTTAAAATATATAATGAATATCGATGATAATAGACGGCATGAAATGCTGCTTGGGAAATTGTACAGTTTTTGGTGAAAAAATAATTTCAATTGGATGAATGATGAGTGACTTAAAAAAACAACATTTCATTGAAAATTTATACTCAGCACTAAATAATATGGTTATAGGTAACCGGAACACGTTTTTTTTGAAGGTTTGGTAACTTGTTTCATAGTAGGTGAATAGACCAACAGTAAAACATTTTTTGAATTACTCTATTATACCTACTAGGAGTTATAACGCCTACCTACATTTTGATTTTTGGAATTTTTTAATTTTATTCGTTTTTTCCATGTAACATTTGTCACTACCACGCTGGCGAATCGTAGATTTCCATTCCATGTGTGGAATAACATAAGAAATCGACCTACACAGGTCCCATTTTGATATACCGAAAAAATTCATCATTGAAAATCAATCCCTGAACCATTATTTATAGAGATTCTTTCTCTATTAACAATGCCTGAACAAATGAAGATAACTTCAAACAGATACACCAGAGCCACCTTGCAACCATTTTCAATCCTATTTCACCACAATGAATTTGAATTTGTAGTTCCCTGTAGAAAACTCATTAACTGTCGAGCGGTGATTCAGTAGACAACTTGAAGAGCGCGCCACAGTGCAAGAAATCAATCAGAGATTGTATTGTTGACATTGTTGTCATGTCAAACAAAAGTGCATGGAAGAGCAAAATAATTTGAAGTTTATCAAATATTTACTTCATCCTGATGTGTAACTTTCTTAGCTTAATATTTTTCGAAACGAAACCTTTCAGTCCGACTGGGTGAGTTTTTAAGTAATGTCTTCTTCAACGGCCAACTGTAATAAACATAACCATGAAGGTATTTATGCATTGCTAAAACTATATTTTACTAATTCCTGTTTAGAAGATGAATGTTGAACAAATAATTTACATTTCATTAGACCCACCTAATGGCAAGAAAAATATTTAAACATACATTTTTCAAAAGCATTATTTAAAAAGAAATTGTTGGATTCCAAACTAAATTTATTACATATTAGCAATTTTATATCCACCTGGGCTCCCTACTTAGGGCCAATTTATGCAACTTGTCATTATCATAGTCACAATCATTATTACAGTTTTAGTCTCAATTGTTGTTTTTTGAGACTAAAACTAAGGAAATTGTTTAAATACTACTACTGAAATGTAGTTTCAATTTTATTTTATGATTAAGACAGTGACTATGATTAGGACTATGATAATGACAAAGTTGCATAAATTGGACCTTAGCTGTTGGTGTGGTAGCTGAACACTTTATTTGGTGAAATTTTTAATATCTATTACCTATGTTGATTATAGGTTGTTTCAAGCCTCATCTCTTGATATCTTAAAGTTTATAATGTTGAAGTTATATATGCTTAAGAATAAATTTTTGAAATTTTATGAAATTCATTGTAGGTACCTACAATTTGGTGAGAAAACAATGGATCAACCTACTATTAATCATGAACTACAGGGTTATTGATTCATTGATATTTTTTTGATGGATGTAAATACGTTTTGTTGGTAGAAGAAAATGTACTATAGGTAAGGTACAACCACATGCTTCACAATTCACAAAACTTTAAAAAGTCAGCACAATTATTAATAGATGACGGGCACCAATGAAAGCTCATTGATAATTTCAAAATATCAGCAGATTCTGCATTATTTCTTCAGAAGGATCTGATTGACTTTCGGCAACTAGGTTAAAACCTCACACATCACTTTAGCTGGAACTCATTATGGTAGTGAATCCAATTAAATAATAAAAAACAACATTAAGTAATCAATTTCAATCTTGCCTTCATAAGGTGAGTTTGTTTTAATGTATTTCAAGAGTAAAAAAAAGTTGACGAGAAAGTTGTTCAAAGAAGTGAATTATAATTCAGGAAAACTTATGCATTATGAATTAGTCAAAAATGCGGACAAAACCTCATTTCTTGTGTCCATTGGAAAAACCTCAATTTTTTTTCCTAAACAGGTACAAGTGACCTCTTCAGTTCAGAGTTCAAAATCAATTGAGCAAACGTGAAAGAATAGCTCATTTCAATAACTGTTACCCATGAACAATGATCTGCAAAGATCAAAAAATTTCTTTATTATACTTAATATTTACAGTATTTCGAATGTCGAATACTTGAAAAGTGAAAATTCCACTTTCTCTATTCCTCAGTGGAATAAGAAAAACTGTCTTATTGTTATGATGAAGCTATGGTTAATAAATATATCTTTCAATTGACTAAGCAATGAGGGAATGTATCCTTATCATAATGAAGAAGAAAAATGATATCCAGGTGGTATCATCTTCTTTAAATAATCTGCCAAACAGTGTACATCACAGAGCAATTATCAGAAACTAGAAATTCAATAAAGATAAGCAACTTCAGTATGATGAGTTCTATTATAATTTAAAAAATACAAATCATTTCGAAATTAAGAACTTTTTTACTTTTAAAAAATGTTATGAAGTAATTTACTCTGTGAATAATATTTTTGTAGGTACTTGTGAAAAAATTCAGAACCTCAAACTTGGGAAATTATTAAATGAAAATATAGCTCTTTATTAATTCATTACTTATTTATTTTTTTATGTTCTGGTTCCAATGGAAAGAAAAATCTTGTAATGTTCACAGCATTTTGCTGTATGCCCCAGCCAAAAAAGGATGTGAAGACTGTGCTCAACTGGTCAGTCTCGATAGGATTGATAATGGTGAACAATTAATAATATTACAGAAGAGCGTCCATGAAAGTATCTATGAACTAGAGACAGTTTGCCAACCTTTTTGCGGTGTTTCAGAGAAGTGAGCGAGCTTTCTGAACAGATTCTAAAAATTTCAGTGTTCGTTTTGGAGCTATAAATCTGTACCTTATGAATCATAATCAGTTGACTGGGAATGAAAGTTTTTAACAGGCACTTTTGGCAATGACCTCACTTGGTTTTTCCATGAATGGGTATGGTAGATTTAAATGACCCTGATCAAGATGTAAACAGCTTGAGGCTCAATGGCATTAAAGCTATGTTGAAAATATCAAGAGAAATGTCACTTATGATCCTCGTTGTTATTGGAATCATATGAATATAAATAACTCTACCCCCTGTTATGTTTCTCAATGAGGCAACAAGCAATAAATAATAGGCATGAAATTGTAAATCTTTATTGCAACTATTTTTCCACAACCTACACTGATGAGAATATCACCCTTGTTCCCGAATATGAGAACAGAGAGTGTTTTAATGTTTGCAATTATTACATTGAAACAACAGAAGTAATTGATTAGCTTATGTTATTACTGGGAAAACTTTCTAGTGACCCTGACGGAATTATTCTATACTTCGTAAGAAACGGTGTTCTTATGCTGGCACAGCCTACTGAAAAAAACAGATTATTCACTGAGCAGATATCCCTTTTCCAACTCAGTTTGGATTAAAATGATGTGTTAACATGTTAGTGATGAATGAATTTATAAAATATATAAAGAGATGTATTTCTGCAGTAGTTTTGTCTGATTATTCGAAATAATTTCATTGGTAATTTTTACAATTCCATATTTTTATAGTTGCTAGATGCCAACACCAAAGTGGTGAAAATCGAACCACTCTCTTGTATATTCTGTCAACCGAAGAACAGAATATTCACGTCAGAATTTCATCACTGATCCTTACAGAAATTTGGTCTTTTACTGATGTTTATGCAGATAATCTTAGTCAATTCGAAATTATCTTATATTTCTCTTCATTGATTCTCATTGCTCATTCCTTTTCATTATCTATATTCTCAAGAAATTGAAAAGTAAATGCATGTATACTTTGTCTTCTAATTGAGATTTTCTCCTGTTAGACAAGTCTTCTAATTGAGATTTTCTCCCGTTAGACAATAAATGATTTTTTGTCAAAAGTAATTAACAAAATGACTTTTCTGAAAGTACAATCAAACCTATTGCCTACCAAAACTCGTGATTTGTTCAACACATTTACCTACTACCAAACAGGAACGTAACGAAAATCTCACTGTACGGTACCACGGAAAGTGGCTTATATCCACACCCGTGCGGAAAGTTACAAGCGTGTGCAGATACAAGCGTCAAGTGTATACTTTCCGTTTAGATTTACCGCTGACGAATATATTATTTCAGTATAAGTGTCTTCTAAAAAACTGGTTGCACCCTTACGAGCATCCCTCAGAAGTTTTCAGAAGACATGTGCGAGCTAGGGAAAAGGGGTCTAATTATTATTATAATTTGAAATTTTTTGTCATACAGACAAAATTTTGCATTGAAAATATTTATTAAAAACTTGGTTGAAATAGATGTCAGTCAGCTTTTTTGTTCGATTTTCTTGCAAACATATATCAATACTATCGATATTATTTGGTGAAATTATTGCGTGGTCGTAGGAAAAAGTATACCTGCATTACTTGTGCGAAAGTGATTTTTCACTCGTGGAAATGTAATTTTTTACACTCTTAATGTAATATACATGGAATGAATGAAAAATTAAATGAACTATTCCGTTATGATTTTCCAACTTATAATATAATGGCGTTGAAAAATTCTCAAGTTCAGTTAAGCTGAAGTTTGAACAGAACCAAATACCATATTGAGATTTTTCTTGAACCTAGTTTTAGTGCAAACTTTGTTACAGATTTCTTGAAATAGGACTAACTGAATTCCAGACAGGACTACTATGACAAAAATAACGAGTATCTGTTGTCTTGGTGCAGGATATGTTGGGGGTCCAACATGTAGTATAATTGCTCTGAAATGTCCAGAAATTAAAGTCACCGTAGCAGATTTGAGCAAGGAAAGAATAGCCCAATGGAACTCAGACAAGCTACCTATATACGAGGTATAATTAGGTTTAATTAATTTTCTGGATATTGTAGATTCATAATTTATTTCACAAATGCAGAGTTGTTGGTTTGATTTTCAGGATTATTTTCATTTTCATGAAATGAAAGGGATGCACAATTCGTAGTTTTTGATAATATGATTATTGGTTTATTCTTTGCCCTACACAGCTTCTAACGTTTTACCGAAAACTATAGTATGAGTTACTTTAGTTCATTTACGTAATTCCTATTTAATTTATAAATAAAAACAGATATAATTTTTTTTACAGAAATCATAAATACATCAAATTCTACGGAACCCTGGATGTTGTTTCTAGTAAGTGAAAAAAGGGGTACCTCCCCTATTGCACCAGTTAATAAACGTCAAACAGGGGACACGTATGATTTTATTCTCTGCCTTTTCTGCATCAATTTGAGTCTCACAAATTAGATTTAGTAAAAATAATTTGTCCTATTTTCTTCCTAAATTTTTAGGTTTGAAATTGCTCTTTGATTCAAACACAATTTGGCCACTCCTTGTGGTTGTTTACGAAATATTGAGTAATTTCGACAGTTTTGTACAAAGATAACACAGTCTTCAAAAGCTTTCAAACAAACGGTGAAAGTTTGAACCATGTGAAGTAACGATACATACCTGTCTGAGTCGCTAGGAGTACGTTTTCAAATGGGATGAAAAAAGTTGGATTTCCAATCAAGAATTAGGAGAAATAAAACAAAAAATTATGGACAGACCTCGGTCACTTTATGCAATTTGAGCAAGGCGTGTTTCCAGTTTAGAAAATTAGACCTATATAGTGAGTACGTTCAACAAAACGATGAGTTGCTTAAACGTATTATTAGTTGCAAATGAAACAGACTAATATCGAAGTCTATTCGAAGAATGAAAATCAAAGATCAGTATCCAAACCTTCAAACAATATAAAATGTTTATTAAAATTTTACGAATGTTTTGATAAACGTGCCAATACCGGGAAAAAATGATTATCAAAAGATTCTTATGTCTGCCCTCCATATCCCATGAAATTATTGGTAGCGGAGAGTTTTTTAAGGGCCTTCGCAAACTGTTTGGACTACCCGACAACTGAAATGACAAAAATTTTGTTAGACAATGTTTCCCCTAAATTTTCTATATTTTTATTTAACGATTCTGATTAAATAATATATCAAAGGCACAAGGAGACTTGAAAGTTCACATCTATGAAAGCAATCCAAGACCATTGGCAAAATGTATAGCAACAGAGTAGTTCCAAATTAGCAGAGGTTAAGAAGTCAGTCATCCCTTGGAAAAACAACCCGAAACAACGGAGAGAGCAAGTGATCCAAACCCGTTTACGAATAGGACATACCAAGTATACCCATGAACAGTTTTTGAAAGGACAGGAAAGCAATATATATGATAGGTGCCAAGTTCAAGTGTCGGTTAAATATGTGCTAGTGAATGTCCTGAGTTTGCGGAAAAAATAAAGGAACATGGTCTCTACCAGACTTTGGAGGAAATGCTGGGTTGACAGCTGTAACGTTAAAAGTATCGTTTCCTTTTTAACATAATAATAATACTCCCTCATAAATACTCGTTGAGTGTACCCAAAGGCATATCCTGTGCGGGTAGAGGACGGCTATTATTATTATTTGCCGTGGCGCTCCGGGGCGACTTACTGATGTTTTAGGTGATGTATTCACTTTTCAGCTGTAGAAAAACCGGGAAAACCTACAGCACCACCTCGGGTGGTCGGTGTGCACTCCAAGCTAGCACTAGACGAGATTGGCATCTAGACAACTCGCAATACACTTGCTTTTCAACAAGGCATGCGGTCGCCTATCGATCCGATATACAGTAGTTGAGAAAAATTATCTTGTACTACATCGGGCTCGAACCGACTATCGCTATGCTGGAGTTTCGAATGGCCTGTGCATTAGACCTCTAAGCCACCGACAACCACCACCACCACCACCATACCATATATTGGTATTGTTAGCAAAATTAAGCAAACAATGTAATGTTTATTACAAAATTGTGCAACCACACTGGTACGTTGCTAATAACAGTGAGTGGTTGATGAAACAATTATTTGAAATAAAAAAGAAGATTTAAAGGTCTAAATTTTATGACGTTGTAACATCTTCATGATATTTAGACCCTCACAGTCTCGACTTGGTGCTATTCAAGCACATCGACTATCTGTTTTTTGTAATTGTAATTGTAAATATACTTTATTGTCCGAAGATGAAAATCTTGTTGACAAAGCTTAGATAAATGTATAAATGAAATATATAAAATGTTGTAAGAAAATAGACAAAGTGCACATTTATAGAATAAAATAAGTGAGTAAAACAATCAAAACAATTAATCTATTGTCAGATCATCGTCAGAAAATTCCTGCAAGGTATAATACGGCCTAATACACATTAGGTTTTTTATGTTTTTTCTAAAAATCTCTATATCTACATTATAATCTTTGACTTCGATTGGCAAACGATTATACATCTTGATTCCGCTATAAATAAATGAATCTTTGATCAGAGAGGACGAAGGTATAGGTAATTTCAAGTTATTTTTGGAACTTAGTCGGGTGGAATGACGAGAAGAAACGATTTCAAACTTCTGAATATGTTTTCTTACAAGACAAACAGTTTCCAAGATGTAGAGAGCTACAACGGCCAGGATCTTATTATCTATAAATAGTTGCCTGCATGATTCACGTGGTCCAATTTTGCCAATATTTCTAATTGCTCTTTTTTGTATTTTGAGGACCGAGTCAAGTAAATTTGAGCTACACACTCCCCAGAAGGGTATACCATACCTCAAATGTGGCTCTATCAAATCATAATATGCAGTTTTGGCAGTTGGAACTCCAAGTTCTTTAGCAATTACTCTAACTGCGAAACATCCGGCTGAGATTTTTTTTTTCATTAGTTTTATGTGAGTGTCGAACTTCAATTTTTTATCTATATTCAAACCCAGAAATTTGATACAGTCTTTATTCTGAATGATATCATTTTCTAAGGTCACTTCTTGAAGAGTACATCTGAAGGAGACTATGTTCGTTTTTTTGATATTAAATGATAGAAGGTTTGAATCACACCATGACTTGACAATTTTTATATCTCGATATACTTTTTCGTTCAGATCTTCAATGGTCATACTCCTCCACAAAATGGTAGTATCGTCTGCAAATAATGTTATTTCCCCAAAAATGTTGAGATTAGAAAGATCATTAACGTATAATAAAAATAGAATTGGGCCCAGAACCGATCCTTGGGGTACCCCCGAGCCTATCTCAGCTGTCCTTGAAATTTCATTAGTCTTTACTATCTGTCTACGCCCTGTGAGATATGACTCAAACCAATTCAAAGTCACTCCTCTACAGCCATAACGTTGAAGCTTCCGCAGAAGTATTCCGTGATCCTCGCAATCGAAAGCCTTCGTAAGGTCACAGAACACGGCAGCGGAAAAATCCCCGGTATTTATATTAGAGTAAAGCTCATGCAGAAAGGAAAAAATTGCATCATTTGTGTTCTTTCTACTTTGAAATCCAAATTGTGTTGAGTGAATGATATCGTATTTGCTAATGAACTCATTGAGTCTCTTTTTTACGAGTTTTTCAATGATCTTTGCTAGGGTGGGTATGAGCGATATTGGCCTAAAATTTGAGGGATTATCTAGGTCCCCGCCTTTGTGTAATGGGATTACTATGGTCATTTTTAGAAAAGATGGAAATGCACCCTCACGAAATGACAGATTTATTAGTGCTATTAATGTATTGATGGCAACTCTTGGAAGGTTTTCGAAAATTTTTATTGAGATTTCATCAAATCCAGCTGTTTTTTAATTTTTTATTTCTTTCATTACCTCCCACAATTCGTCAAAATTCGTATCATATAATATCAAATGATTATCATTTCCATAGTCTTCTAGATGTATTAACGGATCATATGGTACTATAGTGTTTTCGTTAAGCTTTTTGGCAATTGAATAGTAGAAATCGTTCATTTCATTTGCACTTATTGGTATTTTTGAATCGATTCTTTTTTTAGGTTTATCCCTCAAATCGTTTATTATGGACCATGTTTCTTTCATTTTGTTATTTGATTTGTCTATTCTATTCTTGAAGTGATTTTCTTTTGCTAGCTTGAGTACTGCTCTATAGATTCTTCGGTATTTATTGAAGTATTCATGAAAATAAGGGTTGTTAGTGAATTTTCGGATATAATGTAAGGATCGCATATTCTTCAAGGACTTTTTCATCCCCTATGTTATCCATGGTTTCTTTCGTTTCATTTGATTTTCTGAATGGGAAACGACCTATTGAAAACTTCTATGAGTTGATTGTGGAAAGCATGGAAGGGCTCTCTAAGAAGCATAATATTCCGCCAATCGAGTTCAAGGCAATTTTGGTTAAACCTTTCATAATTTTTGCTACTACAAAGTCTGCCGTATTTATACTTTTCTTTTTGAAAGTCAGTAAGAGGCATTGTGAATTCAATGGCGCTATGATCAGAAAGTCCAGAAGAGATCACTGAACAAAATACTTTTTCTGGATCAAAATTGCTACAGACGTAGTCGATACAGGTTGATGAATATTTACTAATTCGAGTGCTTGAATCAACGTGCATATTTAAATTGAAAGAGTTGATTATACTCAGTAGATATTGTGTATCATTTGAATCACTGTTCATATAGTCGACATTGAAATCACCTCCCAGTAGAATATTTGATTTTATAGGAAGGTCATTGAGTATCAACTCCAAATTCTCTAAAAATAAATTAACATCTGAGGAAGGAGATCTATATAAGCACAAAACATATAGATTAATTTTTTTGAAATAACATACTGAACATTCAAAATCTTTTTCTGCTAACAAGTGATCATATTTTGTTATTTTCACAGGATTATGTTCCTTGAAAAAAACTTCTTCGATTTGTATCATTGTCCCACCATACCCCGCACTTCTACAGTATTTAGAACAAGTCCTATAGTTTTCTAAATGGCATGGTTCATCTTCCGCCAGCCAGTGTTCCGTCAGCCAGTGTTCCGTCAATAAAACAATATTTGGCTTTTTCCTGTCTTCAAGAAGCACTAAAAGTTCATCTGTTTTATATCTTATCGATTGGATATTCAGTAGAAATAATGAAATTGACCGATTGCTAATCTCTCTAGACTCGAAAAAACTGACATTACAATCTTCCGTCTGTCTAGTGAAGTTCTTTAAGCTTCCTGAGGGTGAGGATCCATCCATAAGGCTTTGTGTATTGGTATCTATGATGTGCCAATTATGTTTATTTTTATTATTATCATCTACCTGAGCATTAACATTCTCACTCTCACTTGCTATAGAACTAATTGATCTGGAGTAACCATGGGAAAATTTTCCTGGTCACATGAAACAAATATTAAGTTATTAGCAACTACATTATAATTAAGATTTTCTATTATCTTGATAGATAATTCATTTTTTGTTAAACATTTACCCTTATCATTATTTATATCTATAAAATTAACGAAACTTTTGGTACATTTATTCAACTTATATATATATATATGCATTCAGTTTGTAATTGAATTTTTAAATTAATTTGTTAGACTCATTACTCATACAGTAAGGAACTGATATAACATGCAAATTTGTATATAGGCAGCCTTTGAGTTTACCATTCAAGTTTCTAAAAAGTGGGTATTGTTTATTTCTAAAGTCATTTGATCCTCCTAATAAAATAACAGAATCATGTAATGTGAAGTCTTTTACTAAATGGGGTAAGGTTTCAATAATGCTGTTCAGGCAAGCAAACGGTTTAATAATTGACAAAACATTATGATTTTGAAGATGTCGATTTAACATTTCACCTAACTTATGACCTGACCTGAACCTGACCTGAACCTAACCTAACCTAACCTAACCTAACTTATGACCATGTTGATCACATAAGAGCAATATTTTAACAGAATTGCTAGGTTTGACTGTATTTTCTTTACTTTTGCACATTTTATTTGTTTGTCTAACTTCATTTTTATGTGTAATTTTCTCTGTTACTTCTTGCACAGGATTGGCTTGATTTAATTGAAAAACTTTCATTTCATTTTGTAGTTTTTTCAGTTCTTTGCTGTATTCATTGTTTTCGTCTTCTAACATTTTTATAGACTCTACCATATTACGACTAACCTGATCTAATTCCTTAATTCTAATTTCTAACTCTAATACTGTCTTATTTTTGTTAACTAATTCTTTCTCATATGATCTAATGTTTTCATGTAATTCAACAACCTCTTTATTTAATTGAGAAATGGTTTCATATTGATCCTTCAGTTTTTGAGCATCTTTATTCTCTATTTCAAACACATCATTTTCGAAATCTTGAGTTCTTTTATTCAGCCGCTTAATATAATTGTCTTTTTCCTTGATGTCTTTGTACATTTTATCAACAGTTTGTTGCATTTCATCAAGTTTTTCATTACACTCGTATGTTAGATTCTCTAATTCAGTGTCCTTATTGTTAATCACAAGTTTTAATTTTGAAATTTCTTCACGAAAATAGTTTGTTCTACTTGTAGAGTCATTATCTTTTTGTTTGCAATTGTCGGAACAATAGATTTTGTGACCTTCAAGAAGTTTATGGCATTTTTTCCTTTCCACACAAGAAGGATGAAAAATGTCCAAGCATAACACATATTAAATTCATGAACTCTTTCTTTTTACAACATTTAAAATGACCTTCCATGCTATGCAATAGCTCAGTCCCGTCGTCCTAATATACACTACCAAAAAACTATAAACTTATCATTTGAGCACCGTAGTACTTTTTTTCCTTCACTTTTTGCCTTCATCTAATTCACTTTTTGAGCATAGGCAAAAAAGCTACATGGGTAAAAAGTCGATTTATTCTTGGTTCACTGACTTCTCACTCACTTACTTGGTTATTATGTCACTGTGTTTCTTTATATTTTAATATAAACTATACCTTATGATGGCGGATACTTTGCACAACATAACGATATAACTTTCATTATTTAATTCCAATAGCTTACTATGTAAAAGTCGTAAAATAGCGGAGCTAGCAGACTCGACTAGCAACTTGGATTGGATTGTTCGAAGTGATACACTTCCAGAGCCATCGATGGGTGAAGCTTAGGTCATTTCAGGCGTTATAAAAGATTTTTGATATAAGTAGACGAAAGAAATAGGATGGTGATCAATGGAGTATGGTCATTAAAATCGGGTGGCAGTCAGATATCTGAATTTTAATCGATTTGTCATAACAGTTGTTGAGTTTTTGTACTGAATGATATAACTTGAACGACCCGTGGTAGGTTGAAACAATAAATTATAACTAGTATAAAATGATTCAAGCGTCAACAGAAAAGTTTTAAAGAAGTATTATTTATTCTGATGAATTTTTGTAAATATTTTTTTATTTTATTTGTTTTCTGATAATCTTGATTGTCAGTCGGTGTTTGAATCGTTCTGTTAATCCATACGTTAATAAGCTCAAATGAAGGTTATTAATATCAATATTAATATTAATGAAAAAAGTTGTCTTTTTAGTTCGCTGTAACCCTATAACAGGAGAAAAGGGAAATTAATGTGAATTTTAACGATTATCGCCGTTAATAATCAGTAGTAACAGTATTTTAATATTTTTCAGCCTGGTTTGGATGAAGTGGTAAAAGCTTGCAGAGGAAAAAATTTGTTTTTTGTCACCGATATTAAGAATGCAATTTTGGAAGCCCAACTTATATTCATTTCGGTGAATACACCTACTAAAATAATGGGAAATGGAAAAGTAAGTTCAACAAAATATTTTATATAAGATATAATTTCAAAGTATTTATGAATAGACAATTATTAAAGTTTGCATGGAAACAAACTGCAATCATTAATGCTTTTTCCTTTTGTTAATCGACTGCACCATTACGAGCATCCCTCACAAGTCTTCAAATCAAAATATAATTTATTATTGACAGAATAAAATTCCCTTTGACAAAATGTGTAAATGTAACGGCAAACTACGATCAATTACAGAAAGTTATATATCCCTCCAAAAGAAGTGGAAATCTAAATGAAAGTTGTAAAATTGGACAAAAAAATTACCTGTTCAATGTATTGGAATGAACCGCTCCTGGACATAAACAGTCCCACGGTTTGTGGGACTGAAGGCGGTGATTCAACATGAAGTTTTAGAATAACTCCCATCAACAGGAAATTGCAAAAAAGTGTAACTAAATTTGGTGTAGAACTTTCCGTGTAAGCGAACACATTGTTATTTTGAACACAAATTATATTCGATCTATAGGCACTACTGCATTTTGAACTATCGATTAACGAAAATACGTCAAATTAATTTATCCGTTAACACCGTAATGCACTAAAAGCGACAGACCTTATGAACAGTTTTGAATAGCATGAAACCATAGAAATTTTATATCAGGAGATCGTAGGCAGAATCTACATAGGCGTTTGATCCAGTTGTTCGTCTGAGGTTGGCAACAAAAAAATTTTTAGTAATCATCACTGATTGCTCCGAAATGTCACAGGTGTGCTTCCACATGATAGACTAGTATACACCAATTTGTTTTCGGCAGTTGGTCTTAGGTCACCCTGAATATATAAATAACTAAAAAAATGTGTACAAACAATAAGCCTTCGTAGTAACGAAATGAAAATATGTTCATAAACATCACACATTGGACATCAGACGCGTGTTGTTTCGCCGACTTGATATTTGCTGTCATGTGAATGTACCGCCACTTGGAAGGGCAGTAATCCTTTCCTGCGTTCAGAACAGAACCTGAGGTTATACATTGAATATATGTCAATTCTGTCACTACGCCAACCGGCTGAGGAGATACTTCGACATAATAGCACCGATCTTGATATTGATGTACATATTCCCTCAAATTTTGAGACTAAAAGGCTGCATGCATTATGCATTATAATAATAGTACCATCTTATTAACACTCTCAGAGTGTACTCATAGGCGTAGTTTGTGTGGACGAGGGCGGCTATTATTACTTTCCGGGGCGCTCCGGGGCTACTTATTAGTAGTTGTTGGTGGTGTATTATCTTTTCAGCTGCAGGAGAACTAGGAAAACCTATAGCACCTCCCCGGGTTGTCGGTGAGCATCCCAAGCAAGCATTAAACGCCGAAACTGGCATCTAGACAACTTACATCTCACTTGCATTTTAAACAAAGCACAAGAAATAAACTTCACCACAAAATTCTGGCGAATTAGTAGGACAGTAATCACACCTCTTTTAAATTTATTTCTGGACTATTAACTTTTCGGCATCTAATTATAAAGAAGAAGCAGTTGTTATCCTAACTATTCACATATATTTTAAATATAATTCAATTCTTGGTTACAGGGACGCGCTGCCGATTTGAAGTTTGTGGAGGGTGCGGCAAGACTGATTGCAGACATAGCACAAAATGATAAAATTGTTGTTGAAAAGAGCACAGTGCCTGTAAGGGCGGCTGAAAGTGTTGCCAAGATCTTGATTGCAAATCAAAAACCGGGAGTAAAGTACCAAGTACTGTCAAATCCTGAATTCTTAGCTGAAGGTTAGTATAAAAACATCTATATACTTCGCTAATTTGATAATGTGAGTACGGATCCTTGATAGTTGTCTCCAAATGCAATAATTAACTGGAGGAGGTCTAAATAAATCTTTCAGTATTTTTTCATTGTATTTAATATCATATAAATGCTATATGTCAAAGGACCCCGCACATTTCTTATGGGAAATGACATTCCGTGAATTTGGCTGAATATTTGGAATGTTGCAGTTCGTTATGAGCTGATCAAAAGTGTTCATAGCCACAAAGCTCAAAAATGGGCAGTTTTCGAGATATGAAGCTTTGAAAATGAATTTTTTTCCATATTTTGGGGTATTTGCTCATCGGAGAGGTCTCATTTCTTGTTGGGATTGAATTTCAATATTCGATGCCTAGAACCCGACTGAGAAATAGTCTTCCTCAGTTATATTAGGCACCGTTATCAAAAATGTTTCATACACTGCTCCACAGTGCCTATGGAATGAGGTACAAATTCCAAGATCTTCCAAACACCTTTGCATGTTCAGGATGACGCTAGAATAATTTATATTTTCGGAAAATGACATATTTGAGATATTTTTTGAAGAGAAACGATAATAACCGCTTCTAAATATATCTGCTGTCTAATAATATCTAATATGTTTTCCAAAATGTTCATAATGAGGCCCAGCGATCTGTAATGAGGGGAAATGAAAAAAATCTCAATCATGTATCCTCACAATTGATATCATTATTGATGTCATTCACATATTATATGTGATTTGTTTCTCACAAATCTCGATAATGTAACTATGGGGTGCTAAGACATTTTCCTCAGAACGGCTCGAAATGAATCCGAGAAAATGTCTGCATCTTTGACACGTGATAGTACTTTCCAAGTAGAATTTACACCCAAATTCTTGAAAGCACTATCTTTTTTATAAATGTTACATTAAAGTTTACAAATATAAATAACTGTTTATTCATATGATTGTTTACAAAATGAATGAGTGGATGAATCGAAAACAATATATTCGTAAGAATAACATTCATAATAATAAGGAACATCGACGAAAACAAAGTAAAAGCAGCCATTGGAAATACAGTCAATTAGAAATCGCCAGGTTTTGACCACAATCAATTTTTGGCTGAAAAAGCTCCATGCAGCACATAAAAATTAACAACAGAATGATTAACAACTCCTTTTATCGTTTTTGATTGATCCACTTATTTATTTTGCAGAAAATCATATGAATAGATAGTCGTTTATATATGTAGAAACTTCAAAGCAACATTTATAAAAAGAGTTTGTAATTTCAAGAATTCAGGTGTAAATATCAAAAGATCTATCTATAATTTGCTTCCAACACCTGAACTTTCCATTCTATCTGGAAAGTACTATCAGGTGTCAAAGATGCAGACATTTTCACGGATTCGTTTGGCTGTGAGATGCTATCATCCATTTCGAGCTTCTGAGGAAAATGTCTTGGCACCCCATTGTCACATTATCGAGATTTGTGAGAAATAAATGACATACCATATCGTCGGCGTTCTGGCAAAAGTCGTTAAGTCCAAATTTGAAGTTTTGAGAAAAAAGGTGATTTCTGCCTGGCAACAAAATAACTGTTTGCGACTAGGTAGTTTTTACATTCTGCAGCCAGGTATACAATTAGTTCTGGACTTAATGAATTTTTGCCAGTTCAAAAATGCAAAAATGTTTACAGGGTTCATGTACTTGACTAAAAATTGACAAATATGGACTTAATGACTTTTGCCAGAACGCCGACGATATGTGAATGACATTAATAGTGATCACAATTGTTATCTCTGAGGATATATGATTAAGATTTCTCCGTTTTCCCCCCTTACAGCTCGCTGAGCCTGTTATGAACATTTTGGAAAACATATTTGATATTATTGGATATTAGATATATTTGGGATCAAATATTACGGCCTCTCTTCAAAAAATACCCGAAATATGACATTTTCCGAAATTATACATTATTCTAGTGTTATCTTGTAGCATGGAAAGATGTAGGGAAGATCTTGGAATTTGTACTTCGTTCCATAGACAGTGTAGAGCAGTGTATGAAAATTTTTCGAAAACGGTGCCTAATATAACTGAGGAAGACCATTTTTCAGTCGGGTTCTAGGCGCCGAATAGTCGAATTCCATCCCAACAAGAAATGAGAGCTCTCCAATGGATGAGTAAATACCCCAAAAAAATGGAAAAATATCCATTTTCAAAGCTCCATATCTCGAAAGTTGTCAATTTTTGAGCTGTGTGGCTGTGAACACTTGATCAGCTCATCAAGAACTACAACATACAAAAAATTCAGCCAAATTCACGGAAAGCCATTTCCCATAAGAAATGTGCGGGGTCCTTTCAATTATTGACATCACAAACATACATAATATAGTGGATATAGGTAGAAATGAATCAATATAGACAGATGAACAAGTAATGAAAAGTTGGAGATATCATTGGGTGAAATCTCCCAGCAAGTTTTGTGTACGCATTCATACCTTCAATAAAAATATTTGTTTATAGGTACTGCTATCAATGACCTCTTGAATGCTGACAGAGTTTTGATTGGTGGTGAAGATACTCCTGGTGGAAAACAAGCAATTGAAGCTTTGTGTAATGTGTATGAGCACTGGATTCCAAGAAAAAATATTCTGACAACCAATACTTGGTCATCGGAGTTATCAAAACTAGTATGTATTTGGACATATTTTCTCTCCCTATTGAAAGTTAACCAGAAAATTTCCTTTGCGTGTTAGGCACCAAGATCAAGCTCCAGTTCTTGAATAATGGCTTAAAATATTCTTGAGTTGGAAATTACCGCACACAAAACAATTATATTTTCACAAAATCTTGTTATTCATTCAAATTTCTTGGATTGACACAACTGCTTCTACTATAAATCTGAAGTTGTATCACGTATTATCAAAAATGGAAGAAATCTAATGCCACTCTCATGTCGGGGGACATGATCTAGTCAAGTTTCTTTAAAAGTTGTTTTCTGAAAATGCAACTTTCAGTACACGCCAACCACAGAAAATGCTGTGGTTTATCTATTATGGAACATTGGGGCAATTTTTACTTGCTCCACAGCAACTTTTTTTCCGATCCATATGTCCTTGGATCTGGATAAGTTGAGTAAATGGCAATTAGTGCTTTCTTATTACACCAGACAGCAAAAATAATTACTCAAGTACTGACTGTGTATTAAGCCTATTAGTTGCCTGGATAGGAGATGATAACAAAGAAAGTTGTACAACAAATGAACAAACGTTATTTACACTTTCTTATTACAACTTGAATACATATGAGTTTCTCACTTGGCATCACGACATGTGAAAAGAATTTTGGAGGGAGGGTGGGAGGGAGGGAGGGAGGGAGGGAGGGACTGAAGGAAATACCTTCCTAGCTTCCTTAAATCATTTTCTTCATCTGCTTGCCAACAAATAAGTTGAAGTGTAGGTAATCAACTTCTTGGTTAGTTGGCTGGAGATTTTGAACCATTCTTCTCCAAAATCCATATTCGAATCTACGTTCAACAAGCCAGCTAAGTAAGAGTTCAAGATAAGGTTTGAAGTGGAAATGAGTAACCTAAAGTAAGCCCAAAAACCAAGCCGCGGCCAGGAAGAAATTCACTGATAGATTGAAGATGAATGTTTTCACAACTCTGGTTGGGCCAAAACTTTCCTTGTATGTCAAATGTAACTCTTTACTTTCATCAGAAACATGGGAAAGTGTTTTGCTTGAAACGGACCCACTGCAAAAGCTACGACATATGCATCAGTAAACTTGAAAATCACATTACATTATCTACATCTGGTCAGCTCTTGGAAAACAATAAATCAATCATCAAAATCAATCCTTGGATTACTACAGGACTGGTGAACTCCAAAAAAGCATCGTGATAACCTGAAAAGTAAACTGCTACAGGAATATTCAACAGAGTTGGAATCAGAATATAAAAGATACAAAAACAAATTAAACTCCCTGTTGAAAAACCAAAAGAACGATTACTACAAAACCCAAATAAATCATGCTGGTTCAGACTATGAAAAAATATGGAATTTAATGAACAGTGTACGAGGTAGGGATCAAACAAAAAATATGGATAACAATGACATCATACTAAAAAAACAAAATTTTCGTTAATATCAGTACAGCAAAAGCAAACGAATTCAATAATTTATTTGTTAATATAGGTAAAAACAAGATCCAAAACATACCAATGACAAATTTATCCGAAAACTTTTTATCCTATATTGAAATTAATTGGTCAATATTTTTGGACCCTTTAACAAACAATGAAATTGTTACAATAATAGCAAATTTAACGAACAACTCTGCACCAGGACCGTTCACATCATTAATCAAATATTCTCAATGAGTATTACACTGTGGATAGAAAATCACCAATTTAACCCCAATTTTCAAAGCTGGAAAAAATCCCATATCAATAATTACAGACCAATTTCTGTCATAAATACTCTAGTAGTATATACAAAAGTATATTTAAACAATGTGTGAAAAAAATACTGGTTGAATTTATGTTAAAAATACCATATAATAACTGACGGACAATTCGGTTTCGTGAAGAATTCAAGCACTGAAAATGCTAGCATGGATTTCCTCCAGGTCAACCAAATGCTTGGCCGTTTTTCTAGACCTGGCCAAGGCCTTCGATACAGTTGATCACGAACTATTGATAAATAAATTATGCAACCATGGTATTCGAGGCAATGCATTGGTACTGATGTAAAACTACCTATCAAATCGAATCCAGCGGGCGAAAATTAGGAATGAAATATGTACAAACTGGTATACCTAGCACAAGAGGCGGTTTTGGGACCGATACTTTTTCTTATTTACATCAACAGCATTACCAAAATGAACAATTTCAAAGGCGATTCAATATGCTATGCCTAATCTCACCGGGCCATCATGGCAACAAATAAAAATACTGTAGAAACAAGTCTACAAAAGTATACATGTGGTTGAATATCAATATAGTTATAGTTATATAATAATATATAATAAAATGTGGATAAGACAAAATACTTGACCTTTTCTCCCACCCTCCTTGATCAACCGAAAGATTTCATACTGAAAATGCATACACCACTCTGTGGTACTCAGAACATGTGTGACTGCCAGACCATAGATCAATCTTCGTCTGCTAAGTACCTTTGAGTTATTCTAAAACAAATTTCCTAATGCTTTGTAGCTTTGAATATGTTCAAATTCCTAATCAGATACATTTTGATCGAAAAGAAAACAACTTTACAGTTTTTATTTCAATTTTTAAATTGGTATAATGTTTCTGAAAGAAGAGCATTTTATTACGACTAATTTGATACTGCACACAATCTGGTTTAAAATAATTCTGTTAACAACTAACAACAACAACAAGTACTTTGGATTTTCATCAAAATGAAGCATTTCTCTGATACTAAATTTAGATTTAAATGCATTGAGTAACTTATGACCAACACAACCGATATGAATTCATTAATGCAAAAACTAACATTATTAACATTTTTTCAAGACACCTTAATAGTTTTCTTTTATCAGTTGCGTTGGTCACAAGTTACTCGATGCATTTGAATGCCATTTTAATCTCAAAAGACATTTGTTCAAAATCTAATGTGCTGTATCAATTACATTTTTTCTCAACCCGACCAGTCACCATGTTGCTATCTGAAAAAAATTTGTAATACCATTAAAAAAATAAAGTTTTACTTATCAGATACATTTTGACCGATAATAGTAGTGTTGTATTTTACCTAAAATTTTAAGACTGAAATTACTTATTTGAACGTATCCATAGCCCTATTGATTAAAAAGTAAATTTGAAAATGAAAAATGATTTGGTAACAATGAGTAAAAGGTGACACATGGTTATATTCAGAATGGCATATGGAGACAAAATGAGTAAAAATGTACCAAGTGTCCCTTCTACTTCCGTCGAAACCGGACGTTGCAAGAAACTGTTGTCAAATAATCATATACAGTTTCGTCAAATTTAATAGTAGAATCTGAAAAAACTAAAAGTCAAGGTGGATTTATCGGATTCATAATGCACAATTTAATGCATATACATAATTTTAAAATACAATTTATAACATTTCAATACTTAAGATTCATATGAAACCATTTAGGAATTATAAATTATGAAACGGGTAAATGGTTTCATATGAATCATAAATAAGTATTGAAATGTTACAAATTGTATTTTAGAATTATGCATATGTATTAAATTGTGCATTATGAATCCGATAAATTCGCCTTTATAAGGGCGAACCACCTTCCGCAGACACCGGAAAGGTCCCAAATTGTACGAATATTAAGTATATCATAAATAATTGAAAACTAAATCTCTAAAACAGTGCAGATATGAGAATGTCCCATGGCATGTTTTTACTTCACTTGAGATGTTTCGTTTTTTTTCGATAAAAGTGTTATGTACCTACCTACTGTATGATAATACCCTACTTGTGTCTGGCCAAATGACAAAATAGCACAAAGCCATAAAAAAATATATCTACCTAGATTCATCCATAGAAAATGTAACTATACAAATAAAACTTTTTAAGAAGTTTCTTTCCTGTGTAGGTTGCCTTAATACCAATCCCAAAATGTGTTATGGGAATGTGCAAATCATAATAAATGATTTTTTTATGCAATCCAACAAAAAGTTTTTGTTTATTCGATCATTTTCAGGAACTTAAAAATTAGGTTATTTCATAGTGATCAAACTAATTTACATTTTAGGCTGCCAACGCCATGTTAGCTCAGAGGATATCAAGTATCAACTCACTATCAGCTGTATGTGAAGAAACTGGAGCTGATGTTTCAGAAGTTGCAAGAGCCGTTGGCCTGGATTCTAGGATTGGATCAAAATTTTTGCAGGCGTCAATAGGTGTGTTGTAAACTCGATATATTCAGATATAGTATCATTTCTAGAAATTTAAATGACTAGTTCAAACAAAAATGAATATTGGGAATAATGGAAATTTTTATAGAGTGGGTTGTTTTACTGAAGAGATGTTTCTGCAAACGTTCCTATCTGTATATCAACTACACATCGAAGTAAATGAGTATATTTTCCTCAGAGTACATCTATTATAATGGCTTCGGACGTACTGCAGCCAAGAAGTCTTGTTGTGCTGGTACTGCTTACTAGTCGGTATAATACGGAACACTCATATTGTGCAGTCAAACAGTAAACATCTGATTATTTCTGTCTTGATTTCAAACTGTATTCCACTGTGAAAAAGTGGAATATTTTGTTTTTTGCTTCTCCATCCGTGCTGGTGTGAACAGTACCTATGTTGATTTCGATCAAGAAAATGCTGTAGAAGTGCATATAATCAATGAAAATTAGCTGAAGATCGTATATGAGTCTTTAATAGTAAACCATTGAATATCTTATTTGAAAACATGTTTGACGAACTGAACGAAATGCGAATGAGGTCAAACAACGTAATCTACAAAGAGTCATCATCCAAATAATTGAAGATAGACATATAATAGAGTGATTTTCTCAAATTGCCAAATCGTGAAGCAAATATTGAAATGAAAAAATGCAACAAGAAAGTTCTAAAAGGTAAAGGGAGAGTTGTCCAGAAGAAAAGTAAATGGTGAGGAAAATATGGTATGGAAGATAATAAAACTAGAAAACACCTTATTGCAAGTATACTGCTGAATTGTTGAAGGTATTCATTCAAAAATACATTAACTAATGAAATCAGTGTAATGTTCTAGTGATAATATCGTAGCTGTGAATCAAGCTAAATGACTAGAGGAGGTGAGGTACTAATTTTAATCAAAAACTTGATAAAGGCAAGTAAGGTGAAGTTACCAAAAAGGTCAGTTGAAGCTGTTCTTGTACTGCTCAAGAGAAAAGGGATGTCTCATAGTTAGAGGAGTTTATACCCCATGCACCCCACGTATCTACGACACTGTCAGGATGTTCAGGAAGTGATCCAGATTTCCAAACATTGTAAGCCTTAAGTTTTGGTAATTTTATCGTACTCAAGGTTGATTGGACTAATGAGTATATAAATGATGCTAGAACCACCGAATTTCATCAAATTTTGAATGAGGTCTCATTTCATCATGAAAAATAGTCAAATATTTTTCATGTGAAACAGGGTGTACTTGATGAAAGGCAATACATTCCTTAAATGAATATGATTATAAATAATCCAGCCTTTGGCCCATTTTCCTATATTATAGGATTTTGCAATCGTTGAACAGAAAATAATTCAACAGCTCCATACGACTGCCTAATCACCCCTACCTAAGTCCTGAAAAAGTTGGTAATCGAAAACAAGTGACTACCTGCATCCAAGTTTCACGGTTCACTCGATTATTAGTGCAGACCCGGTCACAACATGCCATTGGTTTTGTTAACTTGACCTGCGATAACTCCAGCACCTACTAAGGCAGTTAGCAACAAGCTATCTATAGGTACCACAGAAAACACTCCGACTAGTACCCAGACTTCGAGGTTGAAGCCAAAGAAAATAAGTTCATCATGAAAAATATTCAAATTTTCAATTCTAGGACATTCAGATGTTTCAGGGTTTCTCACACTAGTCTATAGGCAATTTCTATATAACGAGTGTTTATGAGGGAGTATTATAATTATTATAATACCGGCTGCCTGTCGGAGACGATGTATCAGCTGATACGCATGAGCTACACGTTGCTTCCCATGTATTTTGGCCTGTTATACTGTGCTGTTCAGTGAGTATAGCAATTCTTCAAGTTTTTAACAGTATAGTCCAGAAACTGTTCCTCCTGTAAGACGGGTCAGTCTTTCGAAAATGTATTCAGGTCCCAGATCAAGAAGTAAACCGTAGATAGGCCCGATGCCGAAAATACAAACGAAGTTGTGAACCGAAGATAACTCAAGCGGAGACTGTTATGTTTTGGGTTTCTGCCGGTCGATCTAAAACAAAACACCTCTTGTACAGTGCCGTGCTTTTTTAAGGGGATCAACATTATTTATTTTCGTGAGGAAAGAATTTAAGTTTCTTGATTTAGTCTGATCTTGGGATGAATGTAAAAATTTTACCAATGCAGTGCAAATGTAGTATGTGAGCAGCAACAAGTGGATTGACGGTTTTGTCTGAAAATTCAAAATCGATATCTAGGAATGTTTATAGAGCTCGGAAGAATTTTCGTTACAATTTTTTTATTCAAATAACGATCAAATTCTGTCATCAATATGTAGGGCATTCAAAATTACGGTCGATTTTTTATGATTTGCGATCCTAATAATAGGTAAACTCCAAAAACAATCGTCTACACATTTGATGCGATTGATGAAAAAATTATAGAGGACAAGGTTTAATTTTTATAGTCTGATTCAGTTTGAAATTGATGTGAGGGGATTTTAGGGTCAGAAATGGTTGCTTTTATTCATAATCAAAGGACTCAAAGTGGTGGACAATTTTTTGTGGCAAGGAGTTTTGTGATTTATGATTCTATTCTATCCATAATTGGAATCTAGGGGTTTTTGGAGATCAGAAATAAAGCATTTATGGTCTAAATTAAATAATTCAAAAAAGCTAATAACGAGTTTGTGACTGGAAATTTGATGTGCAGATCACCATTCTTCAATGAAGCACTAAAAAGACTTGAATAAATATTAGTTAAGAAACCGTTTTTCAACAGATATTATGAAGTACATGAATATATAAAGGGAAAAACATGTTTCTGCCTCAAAACTGAATCACAGCCACAACATAACTTGTAAAATAAATCGATGATATCATTCCTGACGAAAAATTACTAAAACTCTAATTTCATATGCCTATTTTCATCATGAATAAAAAAGTTTGAATTATCCCTGTATATGCACCAATGAAAAACTATACTGATACAAACAGTTGAGAAATGATATTATACATTGCATCATTACTTTATTAAAATTTTCTGTTGTAATTTTGGATTTCAATATTTTTTCATATGTGGTGTGATTCCATATTTGAGTTCACGTATTTCAAGAATTCAAGTATTTTTATTCCAATATATGTTTTTATGTAGCACCCTTGAGAGCTACAATAAATCATAACGGAACAGGCCAACTCACTTTACACCTATACTCTTCAGTGTATTTTATATCTTTGGAACTATCCCTTTCACGAGAACTATTTGGTGAAATTCATTAACTATCTACATATCAGGTTTGAACTGAAATAAAAACTTTCTTGAGCAATTAATCTTTCTGAGAATCATTTAATTGACAAGTTTTCAATATCATAAAATGTTCACCTTATTTCTTTGAGGCAAATAAGAAATATCTACCTACAATAAGTTGACGATAACTGAATAATTTTCCTTTGAAAGTAAAATTGATAAACAAAGCAACTTGTTCAGAGGAATGAATTTCTTACCCTCCTACACTTTCTGGAGTTGCTTAATTTTTCAGATATAGGGTGGATTCATGCAGCATCAAGTAACAATTATTAAATAAAAAGTATCAGTTAACAATTATCACTTCATTTAAGTAAGGAAAAACAAGCATTAATGTATACCAGATAAACTATTAAAAAAAAATTCCATTTGATTTCGTGAAAACTGTGTTGGTTCAGCTTGTCTCTGTCTTTGCCATGTTACCAATTTACTCAGGTCTAGAAATAATCTTTGGGGTGAAATAATAAAACTCTATTTAACTCTTCGCAGAATCACCTCTCAACTGCTTTTACATCAGGAATGGCTTCTGGTCTCCAAAGTGTTTTTCCGTACGGCTTTTCAATGATCTGACCGGTGGGAAAATGAGCAGAATATAGGTACATACAAATATTTTTTCAAGCTCAAAGGATCCAATTTGAGAATATCACACCATATCCGCAACTTCTTCTCGTCAGTAGGAAACTTATGTATGAATGAATTATTCATTATTAGTACCTATTCCACTTCAATTTTATATTTGAAGAATACGTTTACATTCTACGTCCGACACGCCACTGTAAGCTTACCTGTGGAATGTTTGTTGAATATCGTTTGATTTGTAAACAAAGCAGTATTTCGACATTGTATCTCACTAAACCACTGCACTACTATTAAAAGTATCCCAAATCTCACGTAAACTTGTTTATGCACGTCAAAAAACCACGAATACTGTTGGAAACCCAGAGGAAATTTCTAATGAAAACAACAAGAAAATACATCAACCCAATGGCGACCGATGCAACAAGCGGTGTTGCAAAGAGTGAGATAATTCTGGTAACCGCCTGAAATTTTTAGAGTGCCTACTATTTTATCAGTTGAAAACGACGTATATCTTTTGAGAAAAGATTTTTTTTTCAACTTTTTGAAAAAACAAAATTTTCTAGCACGTCTAGAATAATACACCGGAATATAAAATTACGCATTGCTTGATACTTACCGAGCTCAGAATTTTCATTGATTAATTTGACAACAGAGGGTAGATGTTTGCAAACAGCAGAGACTAGAGGCACAGTAAAACATATACAGTACTCCTACTCAAGAGCTCGTATCCCAGCTCTGCGCAAACGACGAGTTTGAGAATGAGCGCAATTCTTACATGGTTGTCGCATTTCAATAGTTTCGCCTAATCTACTACAGTCAAATTAATTGATACTAGGGCTATACAATATATACATATGAATTTTTTATTAGAATAAGATTTATTGAGATTATGATGATTTTATTCTTCTGAATACTAAAATTGACTTTATCACTTACTACATTTCAAATTTATAAGTTTGATTATGTTTAAATGATGAGGAATTTGACATTGAAATAAATACTTTTGACATTTGAAATGAACTATTATTCAAATCCACTGAAGAGGAAATAGTTATTATTATCGTTAAAAGAAAAAAAAAGTGGTAGACTGACTGTTGAGATTGATAGTTCTTATCCAAGCGTAGCGAGACTAGAAATTCAATCAGTACACTTAGGTACCGAGTTGAATTTCCATAATCTCTCTCTCCCTGTCGTGACAAATTCAATAAAAAAAATCTATAGAAACTGCAGTTGTTGATTGAAAGGTTGCTTACTATAGAAATGTGTATGTTAATTAAAGTATGACATTGTAAAATATAGTAAATGTTATAAAAAAGATGGACAGAGAAGGAAATATACTGTTTATTACTTAAAACGAGTAAATAAAATCATTTTTATAAATGTTATAAATTTTTTATTGGAAATATGTAATTGTCGTGTCTAAATACAATTTTCTTACCAGAAAAAGTTAAATGATCAGTTGCCTTAGAGGCCCAAATTAAAATTTTGTTGTCGATCAGAGATACAATTTTCTTACAAAAATCAAGATATATTTTTTTCTTTGTGATTTTTTTCATTTCGTACCCCAACCAGTCCTTGTTAACAATATAGAATTGAAACTGATCACAATAATTGTTCAACATCATGAATTTCATGAAAATTAAGATCTTACCACAAAAACTATGAAGTACCTCAAATAAGAATAATACATATTTGGAAACTGTGGTGTGAATACAATTCAAGTAAAATAGAAACCCCCTACAAACCAACTACGTCAATTTCACTTAACGCGCGTTGAGTAAAACTGAAACTTTTATCTCCTGACGATGTTAACTTTGTTGGCAAAACGAGTCATGAGTGAAATTAACGTAGTTTTTGTAGTTGCGACCCTGATAAATTCTCAAATTAACAAACAAATATGCTTTTCCTTTTAAATTTCCGATTGATTCGGCCGTTACTTGATAAAGATCCATAGTAATTTGTAGAAAATACGACTTGATAAAGCTAATGTTTTAGCGACACATGTCGTTATATTTTAAATGTGATAATTTAAAATAAAGTTGTGAAGATCAAATCGTTTCCTGGGTATTTTCTACAAAAAACAAATATGCTACCTATTTGGCCCAAAAAACTACTACAAACCAATTTTGAATGAAATCGGACAATGATTCACAAATAAACTAGTTCACATTCTTTTTTTTTTTATTCAAATAGCAATGCATTTTGTTACATCCGAATATCAACATCTTATCTTATATTTTATAATTTTTCAAATGCTCTGGATTACTTAATTACTACGCAATACAATTTTTTTTCAATTACCCATATGCCTAACGAGAATTCCATCATCTGAATTTTTTCGAGCAGTTTATATCAATCGTTGATATGTCGAGCAGTGTATATAGGCTGTGGTTGGGATTGTTGTAGGGAGAAATGTCATTACTGTCATTGACGTCAGTATTATAAAAAACGAAACTCCTGGACACCAACATCAAAGGTTCCGACGCTGAGTCGGACTACTGTATATGCTTTACTGTGCTAGAGGTGAATTGTAAATAAACACATTTGTCTTTGCTTCATTGAGTACGGTGTTTACATAGCATCGGGCCTATCTAGAGTTTATTTCTTGATCTGAGAGTCAGGCATACCATCTTTGCCAACCCTGCGAATCCCATATTCGCGTTACTAAATCACGACAATACGGGGAGGTGGAAAGTTCAGTAGCAATTTCATTGCTGATGTTGGGATCTATCTTAGAGCTCTCATTCTTCTAAAACTTACTCACCAGATTTTATAACTGGTTCGAGTTGACCTCTGGCAAAATTTGCTCGGTCTTTGTCAACCATTCAGAGGCTGCATATAAATATCCTGCTTCTTGAACTCTGGGAAAACTGTATTATTGTTCAAGATATAAACATGGCTTCGTTGAAATACAATAGATATTAAGTAGAGAGAAAAAAAAAATGTTAAAATTGTTTTTTCCGTTAACCAGCTGTCGTCCCCCTACGAACGACAGCCCTTAAAAGTCGAAACTTGTGCGAGCCAAAGTTAACGAGGTCTTACCTTTTAACGTGCGATTTCTAGTTCTTTCTCAGGCCATCAGAAAAATAAATTGAAATCACTGGGATTGAACCAGTGAACGGTAAAACCAGAATGATTGAAAGCATTGACTCTAACCACTCGGCTACCTGACCTTCATAAAAAAAAAGAAATAAAACAAAGAAAATATATACAAAAACATACTCAATTCGACGAGTTTCCGATTTTACATCATTTACATAATAATAAAACCATACGAGTGGTACCTAGTTGCTTCAGTCATATAAATGTTGAAAATTTATTTATCTATTTGTTCAAATTTGGGATACATACATAAACCCAAAACAGTATCCACTGATCCGTACATATCTCACAGTTCACAAGATAACTCAAATTGTATTTTTACAGTAGGTTTCAAACAGAAAATGAATAAATTACACAGACAAAGCATGTTTTGTCCTAGATTCAAAATGAGACAAAGACATACAGGAAATGTCAATTTCTGAACAGTATTTATTAAAACTATCACTAAGCCTAGGGATAGGAGACTTCTGACTCAAGTTAGTATGTTTGGAGTTTACATTGAGAAATAGCCAATTTCTAGTGTTTCTAGATGGTACTCAAAAATATACTAAGGATAGAATTCTTCGTTTTACTAATGGTATAATGGTTATTTTTTGTTCTCTCAAGTCTAATTTTATAGAGTTTATAACGTGGATTATAGATGACGCTAGCGAAGCTTAGTCTACTATGTACATATATGCGAAATATAATGATTTTATGGTCTTTTTGCTTGTTGAATTTTTTGCAGATCCTACTGATAAATCCTAACATCCTGCTGCATTTGTTTACGATATATTCAAAATGTAAATTAAAACTTAATTTAATGCCGATTATAACTCCCAAATCCTTTATGTGGCTGACCCTGTCTAGAATTCCCCTAAGTAAATAGTAACCGATCTCAAAAAAATACTGATTTTTGGTGAAAGAGATTATTGAGCATTTATTCAAGTTGGGGAACAATCTATTATAATTTCAGTATTCAGAAAATCGGATAAGGTCAGCTTGTACTCCCGATATAGGTGTTCATATGAAACTTTATTGTTAAAATCTGTGATCTGATGAAGACGTAGGACTCAAACCATCGTAGTAGATCACCATGTACACGATCTCAGCAAGTGAAATGAACAAACAATAGTGCAAAAAAATTACAAATGTAGAACACTAGCCAATCACTAAATTTATGTTAACTTCACTCAACGCACATTTCTCACAAAAAGAAAGAATTGTCAGGGGCTATTAGCTTCCTTATTCCAACTATACTTTGCTGTGGCTATAAGCTTCCTCATTAAAACTATGCTTTGCTATTCTTAATATATTTTTCTTAATTGTATTTAAGGGCCCACATAGTTCTATCCTCTGCCTACTCCTCTAGCCTACTTACTCTAAATTTAGTCGCATTCACTGTCACCATTCATCACATACCAGCGCTCATTCATGTTCATTTTCATTATCGAATTATTGCTACAAGAAAATATCTATTAGAATTACAGTAACTTGGTTACTCATATATATCACACCAAAACCTTCCGAACCTTGAAACCAGATATCTGTAAATAATTTTCTATTGTAGGTTTTGGAGGAAGCTGTTTCCAAAAGGACATTCTCAACCTTGTATATATTTGTGAATGTCTGAATTTACCGGAAGTTTCAGCCTATTGGCAACAGGTCATCGACATGAACGAATATCAGAAAACAAGATTTACCAAAAAAATTATTGGTGCCTTATTCAACACCGTCAGTGGCAAAAACATATGCATACTTGGTTTTGCATTCAAAAAGAACACCGGAGATACTAGGGAGAGTCCAGCAATATTCGTTGCCAAAACCCTACTGATCGAAGGGGCTGCTATAAGGATATACGACCCAAAGGTATGTGGTTGTGTCGTATCTCAATTTATAATAACTGAAATAATAACAGCTGCATATAGCATTGCAGAATTATAAGTAATAGTGATAAGAAAGGGACACACAAGGAAAGTTTAATGGACGTTTCCAGTACCCCCATTCAGTGTTGCCACTAAACTAAATCGACTAACACTTTCTAGATCTTTTCTGCGAAAACGGGTACAATTTTTTATTTTAACGATTCCTGAATGTTCCTGGATATATGAATCGAAGTAATAATATTGATAGAGACAAAATTGAAATTTCCTAGAAATTTTACTTTTGTACGTTGTTTAATAGTTGTGAATCTATAATTTTATATCAGATATTTCGATATTTGTATACCATGCCTTTTTTTGTTATTCGAAATCCCAAAATGAAGATAGAAAATGTTCTCAAGCAGAGTTTGGTTGAAAGGACCCCGCTCAAATGTTATGGATTAGTGATCTATGTGGGAATATCCTGAATGTTGGATAATATTTAGAGAAAGTCTTCCTCATTAAAAGTTATCATTGTCCAAGTCCAGTAACCAATATTTTCAGAGATATTGGCCAATAATACTGAAAAATACATAATTTATCGGTATTGGGTCGACTGTCGCATTTTTTCATTATTATATTTTATGATAGCCCAGTAGCCCATTTTTAAAACGGTCTCGTGAAAAACAAAAATGTAACACTCAACCAAACACTATTAAACTATGTATGTTTCAGTCATTATTTTTCAGTGTCATTTGCCAATATCTCCGAAACTATTAGTTATTGGACTTTAGCGCAATGGTAACTTTCAATCAGGAAAACTTCCTCCGAATAATATAAAAAATTCATACAAATCCCACATAGATCACTTTTCCATATCGTTTGAAAGGGGTCGTTTGCTTTGTGAAGTTGTAATTGTAGAATTGAACAGTATATTTCATAAAGAAACCAAATATATTTAACCTGAATCATTGGAATTTATACTTAACCTATCTATTGAAGAAGGTGATGTTTTCGGAGAAAGAAGGTTGATTACATTTCATTTATCATTACCTTCTGAATGGGTTAAATTAAAGAATTATGTGAGATGGTCATAGATCAGTACTCTGCTTGTGTTCATTTCACATGTTAGTCTGTGTTTTGTAAAAGAATGTTATTTAACAGATCCTAAAAATGGCTTACTGTTGTGTCTATAGTAACCGCAAAAGTCAAGTCCAGAAAAGTGAGATATTATCCGTTTCCAAAACCAATGAGGAACCTTCTGAAGTGTCTGCGTTGGATTGAACTTTGTGGAAATAATATTCACACTGACTATCGACAAAGCTAACAATTACTTCTGTCTGTAGCAGGTATTTCTTTGTTAAAAGGGTCTTCAGGTAGATGCTGAAGCTAAAACAGTTTAAAAAAGTGATGAAATGCATCTATTATTCACATGACCATAATAATTATATTGGTGACAATGGAAATATAGAAGACAATTATCGGGATTATCTACCAAGTGGAAGTTTCGACCAATCCACATATCTATCTCTACAGATGATAGTTAAACAGCTACTGGAGATAAGATTTCTGAACAAGAATACATTTTCTTTTGAAAATTTCAAAGAAAACCCTAAGGAATTCAAATACTTTCTGGGCTGGAATTATGGCAGTTTGAAGCTTTGTTTAACCTGGATGAATCAGTAATGAGTACAACAGAAACGCAATATTGAAAACAATAGGGTTATTTAAAAAATATTCACTCTAGTATAAATGTCTTATTTTTGTAATTCAAGAAAATCCTATGTATCTGATATTTTTCTCCTGGGTTCAGTTTATGTATAACCAAGTTATCAGCATTCCCGGGCATATTGTTTCAAGAACTTTGATAGTAAAATGTTAATATTTTCCTAGATACAGTTACAACTGAAATGCCTTCAAAAACAAACATCAAGTTGACAAGTTGATATTTGATAACAATCGGAGATACTAAACCGATTGAAATTAAGATTAAAAATGCCACTAGTTTGCCCATTTAACTGAATTTGCGGAGTTGGCAATGGTGCCGACCTACTTTGGAAGACCCTGCATAGGTATGATATGATAATTTCAGATTGTCACTGATAATGTACTTGAACAGCAACGTTTGAAATATTTGGTGAAGTTTTCAGTTTTTCGCTTATACTATTTTGTAAGAAATATCACAAACAAAGTTACAATCATGAACCTTGACATATTTCAGGTGGAGGAAAAACAAATTTTCAAGGACTTGACTCATCCCTCAGTTTATGGATCTCCAGAAGAAGTAAGAAAAAATGTATCAGTTCATCCAGACGCTTACAGTGCTTGTGAAGGTTGCCATGCAATTGTTGTATGTACCGAATGGGACGAATTCATTGTAAGTATTAAGAGTGGTAAAACATTTTGTGATTTTTTTCGGCTCCCGATCGAGGCCACTGGTAACATGTATAATAACTATTATAAACTACCAATAAGGACGGCAAATCCTGAAATAAAAATAATTTAAATTCTTTATATTCCTTGAAATGACAAATCAGAGTTGTATAAGAATAGTCTGAATATAAAAAAGATTAAACAATTTAAATACTAAAATATAATCTTCATAAATCATTCTGCCTGAATTGAACCCAAGTTCCCTAGTTATAATTCTAATGTCAGCAGTTTATTATTCAGGTTTCTTATGTGACCCTTAAACCTCAGCTTATTATCAAGATGAATACCCAAAAATTTTGAACATGATTTGTTTTCTACAATACGATCACCGGAAAGTAAGTTTTTATACTCAAACTTGAGAGTTAATATGTTCGTTTTATTTACTGAGTAGGTTCGAGGCGCACAGTTTGATTTTTTCCAAGTCGATCAGTATATCTACTTTTAGTGATTCAACGTTATTGCTGTCAGAGTCATGTAATGTCATCTGCGTAACTGGTAAATTCTTCTTTGATATCTAGGTTGATGAAATAATACAAATAAATGAGAAAGATAATTGGACCGAGTACTTAAAACTAGTTGAAATATCCATACCCACAGAGCTGATATTGTTATAACATAAGGACGGCAAATCCTGAAATATAAATAATTCGAATTATTTATATTCCTTGAAATGACAAATCAGAGTTGTATAAGAATACTCTAAATATAAAAAAGATTATTACTCTTCATCACTACTTACTTCAAGTTGAGGCAAAAAAATCAATTCAATGTTGAAAATATCCAACAAAAACCGCTTCAGGTATTTCTTGAAGTTTGTCACTTCGCTGATAGGTTTTATATCACTTGGAAAATTATTGAAAACTCCAGGGCCGTAGTATATACAAATATTTATTTTATGAATACCTTGAAATGGCATAAATAAATATCGTTCTCTACTTCAGTTTTACCAGCATTTTCTAAAATGAATAAAATAATAATAAATGCCAGGCTCTTTATAATATTCTTAGGAAAAATCATAGTCATAGTCAGTATGGTTTTGCTGGTTTACAGACAGAGGCATACAGAGTCAAATCGAAAGCAATAGGAAATGTGGTCTTCTGAGATCTTAATTTTTTTGTGTAAGGCATTTGATACAGTTGACCAAAAAATATGTATTTTCAAAATTATACCTGATACATTCAAATATGTATTATTCAATGGTATTAGGTTAAGTCTTGATAGATATAAAATGTGGGGTATAATAAGGATACATTTTGATACCAGTTAATTTTTGATTCGTGATAACTCTATTAAAAACTTGGAATTGAAAGGAAAAGTTAAATAATTCATTTTACCTACTGCATTTGATATTCATCTGGGGAATAACTCAGCCTTGAAACCTCTAAAACTCCGCTAAAAGAAACCGTTTGAATGTATTTACAACGTACAGCTTTTGAAACTAACTACCCGCTCGTCTACGCTCAATAATAGTTTACTCGATTCGAATTCTCTTTATAAAGTAAGAATGTGTTATTTCATTTAAATCAAATAGAAAGTTTTCATTTTAAATTGCATTGATTTAAATAATATACATGATTATGAATCATGACAAGCCAACTTTTTAACACTACGCAATTTCAGGAGTAACTTTGGATAAAATCAATATGCCTATCTGGTATACTATGATTTACAATTCAGGAAATAAATATATTAACAAAGTGACGATTGTTAAGGGCCAAATCTTCATTTACTGTTGATTTTCATTTAATACCCTCATCATTACCCTCTTTTTATTATTTCATTCAGTTGTTTAGTTATGCTCTCAATCCGTTGTTCAATTCAAAAATATTTTTAATTCGCCAACTGAATAACTTTTTTTTACAGCTGATTGACGAATTGTATCCATATCTAATTATTTTTACACAAGTAGACACCTACTGTGTTTTTTGGTATTAATAAACTACTACACTTACTAGTTCTGAATTTTCGTTGCATTCAAGAATCAGAACCATAACCAAATTCTAATTCTATAATTAAATTAATATCAGGAAAATCTGACTTTGTGCTAAAACTCAATTATAACTTTTCAGGGGCTCGACTACCAGAGAATTTACCAGAAGATGATGAAACCAGCCTATATCTTCGATGGCCGGAAAATACTCAGTCATGAAGATTTGAAAGCCATTGGTTATCACGTACACACAATTGGAAAGAGAATTTGAGAAAAAGCTTTAATCAAGAATACAAAATGTTTTATTTTAATAAATGGGTACTTATGAACTACATATGTGAATAAAAAAATTGCACTTTTGGATGGAAATACAGTTTACCATTTTCCAGTGTTTATTATAAAGAAAAGTAGCATTGGATATTTGTTTGAGATCGCTTGTTGAAAGGTAATACCCTCGTCATTTCCAGCTTGCACAAGTCTCTTGAAAAGTCCAGAGGGTTGCTCGCAGGGGTGCACCGGATGACGGTTAGAACGAAAGAACAAATATCGATGTTAAGTCAAAATATACTTTATTGTCCAAGATTATTGAAGAAGCAAAACAGGTTAAACGAAGTATCAAGGTACAAAAACTGGTTAAAAGGATTAAATAGTATAATTTATAAAAATCCTTAGGAAAAATGTTTTGTATAGATTAGCCAGGTCAGATTGTCACTGTAATATTTCTGCGGGCTATAGCAACCCTTCTTCAAACGTTCACATTTAAGTGATTTCCGAAATACTGAGGCAATTATCATGTTCTTAAAATAGTTGGATAGGTGATTATATACCTTTTTATTCTCGAATATATTGGAATTTTTTGTCAATGTTGTTGTATTTCTAGGTGGTGCGATATTATTATTTTGGCGAGTGTTGTAAGGTCTATCCTTATCGACAGGTGTTTTTCTTTTGTGTATTAGGCAGGCTGTTTCTAAGATGAATATAAAGGCTAATGTTGAAATTTTATGTTCGATGAATAGCAGCTTACGGTGTTCGATCAGTATATCTACTTTTAGTGATTCAAGATTATTTCCATGTCAGACTAATCAGAGTAATGTAGTGTCATCTGTGTATCTGGTAAATTCAATTCTCCTTTAATATCTAGGTTGCAGAGATCATTCAAGTAAATGAGAAAGAGAATTGGACCGAGTACTTGAAACTAGTTGAAAAATCCACACCCATAGATCTGAAACTGTTATAACATATGCCGAAAATTGCTGCAAACTGAAAAAATGTTCTGAGAATTTGTCGAATTAATTTGAAAACAATACGATCAAGTAACTAACGCGTTGTTTATTGAAATATTGAGATTCAGTAAAATACAAATGATAATATAATATAATGATAATAATATATAATAATAATACTCGCTCATAAACACTCGTTGAGTGTACCCAAATGCATAGCCTGTGCCGGTAGAGGACGGCCATTATTATTTGCCGTGGCGCTCCGGGGCGACTTACTGATGTTTTAGGTGATGTATTTACTTTTCAGCTGTAGGAAAACCCGGAAAACCTACAGCACCACCTCGGGTGGTCGGTGTGCACTCCAAGCTAGCACCAGACGAGATTGGCATCTAGGCAACTCTCAATACACTTGCTTTTCAACAAGGCATGCGATCGCCTATCGATCCGATATGAAGTAGTCGAGAAAAATTCTCTTGTACCTACATCGGGCTCGAACTGACTATTACTATGCTGGAGTTTCGAACAACGCGATTTCAGAATGGTGAACAATCATCTTCCAAAAAGAAGTTTGTTGTACTGCATGCCCAAAACTTAAAAATGGTAGCCAACAGAGATTTTGATGATTCAGTAAGGCAAGAATTCTATTTTTCTGGGAATTCATCTAATTATGGACTGGATTTGTACAACTTTGCAAAACAGGCAGTTTTGAAATATACCTTTCACATCCAGTCTCAAGAATCAATTACAAACTCGTCAATTCGAGTGAAAATTGCTTGCCTAGTTTATCTAAAGCGTCGTTTAGTAGGCCTAGTAAACTAGACTTAAGCCTCTACAATTTTGAATTTTGCATGTTACCTTTAAAGAAAATGAAAGCATCTGGCAGGTGCTACACTTTGAATGATTGTGTAGTCAGTCTCACTTGAATTTTTTCTCGTACTCACCAGATTTGACATTGTGAATGACAAGAAGTAAGTTTCATTTTCCTGCCTAATATCAACAACAAAATCATCCCAATGGTTAAAGAGGACGTTTCAGTATCAAGGCCTTATTTGATGGTATTCTGATCTACACATACCTTCTAGGAAAAAAATTCATTTAGTACCCTTCTACCTCGTTTATTGCTCTATTCCTGATGCTGTCTCAGTTGTAGAAGATTGAATGTTTTTTCTCTAGCATGAAAATGTAAAGGAGTTGACTGAAAATAAAAAAGAAAGAAAAGAAAAAAATATATTTTATGTTTATGTGAGTTGCTTACCATAGGATCTTTCAGGTATCTCATTTTTTTGAAGAATCTCATCTCATAATAGAACCTGTTGCAGCTGCAATGCAGATAATTTTTTTTTCTCTTGAAATTCATAAAATGTGGTAGTATAATGAAACTATATTTCAGTTATGAAATGATCTTATCATTATTATCACATGCATATCAAATTCATTGACATCTCTCAATCTATCGTCAACTATTGGATTCAGTCCGTTTTCAAATATTCAGTTATCTTCTTTTTTATCTGGAGTATCTAATTCTGAATGACAGCATCGGCTGCTTTCAGTTTTTTATGAAAAGATTATTCGATTTGATTGAGTTGAACTAGTTTTCGCTGATGATTGGCAAGAACCATGAAATCAGTACGTAGCTGTTCCCTTATTTATATGAAAAATAATGTCAGCTATGATATTCAAAGAACTTAGCAGAGTAGAGTGGTTCTTATGGAAAACTTTGCCAAGTATCAGACAGATATAATTAATTCGTTGTAGAGGGTAGTAGTTGTTTTCTGTTGGATATTTGACGAAAATACCTGTTGTATAAAGTGTTTTACGGAAGATTGAATTATGTAATTAATTTTTTATTATTAGGAAACCAAGTGTTTAGAGGCACTTTTGGCAATGGACCTCACATGGTTTTTCCATGATTCGGTACTGCTGAGAACATCGAAATAGGGGACCTCATTGGAATGAACACTCGTGACATAAGAAGACCACACACTGATATCAGACTTTCTAGAGAAATGACATGCGTGTGTTTTGTTCGCATTGAATTCCATCAAGTTGTAGGACCCGAATCTAGGAAAAAAAAACCTGGAAAAAAAAAACGAAAAAAATACCCAACGGAAAAAATACCCGGATAGAAAACCCCCGGAAAAAATACCCCTATATGCGATAACAATGGCCAGTACACAAAAAGTAATGAAATTTCAACTGTGTGTCATGTTAAAGAAACTAGACCATATTTGATTCATTTTACAATACCAATAAAAGTTTTAACCTATCCTGTGGAATGTTCATCGTTGACGACCAAAAAAAAAAAATTTTTATATTTTTATGACTCGATTGTTCCTGAACGAACTAACCTGGCTGAAAAATCTGTTGTTCCACCCCTCTGTATTGTAAAATGAATCAAATATGGTCTAGTTTCTTTAACATGACACACAGTTGAAGTTTCATTACTTTTTGTGTACTGGCCATTGTTATCGCATATAGGGGTATTTTTTCCGAGGGTCTTCTTTCCGTTTTTTTTCCGTGGGGTATTATTTCCGTTTTTTTTTCGTTTTTTTCCGGGGGTATTTTTTCCGTTTTTCTTTCCGTTTTTTTTTTTCGTTAACCGTAGGACCCCCATTATTGAATTTTTGCCGAGTCCATATTTAAATCTTTCAAGTTCTTCTCCCGTTCTTTTCTAGTTTCACAGGATATTGTTGGAGTTTTGGAATAAAAAACTGTATGAAGGGTACTATCATTTGGAAAGCTGTGCTCTGGGCATAGATGTAGCTCCCAATGAATCATTGATGTGAAGAAGGAACAGTGTTTTAGTAAATGCTGAACACAGTACAATGTACCTATCTGAACAAATCAAAAACTCTATAAACTTTGATGCCCCAAGACCATTGTGGTCAACGATATTAATTGGGAACATGTCAAAATTATGTGATATAACAAATCATACTGGTACAAGTGACTATAATTTTGTCGAATTTTCAGACTACACCAAATACCACGATGTCTCTGGAGCATATTCATCTGATACTATATAAAATGTCAACGTAGGGAGGAAGTTCAGGAAAGAGACAAAGGTTAATGCCAATGCATAGGGTCTTCTTCAAGAACATCGAAGACTTTGGCTTATCCAAAAATTTCAATTGTACTTCTCTTAGGTCGAGTAGGCTGAAGTTGGAGTCCGAGGGTTTCATAATGGCCAGTAAGGATGGTGTTTTCAACACACTGGACTACCATAGTTGCGTGATGGGTATGGAGGTCCCAAACAAATGCAAAGTGTGTAGTGGGGCTCCTGAAACTATAATGCATTTGCTGTCAGCTTTTCAAATGCGGTCTAAGTTTATATCCAGGCATAACGCGGCACTACGAGTATTATACTAACACCGCTATGACACTCGCACGACATCATAGACAAGAGACCGGTTTTGCCTTATGCTCCGGGGAATATTGATTCCGTTGTGGAGAATCATTGTTTTTTTCGTTAACCAGCTGTCGCCCCCCTACGATCAACAGCCCTCAGAAGTCGAAATTTGTGCGAGCCAAGGATTAACAAACGAGGTCTTACCTTTTAATGTGCGATTTCTAGCACGAGACTAGTGACAATGCTGGGAATCGAACTCACACCCTGTGATTACGCGGCAAGCGTCCTACCATCACGACCATTACGGCTCATGAGTACTACTCATGGGCAAATTTGTGAGCAACTGGCGAAACGAACATCGTCCGAATAAAGAAGGAAAAACGGAATATCGAAACTACCTCTTCGAAATCCGCACGCTTTACCCAAACCATTCTATTGAAATGGCGGTTCTGATCATGAAGGCGTACTCAGTGCCGTTTTTGCACTACCAGCGCCAGTCGAAAAAAAAAAAAACAATGGATAGAATGGAATAACCATTTATTGATAAAAAAACTACTGAAATTTTATTTTTCCAGCCATTCTATAGGCGAACTCTTTCATTAAGACTCCAAAGTCTATGTTTTCGCAATCTAATTATCGATTGACAAAAATATGCCAAGTTTGTCAATATCTAGATTGAGAATATTGTCGATCGCAGATAGGATTTTATCAGCTTAAGCTAGCACTAGCAACTGTCAAGAAATCTTCCCATGCTGAACGTGATATCTCAAACTAGTGACAGTGCTCCTAACAGAAAACATGGACCTCACTGATGGGTTCGTAGATGAGCTCCTACAGGTAAGGTGTCTGGAAGATGACGAAATTTAGTCACACCTTCACAGAATGCACTGCACTAGTACATAAGAGAAAGACAGAGTTTGGTAACAGTATACTGAACCCAGAGGACGCTGAAAAGATTATGCTTCAGCGAGCGATCCCTCAAGGAAGATTGTCAACTAGTGATGTTGCCGTAACTTTACACTCGCCTTCAAAATAAGTCAGGGATTGCGCTAGTTGGTAACTGGAAATTTGCATGTCGCCGACAAACAAGTCGCTATCTTGAGGGATTGCTCGCGTAGAAGGGGAGCGGGTTGGGGATATTCACGGGTCTAGTTTATGAATTGCGGCTTTCACCCTAAAGTCACCTGGTAACTTTTGGTGCCTCTGAAGAGTAGTTTTTTTTTTCATCTAGCGTTACTCCTAGGTATGTGGCTTCGTCTTCTCGTTTTTCCTTTTTTAGTCACATGATCATATGGTGTCCGTGGCAGAGTGTGCATTGTTGATAATGGAAAGATTATCTGTATAGAATAGAATGAAGGTATGTGGGCGGACGGACGGAACCATAAGTATGTAATCGGGCCACCGCTGCTGGGAATTGGGTGAATTTTTAAGTTAGTCAGTTTCACGAGAGAAAGAAGCTATCCTTCTAACCGATACCCTTCACACACTCTCCGGGTGCAGAAGGAATTGCTGCCAATACTGAGTACTCCGTGAGAATGTGGGTGGTTGACTTCTCATCCTCCAAGTACCACCTACAATTAGTATCGTCCGTGATCCTTATATGTGTAGAGGTGCTTGTACAGATGGCAGTGTCCCGTCTGATTTCCTTGCTCTGTAAGAGCAGAGTCTTGGTTCTCCTGGTAGTAGATTAAAGACCTTCGATGTGGAGTTCCAATTGTTTCATGCAACCTGCATCCTGGAATTTTATTTTCCGGATTTCCTTATGGGTTGATTGGATCGAGAAACCCTTAGAATTGGCCCTGGTCCAATCACTGAGTTTTTCGCACCTTTTCTGACAAAATAATCGGCCTGTTCATTTCCGAGCACTCCGGTATGACCGAGGACCAGCAGTGGCGCAGTCCTTCAATTAATTCAAACACCATAGCAGCGAACTTACTCTGTTTGATGTGAGGGCATCGATTGCGAGTATTGCAAATACTTCTGCCTGAAATATAGTGGCAAGATTTCCCTGGACGTAACTGAGTTCCGTTTTCGGAGATTTCCCTTATACCCCGGTGACGGCTGATTTATCCACCATGCACCTCCTAAGGTTGGGGCCCGGAAGGAACAACTCTCCCATCACTGTCTTTATGCTCGAACGCTATCTTCCCTTCCACTGCCCTTGCTCCCAGAGCGGTCCTCATCCTGATGAATGGCGGTTAGCAGGAAAAAATCTGACAGTTTGATATGGGGTGCTTGGTCTTTCAGCGACATGACTTTACTTAACAATGTCTTTACTTTATGTGCATGATGCCCCCCAAAAACTGGCTGAAGGCCCTAGTGTTTCACCTGACTGAGGGCCATCAGGTGGTCTGGTAATTTGAATGTGGCACCGTCTGTCCTGTTCCTGAAACATGCATAACCTGCTGGATGAGAGAGCATTACCGACTCTGCATCTGCCAGACTCTGTCAAAGGCCTTGGAAACGTCTAGGAAGACTGCTCCTTTCCTCGAGAGATTCTAGCTCTGGATAGATGCGTCCATGATCGGGGTGACTTGAAGTTCTGTCGAGTGTCCTTAGCAGAATTGTTCGTCCGGTAGGATGTTCAATTCTTCAGTAATCGACTCTAGTCTCTTCTGGATTACTCTTTCAGCGACCTTACTCATCGCTGGCGTAAGGCTAATGGGCCGGTGGTTTTGCGAAAACGTGTGGTTCTTGTTTAGTTTTTGAATCATGATGACTGTTGCCTCTTTCCAGCTTGACGGAAAGTGTCTGAGCATGGCGTTGACGATATTGGTCAGAATACCTATGTCTTTTCTTGGTATGGCTTTTGGTGCCCTGACTGGTAAGTTGTCTGGACTTAGTGTTTTTCTAGTCTTTGCCTATTTGAGTTATTTCTTTTGGAGATGTAGGTTTCAGAAGAATGTCTTTATTGTCTGTGAGTCTGAGTCGTCTGACTGTCCGGTTTGTGTCGACTCCATTGGTGGGTTCGACCTCGTTTCCACGGCACTACCGCTCAAAGGAGTCAGCAAAAGCTTCTGCCTTGTCGGCGTCCGTAAATACCAGGCCCATCCCTCCGTGGAGAGGGGGGCAGGGTTTCCTCCAACCGTGCCGGAGTACTTTCTGCATTCTCCATAGTGAATTGTCTTCCGTATCGAGTTCGTCTAGAAGTTTAGCCCACTGTCGCTCTCTGAGTTTTTTCAGTTCACTTCGTAGTAATCGGGCTCTGATATTGAACTCGTGTGTTCGCTGGTATCGTCATTTCAACCGTTTTCTGTGCCTAACCAGTTTCTTGATTTTGGCTGGAAGTACTCCTTGGTCGTAGTCGAAGTGTGAGGTGGGGATGTCTTTTATAATATTAATAATAATAATAAATCGTCTTTTATTGGGCGAAGTTTAGTTTAACAACTATTCTTACACTTAACCCATGGCTGCAAGTATAGTTTGTCTGAGTTCTGTCACTGCTTCTTCTAGTTGAGGAATATATAGTGTCTATCCTGGAGATGTTGATGTAGTAGTGAACCGCTCTCGGGAAGCGTAACTGGTCTATTATCTGTTTAGTCGTTTGCACGGCTTCGGCTTCTTCCTCTCCTATTGTTAGTATGATTGGGTTGTAATCTGATGATTTCGTCAAGTACGGCTATGTCCACCAGCGTTGGAATACTCCAAGCCATGTCAAGAATGTCGGAGTGTTGGTCTTTTATTTCAGGATAGTATGTAAGTTCGTGTGTCGCTATGATTGTGACGTCGTCGAAGTCAGGTAGTAGGTTTTCCACTCCCGGGATTTCGCGTTGAAATCCCCTATCGACACCGTGGGATGGTGGTGATCTGGAAACAGTTTCACTAATTCCGTTCTCCGTAGGTTTGGGCCTGGCGGCATGTGAAATTAGGTTCTCAGGTACAAGCGTCCACTTCCACTTTGACTGCTACCGCTTCCCCGAGTGAGAGTTCCGGCAGTGTGTCTTCATAATATTCCAGGTCCGATTTCACCATGAGGAGTGATCCGCCCGAACGAACTCGCTGACCTGCTCTGTCTTTCCTAAAGCATGTGTATCCCGGCATGTTGAAGTTCATTTCGTCCCTAAACTTGGTCTCTCGTACTGCTATCACACGGCTACGGCCTGACGGCTTGACGGCTACGCCGTTTGAGTTCCGATAACAAACCTGCAGTACCTTCGGAGTACATGCTGGCATTACTGTCCCTTGTTGGCATTACTGTCCCTTATTGGCCATTGCGTTGATTACCGCTAAGAGTTGGGTGAGGACCTTTGCGTCAACCTCCGCCAAGGTCTGTATGATCTTCGCCTGGGTCTATGCGGCCTCGGTGTTACCACTTCTTAGTGGGCCCCATTGCGGGTGCGCGGTGTGTGCTTGCGGTTGTGGACCGCAATGCCACGGTAGTTGGTGGAATGATCTCCGCCGGCGGGGAGTTCCCTCGTCTTCTTTCATTCGTGCGTAGCGTGTCAGCTGCCGCACTTGACGCACCTTGCCAGGGAGTGGCAACATTTTTGTGCGTACCCAACCCACTGACACTTGTGGCATTGGGACACTTTGTTCTTCTGGCTTCTCTGTTCCTCAACCTTTACCCTAAGGTCGCAGCACTCTTGCAGGTTAAAAATACCCTTTTGGGTTCTCGGCACCTTCACCAAGAATAGGGGTAGGGCTGACATTGTCATCCGGGAGATCATGCGGATCATTCGATCACTTCGAAGTTCCTGTCCTCTAGGTCTACTTTGAAGTCCTCCGCGCCAAATGTTTCTGGAAAACCGCAAATTACTGCGTGCGATGGTATTTTCTTCTTTAGCGGGTATGTGGAAAATTCGATTTCCCTCGAGTCGAACGTTTTGGGAGCTGCCCTCCAGTCAGCTTCCGTGTTTGTATGGAGGTGGATTCCATCCTGTCGAGATTGAGCTTGTTATTATTGCCGGTGGCTTTTTTCCTTGACCCTGGTCGGCAGTGTTTCCTTCGCTGGACAGATAGTTGGTGTCCTGGTTTCATTGGGGATTCCGTTACCTGAGTTGTTGTGTTCTCAGCTACCTGACTAGAGGTGGTAGTATAAGTTAAGAAGCCTGGGGGTGAGAAGGAATTCACCCATCAAAAATATTCTACCCTTGGGGAAAATAGAAGGCAAGCCTCCACTAGGGTTCCAACCTCGACCCCAAAGACAATCCCGGTTCAACCGAAAGCAGATCCCGCACATGCGCAGAAACGCGCTTCACCGGAAACAATGATCTGCGGGGTAGAAAATCCACACAGTCCGCAAAAAGTGGTCACTGAAGACAGCTTCACCAGCCCCTACCAACGAATAGCAGGAAAGCCCCCTCCTGAAAAAAACAAAGACGGCGGATGAAGTCGACTCCCAGGAGAGGTGGAAGGTCTTCAGTGCCCTAATTGGACAGCAGCCAAAAACCGGGATTAAAAATCGTGCCAACTTGCAGACTCCTTTAAAAAGATCCATACAAAGATCTTTGCGGTGCAGTTTAACAACGAAGGGAAGATGTCCTTGGTGGAATGATCTCCGCCGGCGGGGAGTTCCCTCGTCTTCTTTCATTCGTGCGTAGCGGACCAGGAGAAGGAGGAAGAAGTCCAGGCAGGGAATGCCGTAAACACCCCCGAAACCTCCTCCAGGAACAAAGTAAGCGAGTCGGAATCATCCAGTGACTCCCAATCGCTCAACAGAGCAAGGGTTGAAATCGGGGAGGAGCTGGATGATTACAAAAACACATTGTCCGACTCGCCCACAGGGGGGGCTCTGATCCAGCAAGAAACAAGACAGGACAGAATATCAGCCGAGGCCAACCCCAAGGAAGCAGAGGAAAAAACAGACTCCCACGAACCCCCCAGTAAAGAACCAGACGTGCCGGACAGGATGGAGGTTGATCCCCCCGGTGAACTAGGACAGCCCGAAGGGATTAGCAAAGTGGTGAGCCGACATTCGACAGAAAGAACTCGTCAACAAAGAAGCGAGGTGTCAAAAACAAAAGGAGCGGAAAGAAAAATCCCAGATGAAGCAAAGACTCCTGGAGAGAAGGAAGTCGGTCACCCCACCGAGCACGCCACCCACCCCAAGGGCAGCCAACTCGAGAAGCTCCTTCCCTGTAGTGGAACAGAAAAATTATGACAGATTCACGCAAATAACAGACCAACTTAAAGCCCTGGAAGAAAAATTGAGGGACAAGGCCGCTGAAAAAGTCAATTTTTTTTGTAGAAACAGCAAAATTCTGAAAGAACTCAAAGAGTTTCCCTGGCTGAAAATCAGGGAAAGAGAGCTCTCGGAAGTTGCTGCCCACTACAGGAAAAAGTATACAGAGGAGGTAAGGGAGGCCAAGGAGCGCCTTAAAGTAACGCTGAGGCTACTGAAGGCCCCGAGGGCAACAACGAACGTGGAAAAGACGTGGAGGGATTCCTCAAGCCAAAGTAGGCCAGAAAGATCAAATGGGTCCCCCTCAGCACAGCAGACCAGCCCTTAGCAACCCAAAATTCCTTTGAGGCACTCTCGGATGATGAAGAACACCAGGACCCACAGGGAGATCAACTAGGTACTACCGGTAACTAGTAAGGACAACCCCCTCCCCCCTAGCGTGAAGGAGAAAAAGAAAGCACCGCCCCTGACGGTGGTACAGGAAAAGAGCCGAAAGTGCCCTCCAATCATTATAGAGGGTACGATTAAGCCCAACGAACAGAAAAAAGGCACTCTCGGCCAAAACATCACAGGAGGCCTCATGTATAAATTCACCAATAAGTCATCATTAATTTACACCAGTACAGCCGAAGATCATACAACACTGAAAACCACATTGAAGGCCGAGGTGGAGTTTCATACCTACTCCACCACGGGGAGAAGCGACACGCTTTTATTTTGAAGGGCCTTGACCATTGCCCTACCCCAGAGGAGATCGAAAAAGACCTCGAAAAACAAGGGCTGAAGACCTATATATGGAGTCCTCGGCATAAAAAACACGGAGAGGAAGCTCTACATTGTCAATACAGACAGTAAGATCACGAAGAGCTTCTTCAACAAGAATATACGGACAGTGGCAGGAGTCATAGTATACTGGGAGGTGAAAAGGAACAACAGGAGGGCCATCCAGTGTTACAGATGCCAAGCTTGGAGGCATACCCAGTTCAATTGCAACAGGACGATCGAATGCATGAAATGCGCAGTAGCGCACTGGTCAAGGGCATGCCCCAAGTCGAGGAGTACCCCAGCTCTTTATTGTAACTGCAAGGGGGGCATACATCCTGCAACCCGGAATGCGAGGCACATCTGCTAACAGGAGCTCAGGAAGCAAAAGCCGCAGCCAAAGTACAGAGAGGCCCCACCCGTAACTGTAAACGTCTGGGAGGAGAGAAGAACCCATGAATGACAAGCAGAGGGGGTGAGCCGCAGAATCCCACCCCAATCCCCACCCCCCTCTCGAAACCCTACCAGCACGATAGACGCTGTGAGCGGGTTCATGGAAAGACAAAGAGCTATCCAGGAGCTTACATCCCTACCGCAGAGAGCAAGCTCCATAGAGCATGTAGGAATCCAGCTTGAGACTGGGGTAAGGGTGTATGCAATTTACAATCCCCCGAGAAACAGATTCACTGATATGGATGTGGATGCCCTCTGCAGCAGCGGGCACAAAGTGCTGCTGGGGGGACTTCAATACGAGGCACCCCATGTGGAGCCACACCAATCGGTTATACCCCAACGCGTGCGGGAATACACTCTGGATGTATTCGTTGAACAACAACGTTGCCGTGGACTACCCGGACGGATTCCCCCACCCACTACCCTTGGAACGGTTTCACTCCTTCAACCATCGACCTGGTGGTGAACAAGAATATAATACATATCACTGAACTCCGTACCGCCTCTGAGTTCATCTCAGACCACGATCCTGTATTCTCCTCAATTAGCGGGGGGCAGAACCCGAGAGGGAATAGAACCACTTATGACTACTCCACCGCTGACTGGAAGGAATACAGGAGGATTCTGATTGAAAGAACGGTGGTTACACCGCGAATAGCGGAAGTGGGCCTAGACCGAGAAGCTCAGAGGTGGATAGAAAACAAACAAAGGGCAAGGGGGGCCACCACCAAGAAGAGGGTGGTGAGGGAGGACAGAGACCCTCTTTCCAGGTTTTATCCTTGAACTTATAACACTTAACAACAAAAAAAGGAAAAAGTGGCAACCCAGTCCATCGTGAGAACATGATAAGACTGGGACGAAAAATTAATGACTCGATAGTAAGCCACAGGGATGAAAGTTGGAAAAGGAAGCTCGAAAGCCACAACGCCAACGACGGTTCCCTATGGCGGATGTAGGAGCGCCTTCGTAGAGGGCACAACGGCAAACCGGCGGTGGGGAACGGCCAGAGGCAGGTGATGACCGACCAAGGGAAGGCGGAAATGTTCGGAGAATATTTCCAGAGTGCGTTCCAAGCGAGCGCGGATGCCACCCAAGAACACTGGGAAAGTTACTATATAGGGGGTCGAGAAACACCAAAGATTGAACTGGACAGCGGATTCTTCTCGAAGTTGATGAACAACTTTGGGGAGGTTCAAGAAACGATCAAGAGGCTCCCCAGGAACAAGGCACCGGGCGCGGACAGGATCGACGCTGCTCTACTCAGGAACCTCCCAAGGAAGTCCCTCGTACAGTTAATCTACATCATTAACAGTATAATGAAATGGCAGCACCACCCAAAGTGCGTGAAGCATGCAGAGATCATCCTCATCCTCAAACCGGGAAGAAAGGACTCGAGGATCGAGAGCTACCGACCAATCTCGCTTCTTAGTGCGGTGGCCTAGGTGGTGGACAGGATCCTTCTGAAGAGATTCAGTGCCCTCGAAAAAGAGAAGCTGGAACTCATCTCAGCGGAGCAGTTCGGCTTCAGGGGGGTCATTCAACGACCTTCCAGGTTGCATGGATTTTCCATGGAGTGAAGGAAGGCTTCAATCGGGGGCATAACACGGGTGGATATCCAAATGGCATTCGGCACCGTTTGCGTCGAGGGCCTCGTCATGAAGATGTTACGGGCAGGCATGCCTAGCCACATGGTAAGATTGATGGATTCATACCTGGTCGATAGGACGTTCAAGGTTAGAGTGAATGGAACCCGCTCCACAATGAGGAAAGCCGAAGCAAGAGTGCCGCAGGGCTCAAGCTTGTCACCACTGCTGTAATCGCTATATACGCATGATTTTCCAATGCATGTAAACACGTAAACGGCAATTTATGCCGACGACACGGCAATTTACGCATAGGCAACCGTGACGAGCAAAATCGCCGTGCATCAGGTAGAGAGCCACTTGCAGAGGGAAGTCGTGCCGTATATGGCAAAGAATAAAATAGTTATTAACTCGGCGAAAACTGAGGTCATGAACTTCACCAAGAAAAGGAAGCGTGAATATGTGGAATTTTCGGGTGGATTCAGTGCTCTAGACGTCAAAATTAGTCAGTACGGTATCTGGGGGTGCAGCCGGACAGAGGATTAACCTCTGGTAGACATGCCAGCTTGACGTTACAACGCGCCAAGGTGGCGACTGAAAGAACATACCCGCTAATAGTGAGAGACTCCAAGTTTGCAATGGAGACTAAAGTGTTAATCTACAAGCAGGTCATCAGGCCAGCGATGACGTATACTTGTCCAGTGTTCTGCAGTGTTGTGCCTGGAAACGATGCAGAACAAAATACTCCGTATCGCCACTAACAGTGACAGGTACATTCGGCTAGACATAATGAGGGAGCTAGCCGATATTCCGAAAATCAAAGAATTTATCAGACAACAGTCTGATATTAGGCATTTCTTTGATTTTTTTGGGGAATTTTATTTTTTGTTTTGATTTTAACCTCATATACACTTACATAATAATATTTTAGATGCCAACACCATCTTTTTGGAAGCACGAACTAATTTTGAAGATGAGTTTTATCAACACCTTCAAATAAAAAAACCCATAGGAGGCAAACTTCTTTGATGACAATCTGGTTATATGACTGCAAGCTATTTTCATCATGCTCCATTCAATTTGAAACTGGTAATAAGGAAGAATATTATTGCAAACTTTTATAATCATATGGGGCTACTGAACTCTTTATTGCAGGATATACACGGAGAACCAGTAGATACATTTGTTGCATTGAAAATTTGAATTTGAAATAACATAAGGTTCAGAATAATACGATTGCAATGTATGAACGAAACAAGTATGATATGAAACAGACCTATTTTGTGTATTGTTACTGATTTCTTGGATATGTAAGGAGATGGCTTTTTAGAAATTCTGCTTGCTTGAAGCCCAAAAGAAGGAATGAAACACATTAGTCACTGTAACTGTCTCTATTCAATTCCATTTCCTACAATATATTAATCTAGGTTGTATTTTGTATAATTATTGGCGTGTTGACACGCGCATTCACAATCTCATGCGTAGCAGCAATAAATATAGGTATATATGTATAATTCGGAGACCAAAATTATAACACAATTAATATATCAACAAATTCTCGTTGGAAATATTACATATTCCGTTTTCAGTGATTGTCAGTTTGGTTGTTATCTATGTTCCATAATTTATTCCGATAATTTTTTAAAGTGCACGAGATTAAATCATAATGTACTGTCAGTAGAATGGCAGTCGGCAGATAATAATTCCATTACAAGTTGAACTATCCCCCTATAAACAGTTTTTCACATCTTTAGTCATACATAAAAGATAGGTCAAAAGTCGCATCTTGAAGAGGCCAATCCTAACATGAACATGTGGATGAGAAAATCACTATGAAGAGAAACGTCGAGAACATTTCGCAATACGCGTCGGCCTAAAAATTCGAAACCACATCATTTAACCTAGATTTATATTGAAAACATATGGCATAACTATTCTATTTTTAAAGTTTTACAGCAAATTTCTGGACGATTGCTGTACAACAATTGGCATTTTTGTTTGTACATTACATTCCATCAGTTCTTTTCTTCTAAGATGGAAATTCTGAAACGAATATTGAATGAATATAATAATCGTGTTATTTCTTGATCACCTTTTTATATAATGCATGTCACATAAGACGTCAACGATAGTTCCATCTTTGATGTGGCTATTTTTTACAGTATCAAAATAGAGCCACGCTGATTTCTAAATAAAATTGGTAATTCCATTTGATTTTTTTCGTCCCAATGTACATAAATAAAATGTTATATTACAAAGTTCAATACACCCAGATTATTCAAAGTTTTCTTCAAATAACTTAGTGCACATTGATTTCTTATACAGTTATTCAAAGAAAATCAACAACAAGATCGAACGCCTCTTAAATTATGTTACAATTTAGGTACAACATGAAAGTTCAACAAAAAGTCGTAGGTATTGTTGGATACACACTATACACTGCAGCTTTCACTGAAAGTCTTCACTATAGTCTGGTAATATATTTTACAATTGTAGAATCTGACGCATCCATTACAACTAACGTACACCCTCCATGCCTACTGTGATTCTATAAGTTACACAACACTCATTTAAATCTAACACACACAAAGATGATATGTCATTACCTATTTTAAACTTCAAACTCCGGGATAAGGGAACACAGTGACCAAGTGAAATATTGAAAACACTTAAAATTTATTGGAAAAGTAGAATGGATGGGCTTCGTTAGCTGCTAGATTTCTTTGGTAACCTAATGGCCAAGGTCGTAGCCATATCAAAGTCCCAAGGAGAAAACCTCGGTAGTCTCAGCATGGTCCAGAAAGTAAATTGGTACTGTTTTACATGTTATGTTCATTTTGGTATTTCAATGTAGGTACGCAGAGAAATTACTAGAGACTTTTCCTCTTGAGACTTTTCACTTTCTCTTTGATTCAATTTTGGTAAACACATCTGAGAATGACAATTTCTTTCGACTCTTATTAATTTTTTCACTTTGGAATTGAATAGGTAATTTGTGCCCTTTAGGATAGTAGTCAAAAAAGATTGTCTTTTAAATCATAAGTACCAAAAGTATAAAAATCTATCATAATGTTATCGTATATATATGCATTTTTACAATAATTATAATATAATTCGTTTCCTTTTTGCACAGTTCTTTAAGACAACAATATACTATCACAGAGTATGATATTTAAAGAGACAATCTAACTAAAATTTTCCATGCAATTCTAGGACCGCCTATATGTGTTAGCCTCTTAGGTTACTAAATGTAATTGACTACTGTGCAGGTCAGGTATAAAAGCAAGGAGGTGGTATTATGTTACGAATATGACATTGTATCGTTGACACTATAGTTCAGTCAAGTTACTTCAGTAGATGAAAAGTTCACTTGTAAAGAAAAATTTTGATAAGAGAAGACCAGAATTAGCTTCGACTGCTATTTTTTTGACAAAGCATTGTTAGTAACCACTTTTTGTAATTGTCTAAAAATTCGAAATCTTCCTAGCAGATCGTGCCCAATATAACTTTTTCTGACAGGAATGGTTACGAGAGCGTTTTTAAAACAGTGTTGATGAAATACGTTTGTGACTTCAACCATAAAACTATGATTCCATTTATCTATCTATCATGAGAATATTTGCTGGGTCATGCCACTCCGAAACTTACAATAGATAGATAGAATACTGTCTATCTAGTGTTGATGTTTAAACGACAGAAACATATGTCCAATGGTGTCTCTTGTTTGAGTGGAGAAATATTGATATCCTGAGTATTTTATTATTATTGAACTTATATACATATACACCTAAACAAACAAAAATATCTTGTAGATTATAGGGTTCAACCACCAAATCATTTTGATCAGTTGATTCTTGAATATTCTTCTACCGAGGTATCTTCTATTAGCAATATTTTTACACGTATTACCAAATACAGTGTCAATGTATCAATTTTCCTAAGAAGGATATGATTCATAAGTACCACCCACAACGACCGGAAAAGGCATTGCTTTTGCTCAGAGAGCTAAAACAAATGATGTTGAGAGTTAACTCTTTTTAATTCACTAGACAAAATAACAACGGGTAAACAATCAAAACTCAACGAAGTATGAAACAATAATGACAGAATTAACAATTTAACAGAAAGTTAAGTGTTTCATCCTAACTCTAAACTTAATTGTACTGTGTAACAATGGGAATACTTCGATATCATGAATAACAGTCACTCATAGACATCGTAATGCCCGCTGCTCTATAAATGAGACATCAATGTACGATTTTTTTGATTACTTACATATGCAGTGGAATTCTAGCAGCTATCTATTCGAAATATTCTTCACGTATTTTTTCGTATTGTTGAATTCGTGTAGAAACTTCTATCGCACAGTATTTTTTCGAACAACAACAGTTATCAAAATGTCAGTATCGTCTTTGTTCTGAGATATCTGGAAACATATTTATTCTCAACTAATTCACTGGTCTCTTTCAATTGTTACTGATCAAATGTTTGACTGACAGAAAAACGCACTTTTATTACTCATTCGATAATTTTCCATATTTGAGTGAAATCACTATTTAGTGTAGGAAAAAATATATTTTGGGTACAGACCGAAATCCAGGAAAGTAACAAAAACGCAATTATATTATGATGTCTACTACATAATCAAGAGAGACGCGATGCTTTTATCCCCTCCTGTTATCCCGCCTGATTTGGGCGCACTCACGTTCAAACCTAACTTAACCCGACTCTTCAACTGACTTCGAGCTATTTGAGGACAAATTGTAATTTGTTTTTTGTAAAATTTGTTTTTTACGAATCACCCAGGTTTTCGGAGAAAACCCCTCAAAAGCAGAGCTTGTGCGAGCAAGGGAGATCCGGGACCTACAGTTTAAATAAAAGTGGAATCCGACCACTTTAGCTCAGTGGCAGGCTGTCCCGGGGATCGAACCCGGGCCGTCTGGGTGGGAGCAAATACTCTAGCACCACGACCAACTTCACATGCTATCTCAATATCCAGCAAGCTTTTCTTTACGCTCTCATTAAATCGTAATACACAGTAGCCGATCTAGGATCTGCCCCTGGTAATATCCAACATATATTTTTTCCGCTACCGTGTAGCATATCGTATGAAGACTTGATGGCATCCATTTAGGACAAATTGATTCTGACAAAGAAATATCACTTTAACCACAATATCTTTGGTTTTATTGGCTTTGTCATCTTATGCGATAGTCGCCTTGCGAAGGAATAAGTTTGGATGAGCAATTTGATTCGAGTACTTCATCAGGTTACAAGAAGCATATGGAAGGGAAGTGATGACTGAAAGTTTTTTGTGGACGAAATTTCTTTTTTCAGGAATTAACCGTCCAATATGTGAAACTGAGAAAAATGTAAATACAAGGAAATCTATAAGTAGGTACAAGTGCAAAACGGAAAAAGTTACTTAATTTTGTCAGTAACGTATCGTATTCTGAAGTTTAAAATAATTTCAAAATTCTGTTCTTTTTCGAAAAGGGTTGACGTTTCGCAGATACTAGGGAAGAGTTGCCTATATTGTACCGCTTTTCTTAAAATTCAAATATTTCAGACTGTTCATGTCTTTTGGTAGGAAAAAAATCACAGAACATTATTGCATACAAGAAATACAAAAATCCATAAAACTGCACAGTTTTTATCTAAAGTGAGTTTGAATTTTTTTCATTCCGATACGAATTAAAAAACCAGTTGCCTAAATTGTACCGATAAGTCTCCTAAATTGTACCATATTTTCATTTTCGTTAAACATAATGAAGCTCCATCTAACGATTTAATTGCATCATTGGCAACTTTTTTTTGGTAGATAATCACGTTTCAATGTGTGTTTAGGTGTCTGCCATTTACAGTATTTTAATAACTTCAGCATCTGCAAAGTAATAATAAATATGAGTGTCCTATGTTGTATCGGTGCAACTTGAAGGGGTACAACTTAGGAAACTGTGTAATATTTGTTATCAATGTCTATAATTATTTATTGCTTATGGAATTATGAATGCAATTTCAACAGTTTATTAACCTAGCCGTAAACCAAAATTCAAGTGCTTCTCTTTCAATAGAAAGGTGTACTACGATTTTAAGTTGCCAGTTCTTTTCTGGTTTCGGATGTAAAGTGATGGTACAATTTAGAAGGCGGTACAATATTGGCAACTTTCCCCTATATCTGCCTGTGCTATCAGAACTTGCAACTCCATTTTTGATATTTAAAAAAAATCTTAAATATGCTCTAACCGTCTGCCAGTTGCATCCCCACGAACAAATAAATACATTTTGAAAGAAACAAAAACAATAATAATAAAACTCATACTGATATACCTATCTCCTGAAAATTTCAATAACTTTTTTGTTGATATTGCTTACGATATCGAAAAACTCTTCCAACGGTAGGCAAAGCGGATGTACTAAATTTTAGACGTTTCACAGCACCCTGCAGTTAATTTTTTTGGGTTCAGTAACTGAAGAAGACGTTCAAAGTGCAATTCAGTCATTCAAAAATTCGAATTGCTAAGACACCTACGAACTGAATAGTATCTAATATTATTGAAGAGACCACCGATCTATTGTTGCAGCCTTTTACTGAATTGAATCTTCAAAACCGGTTTTTATCCATAAGCATTTGAGTTATCAAATGTTATTCCCTTGTTCAAAAATGGTTTCATCTCTGTTATTGACAATTATCGTCCCTTTTCATCAATACTTTATTTAGCGAAATAATTGGGAACATAGTCAAACACCGTCTCTACGCCTATTTTGAAAAATATAAATTATTCACAGAATCTCATTTTGGTTTTCGTAAGGATCGCTTTACGACAAAGGCTGTTCTTAATGTGGTGAGTGAAATGGTTGACAATCTCGAGCAAGGTAATACGCTCTGCTACCTCTCCAAGGGTTTGACTGCGTCTCTCATAACATATTATTGGAGAAAGTATATTATCATGGCATCAGGGGAGTATCTCTATCACTCATAAAATCATATTTAACGAATATATATCAAGCGGTCAGTAGCAATAATTGCATTTCTAATTTCTTGTTGAACAAGGATCAGTATTGGAACCACTTGTTACGTGAATGATATCAGTTTCTTTATGCAGCCATATAAATTTGTTTTGTTTGCCGATGACAGTGCTTTTATTTTCTCTGACAAAAATGTTATTGAATTGTCAAGAATATCAAAGAAAATCGATGAGAAAACAGAAACTTAGTTGGTAACAAATCGACTCAAACTGTATTCAGATAAAATGCAACAGTTACAGTTTTCAAGAAAGTCGGATACATCGAGTATAGATAATGTTAAGTAAATTACTTTGGTAGGTTGTTGATAGTACTCTCACTTGGACAAATTGAGATAAAAGAAAGTAACTAGTTACGATACACTGAAAATAACGTATTCGTACCTCTTTCATTCTATCATTAGCTATATTGTTATAATCTGGGGCAACTCAAAAATTTTCAAATTATAGAAAAAAGCTCTCAGAATAATAATAATAATATAATTGACACTAGACTTAGTAACAAAATTGAAAGAAATCATATCTTCTTATATTTTATCATTGTGGTTTTCGTTTGTTTTTATTTATACTGTCATTTGACTTATTCTATTGTTCAACTGACCATTACTTCATTAGCATTTTTTTTGACTAGGAAATCTTCAGAAGACTTGTGGGAACGACGAGGGTCTAACGTTTTAACATACGATCCCAAGCACGGTCGTATAATTTCAGTGTGGAGGCTGAACATAGGATTTATCACAGCTTTTATCTTTCGTCCCCGGGATGTTATGAATAACGTAGTAACTGGTGGCTTAGGAAGATAAAAAAAGCAAAATATCGATTACAGACCAAAAAAGTCGCAAGTTTTTACAAAGAATTATCCAAATGAATTCTTAACAGAAGCTCCAGATGACAACTATTTAAGGTGGAAGGAAATAAATCGCAATGAATCGTAATATTTCTTAAGTTCATAGTTTTTATAATATTATGGTGTTTCTAGGTGTGTTTGAAAATGGAATTGTCTGCGGACGAAGAATTTGGAATTGAATGATATTTCACTGAACTGCTTTCCAGCAAAGACCTTCATTAGTTGAAATCAATAAAAATTAAATGTCTGAAAGTGGTAATAGATTCTCAAACTGTTATAAGTGTACCTTTATCATTAAAATCAACAAATAATTCGTTGCAATTTTTTATAAGCACCATTTCTGTCCATATAATAGTTTTTGTTAGTAATTCTATACCTATATCTTTGTTACTTAGTAGTACATTTATCATTTTGTTAATAAAGATTTGAAACTACTCTTGCATATAGCCTCCCAAATATCAATCTTCCTTGAAAATATTTTTTTTGTTATCACACTTTTCAGATATGCAAATTGATTCATTTGCCCTTCTATACTTGTATACATTTCCTTGAATTTATATTTTCATTCCATGGAAGATTTTAATGCCTGAAAGCAAAATAAACATATGGAATGAATTAGAAATAACCAACATACATAAAATTAATTCTCTTTCAGTAATCCTCGAAATTCTTATCTCAGTACTAGGCAGAGGAATCTAAATTGGGATATTGGACGCCTGTGGTGTCACTTAATGAGAACAAAAAATTTCATTTTCTTGCACCACAAAAGTTATTCAATTCCTAGATGTGCAATAGCTGATGAAGAAAGACAACATGGTTATCAAAATGCACATCTAGGAATTAAATTACTTGTGTGGTGAAGGGAAAAAATACGTTTTGTTTTTTATGAGGAATGTAACATTTCCTGCACATTAATTCAGATAACTGAACCTCTTAAACATAAGCGTCAACAAGCATGGTTTTGTTGAAACAAGTAGAACAATGAAAAATGGATTCTATTGTTTTTTCATAATGTCCAATGACAATTGGGATTTTGAGAGGGGTACGGAGTACGGAGAAGCCGTGAAATACATTTCCTTCAAAATAATGCCTCGTTTCATACTATTTGAAAAATAAATGATACTTTTCAACTTATTCAGATGGAATTTTACAAAATTATCATAAAATATCAGAATACAAGTTTCGACTGAACAGTTTTTTGTTACTGTACAAATATACTGTATTATACAGCTGAATAAAAGGTTCTGCGATATTGATTTGTTCGTCATTAATAACTGTTGTTCTTGAAACGGAAACTATGAAAAATAGATAGGGGCATGCAGACACGAGAGTTTCTCACAATTGTAAGTGTCGGACGACAACGTGCTAATGCGCTGTTGAAGGGTAGAGCACTAGACAAATGGTTTCATTACAGTTAGACACTAATACAGCCGTTAAATATGTGGTGCGTCTTAAGATTAGCGTGCAAGTTATATACTGTCATTACTAAACATATAGCTATTCATATATAAATGCTAAATAATACTCATCGTTCTATGTTCTACATCTGCGGTATACTTTAAATCTTGTATCAAAACTTTTCATCATTCATTATATATATATTATATAAAATGTCGGATTTTGGGATATCACGTTGAATAATGTATATATATATATATTTATATCACGCTTGCGTCCAGTTTCATTGAGATGCTCGAACACGGAAACGATTGCTCACCAAGTGACGAACAAGTACATCAGAAGCATGTGCATCTGATGAACAAGCGTCAGAGATCAGACAAGTATTTTTCATTCATCGCACTTTATATTCCCAACTTTTTCTGACCAGTTGATCCGAGGTGTTTCGTGCTCGTTGTATATATTCGGATCCGTGTTTTACTTTATTGATTACATAACTATCTACTAACCTATCTATATCTTCTATCTAACTTTCTCTTTTATATTCTACCTGCGTTCGTACACGTCAAACTTGAACGAATGGAACCACACTCCACTTCTTTACAAATATAAATTCTTATATTCTAATTTGTTTATCATTACAACCCTACCGCAGAAGTACAGGTATCTCAAGTAAAATAAGTTGATCCTTAAACTGTAGAGAGCAGACGGCACGAGATGTCGAGGCCCAAAGTTCTGGATGATGTTATGGCATTCATAACTCCGCATCTGCCAGGTTCCGGCGTCTGCATCCTCTTGCTTCTTCTTGCTTCAATAGCCCGTCTCATTACAATCATACCAGGAGACTGGAAGAGAGCCAGTCGTCCTCTCCTATCTGCCAAAAGACGCGTGAAATAAGAAAGATGAACTCATGCAAAGTCGTGAAACCAGTGAACTAAGGGTGGAGCGTGTACTAGGCTAGTAGCAGCCTAGGCTAGGCGGCAGACACCAGTGCAGTTATGCAGGTTTTTCAACCTTTCAGCATTCATACCATTTTCGGAAACAATTGAAGCTTTAGTCCTCGCCAGCTCTACATTAAATGGATGGACTTAGGACTTCTATAGTTGTGTTCATGTTACTACTTGAAATTTGGCACAAACAATTACATTTCCGCGATTATTTACTGATACGGTATCTTGTTGGGTTTTAATATATCACTATGTCGGGTTGATGACAATTGTGTGTGTTTCATTGGGCCTGAAAGAAAAAAATAATGGCATTTAGAACTTTCAGTATTTACACAATAAGAAAACTAAATACTGAGTTAACGTTTTTGTCAATGTATTGAGTCTCAGATGGAAGGTTATGTTGTTGACTTCGAGTATTGGAGATCAATTAAAGGGTGTGAACTGAAATTGATAACAAGGCAGAAATGAACTTAAAAAGTGCAAACATATAGTCTGGTAGGAACAGCAGCGAAATCCCTCTTTTTGATGACTGACCCATATTTTCGCTATATCAAATTGGGACCTATAGCGGTCGATTACTTATGTTATTCCATATACATGCAATGGAAATCTACGACACGCCAGCCTGTTCGTTACAAAAGTTACATAGAAAAAACGAAAAAAAGCTGAAAAATTCTAAAATTCATAATGTAGACGCTATATCTTCTGGTATAATAGAGTTACTCAAAAAAATCTTTTACTGTTCGGAAAGTCTTTTCACCTACTTCGAAACAGATCATAAAAAATTCCAAACAAAGAAATCCTTTTTCGAATATGAGCACTACTTTGTGCCGAGATTTTCAATAAAATGTTATTTTTTCAACACAGGTTATTTAACATTCATCCAACAGATTTTTTTTTCGGCGCAATTTCCCAATGAACATTTCATATCAGTTATGTATGAATTTGTTCTCGATTATAAATTGGCTAATTTGAACCCAACAGATACCAGGACCGCCATCGCTCATGATGTTGCGTCTAATACTACTATGTTTTTATGCAGTTGTGGCGGTCCTCACCCTCCATTCCAAGCAAGTTTATTGCAATAGCATCCTCCTTGAGGAACATTGCACAAATGGATGACATATGTGATTCAAGGTCCGTATGGGAAAGTAGTCAGATATTTGCCTCATTTTTCCATTTTGTGGAAATGTATTGAGAGAAGGTTATTTTCCACTGAAGTCGAAATTATGTCTTTTCATTTACTTGATACCTCTGCGTATACACACTTCTCGAACTTCGTTCGAATAATTGCATTCACTCTTCCTGGAGTATGTGATGAAGAGGAATGCTATTTTGTCTTTCCCTCGCGGTTGGCGCTGCGACAGACTCATTGTGAGTCGTGGTTTCATTCGTAGGGGACAACAACTATAACGCTATTTTCACACACACCGACTTCAGTCGGACAACTTTGAATCAGGTAAATAGTGAACTACTGCAATAAATGGAAACATTCACACGTCCCGACCGTCGGCCGATCATTGATGCGTAGTGAATAACAGCATCTAATGATAACTTTCAGACGTTCCGACTTTGGTCGCCTGATTGCTAAAAAGGAGTGTGTACTGGCATTACGAGTCGTTAAAATGACGCAGTTTGAGATAGACATCTGTATAGGTTGGATACAGTGTCTCATTTTAGTATACCGAAGCTGCAAGGAATCTTTTAAACGACCATGCAGTGCATCAAAACTTGCTATGGACATTCGGAAATAATAAAAAAAATGTAATTCATATTTCCGAATTTCCACAAATAAAGTATAGAAATCACCTTCTTGTTCCCGTTTTTGATTTATGGGATGCACCCAATATATTCTGTTTCTATTTAGCCGTCGACGGTGCAACAGCCACATAATAATAACTTTTTTGCGATTTGTTATTCCCCAATCCATGTACACTACACACGGTTCTCTAGACACTGCTATCGGACGACTAATGTCGGTTGTAGTGTTTGTGAAAATAGCGTCATTTGCCCGACTTTTTGTCGACCCGACTGAAGTCGGTGTGTGTGAAAATAGCGTAAGGCTTTTGAATGTTATCGTTCAATTTGTGGAAAAAGACGACTCTATTGTTGTCTGACCTATCCTTTCCATTTCCAACCGAATGATAAGGATATTCAATGACTTTATTACGATTCACTATCCTTTTAGGAAAGTGGTTGTTTTCAGATATGTTCAGATATTTGCCTCTATTTTCCACTATGTGGAAATGTGTGAAGAGAAGGGTATTTTCGTAGTCTAGACACACTTTACTTGATATTATGGTATAACGTTTTTTTCAGAAATTAATATAAAACGTTGAGCTTCCTATCAAAATTACGCGGGATCGAGTAAAAACTTTTTTTTATTATAAAAATATAAAATTCACACCTTTCAAACTGATTCTTTTTTGTGCTTCAAATGTGAATATTACGTCGGTGAATCTAAGTACTTTCCGCACGCTTGTGCATATAAGCCAGTTTCCGTAGTACTGTACAGTGCGATATAGGTTAGTTGTTGGATATACATAAGGTTCTAGTGCCTTTGGGCGCTACTTAAAAATTAATACGTTATTATGATTTCTTACCTCAAAAAAACCAGGGTACCAAATTTCATGCGAAAAATTTATATTTTGCATAGGTAGTATTTATGAAAAAAACTCAATACCAACACCCTGTATCTCTGAAATAAAGTATTTCCGGACAAAAGTTTATACATACTTTTTTTCTCAAAATGGTCTCAGGAATACGTCATTTGAATATTTTATCGTACTTATGTTACACCCTGTATAATCGAGTATTGGGTAGAAGCAAACAAGTTCAGTTTAGTTGAAGACTCATAACTTGTGCCCACTGCGAAAGAAAAAGTAATTATCTTGAAATGAACATTTTATAGTAAAAAAGTTGCTTAATTTGACGAGATCTACCACATTCTTAGTTATTGTAATGTTCTCATTGTACCTAACTTCACTTAGCGCCCTAGGAGAAGTAAATTGTAAATATTTTGAAAACGATCACCTCCAGTGTCGTTGAGGAAGTTAACCTCTTTTACGTAAGAAAGGTGTGAAAATAAGGTTTTTTCATGAAAAGTGCCAAACGTTTACTGCCAAAAAAGTTACGGCAATTTAGAAATTAATAATGATAGCGTGCGTGTGATCTATGCAGTTTAAGGAAACATTTTATCGAACGAAAGATATTTCGTCCCCATCAATTCTTATGGAAGTATCGGGAGAAGAGTGCAAGCTGAGAATGACGAAAGTATTATGAAAAATGGTGGATTATGTAATCCAATCTCCCGCAAAAATCGTTTATAATAGGTATTGTCGTCGGCAAGTATCCAACAGAAAATAACTGTTATCCCCTACGACCGTTGAATTATAAATGTTTAATACTTGGCAAAGTTTTCTACAAGAACTACTTTACAATCCATTGTAAGGTTCTACGCGGAAGATTGAATTAACACCATTTATCATAATTCATTTAATGGTCTTCCGTCAAGTTGTGTCGACCCTCTTCATAATGACGAAAGTGTCACCTTTCAACATGTGATCCAAATATGCTCGAGATTTTTACTGATACTGTCTGTTTAAGTATTAAGACACAAAGTATTAACAGTAGAGTCCTAGTCTCGACACAAAACAATAATAATTTTGTTTTAATGACTTCCAGAACCGTTTAGACTCAGATCCCAGAGTTTATTATTATTTCGAAGTTTCGAGGGAGGAGCGGCGATCGGCTCTTTGCAAGTCGTTGCTTCAACTTCAGAAAACCGTATCTCTAGCATCGAAGCCATTGCTGCTTGGGAAGCTACAACCAATGCCGCCGCTAGTGTCTGAATGAATTGATGACCCACAACGGCTACCCACCACCAATACGTCAGAGGTACTTTGGTATACCGGAGCGTTCGGAAACAAACAGACTGATTATTTGGCCAGAAAAGGTGCGAAATGATTGGACCAGAACCAAACCTAGAGTTTCTAGATTATGTAGCGTTTGAACCATGAAGAAAATCTTGGACGTAAAATTCCTTGATGTATGGGAAGATACCCCGGGTACGAGACAAACGAAACTCCATACCGAAGGCCCTTCTACTATCAGGACCAAGACTCCACTCACACTGAGCAGAATCAGAATAATGGTGCTGTGCCATCTAAACAAGCACCTAAACATTATAGGTATCACGCATGATACTGAATAAATCAATCAATGAAGGTGGTGCTCGGAGGATGAGGAGTCAGCCATAGCAGTGGCAGCAATACATGAAGCGCACCTTTGGAGTAATGTTCTGAACTCGGACAATATGAGAAAAGCATCGGTGATAAGGCTGGCCTACTTCGCTCGCTTGAGAACTTGTGAAGCAACTGGTATGGGACTGTGAAGAGGAATAAAGAGCGCTGACAGACCGGAATCACGTCAAACTGATATGGGTTCCACGACAGCAGGGAATTACAAGCAATTAGAAAGCAGATAAACTCGCAAAACAAGGTTCAGAAATTCTCCCAAATCAAGGGCAGATGCTAAGGGTACCGAAGTGTACAGTAAGAGCGTCTGTAAGGAAGTAGATGAGAGAGAAAGACAAAAACCATTGGGAAATCATCCCGGAAAATAAACACGGAAGAGAGTACATACATCAAAAGACTGTACCACAAAAGGATGGCAGTACTGTTAATGATGAGCAAGGGCCAGCTGAGAACGTTACAGGACTCCTAGCTGGACACGTATCAGTGAAGGAGTACCTCAACAAAACGGGACTGTATAACGGAGACCCGACCTACAGACTGTGCGGTAAGAGTCCAGACACAGTGACACGCATACTGTACTGGTGCAAGGCAGTAGACCACAAAAGACAATACATTTTGGGAAGTCATCTGGCGATCCAGCTCTCAGCCAATGAAGAACTTGTAAAATGCACTGGATACTATGACAGTAGATAATGTAGGTAAGATACAATGGGACAACAGTAGCCCTGAGTTATCGCATAATGCCCTACGGAATGAAAAGACTGCCTACATTCAATATCAAATACATGTAAATAAAAATAATCCTAAACAAATGTGGAAATATTTTTCGAAATATTCATGGTAAGCCATATTTGGTTATAGCTGATGAAATAAAGGAAGTGGACAAAATACATGATTTTTTCATTGATTCAGTGGAGAATATAACTAATAATCAGCATATCATTAGACAGTATTCCAACACCACATTCATAAAAGACATTAAACATACTTTCGATGAAGTTGTCGAAGAAACACTGAACACAATAAAGTCTAATGCTTGCGGACTCGATGGTATCAATCTAAAGATGCTGAAATACGTTTTCAAATATTGCAAAGAAGCCGTGGCCAAAGTAATTAACCATTCCCTTGTTACAGGTGAGGTTCCTTCGTGAGGTTCCTTCGTGAGGTTCCTTCGGCTTGGAAAAAGGCAATTATTACACCAATACCTAAAGTTCCAACAGCAATAGAATTGAAACAACTCAGACCAATCAATATTTTGCCAACAATGTCTGAGCTTCTAGAAAAATAGTGTCATCAGAAATGAAAAATCATCTTGAAAAACATAATATTTTTCGTCCGGATACCGGAAGCTCCACAGTACCTCAACAGCTTTAATCAAAATAGCTAACGATATCACAAGAAATATTGATAAATCCGAGGTCACCTATTTGGTTATGCTGGACTATAGTAAAGCATTCGATGCAGTGAATCATGAGGTCCTCATCGCTAAATTTAAGTATTATGGTTTATCTTCTGTAGTTTTAAAATGGTTCGTTAACTATCTCATGAATCGTGAACAATGTGTAAAAATTGAGTCGAGCATTTCTTCCGTTGAAGAGTGCGTAGTGGAGTACCTCAAGGAAGTGTTCTGGGACCACTTATTTTCACAATTTTCACTGCTGATTTGGCAGAACAACTTCTACCGAATTGGAATAAGCACTTCTTTGCTGATGATACCCAAATATATAGTTCTTGTGATCCGGATTTTATAAATGAACAAATTGACGATTTCAATCAAAATCTTCAATCAATTAGTTTATATTCTAGAAACCATGGTCTGACTCTAAATTCATCAAAAACTGTTGCTATGTGTTTAGGTAGTACACATATTGTTACTAAGTCGAAAACTTTACAAATGAGTAATATAATTTTAGATAATGTAATTATAAACCTAAGTACCAATGCAAGAAATCTTGGTGTCATTTTTGATGAAACCTTATCATTCAAAAAACATGTGATCAGTAAACTCAAATTATGCTATTATAAATATAAGTCCCTTTGGAAGTTCAAATATATTCTGCCGGAAAAAACGAAGTGCAATTTTAACACATCTTGACTATGGATCCAGTGTGTACTATAATTATTTGAACAATTATTTCAAACACAAATTATAGGTACTTGAAAAGACTTGCCTAAGATTCTGTCGTAACAGTTTAGAGAGACGTCAGCATATCACACCAATCCACACGAGTATGAATCTTTTAAAAATTGAAGGTAGATTTGCCCTTCTTTTATGGGTCTATAACTTATAATCTACTGAATATCCAATTACCCAAATATTTGAGAGATGCTCTTATCAAGAGGGCTGCTTTTCATAATGTGAACGTTCGAAATGCTGATTCTTTCTCAATTCCTCATCACTCTACGTACAAATTCGAAAAAAAGTTTTGGATATATCGCACCAACCACAATCAATAAATTTCCTCAGATATTTTCACTTTCCACACTTTTTAAATTCAATGAAAATTTCAAAAAATATCTCTTGTCGCATCAGTGATTCAGCGAATGATATTGTCAATTTTAAATTATCGCCAAAAATATTCCAGAAGAGTTTTGTTTTCAGTTTAAAATAAATCGTTATGTAGAAAGGACTTATATAAACACGTATTTTTATTTTAACCATTCAACTTCACTCGAAAAATTTATAGATTCAATCTTTAAAATCAAGACACTGGATCATTGATCATTAATTCTTTCTTTATATTTATATTATGAATATATGTATATATGTATGTCAAGCAGAATTGAAAAATGGCTTTGCCAATATTCTGACTTTTTGAAGTGGTTTTTGTTATATTTGATTTGTACTATATTTTTGTTTTACTTCAATAAATATTATTATTATTAATGAGTGGAGTCTCACGGTGGGTCATGAGTTATGAAAGAATACCTTCCACCTCAACCGAACAAAAAAATGGATATAACGGACCTAAAATTACGTACAAGTGGTGCTGATTGTAATGAAGCCATTGAATATTATCCTTTATTTTGTTGGAAATGATCACCTGCATACATACATGTTTCGAGGTTATTTCCTCTCATCAGTACTAAGATTGGTCAGACAACAATAGAATCGTCTTCTTCCACAAAACGAACGATAATATTCGAAAGCCTTATAGTATTCCGCTACTAAAGAAGCCGTATTTTACAATAACTCAGTAACAGCGCCAACCGCGAGGGAAAAACAAAACAAGCATTTCTTGGTATAACATACTCCAGGAAAAGTTAATGCATTGAATCAAACAAAATTCGAAAATTGTGCAAAAGAAATCATGTTCGAATGTTTTCAAGTATAGTCTCCATTTAGGATGAAACAACAGTGACGTTGTTGTTATGAATGTAAGTGGTATAAAAATATTACATAAAACGAACAAAGTTCGAATGTGTATATAGGACAGTTCAATTCTATGAAACAAATATTTCATAAAACCGAAAAGTGCCCGTCTCTCCACACAACTCCACACAGTGGAAATTAAGGCAAATATCTAACAGAAAACAACTACTTCACCCTACGGATATTGAATTATATCTGTCTTCTATTTGTGCAACGTTCCTCACGGACACATAATTGCAAGTGATATTTGTTATGAAGCCATTGAATATTATCCTTCATTTTGTTGGAAATGACCACCTGCATACATGCATGTTTCGAGGATATTTTCCTCTCAACAGTGCAAGGATAGGTCAGACAACAATGTAGTCGTCTTGTTCCACAATATAAATGATAATATTCAAAATATTATTTCGCATTTTTCATGCCGATCTCCCACCACGTAGTAACGGCTACATCCATTGATTTATTCAGGAAATTGGACTTGGTAGCCGTTCATCAGATGTTTTTTTGTGATCGCTATGTATGTACTTGAGAAATATTTGAACGAAATTTAATTATCAAATATGAAAATATATCGAATGACTCATTCAGTTACGGACAAGTTATACTCAGGTGTTAAATAAACTTGGAATATTCATTTTTAATTTAATTTCTCTACAACACGGCGTACATGCAACTTCAAGAAAGTTTCAGAGATAATGAAAGATTTAAACTCAAAAGTTTTCCTAAAAGTACACTCAGGGGTGAGGTAATAGTTTTAACACCGTAGGCAAGAAGCAACTTTGAGTTCAAGCTCCTGACATAAGAACAGAAGTGAAACAATGTGGATTCACTTATTTTGCTCTAATATTTTCCCGGATTTTTTCTGGACTCATTCGATGAATACTATATTCAGGAAAAGCATCCGCATGAGGTTGGATGAAATGTTATTTTCTTAAACGAAATTTTCAGTCGATTATAATTAGGTTATTTGGCTTCACAAACGAACGCTCTGTTTTTCTTTAGGTAACACAAAATAAAAAATCATGCAATGTTCGGGAAAAATCGTGAACAAAAATGAAAAGAAAAGTTTCCTGGAATGGCATTATTAAAATTTCATCGAATATGATGAGAAAGAACTTGCGGTTCGTTAAATAAAAGTATTTGGAAATGTTTATCAGATTTTCAGGATGACAATGACAGGGTGGAAGATTGAACTCTTAAGGACATTTTCAAAGGAACTGCTGATAATGAAATGATAATTAAACATGAAGATAACCATGAAAAGAGATTGATCCAGAAAAATATAGGAGATCGAATACACTAAAAACTTTTAGTGTATGTTTCAATAAATTGATTGATAACTTGAATAAGTATTCATATGATCTTTTTTTTCTCGTATGTCACATACTTCATGGCGGACATTGTATATACCTACACGCGTCGGAAACGAGGTCACTAGGTAATCTCTGATGAAATTAATAAATTTAATTTTCACAAACGGGACCTTAATAACCATGAAATTTTATTTATCAATGAAGATTCAACAATTCTGAATCATCTCCAACGACTAAAATATTCAAACTGTTACGATTTTGGGTTCTATAAGTGGATAACTTTCACTGGATGTCATTATCAGCTCAGAACATAAATTCAGCCTGAAAACATTATACTGACACTTGACACAATGACTCCTGGAATTCAATCGATGAACAAATGCTTTATACAAAATCTTTCATTCCCTATATAGGGAAATTTAAGTTTCTAGAACATCTAGGAATTCTAGACTACACTCGAAATATTTGGCATTGAGAACAAGAACAGAAGAAGTATTGCCAGAATTTTCGTTGAGTTTTCCTGGAAAAACCTTGTTCTTTGCATTTCTGGATGTCATTCCAAAATGATCACCAGGAATTTATTTCGCTATATTTCTTCGACTTTTAGCTTTGGGTTGACTTTTAGTTTGAGTTGAAGAACATGGGTCACATCTCCTTCACATTCTCCTGCAGATTCTCCAGAGCATTCAATATCTTTACGGGTATGCACCTAATATAATTGATGGGCTCTTCCGTTTGCGATGCAATAGATCATCTCAAATTCAAAGGGAATCCTATTGATCTCAGTATCCTTTGGCAACTGCATAGAAATTGAATACTTCCTGCCTCTCAGATTTAACTCCATGCTTCATCCAGCTTAGGACTAACTCCTTCTTACTTTTTCTCATTTATCCTGTACTTCGTAGTAAGGTATTTTCTTTAATAATTCCAGTGCTCTCCTTCCAGTCGAGCCATATTGATGGTATCAGAGTTGTACGGAATTTGAATGTCTTCCTTGACGTATTTACTGTCATTGCTCAGAAAGATTTCTTCATTGCCATCCATAACATTTTATATGTGATATTCAGGATGAAGTCGTTCTTCTTCATATATCCAGACCGCAAAATCATATTCGTTACCTATTTCTGCAACCAACAGAATGTTGGATAGTTATTGAACCTATCTGAATTGTGCAAGCGATATAGTTGAGGTGCATCTTCCACCTTTTAAGTGGCCTTGGACTGGTAACCTTCTTCCATTTCCCGTCAATGTCGAGATCGGAATTTGGGGCACTGAACATTGATAGTCGATGATAGAAGCTTCTTCTTCCTCCCGATTCCAATGGTGAAATGATCAAGATGTTTCCTTCCCGAACTTGGGGATTTCGATCTTGCGTCATTGCTTGTTTACGCTGACCATTGTCTCCTTGGTAATCCTGAAATCAATCTCTCCCAGCAGTTCCTTCGTAGATGATCTGTGTTTTTGCAGTTATAGCACTTGTTTTCCTAATGCTGATATGAAGTCCGATATTTTATTCAATAGCACCTCGCTCGTAGAGAAATCAAGTCTAAATGTAACTTTCCGTAACTTGAGCCCCGTATTTATTGAGGCATTTATTGCCGCTTCGAACTCCAATGATGCTAAAAGCGCTGCCCTTATGGTTTGAAGACGTCCTAGTCGAAAGGCTTTCTGCATGTCAGTATCTCTTAGGCCGCCGATGAAGGTTCGCACTCCAATTTGTTCAATGAACTCCTTTGATGCTTATGGGTAGGCCAAGTTAATGAACGCTCTATACTTGCCTCATACCCCTGCAGGATTTGCTTGGGAATGTGGAATCGTGTGTATTCATGTATCCAGTTGCACGTTCTATCTGGAGTTTCTAGACGCGACGAGAATCTGCTGGTCCCGTTATTTATAACAGCTCCAATTATTTTTTGTAGGTTATATACGTGGCAACGTAATGCACTATCTCTCGAGCGATACGAGTACGGCAAGCGGTCAGGTTCGGCCACAGGCTTGTCAAATTGCCTGATTCTTGAAGACATTTTGCCTAATTTTTGACAGTATTCATAATCGGTCGTGGAAGATATTTACAACACTTAAAAATTTTGACGCTGCCTGAGTGGAATATCGTCTACGGTCATCCGGTTTATACCATCGTATCCCTAAGTTTGGTGAGGATCTTTCAGACATCTTCATAGGATGGTTCATCTCAAAAATGCGTCCTGGTAATCAGGAAGTAGATGTTCATCTGGCCCTTCTTCAACTGTCACACTCTTCCAACTTCTGGGTTCGGTTCCCATGGTTTCTGAAGACGGCCAACACAACAGCAATGCCTCAAGACATTTGAAAGTCTCTTGTTGTCACACAGTGAACTAGCGCGTAATCAGCAGACACATAAAAAAGTTCTAATGGCTCGAGTTACCCCATGTTCCGTTTGGAACATCATGTGATATTCTGATAGTCTGAAAGTCTTTTGTTGTCACACAGTGAGCTAGCGCGTAATCAGCAGACACATAAAAAAGTTCTAATGGCTCGAGTTAACCCATGTTCCGTTTGGAACATCATGTGATATTCTGATAGTCTGAAAGTCTTCTGTTGTCACACAGTGAGCTAGCGCGTAATCAGCAGACACATAAAAAAGTTCTAATGGCTCGAGTTAACCCATGTTCCGTTTGGAACATCATGTGATATTCTGATAGTCTGAAAGTCTTCTGTTGTCACACAGTGAGCTAGCCCGTAATCAGCAGACACATAAAAAAGTTCCAATGGCTCGAGTTACCCCATGTTCCGTTTGGAACATCATGTGATATTCTGATAGTCTGAGGGTGCAACCTTGGTAGTTATTTCCAGCGTAATAAGTCAAATTATATATTGAATCTGAGAATTCTACGTTTCCCTCGGGGTGGTATATGGATTCGATAGACGACATTTATCCTTTTCATGATTTTGTACAGACTTTTCCAAGAATTCTTTTGATTTGGTGTAGTTTTCCCGCAGAATCTTGTCTTGGTGGCGTCCCAAACTTCGGAACACAGGAAAGACTCCGCTTTTTGCCCATTATAACACTAGCAGCGTTTGCACTTTGGATGTTCAAACGACTCGTTCACAGTTGTCATGCATTATCTGCCAAGTTCTCTGACGTAGTCTTTTTCCGCAGAATCTTGTCTTGGTGGCGACCCAAACTTAGGGTCACAGGAAAGCCGCAGCTTTTGGCCCATTTTACTGGTTTACTCATGTACTGCTGAACGATAGACTATCAAGAATGACTGGAGTTACTGGACCCACTCTCTTTGGTAGTCAGAGACTACCTTGGACAAATGGCCATTCATCGTACTATTCATCTGCTCTACTATTTCATCGAACTGTGGATGTAGAACTGAGGTTCTCGTCTTCCGGATGTTCATAATTTTATAAATTTCCTGGAATGGGTTGAACTCAAAATTCTGCATTGGTCCGAATGCAGCTCCATCGGAACACCGAACCGACATATCCACTCCTTTGCCATCTGCGTCCGTGGGGTCTTCCTGGTCGGTCAGAGCATTGGCTTCTGCTCACTCAGTGGAGTACTTCATTGCCACAAGGAAGTATATATTTCCGTGATCAGATTTGGAAAAGGGTAATCTCCCATCATGGATTTCTTGGAGCACGTCTTTTCTTCTATTCCTGTCAATCTGTCTGACAGTTTTTTTCCGCCATCTTCGGACTCCAACACCTGCTGTAGGCCGAGTAGGATTCAACGGCTGGCAAATAACTTAATATTTTATGCCGTGATGGCCTTCAATTACTTTTCTTCCAGTCAATGACTTGATCATAATCTGGATCTATCTCTTCGTCTACTGCCGTTAATCTATGAATTGTAGATTTCTCTTCCTCTGCTAGTCTGGTCAGTGGTTAAGCGATGTTATCAAACAGCAGCAGGTATCGGCGATAGTAGGTGCACAAGCCAAAAAAAACTCCGTAATCTTTTGGAATGGACCACTCATTCCTATTTTGTTTGTTTTTTACAAATCACACAGGTTTTCGGAAAACAACCCTCGAAAGCAGAGCAAGAGAGATCCGGGACAGTGTACTTACAAGTGGATTCCAAAACATTTCAGCTTCATGGCAGGCGGTGGGCATCAAACCTGGGCTGCCCGGATGAGAGGCAAACGCTTTGACACCACGACCATTTCGGTTCTGTTCTTCTACTGCTACTCCTATCCTAAGAACAACATAGGTACTTCTTTCTGGAACATATGGCATTTATTGTGGCTCAGGTGCAATTCGGATTTTCTTAGTCTCAGAAATGCCTTCACTAAGTTTTTCACGTGGTCCTGGAAAGATCTGACAAATACAATTATGTCGTCGAGATATATCAGACACGTCTTCTAAAAGAGTCCCTGCAGAACCGTCTCCATCAATCTTCAAAATGTGGCTGGAGCGTTGCAAAACCCTAATGGTATAACTGTGAACTGTCACAATCCTGAGGGTTGTCTTTTTCCAATCTTCTGAAGCGAGTTCTACGTGCCAAAGTCCACCTTTCAAATTGTGGTAATCGTAGAACTGGTCGACGTGTCTGGGTTATCGAAGATACCGAGAGTAACTGTCCTTCAACGTCAGGTTTTACAGTTGAAGATAGTCTACGCAAAATCATGTTGATGCACCTTTCTTCTTTAGCATTGAAAGAGAACACCAGGGACTGTCCGATGGTGCGATAACTCCTTTTCCCATATCGTTGACTATTTTGTCGGCCTCTTTTATATTGGAAAGTTATTGTCTCCCAGTTTCAATCTTGTGCGCAAACTCCAAATAACAGCGAAAATTGACGAGCAGTGCTGTAGAAAGGCCTTTTTTTTAAGGACACTGGGTAATAATCCTCCTAGGAAGCACCAGCTTTTTTTTGTTGACACGTAGGACGTCGTCTTTGAAATTGGTTCAACTCGAACCCTCTGGAAATCATTTTGTCTATTTCGATGATTGCATTGTCCTCAGTGCAGATGTGGTGCTATGTTGATAGTTTCCTTGGCTTCCTCTTGGAAGTGTTCCACCACTCTGTGGCACCGAAATGATGTAGGATGCTTCTGTCTATACGTAATGGATACTCCCTTCAAATTTCAAGAGAGTTGATATTTTGTCGTTATATCTCTCGGAAAGGAAGAATTGAATCAATCAACGAATCATATTATGTCATATTATATCATAAAAGTTTTGGGACTCATTTTATTATTTTTAGTAATTCTAAGTTTTCTTCTTTCGCTCCTAATTGCAATTATGAAATACGGACCTGTCTCTTGGTCACTATATCGAGAAGGTAATCCTTACTAGTATTTGTACTTTTTAACCTTCTGGCAATGGAGGCTCTCTTCCAAAAATATTGCCAAATATTTCAGAATCTATCACATTCTTTGAATTCAACCATTATTGTGGTTTTCACTGACTAGGACATCGGAAAAATGTGAAATATAAATTTTGCAATTTCGTTTATGACTTTTTGGAAATTTAAACTGTATTTAAGGAGAATGTACTTTCATAATTCAGTTTTAATATTGTGGATATGAGCACTTTTTGTATCATCTATAAGTTGCACCCCTAATTACAACCTTCAATTCCTTGTTCCAAATATAAAAATCATTTTAAGAAACTATTCATCTCAATCAAATAAATCTGTTGATACCATTCCCGGATTTGAGAAAACGCGTCTCTGAAGACACCCAACATGACAAATTCCTTGATAAAATTTTTCGCCATAATGAACCATGTTAAATATTTGTGGATCGTGGTAGTTTCATTTTCACTTTGAAATACTTGAGATACTTGAGAAGCAGGAATGTTAATAGTGATATGGGATGATTTTGGGTCAAACTCTCTACAAGTCTTGTTCTCGCGATTCACATTTCCAGGCATACTGTTAGGGATGATTTTGGGTCAAACTCTCTACAAGTCTTGTTCTCGCGATTCACATTTCCAGGCATACTCTTAGGTGAGCAGCACACAAATGCAGAATGAATATGTGTGCTAGGTTCTTGGCAGTTTTTACTTTTACTTTTGAAAAGTCTAATTAATCCCACTGCATTCTTTTCTGAAATGAAGCTTTGAAGAAAATATACCCTATTTCCACTTTATCATTCAAGAACTCTTTCAATGCAGTTTGATAAGTAGAATTTGAGAACGAGAAGTCAGATGGCTCAAACTAGACAACGTCTTATATACATTTTGAAAGACAATGAAAATATTTTCGAGCATTTTGTAAAGAAAAGATAAGATTGAATGCTGATCTAAACGAGGTCAGGGACCATTTCAATGAGGAGAGAATAATTATAAAAATAATATAAAAAATAGTAGCAACTCATTTTTTGATTCTCAGAAATAAAACAGTTGCCATACCTATAGGGTCAGCATTCAATTATTAAACACCATGTGTATATGAATGGATTTGGAAAGCACCTATTTGACGATTAGTAAGAAGAAAGGACACATAAAAAGAAAATAATTCTTCTGCAGATTGATGTCATGAAAACCACAACACTAGATCAAGGGCAAATATAAAGCCATCAATTAAAAATGGCTATGCTCAGCTATTTGATATGAACATTTTTGAAAATGATTAGCAAAGAAAAAAATATTTTTTTTTTAATTGTTGTTTCAACGAAAAGTTGTTTGGGTCAAATAGTATTTAAATTTGAAAAATTCAGATCATTTGACTGAAATAAGGTCTGTCTCAAATTAATGATTTTATTACAAACATTTTGTTCAAGAAGGTGCTGTGAGCGTTTAGTGCTAGATTCTTTTGGCTGTGACAATGAGGTTGTTGAATTTGATCCGAGAAGGCGCGTTTGTCGCTAAATTTCCTTGGCTGAGCCTTTGAGGTTATTGGAATATGGTTCAAAAAGACGCTGTGAGCATTTGACGCTAGGTTTCCGTGGCTAAACCGTGAGGTTGTTGAATTTGGTTCAAGAAGATGCTGTGAGCGTTTGGCGCTGGATTTCTTTGAACGAGCCCGTGAGGTTGTTGAATTTGGTTCAAGGAGGCGCTGTAAGTGTTTGGCGCTGGATTTCTTTGGCCGAGCCCGTGAAGTTGATGAATTCTGTTCAAGAAGGTGCTGTGACCGTTTGGTGCTAAATTTGCTTAGCGGAGCCTATGAGGTTGTTGAATTTGGTCGAAGAAGGCGCTGTGAGCAATTGACGCTAGATCTCCGTGGCCGAGCCAGTGAAATTATTGAATTTGGTTCAAAAAGGCGTTGTGAGCGTTTGGCACCAGATTTCTTCGGTCGAGTACGTGAGTTTGTTGGTTCGAGAAGGCGCTGTGAGCATTTGGAGCTAGATTTCCGTTGTCGAGCCAGTGAAGTTGTTGAAATTGATTCAAGAAAGCGCTGTGGGTGTTTGGCGCTGGATCTATTTGGCCAAGCCCGTGAGGTTGTTGAATTTTGATCAGGAAGGTGCTGCGAGCGTTTGGCGCAAGATTTTCTTGCCCGAGCCCGTGAGGTTGTTGAATTCGGTTCAAGAAGGCGTTTGGCGCTAGATTTTTCTGGCCGATCCCCTGAGATTGTTGAATTTTGTTCAAGAAGGCGCTGTGAGCGTTCTGCGCTAGATTTCCCTGGCCGAGCCCCTGAGTTGTTCGTTGAATTAGGTTCAAGAAGGCGCTGTGGGCGTTTGCCGCTGGATTTCCTTGGCCGAGCCCGTGAGGTTGTCGAATTTTTTTCAAGAAGGCGCTGTAAACGTTTGGCGCTAGATTTCCCTGGTCGAGCCCGTGAGGTTGATGAGCTTGGTTCAAGAAGGCGCTGTGAGCGTTCCGCGCTAGATTTCCCTGGCCGAGCCCATGAGTTTTTCGTTGAATTAGGTTCAAGAAGGAGCGCTGAGCGTTTGACGCTGGATTTCCTTGGCCGAGCCCGTGAAGTTGTTGAATTTGGTTCAAAGAGGCGCAGTGAGCGTTTGGCGCTGGATTTTTGCGGCCGAGATCGTGAGTTTGTTGAATTTTATTTAAGGAAGGCGTTGTAAACGTTTGGCGCTAGATTTTCCTGGTCGAGCCCGTGAGGTTGATGAGCTTGGTTCAAGAAGGCGTTGTGAGCATTCTGCGCTAGATATCCCTGGCCAAGCCCATGGGTTGTTAGTTGAATTAGGTTCAAAAAGGCGCTGTGGGCGTTTGCAGCTAGATTTCCTTGTCCGAGCCCGTGAGGTTGTTGAATTTGGTTCAAGAAGGAGCGGTGAGCGTTTGACGCTGGATTTCCTTGGCCGAGCCCGTGAAGTTGGTGAATGTGGTTCAAGAAGGCGCGGTGAGCGTTTGACACTGGATTTTCTTGGCCAAGCCCGTGAAGTTGTTGAATTCTGTTCAAGAAGGTGCTGTGTACATTTGGCGCTAGATTTCCTTGGCCGAGCCCATAAGGTTGTTGAATTTGGTTCAAGAAGGTGCTGTGAGTGTTTGGCGCTGGATTTTTTTGGCCGAGCCCGTGAGGTTTTTGAATTTGGTTTAAGATGGCGCGGTGAGTGTTTGGCGCTAGATTTTTTTAGCCGTGCCCGTGAGGTTGTCTGATTTGTTTTCAAGAAGGTGCTGTGAATGATTGACGCTAGATTTCCGTGAGGTAATTGCATTTGGTCCAAGCAGGTGCTGTGGTGAGCGTTTGGAGCTAGTCATCCTTGTCCGAGCCAGTGAGGTAGTTGAATTCTGTTCATGGAGGTGCTTTGAGCGTTTGGCGCTAGATTCCTTTGGCCGAGACAATGAGGTTGTTGAATTTGGTCCGAGGAAGCGCTGTGAGCGTTTTGCGCTAGATTTCCTTGGTCGAGCCCGTGAGGTTGTTAAATTTGGGATCAGAAAGGCGCTCTGATCGTTTGGCGCTAAATATTTTGGACGCCTGTGAGGTTGTTGAATTAGATTCAACAAGGCGCGGTGAGCGTTCGGCGCTAGATTCCTTTGGCCGAGCCCGTGAGGTTGATGAGTTTTGTTTAAAAAGGCGCTGTGAACGTCTGGCGCTAGATTTTCGTGGACGCCCTCAAAATTGTTGAATTTGGTTTGAGAAGGCGCTGTGAGCGTTTTGCGCTAGACATTATTGGCCGTGCCCGTGAGGTTGTAAAATTCTATTCAAGGAATTGCTGTGAGGGTTTGGCGCTAAACTTCCTTGGCCGAGCCCGTGAGGTTGTAAAATTCTGCCCAAAAAGATGCTGCAAGCGTTTGACGCTAGATTTCCTCGGTCGAGCCCATGAGGTTGTTGAATTTGGTTAGAGGATGCTCTGTGAGCGTTTGGTGCTGATTTCCCGTGAGGTTGTTTTATTTTTTTCACGAAGGCGCTGTGAGCAATAGACGCTGGATTATCACACCGTAGCTCATGATGATTAAACATTCAAATCTGCAAGGTGCTACGAGAGATTGTAGCTAGAGTCTCTAGCACGCGCATTTGATGCATACTCTTTTAGACTTGTTAGACGATTCTTACGCTCAAAGAAAGACTTTCCAATCAGATGAACTTGTGGATGCTCTCTGGAATAAACTTCTTTCTGCTTCGAGAGTAGTGTGTCCTTCATTCCACAAAGGATCCCTATATATCGAATCACCATCATCACAGATTGGTGTTAATCCCTGCGAAGGTAGAAAAATCAAGCTCGATATTTTGTTCGTTTTTTTCCTATTTTCCAACCATATTAGTTTTGCTTGAAGCGGAAAACTCCAGGACGAAAACCGAAATACTTTGATGGTAGAGACATCAGGCTTATCGGATTGATAAAACATTGATTTGACTACTTGAGTGGCAGATTTTAAGCTGACTTTTTTTTATTGAATTTTAGCCCTCATTAACGTATGGTGTCATGCATGGGACCGGGGGCCGAGCTGGAATTCGAACTTACGCCGCACCTACTATAAACTGGGATAAGAGGCGAACGCTTTACCTATGCGCCAACAAGCACCTTAGACGTATGAGTAACGTTAGGATTATTCGTTGATAATTGTACAATCAATGTTTTCCCAAATTCTTTCTCTTAATAATGTTTCTAGTTGGTCCAATATTTGACGTTCACTTATCATCCATACTGGGACGCAAGGGTGCATCCAGACTGACGTTTTGGGTTGCGGGGGGGGCTGAAGCATTATACAAGGAAAAGGAGCTTCATTGAATGAAAAATTTCTGATATTCAAATACAAATTATAAAATCTCGTGGGGGGAGGGGTAATGGCGCAGCTCCTTGGCTCTCCCCTCTGAATGCGCCAATGCTGGGACGTACAATACAAAATGTACAATCATATCCAGACTATGAGATCCATTGAGAATCCTTATCGAGTCCATAGACGTTTGGATCAATCTTTGACCCAGAAAGGACGTCCATTGGACGTCGATAACATAGTACACATAGTACACAGGCTGGTCTATAACGCCGGGTGGACTGGGGAAGGATTCTTTGGGATTTGTATCAAATGCTATGAGCCTATGGGCTAGGTATCTTCCAAGTGGAAATATACTCTATTGAAATATGCACCCAGTTAAACCTTGAAAGGCAATACAAAAACGAAGACATTGCCGTAATATCTGATAGTCAAGTAGCCATAAAGGCATTGAACTCACCCTACATCAATTCGAAGATAGCACGAAAATCCCTGCACACCTTAAATGAACTGGGCAGTAACAATCTAACATTTCTCTTCTGGGTGTCAGGGCATACCGGAATAGAGGTCAACGAACAAGCAGATATATAAGCATGAGGAGCTAGATGCTGCTCCTGCACCACTGATTGGGACAGAACCATTGTGTGATCTCGGGAGTTTCTACTTCTAGAAGGATCTCGATTAAGATGAGTAAGTACTAAGATGAATGCAATGGCGACTACTAGCAGGTCTAAGGCAAGCCAAAGACCTCAACGGCAACTTTAACCATGAAAGGTCCCAAATACTGGGTAGCCTCATCAGCAGAAGTCTTAAAACTTTGACACATCATTCACGGGACATTGTGGACTCCGAGGAAATTGTAGGAACCCAGTCTTAGAGAAAAATAGCACTTGTAGGTTCTGCAGAAAAAACAGATACCCCAGGATAGCCTAATGGAATGTGATACTGCACCTAAGAAAGTACAAAAAAATCTGGGATCATACCAACTGAAATTGGAGAAAATACCACTAATAGAGCCCCTCAAAATGTTCAAATTTTCCCGGGAATTGGGGCTCAGGAGCTGCTCTGAGAAAGCAGGGTACAGTAGAGCTGATTTTATTGTGGCGCATCAGTCACCACCTACTTATAACAAAGACTAATCTCGTCTGGTCAATCTCGATCACACTGCTAGCCGTGGATCGTCCGAAAATATTAGAGTGGTGCATAGACCATGAATATATCTTTAGAGAAGCAACGTCCATATCAGGTTGGATTCTATAGGCATGGTATCGAAAATTGTCTTCAATATGAGGATGTTCGTATACCTATACGCCACATGTAAGTAGTTGGTTGTGTCCAAGGATTTCTGTTGGGTTAGACGAATAAGGCTTGTTTTCAGTTTCGAAACTGAAAAAATTGAACCCGAATAAAAAATTTCGTTGTTTAGTTGTTTACAATTTAGGCACCCATTGACCCCACCACGACAATGAATTTCATTAGTACCCGTTATAGATAATTTCATCTTCAAGAGTTCATAGTTACTCTGATCTCAAACAATATCTCTCAGTCAGTAAGTGCACGAAAAAAATGGGTATTCTGCTCGCCTATATGCCCAGAAGCAATCATGCTTGGCGAAGCAATATGGTGCTACATACCAACGTACTCACTTGATATTGCTGGATAGGGAAAACGAGACCTGGTTGCTGCAGCGTTGCTGTGGGCGCAGTCATTTGTTGGGGAGTCGCAGGTAGTTGGGGCTGACTTGGAATACCTTGCCATGCCGTTGCTGCCGTTGGTACTTGAAGGCCCATTCTGAAAAAAATATAAAGACAATCATATTTATGAACTACTTTAAACTATACAAGCTGAATTATGATACACTGGGGTTATAACTCATAATTATTGTTCTACTAGAAACTTCTGACCTTTCCTTCAAATTAATCTCGAATTCAGTATGCCGATATTGTCACGAGTATATGGAATTAAATGACCTTAATGGAGCGAACGTATCTCGCTTTCATAATTCAGTTAGGAGAAAATGAAATACTTTTGTCTAGTTCCGCGCTAAATTTCATATCTGTCACTAGTTCTGGTGATCAGATCATTCATCTCTGATTTCTAATCATCAAAACTAGTCACACATGAGATTATCCGTTGAAATAGACAAAAATGTATTATTTCCTCTCAGTGTATGAACATAAACTTTCTACAAAATGATCAAGGTGTCATCCACTTTAGTAATGTTACAATCTCAAATGTTTGCCACCTTCAGGCGTCTGTTTTAAATGAGTTTAATAGCCTTAGCAGTTTTGCTTACCAAAATTGCTTCAGAAGAATTTGAAAAAAATACAGGTTTTTGTATGAAGTTCTTCTGTTTTGTAATGTATTCAGAGCAGAAAAAGTCGAATAATAAACAGAAATGACTAATAATGATCAGTTCTTATAACCTGGATTTTCTTTTAGGCAGATCCATTAGAAAAATATTGCCAAAACCTACTCTAATTGAATACAATAAGTGAATTATTTGCTCGCTTTACATGTTACTTTCATGTACATAATGTCCATTTTATATGCTTTTGGTTATGACAAATATTGCGGAGGGTCGAATTTTTTTTTGATGTTTAAATGAAGATGATGATTTGAACTTTGGGATTTGGATTTGCCCAACTAACAACTGGAAAATTAAGCTATACGCAGAACATTTTCTGACTAACAAAACTACAACCTTGAATCAATAAGAAATTATAATTGCTGATTTTGAAGAAGTACCAAGACATCTTCGATACCAGGCAAGGTAGAGGGGGTTTAGCACAAGATTGACACAAGAAGTATCCAACCAATCTAAAAGTCAGCTAGAAAAGTTCCTCTTGCCAAGATAGTAAGCGATATGGCGAAAGGAGTTATCGAACCACCCGAAAGTTCCTGGTCCTATCCAGTCGTACTGGTTCAACACCCTTCAGCTTGAAATATCATTCACTGAACAACGTGACGAAGAACGACAGTAACTCTCTTATGAAAATAGACGACACCCTAGAGACATTCCCACATTAGGACGGTTTTGAAGGGATTCTAGTGAAACACGTATTTGGTATCATAAATGTAGTTGGCAGATCGTTGGAAGATTTCATGAGAAATCTGAAGTATTTCTATGACAGAGCAACTTGGGATTGAAACTATCGTCAACTGATCAACATGACGAGAATGTACAGTAACCTTCTTCTGGAAATTGACGGTACCCTAGACACGTCAGCTGGTTCTACGACATTCTCGACCCTATATTTGAAGAGTGGACCTTTGCCAGAAGATCGAGTGAAGACAGAGTCGGATCAGAGTTGTGGCAGCTCACGTTGATGCAATTTGGGTTCTGCAATACTCCAGTCTGAAGGGACTCTTATGGAACTTCGAAGCTCAAGCGGGGAGTAATCATACGAACGCAGATGCTCAGATGACTGCTCATATTGCCGACTAGCAGAAGAAAAAGAAGTGACAATTTTCAGAACTACAAGAATAATATCAAGATCTAGGTAGGCCAAAATAAAGAAGCAGATTTTGGTGTAATCATTGAAACAAGAGGAATTGATTACCATCATGGCAGAGGAAATGACACGAAAGAACTTTGCTGTGTTTATAAATACGACGTACGTAGCGAAGAGAACAGATAGAAGACAAATCACAGTTGATAGAGTTGAATACAGTGTTGCATACCGATAGGGATAAATTAGTCAGTTTGTGGAAATCAATAAGTTGGTTGTTATAGTTTATCAGTATAAATAAATCAGAGTTAACTGCATTTTTGTTGCAGTACCTAATACCTACTAGGAATATTATTGCATTGCATGCTCCTGATGGATTGTGTTGAAAAATGAGTGTTGATGAAACCCGAATTTTGTATGAATTCATTTATATTTTGGTTCCCACGGAAAGAAAAATTCAGTCAAGAACAAAAACCACAATAAGAACCAACGGGATGAAGTAGGTAGAAACTGAATCTCAGTAGGATAGATAACATTATCCTAAGAATAACCAGAGCCAGAGGTTCATCATACTTCTCAATAGACAGATGCTATACCGGTGTCCACAGAAAGTGGCTCGCCCCTATAACTTATTTGTTTCCGGAGATAATGGAATGAAATTTGGAGGGTCGGATTAAAAAATTAAATTGCATTTTCAGACAAATAACTCAACTTTATGCAAATCCCGGATTCACCGGAAGTGACACAAACTTTCGAAAAGTAACGTAATATTTTCAAAGATTTTATCAGAAATTTGTTCAAAACCCAGAGGGGTGCGGAATGAAATTTGGATTACTCCTTTTTTCCAACCCGACGAGCCACATGTTGCCATTTGAAAAAACATAGTGATAAAAATTTTACAATAAAACTTCACATAGCTGAAATATTTTGATCGAAAACATTAGAGTTGTATTTTTACACATATTTTATGACTCAAATTGGTTATTTGAAAGTATCCACAGCCCTCTAGAGTAAAAAAATTATTTGAAAATAAAATAAAAATAATGATCACAAAAAGTAACATGGTTGTATTCTAGATAAATGTAGACAAAAAAACTGAAAATTTACCAGGTGTCCCATTTAAAAATCGAAAGTTCGTGTCAATTCTGGTGAAACTGGAATTTGCATGAAGTTGAGCTACTTGTCGAAAAATGTAGTTTCATGCATCAAACAGATCCTTTAAATTTCATCCCATTATTTCCGAAAACAAAAAGTTATAGGGGCAAGCCACCTTCCGTGGACACCCAGTATCTGTGAGACCTAAGCAAGTAGGTCATCAGTCGATTTTTGATGACTGAAAACATATTGTCAATTCCTGAGCGATCTGAATATTTCATAAGCTGGATGTTGAGATAGCTGTAGTAATTATAGGGCAATTCCACAAGTGATAGAAATACTACCAATTTATACGAGACAATGTATAACTTTGTTAGTTAAGTGGCATATTTTATGAGAACAATCCACTCGCTTTCTTGGTGTTTGGAAATTTACAAAATACGTCAGTAGTGGGATTGATAGTAGACATATTGCAATCTACTGGTATGAGGTTCAGGGGTTGTTTGACTAATGGTTGATTTGACAGACTCTGTGAAATCATGCGAACATACGAAATTCTTTCGGTGATTGAATAAATAACGTGGCGCCATCTTTATAGGAGCCTGTTAAGAATCGGGGGAAGAGATTATACTCACCCCATATATGATTGTTGGTATCCACCGAATTGTCCATAAGTATATCCTTGCATGCCTCCTAGAAATTGGCCTTGCATTTGCGTGGAACTTGCAGCGGGATAACTTTGCGGATACCAGTAACTCAGCTGCTGACCATATGCACTGTAGGGGAAAGTGGTTCCTGCAATTGCCTAGAAAAACTCAACCTAATTAGTAAAGGAAACGCAAGGATCTTTTCTCGTAATACGGAAAATATTCAAAAGGCACATGAATAGAACTATTATTTGCAATGGTAGATTTTCGAAGCATACTACTAGATTTTATCAAACCAGTAGTGTCAGTCAAGGAGTGCCTCAGGGGTTTATTCTTGGACCTTTCTTATATATAATTTTAGCTAACAGCCTCATAACGTTTCTTGACGATATTCCAAATAAATGTGAATATGGTTTGTTATGCCGTTGAGAATAATTTTTTTATTACGGAAAATAGAATCGTCCTGAAAATCACTTCTGCTGTAAACATATACATTCGGTGTTTATTACTTTCAGAAAAAAAAAATTATTAATTTGAATAAGGACAAAACAGTTTTCATCGTATTCCATCAAGGGCACAGTCGAACTCCATGAAATAAAAACGAATATAATTTCAGGGTTCCAAACGATGTAAAGATCATATATTTACTTTGATCAAAAGTTGAATTGTGGAACACACATACAAAATCTTTGTGGTAAATTGAGATCTGCCTGCTATGCTTTGAGATCATTTACGAAACACTGCAGTCAAAAAATACTCACTCCTCACTCTTTATCACACGAATTTTCACCCTCAAATTCGATATGGTATAATGGGTTGAGGAGCTGGAACTGACTGTTCAAGAAAATCAATTTGAAAAAAAATCCGCATTGAGAATTCTCTGTAATCTCCCCTGGAGACATTCAAACAGAGAGACTTATGAACATAACAACATTTTAATGGTAGTTGACATATACGAAATTGTCTTGCTACGTTCAGATCGAAGTATAATTACTCTACCAGATTTAAGAACAATCAACTTCTGGCAAAACATTCGACTTCAAAGAAACTTGTGATACAATGGCTGCAGAATCTATAGTAACTTACCAGAAGGACTGCAGAGTGCGCCCAATATTTTCATTTTCTAACATAGCCTCAAAGTCTTCTTGACCCAGAATAACTCTTAAACAATTGACGAATTCTTTTCTTAAGATGCAGTTGGGGCCAGCTATACAAATACATATATTTGTGACTTGTCCGTAATAGTGTTTTAATTATAATTTATTTTATATTACTTGTTTTGTTTGTTCCCTCTGTATACTTTCATTTACTGACGCTCTCGGCAATTTGTTATAGTTAGCATTGGAATGGTTTTTATAACCTTTTGCCAATTAAATTATATCATTAGTATTGTTTAAGAAAAATTTAATTTTTGTATAGATTCAATGGATCGTACTATCTTCGAGTGCCCAAGTTGTTTGTGAGTTGCACAACTCTGGTTAATGCTTCCTTAAGGAAAATGCCATATTTCCAGAACCTATTATTGCGTTGATTGATTATGTACAGGTGATGAATAAGATAAGGAGTATATGTCTTTTTTAACGAATATATATCTAGATAAATTTCATTAATTAATATTAATATTTTCATAGCAACGAACTGAACTTGTTTTTGGAAAATACAACAGGATGATCAAATTGTTTACAGCAGTTGAAAAAATAAGAAATATAAAAATTTAAAGCTGAATTCAACACAAGTATTAACATAGGTAGTTCAGATGCCGCTAGTGTAATTTCAAATTTCTTTTGACTTATTGAATATGTTGGATATAGTGAGTTTGGAAAAACTGACTACTCGAAGTTACTTGATTCAACCCGATACCGTTACTTCTTCACCTTGGAGTTTAAGAAAAGCAACTTTCTCCTGCCTAATAAATTCTGTTACCCGAGCATCTTCCCTACCTACCCTGTTTGGAACTTGGCTCCTTGACGGTGTCGTTGGATTGCCCGTTCACAAGGAGGACTTAGTCGTCAGATAATCTCCTCATATTGATTCTACGCATAGAACAAGGGTTCCACAATAGAGGTGACCGGACCCCTCCTCTTAGACGTCCTCGAACGATATGAATTCCAAGTTCTCTTACAAGAGGAAGTGAAGACTTTTTTGCTCCAAACATATCCTCGATCCACCTGCAGCAAGTTGAATTGATTCCGCATCATTTGGTGGCATCCTCGATAGATCTCTAAGAGGTATTCCCTAAGGAGCGTTCGCTATCAAGAAACGTTCCGAGGAAAAGGTGGTGTTTCCTTCAGTGTACTATGACGTTATGGAGAGCCACCTCTCATGATGTTCTTGTTCCATATACATATTGGTGGTAGTGTAGTGGGTTTGAAGCCAACACTCTGATATTTGTAATGAAAACAGCTCAAACTCATGGGTCTCAGAAACATTCGGTACGAATATCATCCTAATTGGCTTCTAGATCCCTGGATGATTTCCAGCGCTACGCTAGGTCTGAGTTTCATTTCAAGTTCTCAGAACGACAGATAATATTCTATTCCAAATAGATTCGGCACTTCTCATTCTTGTCTATACCATACGAGTGTACAACACTCGTAGCACCACGTTATGCCTGTGGATATAGGCTGAGACTGCGTGGGCTTGACAGGCTGACAGCAGATGCATAACGGGCTCAGCTGCCCCACGACACGCTCTACATCTAGTGTCAGGGACCTCTAAACCCAACAAGCGACTACGGTGATCCAAGGTGCTGGAGACATCATTGTGGCAGGCTATCATGAGTGCTGCGTTCTTCAACTCCAGCCCACTTGACCTGAGGAAAGCAAAGGTGAAATTTTTAGATAAGCTGAAGTATCCAATAATCTTGAAGAAGACTCCATGTAGATTACTTCTGTTTCCGCAGTTTTGACGAGGACTTTTTCAACTCGGTAGACTTCCAGTCACCTCGTTCAGTGTCAAATATGAAAGCAATTTCATCAGCTGTACGGGCTGCTGCCTCGAAAATAAGTGATCCGTACCCTGCTTTTTCATAGTCGCAGACCATGTGAAGAAGGGGATTCCAACTTCTGATGACTTCACAGGCTCCATCCAGTACCATTCTGTTATGTAGGAACTCGAAACTCGAAAGTCCACGGATCCCCCGTTTGTCGATCCCAAACTGTATTTCGATATCATGCGTATATTCTTCTACTAACCCTAAGGATTAATGGTGAAACAGGTGAGTGACTTTGTGGCTCTGGTTGCAGGGGGTGCTGCAGTCGTATTCGCGGATTTTTCGTTGTGCAAGAGGAGAGGACCACGCCCCTTCAAAAAATAACCTGCTCTGTTCGGACTCTAACTTGACCAGATCTTATGGTGAAGCGAGTCCTCAATGCATCTCACTATTTGATCGGTTACCACAAGGCATCTGAGCAAATGCATGATGAGCTCATGCGATGTTGCATCAAATGTCTTGCGGTAATCGATCCAGACCATCGATCGCTTATTCTGCTCGGAGTACTGTGTGATACATCTATCGATAAGCAGGGTTTCCTTGTATCCAGCAACCTTTTTTTTTGTCTCTTCTTGATCGTATATCCATGAAGAGAATTTGCATTTAAAAGATTCGGTTAACATCTCATAACATTCATTCAAACGTGTTATCGGTCTATAGTTCGTTGGATCAGACGAATCTCTGCCTGTGGCAATAAGCACCAGTCCTCCAGAAGATGAACGACTTCACAGTTCTAGGACGACTCATTTCAACAATATCGACACGGTACTTTGGTACATTCAGATTTTGTCTCTTACTTCTTCCCATTTCCCTAAGTACTGTTTAATAAAGTGCTTTGGTACAATAATATGTACCTTTCAGGTTCAATAATCGGGTGATTTTATAAATTCGAATCCATTATCAATAGTAATAGGATAATATTTAGTTTACAATCCTTAGTTCGTATAAAAAATGGGCGGTAGATACACCCCTAAGCGACATATGGTGAAGGCGCTAGGCATAAAGGGCGCATTAGCAATTCAAAGTATTAATATGCCTGTTTGAAATGACAGATCTGGATTGTTAATGAAAACGTGATCTTAAAAAGTCCATAGCCAATTACTGAGGCCACTGTGGTGGTGATTTCAAAGTACGCCTCTTCGGCTACTACCTTGATTACAAGGAAGTTAGTAACAGTATTTTGAACAGAAGATTAATGAGCAATGGAGGGCGAATAGGAGGAAGTCCGTAGCCCTCAAAAATATGAGATCAATTTCCGTTGGATTATCTTTTATATCTTTAAAAGCTGCAATACCGTATTATGACAGATATCTCCACATCACCCTAAAACTGGTTAAATATGTACGAAAGGATCATAAGTAAAACTTCGCTATGCATTAGCAGTTAGCTGATGGTGGCTTGTCCAATATTCAATCTCCTGGAACTAACTGTTTTTTTTAACTCATAATATAATTTTTCAATGAATATTAAAACTCTGGTATTTTTTTGAACGGGAACGAAATGAGCTTCTGAATATTGAGTAACTTGATCCACTTGATATTCAAGATTTTAGTAGTGGGTCTCACCCAGGTCGATTTCAAACAATCGAGTTTAAATGGTTCCTTTGATTTTATATACCGGGTGTCCCAGTATACCTGGTCCAATGGATCATCTCAGCCATTTCGAAAGAGAAAATTTTGAAAATTTCATGGTGTTCTATTCGTTCAAGGAATCTTCAACTGAGAGAAACAAAAACTGAAAGTCACTTCCGGTTTCTGCATGAACGTAGAAAAAATATCGTATGCAACTCGTGCAAAGAGAGTTTATTGCACTCGACGTTGGACAATTACACGTCAAGTGCAATAAACACCTACTTTTTGCACTTGTTGCATAAATAATTATTATGCTTCACGCCAAAATATCTTTAGCTGAATCAACATTCCATAAATTGCTCAATAGCACTGTTGATGTGATTATCATAATCGTTTCAAAAATTAGGTATAATTGTTCATAAATTATCAATTATTATTGAAGTCAAAATGAAGATTACACAAAATATCGTAGCCGATTGCAATACTTTCAATTTGGAAATTCATTGACGTTATCTCCATCAAATCAAATGTAAAATACAAAGTGTGATACATCGTTGGAAGGATTATTTTGAGAAGAAATAAAAAATTGCAAAAACTATATAGGGTGCTATTTGAAATAAAAAAAGTTAGAGTCACTTCCGGTCAATTTTTGTTTTTCTCAGTTGAAGGTTCCTTGAACGAATTGAAGATCATAACATGTTCAAATTGTTATCTTTTGAAATGGTTGAGAAAATCCATTGGAACATGTATACTGGGTATAAATTTCCGTCAGTTTCCTAACAACTTTTTGATGAACTGTTCCTATTCTATCGTACTTTTGAATTTCCATTGTTGGGTTTTACCAGAAGTAGCTTACAGCTCCTGGTTGGTTTGCCACCCTATAAACTAAAAATCGAGACGTGACAGGATTTGACGGGATAGTTTCATACGCAACTTATTACTCGAGTCAAATCAGGATACCATTCATGTGGCATCTGGACAAGTAGGCGAACCCTCCGTTTCGCACCATTGCTGTAGTGTTCTGTTCATTGAAATTCAACTATTGGAGGAAAAATGTAAATATTTATTCCTATGGAGCCGAAGTAATACTGCCGCATTTTTAAACTATTCCAAATACTTACCTGACTAGGTACAGGGGCGTTATTCGGATCACCGGATTCCTTTCCCCAGGAACATTTCACAATTTGTCCGTTGATGTCGGTATTGTGCACAGCGACAATTGCATGTGTGGCTGATTCCTTTGTAGAGAACCTGAAAACAAATTCCCAACATTACGTGTTTAGTAGAATTCAATTTTCTGAGAACAAGACGTTAGGGTTTACTCTTGTCATGCGAACGCTGGAAGATTTGAATAGTGTGAACTACACAGTCCGATTCCGATAGTGGCTTGTGTGGAGTTCTTACTAAGACCAAGAAATCTATACTGTGTGCACAACTGCAAGCATTTTCTAGAAAGTATATGCTTCACGTATTTCAAATGTAATTAATTCTAATATTATGATTTTTTTCTCGTATACAATCGTTAGAAGAGAAAACAAGGTGTTATGGAGAAGAATTTATTATATTACGCAGTCTCGGATTATAAATTCCACCAGGTAGTAGTAAAGCGACCGTACTATGTATGGTAAAACGTTCAAAAGAAAACTTTTTGCAATTTTTTGCCAGCTTCTTTGTCTCAATATTTTGCCGATCGATTTCCCTTATAATGAGAAACACGAAACGGAAAATAACAATGGAAGAAGTCAAAAGAAAACTTCCAAAACTAGAAAAAAAATACTGGTTTATCTTCAAAGTAAGTTCTGTTGTGTTTCTCTTCTTAAATCTATCTATATAATTTTCGATAGTTTTTCTTTTTATTGCAAATATAATAAATTATTATATTATCAAAATGAATGGAAAGTTACCTCATCACAAGTCACAAAATTTGGAATTATAACAAGGCCAATCTCCATCAAACTCAAAAATTCTTTGGTGGATAATTTTATTAATTTGTTAATATTATGAAGTGAAAAAGTGAGATTGTTCTTCCAAAGTACAGTGAAGCTAGCTGGAATATTACATGCATAATAATGTTCTCACATCGAAGAAACAAATGTATCAGTAGATAACAAATAACAAGATAAATGAAAACATTTGAGAATAGAAGTTCTTTGAAGTCTTTTGGGAATGTAATCTTTGTTATCTACTCTCATCACTGGATTTATAAATCTAAGGAACCTATTATACTAATATTTTGGCAAACAGAAGGATGACAGGGCCAGCTGGAACAATCCACGCCATAACTGCCATAACTAAATTTGACTCTCTCACATACATGTGTTGATGAAAAGTGAAAATCTGTACCTACACATATGTGTTTTCCACCTCAACTCTATTTGAATGATATATTCTGAAATCAAATGATTTGATGGAGAACATGTTGAATTATTTTTGACTGAACACAACCAGTGGCGGATCCAAGTTACTGTTTAGGGGGGGAGTAATGGATATAAAAATTCCCCACGATGAGAACAATATACTTACAAATTGATTTATTTAGTCATCACACAAGCAGAAAGAACGATAAACGATATAACCCTTCAAAAACAAAATACAATAGAAATATTACGTCCCGCCAGCGCCTACTACGCCAATTACAGACGAAATGCAACAGAAGTAAATTGGACCGCAGTCGCCGTCGATCGTCGATCTATCTGACAATTTGACGGGTCTGCTCGGCAACATTCGAGTTCAAGTGCAGGGAAGGGATAAGATGTAAATGGCAGGCATGGACGATATCGCCCCCGCCATCGTCATCGACGAAAGTCGAAAGCGCTATGCTATAAATTTTACAATATACACTTTAATACAAATTATTGGATTCATTCATAACTAAATTTGACTCTCTGACGCACATGTGTTCATGAAAAGTGTACATCTGTGCCTACAAATGTGTATGGCGGTTTTTTTACCTCAACTCTGTTGAAACGACATATTCTGAAATCAAATCAGTGGAAAATATGAGTAGATATCCTCTGTTGGATTATACCAATAAGGTTCACGCTCCTGCTCCAGCAATTCTGAAGACAGATAGCAGTAATAAATCACAGCGCAGCGTAGAAATGGAGGCTGCTCAAACAGAGAAACCACCAGAAATTTTAGCAGAACCAATCTTCACAGATGTATTTTCAATCTTGGTGGCCAATTCATTGGCTATCACTGAAATGTGGTCTGAGGGGAAAGAAGACAACATTCCTACAAAAATGGTGAACGAAAACGACATAAAAGACTTTTACTTCGTGGATGTTCAAGAACAACTGAGCTCTGCCATATGTGCCATATCCATAACGATGGAAACATTATTCTTATCATCGGCTAAAACAATACCATCGCCTTCTTCAGCTAGCAAATGCTAACAAATTATCCACCAAAGCGTTGCCAATAATTATAGTCGAAATTACTAGCATGATTTGATTTTATTGTCGACGTTGGCAAATTACTGGCATGTATGAGCAACTGAAATTTTTCAAAATTGCTGTAAGGTCGACCATGAAAAAAGGAAATTTTCTGTCTTTCATTACTTTGAAGAACTATACCAATATATCAGTGTATTATACCATAAATACTTCCAGTTGATGGCGTATACTCTGTTTTGAATATTCGAAAAAAAAAAACATAACTGGCATTACTTGCATCAAAACCATTACTAGCAGTTATACTGACAACGCCTTCAATCACTTGTGAATACCAGTAAAAATTGAATTTGTTTCAAACCCATACCACAATAATGGGGAATTTCTGTCTAATTTTTTCCTAACGAATACAATATGGTTATATCATATTCATACTGAAAATTTTTAAAAATAACTGGCATTACTTGCATCAAAACCATTACTAGCAGTTATACTGACAACGCCTTCAATCACTTGTGAATACCAGTAATAATTGGTGAATCGGCAACATTAGTACACAGGGATCCATCACACGTTATACTGTAACCGTCTTTACAGTGCCTCAAGTCTCTTAGACCAAATCTGTCAAAATATCTCTAGGTTAGGGGCCGCCTAATTTATGAATGGCTTCTGGAGAAAACCTATTTACTAATGTGAAAAAGCATCCAATAATATTTGGATATGAAATTGAATTTGTTTCAAACCCATACCACAATAATGGGGAATTTCTGTCTAATTTTTTCCTAACGAATACAATATGGTTATTTAATATTCATACTGAAAATTTTTAACAAATTCAAAATACCACCACACTTGAAGCTAGATGACTATCGTAGCGTGAAAGATCTTGCACATAGGGTTAGCATAGTGTTGAATTGAAAGAAGCTTATTTTATCATGCCTATAAATACAAATAGTATGAAATATCTAAAATCAATCTTCAATGAAAATTTATATCACTTATAAGCTTTTGGGAAATATTGCCCCGTATATTTTCACCCAATCCTAGTAATGGATGTCGTTGCCTTGGGTTAATATCTCAGTGGGTTGGATTTCAAAGGTATTTATCAAGTTAACAGGTATCCTGCTCCACAGTGAAGTACAGTTGGGCATGTACAAAGTACAAATAGTCTTGAAAGAGCTGAATATTAAGCCCTCGTCATAAACAATAGTTACTATAATAGATTAATGATAATTCATTATTTCATGTGAGAAGATTTGCTTTGGTGGATATTCAATATTCAAAAAATTCATATGGGCCTCAAAGAACCCAAATTTCCAATTTTTTTTTCTGAACACTATGTAACAATGTGAGAATATTTTTCCCCATTTAGGTATTGCATATTTTTTATTTTTCAGCGCTTGAATTCTGTACTTATTGTCGAACTCTTGCTATGAAACTGAATGTTTTTGAAGCAATAAATGTATTATTAATATTATTATGTAAGAATATTGGTGAACCCACCAATTGACTTCTTCCCAAAACAACTGAATGAATACTAAGTGCATAAAATATGTCTATTGGAAACCAAATCCTCACCTATAGAGTTTTAAGGTCTTTTTCCTTTAATCGAATTCCTTTTTTAAGGTTTTCCACCCCTCGCTATTATGAATAGAACCATGAAGAGAAGCTTAAGGGATCAAGCAAAAGGAATTTTAATAGTTCCTAAAATGGGCAGGATAACTCTGGTATCCATGTATCGAAAATTACTACTTACAAAATGGCTTTGGGCAAAAAAAACATCAGTGCAAAATGGGCTTCAACCAGTACCTATCGTACCATTTTTCACGATAAGCCTAAGCTATGTTTAGCATCTACAGTTTTATAGTACTTGTAAAGAACAGAGAATGTCCCATTGATGAAAGAAATCCCAATTTAACCTTCAAAAATACATGCTACCAGCAACCAAACTATTAGTCATTGAAAAAGAGGGTTCTGAAAAGTTCCGGAATATATACAAACATTTACTCGGCTTATTCTTCAAGGCTTGCTTCGACGTCAGCAGTCTTAAGAGGGGATGAGCCAAATCACGTGAATAAATAAGAAAATAATCTCAATTTTTGAAAATTACTTTAATTTTGTGTTTTCGTAACATCTTTCAAAATCACCCTGTTTCTCCGAAACTAATCATACGATTTGATTATGGTCCATTTATACTGATATCGACAGATCGTGATCTACAATATACCCGAGTTTCATTGAATTCCGCAATCAACCAAAATCCCATGTATTCCGTGCGGGGTCCTTTGGTGAATGTAGTGTTATAAATGTCCAAACCATCTGATGAAGTAATTCCGAATATGGTGATTTTCTGATCAGAAGTCTACTATAGAATATAGAAGCAACAGTTTTGATCCAAAAATAAAAACTCTAATCGCGCTGTCAACATTGCAAAGAAACTCGCAGTATACCAGTGACGTGACAATAAACCTCAATTACACTGATCTTCTGCTAACTGGCTTGTACTAAACGTGAAATAGAAGTTGGATCAAATGCCTAGCGATAATCGATTCAGGCCATTCAAAGGTTACGCAAATACTGCACGGAGTCTTGCGTGATGCATCTGTCGATCAGCAGGTTCTCCTTGCAGCCACCGACCCCCTTCTTTGACTCTCTTTGCTCATATATCCGTTAATACACCGGCCCAACTGCGGAAAGTATTCGCATGTACAAGATGCGGGTAAACATCTTATAACATGCGTTCAAGCATGTTATGGGTCTGTAGTTCGTCGGATAAGACAAACCTCCGTTTCTGAGGATTAGCACGGTTCGCCCCTCGACAAACCAATCCGGAATCTGCTGCTCTTCATCTAGAAATGAGTTGAAAACTCTTGCTAGATGGTGGTGGGTACATGGAAATGTTTTCCACCAATATTTAGCCCATCAAGGCCTGGAGCAGCAAAGTTCTTCGAGCCATTGAGGGCTCGTCGAACTTCTTCTGGAGTTATCGGATTGCGCAGTTTATTGAGCTCAGGCTGACGAAGCCTCCTGCAGAAAGCTTCGAACTGCGCTAGGGCTGGAGTATCAACGTTGAGTGGTTGCGAAAACTCATATGTTCTTCCAGAAGGTTTTCACCCGATCAGCCGCCCGCGGGTTATCCACAACACGTGGATGCTCTTGGAATAGGCGAGGATTATCGCGGAACTTTTCCACTATGCTCTTTGACGTTACTGAGAACAGTGCGCGAATTATCAGACACAAGGAAGTTTAAACTTTCATGTAAACAGTACCTTTAAAAAAACTATGAATATTATATTTCACAAAATATTGACCAAATACAATAATCTCCGCATTTATGTCGAAGAAAGTCCAACATTGAGTTCATTTAAGTATATCTATAATGTTCTGAGGTACATCAATGAGAAGTAATTTTATGAAAAGTTTTGATTGATCACAGCAGATGTTCATGTTGTTGATTAACTTATCAAATTTTACTAATTTATGTTATTATTGAATGTGGTTTGTTTTAGAATATATACATTCAAATTCTGGGGTTGTACCTTTCCCTCTGTCATTATGTTGCTATTTCAAAAAAAAATTAACACCAAAACTGACCAATGAATTGTGTGTAAATAGAACAATGATTAGTGAAATTTATTATGCCTGTATTCATGAATTGTTGATGAATTTAAATTCGCACCAAGCATAGTGAATCATTCAATAACGTCTTTATAGAAAATCAGTTTTTATTTTTTCGCGGTAACGGCCATAGACACGAAATACCAGCGGTGCACTACAAAAAAATTCAGGGAGAGAAAAGGGATCATGACCCATGAAAACATATCTATCTTGAAACTACAGGAGTTATGAAGAAAAAAACTGAAAAAATCTTGAAATTTCAACCTCCTGTAGATCGGTAACAGAGCGATGGTGGAATTTTTAGTTCAAGAAGTGGAAATATCCCAAAAACACCAAAACAACGTCAATACTACTCGACAAAGTTGGCATCATCAGAAGTTTTTTATGTCATGTTAATGAGTTTTATGTTATGTGACGTCACTATAAAACTATAAAAAATGTTATTTTACCATATATCATTAAGATTAGGTTAAGTACTGAATTTTTAGGATATTTTAGATTGAAACCCTTCTTTTAAATTGTTTCACCACGTACTAACTATCTCTTAGATTGTTTCTGTGGTTCATTTATGTTTATTGATGATTTTTTAAGTTTTTAATTGTGAACTGTTTCTATATTCATGTCAAATAACCATACATACTACTATACTATTTACTGATGAATAGAAACATTCTTGATTTTTTTTTAAATTGATAATTATTTCTTTACTATAACTTACTATGAACTTGAACAAGGGGCTATATGGTATTGGGCCCTCACCGCATTTATACTACTTTTACATTTTGAAATTGCTAGACTCTTGAATGCATCGAGAAAACTATTGTCTTGTATCTGACTGATAAATTTCAAGCTTGTGTGATAAAATCGGTGGTCGTGATCCAAAGCATGTTGGGCCATACTTGATTTTGCTGGTCTCGAGAAACGGATATCAGTAATGTGCTCCTTGAACCGTACTTTTAAGTCCCTTTAAGACCCACATACTTTTTCTCGTAGTCATTACAGTTAATTTCATAAATCCCCGACTTTTTTTTTTCCTTCTTTCTTATCCTTGGGAGTACCCAGGATATTTTGTAGCTTATACGAGGTTTTATATACCAGATTCATATTAAGGGACTTGAAAATCCTGTCGAAACCACGAGTTAGTCATGGGATGGTGGGTTTTGGTGTTTTTGGGTTATTTCCATTTCTTGAATTTAATTCACAACAAATGTTCCAATCTTCATTTATTTGATGAATTTTCAGTCATTGAATAAGCCAAAAAAATACCTCCTTCCATATAAACATGACATTTAGGAACACCCTGTCTATATAATGGCCATTACACAGTCTAAAGAGAGATTCACAGACTTATATTTTTTGAAAGGCAACAAAGGCGTGCGAGATCCTACCTTAATAACATAACATGCATATTTAGGGTTGCTATCTGTGCTGTCAAAGTAAACTATGCCTCTCACTGAACTAGCTTTACCTTACAAACGCGTATCCTTTTTCCTTGAATACCCTAATTTCTTGAATTGTTCCAAAGGGGGCGAACGTTTTCTGCATGAGCTCCTCTGTCAGACCGTTTGTTATGCCTCCACAATACACCGTGCAGTTTGTCGGACTACTTTGGTTATAAACTTCGTCGAATGTTAGTGGTTTGGAATTAACTGAAACAAAAAACATCGAATAAAGACCAAGCATATTCAGCAGACCTAATTCACATTCTATACCGTCTATGTTACTTGAGGAAAAAAACATTATTTAAAGATGATTTAATTTATTTTTAAAATCTTATGATCTTTATTTTTCACAAGAAATTGTATAGGAAAAAAGTACAAATAAAAATCGAAAAATTTATGGTAATAAATTTGTAAATAGATTGAAGACAATATCAGTATCAGTGGTACATGTTATTCAAAATTGAATATTCAGAAGTTTCATTGGACAACGAATGAAAATAAATAATTCAGAATAAAGGGAAATACTGCGAGGGGGTGGCAGGTTTTCTGGAAGACGAGCAAACCAGCCCACCATCTTTCTCATGTAACCCTGCCCTGCCCTGTGTTTGCAGGTTCATACAGTGCGTGCGAGTTTAAATCGCAGCACCCCAATATTCTGGAACCTATTAACCGATTTTTGAAAAGCGAAAATTTCAAGTTATAGTACTCGACGAGTTCTATTCAAAGATGTTTACAGATATGAATTATTCTTATTTTCAAAGTCTACTATGCTGTACTTAATGGGTTGAAATTTCGAGAAGGACCATTTTTCCTAAAAAGTGGATGATCGATTAGGGCGTATTATGAACATCTAGGTTAGGTTCGGTTGGGTTTGAACGTGAGTGGGCCCATATTAGGCCATCCACTGCGGCCAATGGCCTATTGTGGCTCACCCTATGGTTATATTTCTCCCAGTATATCCAATCTCTTGACGAAATTATGGAGTATTTTGGGAGAATAATTTACCAGATTCTCTGGCCTTACTGTTGTATTGCCAAATGTTGAAAATCTGGTTCTGGCCGCTGCGGGACATGTACATAAAATATGTTTAGCCGTTTCATCCTCATCCATGCATAGACGGCACTCTGCATCTTGTGCAAGTTCGATTTTATGCATGTGGTGTTTGAGTTTGCAGTGGCCAGTGAGCAAACCTACTATAACTCTGAGATGTGCTCTACTCAGTTCTAGCAGTTTGTCAGAGTCCTGTCTTTTCCTTGTGCAAGCAGTAAATGCTTTAGAATGGGCAAGGTCCGGTAGACTGCGCCAATACTCGAGTCTTTTATTGTATGAACATCTATAAGCCAATTTTCAGCCCAATATCTTATATAGGATGTTAGTTATATAATGACAAATTTCCAAATTCATGCTGTTTTGACTGACCCTGTATGAAAAAATGTACATTTTGAAGAAGAGGTGAAATAGCCATTTAAATGAGAAACACATCGAATATTCAGCTACGAAGTTCTATCAGCGTAACCTGTACCTAGGTCCCTAGTTCAACAAAAAATAGAAAGATCAAAAAGTGTTATCCGTATCGTTTAGTATTTTAGTAAAATGAATAGTCAATCAACGATTACAAAAATACCCCTTTGAGTTAAATTCTTTGTTCGAAACATGTTTTCAACATCGGCGCTGTAAAAAATTTTGGCAAAATTGTCATGATTTCATTTCGTACGACCAATTCATTGAATTAGATCGATAGCTTATTTGACTGATCCTATATGAAAGTCTATGAACTTTACTGAAAACATCAAGTATCCATTCAATTATAGAATACTTCGCGCCACGGCAAATAATAATAATAGCCGTCCTCTACCCGTACAGGCTATGCCTTTGGGTACACTCAACGAGTGTTTATGAGGGAGTATTATTATTATTATTCGCATACTCAGGTAAGGAGTTACATGGTTGTTGTCGTTTCATGGAGTGGTCTCTAGTTTTACCAAAATAAACAAATCAAAAGTTGAAAACGTGTATTTAAATTAAGAACAATAACCAACAACTTGAATAAATGGAACAGTTTCTCCAGATACTGATGTTTTCAATATATCCCCCTTCATACTCCATGCAATTTCCTTAACGCCGTCTCAGATTTTTGCGGATCTTCCACAATTTGTCTGGTGTTTTTTCACCACACTTTTGCCTTATTTAGATTTGTAGTCTGGTCATATAAAAACTTTTTTTCAAATATCCCAAAGCTAATGGGGTCAGGTCTGATGATTGAGAGGACTAATAGTCTAGTCCATTTAGACCAACTTTTTTCAGCAGTCTCCGAAAATTATGATTGAGGTGTCATTCGATTCGGAATGACATCCAGATGATTTTTGAAAAAAATGAAGTTCCGCATGAAAAAATTGTAAAAGTTATTAACAATTAACTAAAAAAAAAAAGATGGCTTTAGTATTTTGTAAATATCTCAAAAACTAATTAAAATTTTTTAAATCTAAAAAAAGATTCAAAAAGAGGAGGAAATTTCCTAAAAAAAAGCTCAATTCCCGGAATTGTAGCATCAATATTTATAATTTTCCCAGAGGGATGAAAATACGGCCGAAAACGGGTACTCTGGCTCTGGCAAGCCACACCCACTTTGGACACTTTAACAATAAAAATTATTTTAAAATACTAAATATGAAAATAAAAAATTGGAAAAATTCAGGCACTAACTGAATAGATTAATGAACAATAATCCGCTTGAAAAAAATTTTTATCACAATTTTTCAATTAGTTAATCAATAGTTAATTAATAATTTTTTTCTGCTTGAACATGAACATTGCAAGTGTGATAATTGTTATAATTTACAAACTAATGGAGATACGATGAAAATACTTAAGACTTATTTATTCTCCATTACATAATAATAATTTTAAGGATGAAGACCAGGTAAGAATGACGAAGTTAGAGAGAACTTATATTTAAAAATTAAATAAAAAATAATAAAAAAAATTTTAAAAAAGAAAAAAATCATGTCTGTTTTTGTGACAGAAATTAGAATAGAAAAAAAAATATAAGGTAAAAATTTATTTGTTTATAACAAATTGTTTATTGCATAAACAATGAAAAATTAAATAAAATGGATTTTTTTTTTATATCAGAAAGAAAGACAAATAATGATTTAAAAAAAAAATGGTTCCTTAATATTAATTAGAAGCGGGAGAAAATAATTGTTAATTAACAAATGCGTTTTCAAGCAATAAAAAATTTTTTTTAAGGAACAATTTTTCTTTTAAAAATCATTATTTGTATCAAAGATTGAAATTCCATAAAAAAATTTTCAATTATCTTATAAACAACGCATTTGTTTATAACAATTTTTTAAATAATTAGAGATAAAAATTTAAAAAAATTATTTCTATGTAGTTCCTGATAACATAAAAACGGATTATTGATAATATTTGAAAAAATATTTTTTTTTCAATGATTAATTTAAGTATTTAATTTTGCAACAACGAAAATTGTTAATAAAAAACTGAAAAATAAAAACTTTTTAATTTTTCCAACGGGGTTCTATTCTGAAGCCTTTCAAGAATTGCTCCAAAAGAGGAAAAAAATCTTAAATTTATAGTTTAACAATTATCACACTTGCAATGTTCATGTTCAAGCAGAAGAAAATTATTAATTAACTATTGATTAACTAATTGAAAAATTGTGATAAAAATTTTTTTCAAGCGGATTATTGTTCATTAATCTATTCAGTTAGTGCCTGAATTTTTCCAATTTTTTATTTTCATATTTAGTATTTTAAAATAATTTTTATTGTTAAAGTGTCCAAAGTGGGTGTGGCTTGCCCGAGCCAGAGTACCCGTTTTCGGCCGTATTTTCATCCCTCTGGGAAAATTATAAATATTGATGCTACAATTCCGGGAATTGAGCTTTATTTTAGGAAATTTCCTCCTCTTTTTGAATCTTTTTTTAGATTTAAAAAATTTTAATTAGTTTTTGAGATATTTACAAAATACTAAAGCCATCTTTTTTTTTTTAGTTAATTGTTAATAACTTTTACAATTTTTTCATGCGGAACTTAATTTTTTTCAAAAATCATCTGGATGTCATTCCGAATCGAATGACACCTCAATCATAATTTTCGGAGACTGCTGAAAAAAGTTGGTCTAAATGGCACTTGTTGACTAGACTATAAAACAGATGAAAGGAATGTTCCTTCCAATCCATAAAAAAAAATCGGAAATCAAAATCACTTTATTTCTTTTGAGATAATAAACATTGTATGAGAGATAGTCAGGTGTGGATGCCTCCGTATGATGATGCGATAGATAATCAAATGAAAAAAAATATTAAAATTGAAAAACAGATGAATATAGAAAAGATAACAAAACATACTAGAAACTGTATGTAAACTCTCACATATATATGAATTAGAACAAGAAAATTATGATACGACTGTATGAGAAACAAAAATATGCAATAGATAGAAAGTTGAGTTGAAACTATTCATTCAACCATTTCTCAACCAAATATGCTATCAGCTGTTTTTTGAAAGTATTCTCATGTTTTAACTTTTTGATGGACAAATTTTAGATTGCGGAATATAAAGTGAAGAGAGGAAAATTTGGAAATCACAATGCTCATTCTTATATAAATGCACTGAGAAAAATCTGAAGAACATATTGGTATATTCAAGAAATTATGATAAAAATTACAATACTTTTTGGTAACCCTAATAACTTGGATAGTATGTGGTGCAATACCAATAAACTGTTGAAATAATTTATAGTTAACGTTAGTATAAATTATTGCTGTAACATATAGTACCAGAAATTATTGTAAATATCACTATACATTTTTCTCCGTGGTGGTTCTACAAATATCCTTAAGAATTTTCAACTGTTATTAATGAACAGAAGTGTATAATTTGAAATCATGTCAAAATTTACGAGTTTTCTTTGATGGGTATGGATTTTGACAATCGATGGGGTATCCATCAATATTAACTTTTTTTGCTTATAATTGTTCATTAACAATAATTCATCGGGGTGGCTTGGAACACAAATAACATTTTGAAGTTTCGAATTTTACTCAAAGCCTAGGTTCAAAAGGCAATGTACGTGAGTAATAATAATTAGGTATTCTCTCACAATTTAATTATTAATGAAAAAAAAAAAAAATTAAAAAATCTTATAAAAGCTGTTCGAAACCACCAACATCCAAACATTTTCAAGCTAGTTTCGCGGTATTTTGAATAGCATTATTTAATTGTTGATGCGTTCTACTTTGAATGGCTTATCTAACTCGTAATTCTAGGTCATCGCAAGTCATTGGATAGGTGTTTCAAATGATGTTTCTCAGGTGAACCCAACTAAGAAAATCTAAAGGGGTTAGTCATGTGTTCCGATCCACATGCCCCAAATCGGCCACGAAGATAATCCATCCTGCTGAAAGAACAGTGATTCAGCGGCGACACTTCCTAATAATCTTCATTTTCATATCTGAGGAAACGTAGGCATCTGCAATCATTCAATAGTCCATCAAAAATATTATGGGACCATTCATTCGATCTCCAAATACTCCTAGCTCTATAACTGTGTTCGTATTGGTTACTCACAAAAAGAGTTAATATGAATGGATACCCCATCGATGGTACTCTCGAATGACGTCAGAGTATCATTATGGTACGATTTGAGAAAATGAAGTTTCGTGTAAACAAACGTTGTGGCTTTTTTTTTGGCACGTATTCCGAACCACAATACTATTTTAATCCAAATTGCGATAGTGTAGCATTATTTTGATCATTTGCAATAATTTTAGAAAGTGAATGGCTCTCTAGATCAAAAAATGAAATGGCTTTTCTGACAAATGAAATATTATAAAGAGGGTCCCATTTGAAAATCGAAAGTTGATGTCATTTCTGGAAAAACTGAAAGTTGATTTTTTTCCAAATATGTCAAGAAATGCCGTCTAGTAAGCATATTCAGTGTTCCGAATTTCAGAAATATAGCTAGAGAAACAAAGAAGAAAAGGGGGTGTACCATGAGTCTGTGTCACACGATATAAAATATTCGGCTGAAACTTGGTATATAGGTGTTCAAAATATGACTGAATCGCATTAGCTATCCACTTAAAAAAATTGACTAATGGTCCTACTTGAAATTTTGACCCATTTAGCAGAGCATACTAGGCCTTGGAAACATCTTTGAACAGAGCTCGTCAAGTACCTACTATAAGTTGAAATTTTCATGTTTTGAAATCGGTCTATAGAATCGCACGCACTGTATATCCTGTGGGTTTCAAAGCTGGAATAATAATATTGTTTGGTCAGTTTTAATCATTTCTGTTACATTCGTTTTTATTGTTTCCATGGTGATGTGAAATCCCTGATTCAAAACAAATATTTATAAAAATTATTTTTTGCTTTCATCAGATATATTTCAAAAAATAAATCATAATTCGAAAAGATTACGGGCCCAGAAAACGACTATAGAATACCACTGTTCGATGGATTGAACTATGACATCTGGAAATATAGGATTGAAGTCCTTTAAAAAATCTGCTAGATTGCTTCGATGTATTATGTTTACAAAATATCTGTTCGAAATTTGACATGCAGAGAAAGAAACAAGCTGAATACCAAAGTCGTTCATAATTCAACATACATCTGACAGCCATCATGAATATGTCAGAGATGAAACATCCTCATGTAAAATCTGATCACCTTTACAGACAATTTTTGATCCTGAAGGAATTACCAATGAAATATATCTGAGGAAGGAGTTGTTAACATTGAAGTTTAGAAGGAAACCCTTTTCAACATCATACAACCTCATGTAAAATCTGGTCACCTTTACTGACAATTTTTGATCCGGAAGGATTTACCAATGAAATATATCTGAGGAAGGAGTTGTTAACGTTGAAGTTTAGAAGGAAACCCTTTTCAACATCATACCGAGAATTGAAAGCTGTTGGTACGGAAATGGAAGAATTGTTTTTATATCCACTCGATGTAAAAACTGCGTTTTTGAAGGAATTTTCCATAGGAGATATTTATATGTACTCCTAGGTACTGAGCAGAGGGTTGGAGAAAGAAAATCAATTGGTTTGTGGACTCAATATATTCCTATGTGGACAGAGGCATTCTCCCAGATGCAGGAATGAACGATTTGAAAGTTTCATGACAACTTTGAACTTCAAAAGTCAGAGTTCGATCACTGTTGATACTTGATGCTTACTGTATGTGGACGACATGATTTTATACTCGAAGGATGAAACGGAAGTTATAAAATTGAAATCCACTTCACAAAATGAATTCGAGGTGGTTGGAGTTGAAGAACTTTTTGGGACTGGAAATTTAAACTAATACTGCCGGTGAAGCAATATACATTAGTCAAAAAGAATACCTGATGAATGTTTTGAAACAATTTAACATGCAATTGACAGTATAATATGAATTTCGAAGGATGATAACTGTATTCCATTCGAAAAACCATACAAACAAATAATTAAATGCTTGATGTGAGCAATGTTGGGATCACAATATTTCAAAATAGTACGAACGAAACAGACTGAAGGGTACTCAAAATCGTTCCGAGGTATACTGCCGTCCTAAACAGAACTCCCGTATCTACAAAAACGCTATAATGGAGTGACTAACTGTCAAACAGATGGATTTGATTGCTGTCACTCACTTGAGTTCAATTTTGGTTCCGATCAGTACTTTTGCATGTTTTCTGCATTAATAAATCGAAAAAACTACATAAAATAAAAAAAATATATTTTTTCGATATGAAAAAGTAGTTGCGATTTTTTTGCTAAGGAATACATATTACACTTATCGTGTTGTCAGAGATAAAAACACCGTACTGATTTCAACTTGGTTGAAATGCTATACCGCTTTTAAGTCGGTATATCACTTAGTTTTCGATAAAAAATGGGCCGTTTCATACCATTTTGTTTCATCACCTTTTACCACAAAAATCTAATTTTTTCCATTCATTTTCAGTAAGTGAAACTTTATATGATGAATCAAAGTTTCCTCGTTCGGCGATAACTTCAACCATGTCTCCAAATATGGTCTATTTTTATTTTAGACGTATATGATCATTCCAGATATGAAAATCAGAATGTTCAAATTTTTTAACATCTACGTTGCCATTAGTAATAACAATAATAAAAGGTAAAATTCAAGTAACTCTGAGTAAAACTCATAAAAAAAGTATATATGCCTCTTTGCCCACAATTATTAACGATGGTGAAATTGGTGACACACAAGAGTCATTGTACTTGTGCCACGTATCTTCACACGGATGTCTACAGTAAGCCGTGTAGTGTCTACCATAGGATTGGATGAAGCATTCAGGTTGTGTCGACAAGGGGTTACATTTTCTGTTGCATATCTGTTCATATCCAAAGCTTCTACAGGATAATCAATGGTTACATTAATTTCATCTTCAAAACTTTCTGTTAGAGAAAAACGTTTACAATGGACCAGAATTTCTTTGACTTTCTTGGACATTCGAAGAAGTAGGTCTCTCGTCACCATCCAAACTTTTTTCACTGGTAAAATGATCCAAACAATGTGACATTGTTAGTTGTCCTGTTCTGTGCGGAATTGGTAGAGAAATATCCAAGAATGGATCGAACGTAACTAAACAATGACCACAATGAGTACATTTTAATGTAGATTTCAGTTGTCCAACAAAGTTATCTATGAACTTGGAGTTGTTCATTCTCAAGAATCTTGACCAAGCCTCTTCAGCTTTCTCATTGTCACTCAATTTTTCATAGACCTCTGTCAAATTGTTCACAGGCTTCTCCTGAATTCTGTTTACATCTTTATGTAGTCCCCCAGCAGATACCTTTGAAATTTCTAAGCATTTTGCTGGGTGTAGACGATAGAAAAAGGTGTGAATTCTTGAATTATAGTTTTATTGAAATTTTATCAACAACTCGGATTTCATTAAAGCTTTTTTAATATCAGATATATTCATGTTTGTCTCTCTTCACCAACCATCTTGTGTTGGATGAACACTGGATAACACTATTCATAAAGCAAGTACTGGCAATATTTTGCAGACCATTGAGCACTATAATATTCTACAGGCTTGATGGTGTTGAAATGTACACTGCGTTCAGTACTGCTATCTTCTCCTAAGTAGTATCTTATGAAGTGATTGTCTCTGTTTTTGGAACTCCTGTTGAGACTGTTGGGTATTGATTTAGAAGAAAATAATGTAGATGTAGTGAGATCCGGAAATGATCCACTCGTAAATTTTCTTTAAGATTACTTCCCTTTTATGCACGTAATTTTAGATTGTTTTCAACCCAGATGATATACTATTGAATCGATTCTTTTGTGGACGAAAGAAAATTTCATCCAAGCGTTGAGAGGTAGGAATGACACCCCGTATAGAAGCTGCATTTCCTTTCTGGATTGCTACACTTATACGTTGTATAGAAAATGATCAAGACCTCGCATCATTTGTTTTTTTGATTAGTTCATGTCCAGTGGTTTTTCTGAAATCGGCATCATAACTTCTGAAAACACCAAAAGTTTCGAAGGCCACTGGATATAAAACGAATTTATTCTTCAAATTTCAAAATTTTTTTCATTTCAATTCATCTGATGATTCAGAAGCTCCACCAGCTTCTCTTGACGTTTATTCAATATAAGAAGCTGCAACAGTATCTACACAGGTGAAATCCCAAACTAAAGGTTTTCCTCGACTCCAAGGTATGGGAGACATTCCGTCGGGTCGCATTCCATTTTGGACTCCCAAAGGTTCTTGTACGAAAGGAATTCTAATAGTTGACAGATCTCGTTTTATTAGATCAATAATAGTCTGGAAGAACGACTCGAATTCAGTTTGCAGCTCAATCCATGGGTTCCCTTCTCTGTGATGATCAATCAACAACGACATTTATGACTGATACATAAAAAATATCCTAAACGTAGACCAACTGAGATTCTGAACTATTCGTAATCTAGTAAAGTTCCCAAGAATGCAACGGGAAGTGCGTCGAGCCAAGCTACGGATTCTTTACTACTTACTGCCTTGAGACGAGCCATTTCAATTGGAGGGTCTGAAGCCATTAAATACAACTAGTTTGCACCAGCATACACAATATATTAAAAATCATAAATTTTTCCTTGCTTTCTCAGTGAGACTTCCAATTGGTGGTGGAAACTATCAGCAGACATAAAGGTATGTTTTGGTTCAAAATTGATGATTGAATATTTCTGTATCAGATATTTGTTTATAGATGAAGCTCTTCCTCGTTTATCACGTCGGTGAATAACTTCTTTGTTCGGAGTATTCTTAAAAAGACCAATTGTACCCCACCTTCCTCATCTTTCATTGTATAATAATAATAATAATACTCCATCATAAACACTCAATACCCAAAGGCATAGCCTGTGCGGTTATATGAGGGCTATTATTATTATTTGCCGTGGCGATCTGGGGCGACCTATTGATTTTTGGTGGCGTATTCACATTTCAGCTGTAGGAGAACCTCTACAGCACTACTTCGGGTGGTCGGCGCTCATTTCATTGAAGTACCAGACGTCGGGATTAGCCGCTAGACAAATTACATCGACTCCTATGGAATAGACAGTAATTTTCCCATTCCTGGGATTCGAACCTGTCCAAATGCAAGAGGAAGTGTCGAAGGCCGGCATCTAACCGCCTCGCTAATGAAACTTATGATTTCTTACTTCGTTTCCTGCTTCTGTGGTCCTTCTTCCCACATTTCTTCTAGATATTGTGTTCAATATGAACGTCTATCGCAAGAACCAACTCAACTCCCAAAAAGATTTATTAATATCCTGACGTCGATTATTGCAAATTTTTTCATAGCATTTTGATTTATTTTCGTCCTTGTTGAATGATTCTGAAACTTTGTTTTTGTCATGTAGTTCTCTGAACTTTATTAGATTTCTTTTTTATCGATGAAATAACATTTCTTTTCCTTCTCTTCTTCTCGTTGTTTTTGTACAATATAACTTTGCCAAGTATTAAACAGATATAATTCAATGGTCGTAGGGGGCAGTAGTTGTTTTCTGTTGAATACTTGCCGACGACCATACCTATTGTATAGGTTTTTTTGCGGAAGATTGGATTACGTAATCCACCATAATTCATTATTAGTTTTATGATCTTCCTTCAAGTAGTGTCGCCCATCTTTCATGATGTTTTCATATTGAAGTCGACACGTAGTCGGAGTGCATTTTAATCTGGAACCCAGAGATGGCGCTGAATTCATACTTCAGTGTTTGTCTCAGGGATTTCCAATTAGGATGAGGGGATTTTTCGATTCAATTGGGTCGAACTAGCCTTCGCTGATGATTGGCAATGACCATGAAACCGGTACGGAGGTGTTCCCCCAATTAAATCGAAAAACAATATGTGCACAGTGTCAGGAGTCCCGAATAAAAGCTGTAGCCCTATCATCTACCGAAGTGGAATATATGACTCTTAGTAACGCTACCTGTGCAGCTATATGGTTGCAAAATATCATAGAAGATATAGATATTTCTGTTCCGAAACCGACAGTAATTTTTGAAGATAATTAAGATGTTATTCAGATAGTCGAAAATCCAGGACATCATAAGAAGACGGAATACATAGATATCAAACATCATTTCATCAGGGATGCTGTACGACAAGAACTGATGGAAGTGAAATACGTTTCTACTGATGATCAACAAGCAGATATTTTGATAAAGAGTTTGCCAGGTTCGGCTTTACAAAAACAAAGGCTGAGACTTTTCAATCCCGAATTATTATTATAGAAGGATGTTGAAATAATAATAATAATGTTTCGTTAGTTTTGTTCATTGCACTTATATTTGTTTTGATCGCTTACATGCTAATGTAGGAACATTGATTGAAAACTCATACGAAAAGATAATTTTGGAAGTTAAGTCGGTCTTCAGGCTTCCCTGCTTCCTCCAAGTCATGCAGAGGGATTGGTTTTCTTGCATTATGGGAAGCGGAGTTTCGATTCAAAATTTTCAATGGGTTTTCCGGAATAGCAACAGAGAAAAGACGGTTTACCATTTCATAAGGTTGCTAGTGAAATCATCACTCTTTTTCTTGTAACATATCCAATGCCTGGTATATTAGCCCACCATGCTTCATTGTCCTGTTATGGTGGGCCCTTATTGCCGTTATATTCCTGGATAATGCACTTACAAAGATGAAATGTCTGAAGAATTTATCAGACAGATGTCTGATGTATTCTTTGATGATTTTGATATCGGCTAGCTCACGCAATGTGTCTATTCTATTCGGTATCTAGTATCTATCACTATCAATCTGTGACGATACGAAGCACTTTGTTTTGCATTCTCTCCAATCTCAACATTTGAGTCTTAGGGAGGCTGCACAACACTGTGCAGGCGTATGTCATCGCTTGTCTACTGACTTGTTCATGGTATCTTGCACTCCATCGCCAGTCTGGACTTCCTGGCAATCAGGAGAAACGTTCTTTCTACAGCGGCAGCTCCATGTGTGAGAGCCAGACTGACGTGTTCATGGATTTGAAACAAAACACTCGAATTTACGTCATATTATGGCAATTTGACCAAATTATTTGATTGTGAGCCATCGGCTTGAGACACCTGTCTAATTGCAATATTATTCAATTTAACAAAAGTTGATGAATCGTGTTATGCCTGACCAACTTATTTCTTAACGATTTATTAAAATTTATTTCTCTTTAATTTCGAAGAAATCAGAATGATTGACAGTACTCTGTCTAAGGTTTTCGAAATCCTCTGAACTGAGAATTACAACAGAACAACAAAATTCTTTATGAGCTTTTATAAATATGAGTCTTTTAGTGTGACTTCGATTTAGGAAATGATTCAATATATTCCTCGGTCCAAAATGTTGGTGGGATACATGAATGTATGACAAGACATCTCGAAGTATCAACAGAGTGTGATTTTTTTCTATCTACTATGAAATTTTTGTTCAGGAACATGCGGAATAGTTGATATCTTCACGATACCCTATCTCCTCGAATTATTTGCTAGTGAACTCTCCTTCATTGTCAGCATGTAAACATTTCACTCTGAGTCTTTAGTGGTTTTTGACGAGATATCCAGTGTTTCACTTCTCATGGAAACATGCACCTCCATATCTTCCGTTACTATCGAAGTAGAATTTTTTTAAATTTCAGGATTGGTAGATGAACCAGCGATGAGTCCAAATCTTGCCTAAGGTTGATTTGAGTGATATACAATGATCGCAACGGGCGATGAAATTGTCCAGTTTTGCGAAAAATTATATGAGGCGACGATATAGGCTCAAAATTCCAACTGATTCAAAATCAGGACATCAATATCACTACCAGTGCAGATTTTCGCTAAAAAAATTCAGTTCTGAAAAACTCAATTTGTCCCACTTCTCATGGAAACACCCTCTTTCATTTCCAAATTTAAGGTATCGTCATAGTTTCAGAGCTGACAGACCAAGATCTACTCCGTCAGGTGGATTTTCAATCACTGAAATCAAACAGTATGATGTATTTTAAAGAATGGAGTTGTCATGGCAACATTTTTGAAAAAATGGGTTTAAACACAGATCGTGAATCTGTGATAATTTTACATTGTAATTATGTGCATAGAAGAAATATCTTTCTACGTTTGAATTTTCAATCGTCAAAGCCACAATTCTAGTGAGTGTGAAAGGAAAATCGGGACATAATCAATAATTTGAGATTGTTTCCATATGCCACTTTTACCTGCCTCCACCAATATAAATTGTCGATTCGATTCGACTAGTAGTTTGGCGTATGCGTCGATTCAAATAACGAAAGCAAGCATTATTCGTTGTTATTTTACCCGCCGACAATAAATTTGTTCGTAAATCTGAAACTTGCCAAGTGAAACTTGAAGTAATGTTCTTTACTTCACCATAGGTGAAGAATCTTGGGCCGAGTTCACTTTTATGCTTTCACTGTCTCTAATAATAACAATTTTATTTATTTCCCAATATAAGTGAGATAAAGCGGCACTATTCAAACAGTGGAAATAACTCATCTCGTGACGCTATGGCATATCAAAATTTGTTGCTGGATTGTACAAAGATCATTATCTTTAACAAGTCAGGATTGATTTCCACTTCCATTTCAGCCAACTCATCGACTACATCAAAAAATGTATTAATGTACCTAATCGCGTCCTCCTTTGCCTTCTTTCATACGTTGCAGCGTAATTGTTGAAGATGAGTGGCTTTCTATCTGGCCTTTTTGACTGGTAAATACTTCCTTATTTCGTCCACAATCAACGAGACGTAGCACATCAATCACAAATATTCTTTATTGGCGATGCATCATCAGTAAATGATAATATCAAAAAGGTAAATGAAATAAAATAAAAAAAATTATATGGGTTTATCAATGTGATAATTTGGAGTTATAGTGTATTTTCCTTCATATGTTCTTTGGATAAGTAAATTGACAAATAAGTGTTTGATATCAGTTAGGCTCATTATGTGCACATGGAATGTGCCTAAATGTAGAGGTTTCTGAAATATTCACGAAAAATTGAAATTAGGTCCTGAGGAAGCAACAGGTAAATATATCATTTCCCGTATGCCATAATCGCATGAAGCTAATGTGCTATAACATTTTCGAGTAAATTTCATGTCGGAGTTTGTACTGTGTAATAATTGCACACAAAATATTATTTATCTACTCAGGACATATCTGCCGATTTTTTTTGTTACGGAAAATAATAAGCAATACAATATCATTCAAATATTAAACCATAGCAATTTTGTCTATTCATGAATTACGTTTACTAGGAAGGCCGATCAACTTGACATACAGTTCATTTTATTTCTTATTCAACACTTTCTCAACTAGATAAACAACAGGATTTTGTGTTTTGATAATTCTGATTCATAAAAACAACCTCTAATTTGGCTTCCATTCATTTCTCAATGATATAAGTAATGGTGTATATCTGGTTACTATTAACAATTTTCAATAGTTCTGTTGTTTGAATTATATTCTTGTACTCGCTTCTACGTACGATATCATTCATTCGGAATTTAGGTGTACTTTGTTTCTTATTGAATTTATGTCTCATTCTTTCATCCCTTCAATGCTTTTCAATTTTATTTTCGTTGTAGGCTTCCCATCAATAGATTTCATGCCTGTTGTTTGATGTATTTTATTGTTATACTTCCTTGTTGAGATCGGTAGAATATCCAACCATTTGTTATGTCACGTCTTTATTGTTCAAATAACCCTTTCTGGTCCGCATAAGAGATGAGAAAATACTATTGAAATATTCTTTCTCTTGGTCTCTTTTTAGATGTTTCAGAAAATATTTGGATTCTTTCAATACAATTGCTATTGCATTGGTTACAGCAGGTTTAACAGGTATTGTCCATAGGCATTTGGTTTAGCAAGCAATCAATCACCACAAGAATATAATGATATCCTTTGTTACTTATATCAAAGGGTTGTCATTTAATTTGGCATAAATCTGCAAAACCGTTGATTGTGGTAATTCTTCTAGGGAAATTACGTCTTACCGGCTTATTTAATTCATTGACCACTTGTTTCACATCACTTATTTCATCATCCACCCCACCTCTGATAATGTTACAGCTGCATTCCCACAAAGTGGAAAATAGGAAGCAAATATCTGACAGTGACAGAAAACAAGTACTTCCCTTCACGGAAATTGAGTGCTAATTGTGATCAAACATGAATATTATCATTCATTCTCGTATTTGTATTATTATTATTCACTTGGGAATGACCACCTGCACACATGACATGTTTCAAGCTTCTTATCTCTCATCTATCAGTACTAGGTTAGGTTAGTCAACATTAGAGTCATCCTGCCCCACCCAATCAATTCAAGTTCAAAGTTTTCACGTACGAATGAAGCTGCCACTGAGTCAGTTGCAGAGCCATTTGCGAGCATAGTAAGAAGCACTATTAGGTAGCATGGACTCCAGGAAAAGTGGGTACATTATTTCGAACGAAGTTGGAAAAATGTGCTGGAGGGTATCAAATGAACGACACGAATAATTTCGATGAAGTTGAAATACTCTTCAGTTGCTTATATTTGATGTATACATTTTCACATTTTGTTTCCATGTACGGTTCATAACACATCTCATACAGAGAGAGATTTACGTTTCATTTCAGAATTTATCCAGCCATTTATTATTTTTTAGTTTGGGCATGGTTGGAGGAAAATGTGTGCCAGAGAAGTAACATAATAGTGTATTATAGAAACTGCGGATTCTACTATTCATAACAGTATTATGTACATTATCACAAGTTTCAGCTTCTGGTGCTAAGATAAATCCAAATATATTTATTTCCGAGTTGGCTAATGCTGCAGTTTACGTTATTCGAAACATCTGACTGAAATCGTCAGATATTACGATTTTTTAAACAAAGAGTTCTACGGGTACACTTGTGAAGACGTTACCGATCAGAATTGAAGCGTTCTGAGAAATCTTAGTCGGTGAATTAATTCACTTTTGGGGTTAGCCCATACTGATTGAAGAATTGCGATTGAACCATTGAACAAAGATATACTACTTGAGGAAACTTACTATGATTTGGAGGTGTACTGTTCTGAGAATTAGGAGAGGCAGTTCATGCAATTTCGTAAAATTGTACAATGTGAAGGTATCATTATATGTAAGATGTGGTTTCCTAGCGAATAAAAATTTTTCGCAACGTGTTCCAACCTTTTTTTGAATCAATATCATGAATCTCATATTCTTTATTTTCATCCTTAGATGTGGAAGAAACATTAAACCAAAATATCTATATCCAAATTCACAACTAAACATCGTAACATTAGTTGATTTTTCAAAATAATCTAATGAAGAATCCAAATTCATCATTTATGGCATTTTTAAGAAATAGGGAATTTATGTTAACACTCTCGAATGGAATTATCTGAATGTTCTTTGTTTGCAAATGGTCTGTGCTTATACATTTTTGTATTACATAATCACATAGAAAAAGGTCCATTGAAGATAAGTCTGGTGATCTTGGTGGCCAATAATCTTCCCAATCTCGTCCTATCACTTTGCCGCTGAACACCTGATGAGACACTGTTTCACTTCTACCGTTTGGTGAATCGGTGCCCCGTAAAGCTGATACCACAAATTTCCCTAGAGGCAGATTATCCAAAACTCAGAATTGAGTCATAATGAAATATCTGTAAATGTTTGCGTTCAAACAAGTTGCCTTGGCTGTTTTGTACTAATTTTTCAAGCACAAACTAAGTGCGCAGTCAAATTTCCATTATATCTATAATTTAAAAAATCCATATGTTGCAAACTTTATGTGTGACACTGTATATTAAGAACACATAGTGATTGAATATTTGGTAATGATGTGAATTGAAACCGGTCGTGGCAAATCAACCAAGACACAATGGAAATCAGACAAAAGTTGTACTTTTCTCTATTCAATTATTCAACATGAATTCCCACAAAATTAATAAATCATAGATCGTACAATGAACATGAACAATGAATATTGAAGAAATTAATAAATAAATGTATGCTCGATTTCATTTCGACATCGATAGCGCAATATGGTAGAGTAATAGACTTCATGAAACTGACACATAGACCAACAGAGCATTCATCTAAGTATTGTATAATTTTATTGATTTCTCATTAGAACGTGTTGGTGAATCAATTAAAGGCCAATTAGCTGGAACGAAACAAGAATTACATGCTCGAAAAGAAAGTACCTAAACATGTGGATGTATGAAATGTTCTCTATTTTTTATCATGAATCGATTTTCAAAGGGTCTGAAAATTTGAACAGTGTACAAAAAAAATGTGAATACTACATATCCACTATCTATCACTTTTTCTTTTGAGGAATCAAAGGAAACAAAGAGAACTTTCGATATTCAGTCAACTGCAGAGTTTGATGTAACGAAAAATGTCTTAATTTATTGTTCATTTGAAATTTGAACAGGGAAATGACTGAACGTTCATAAGAAAAATGAAATGGACATCGATATTTTTCATGATGATTTTCTCAAAATTTAATCGCGTGACAGCAGGCTATAACTTTGGGTTCTGTAGTGTTCTAGAACGTAGGATCACGATTTAGTATAGTGAAGTACACTGATGGATCCAAGGTGGATGAAAGGGCTGGTGTAACACTGGACATATACTATTATTGTATTATTACAGATCACACTTTTGAAATTTAATTTTCAAACAAGTTTCATATATTAACAAAATCTGAAGAATTCATAACTCGGTATCGATTTTGAAATTTGACGGACCATGTATTTGGCCCTACAAACAAAATAATCATAATGAATGGACACTCTGTGTGACTTTCTGAAGTTATGAAAGGAAATAGTCACAAACTGCTTATGCAGAGTGTTTGTACACGTCTTGATCGACTTGAGTTGAACGAATCAACGGCAGTGAGAATTTGGGTAAGGTCATGAACACCCAGTGTGTCAGGGTGGCTTGCACCAGCCTTTAACGTGAACGCTGATAGTGCGTAGGACCGACGAGATGTGGAATCAAGGACAAATAAACAAAAGTCAAAAGAGTGCTGGAAAATAATGTAAGAGGAAAATCTGAGAAAACTTTATCCAAAGAAATGTTTTAAAATTAGATTATGTATTCACAAATACAGTGTGTCCCAGCTAAAACTTGTCACCCCCCTAATATCCGAACTCATGAAAAAAATTGAAAATCGCTCAGACCCGTCGATTTTTATTTCAAGGGGGAACACTTTCACCAAATACACCATCATTGTGTTGTCAACCCCCTCAACCCCAGCACCCCCTACTTCAGAATTTTCAATGGGACTACTATACTTGTGATACATCATTTTGAAGGGAATTCAATCCCAAATACATCGGTGTACTGAAATTGAGGATCGATCAAGTGTTGTTGAAGTTTTCATGAAAACTAATTTTTTCCAGATATTTTTATTTTTCATCACCTAACATGTTATCATCGTATGAAAGGTTCAAAATGTGAACCATTCAGTTCCATACAGAAGTATAAGCGATCTTCGAAATTTCTTCGCACATTGCTCAACATTTCTGGAGTCACTGCACGACACTCTACAACAATTCTCCTGCGTAGATCATCAAGAGAAGTTGGCTGGGTAATATAAACTTTGGATTTCAAATGACCCCATAAAAAGAAGTCTAATGGTGATAAATCAGGTGATCTAGCCGGCCATTCTATTGGTCCTCGCCTTCCAATCCATCGCCCTGTGAAATTGTCATCTAAAAATTGACGTACAGGTGCAACAAAATGTGGAGGAGCTCCATCTTGTTGAAAGGTGAGCTGACCGTCAAGTAACCTATCATCGTCTTCAAGTAACTGAGTGATTCTGGGGTTCACAGTTGTATCAAGAAGTTCAAGATACGTTTGTCCGTTGAGGTTACCATCAATAAAATATGGACCTACAATATGGTCTCCCAGAATACCAGCCCAAACATTCAATTTCTGGGGAGTTTGTGAATGAGTTTCCCTGTACCGATGGGGATTTACGTCACTCCAGTATCTGCAGTTGTGCCTGTTCACATGTCCATTTAAATAAAAAGAAGATTCGTCAGAAAAGCACACATTGTAGAGGTAATTATTATCACCAATCAATAATTGACTCATGATTTCACAAAACTCTGTACGTCTGTCAGGATCATCTTCATTTAATTCTTGTACATTCTGCATTTTATAAGGATGGAATTTTGCGTCTTTCAGAATTCGATGTACGCTGCTTTTCGAAACTCCAGAAATAGTCTCAAGTTGTCTTAACGATTGAATGTTGTCCATCACTGCATGTCCTACAACTGCAACAGCGACCCCTTCATTTCTCATAGGCTTCTCTCGTTCATGTTTTTTATTCAGCACTGATCCCGACTCCAAGAACTTATTCATCAATTGAAGCACGTACTGAAATGATGTGGTGTTTTCTGGATGACTTTCATTGAAACTTCGAGCCGTAGCTCTAGCACATCGTCCATTTTCAAAATACGCAGCTACAATGGATAATCTCTCTTGTACAGTATAAACCATTTTCGAATGTTTTCAAATTGTTGAATGCAGTGACTCGAATACATCAATTACCAAGGCGTAAACAAAGATATGCGTATACAAAAACACATGAGGGGAATTTTTTTTTCATAAAAACGTCTGTCTCACCTTCGAAACTATTATTTCTGACAGCATATTATTTTTCAATACAGTGGCGTACCCACAGTGAACCTTTCTTACGACGCTAACATTTGAGGTGATGAAAAATTAAAATATCTGGATAAAACTTAGTTTTCATTAAAACTTCAAAAACACTTGATCGATCTTCAATTTCAGTACACCGATGTATTTGGGATTGAATTCCCTTCAAAATGATGTATCACAAGTATAGTAGTCCCATTGAAAATTCTGAAGTAGGGGGTGCTGGGGTTGAGGGGGTTGACAACACAATTATGGTGTATTTGGTGAAAGTGTTCCCCCTTGAAATAAAAATCGACGGTTCTGAGCGATTTTCAATTTTTTTCATGAGTTCGGATATTAGGGGGGTGACAAGTTTTAGCTGGGACACACTGTATGTGTAATGACAATTACTCAAAAACTATACACAATTTCAATTTGAGTGATCAATATGGTCTAGTATTAGATATGAAACAAAAACTGCATGTTCAGGAAAATAAACACTTTCTATACAGGGGTATAATAGTTATTTATGCAACAAATGCAAAAAGTAAGTGCAATAAACATTTTTTGCACGAGTTGCATACAACATTTTTTCTAGGTTCATGCAAAAAGCAAAGAATAATTAATTTAGGTGCGGCACTAGGTGAAGGAAAATGAAATATGCAATTTAAATAAATAATTATTACTATCGATTTCATCACCATCATCTAGTTTTCCATTAATATTACTCATTTTAAAACTTTCAGTTCTGTAATTGTCAGAATTAAATTTTGATATAACCACAGTTGCATTATAAAAATCAAAATTATAGTAGCCATGAGCGCGTATGTTATCAGGAGGTGTGGTCATAGTACAGACAGTTTGCTCTATGCAGGTAGACGGTTCAGAACATAGCGGATCGGTTTTGAATGAGTTATTCTCGGGAAGGCATTGTTTGTTCAACTCTGATTGCTAACATTAATACAAAATAATATGAAATATGTAGCTGTTTAAAACGTATGGCCAATCTCACAGAATATCTGCTAAATATGTAGTGGGTTTGAACGTTTATGATGACAGCACGTTGAAGTAGAATGACAGATGAGTGCAATAAAAACTTTATTGCACTAGTGCAAGAAAGAGCTTCTTTTTCCACTGAATATAGTTCAATAAAGTTTTGCTTTTTGCATGAATGTAGAGAAATGAACTAACAATTCGCAGCGAAATTATTTGCAACACGAAATTTTTGTATGTTGGATATTGAATATAATATAATATAATTTTTGTGTCAATGTGGAGAAGATTTTAAAAAGGAATATAAGGAATAATAAATTATTTTATTGACATATACTGTTCCATAAAGGAAAAAATATTCCACTCAAACATCAATGACAGGAGTGAATGAATTACGTTGGTAAAAATGTCAAAATAATGTAAAAATTTAGAAATTGAATACAAAAATGGCTCAAATGACAAGACGTATTATCAAAGTGCAAATGAAAATGAACCATTTCCCCAGCAGAAACAAAAATAAATATGAAATATAGTAAGGAAAAAACTGGCAGATCGAAATTTCATCCAAATGTTGAGTAGAAAATTAAAGAACAAATCATTTCAGATGAATTTCCAGTTGCAAATAGTTTTGTTCACCATTGGAGCAATCTAGCTGAGTTAGCTACCAAATCTCATTTAGGAACCTCTGATTCCAGTCGTACAAAATGCATACTGAATAATAATAATTCCCCATTTATCAGTTCTGTAGAAGCCTCAGAGGTAGTTCAAATAATAAATGATCTGAAAAACACTATTTAATTATATGGGAGTGGATTGTATTTCAACTAAGATCGTCAAGAGTATTGGTGAACCTTTATTTAATACGATAAATTTGTCTACTGACCCAAGGAAATATTCCGAAGACTTACCTACCTATCTAGGATTAGTCATCCGTATTTATAAAAAGATGATGCTTCGCAGGTGGCGGCATGATTCAATTCCACTCTTAGCATATTTCTGGGAAATGGATCTCACATGGTTCAACGTTTTTCACTTCTTGGGGTTCAGTATTAGTTAGTAAAATTCGAGCGGCTGAATTTTCACTTCCTTTTTGAGTTCGAGAGATCAAGCAGAACAGAAAAAAAAAACAATCTAAATATAAAGTATATTAAAAATATCTTCTGTAAGGAAGTTCATATACAGCCAAACATAATTATGCTTATAATCAAAGATAGCAACTTCAAGCAAAGTCAATATCAATATATGTTTTATGCAATTAACCCAATTGAAATAAAAACAGGCCTAGTAATCAAATATCAGTATACAACAGAATATATAAAGAAAAACGTGTACTTACGGTACACGCCATGATTGTAAAGGTAACATGTAATAATAACGGTTAGTGATCCATGAATCGGGCATACAAGGCTTCAATATTCATAAAAACGTGTAAATAGGTCTAACCTCCATTAACACAAGCAAGCAATTGAAGAAAACACATAGGAGAATGTACTACATACTGGTATCATAGAGATTCATACTAGATGTCACATAATCTTTATCTTCCACTTTGGCGACAGACCTAGTTTAATATATCATATGTGATCAGTCATTTTATTCGCGATTGTTTAATTGAACATTGAATAGTACTCTGTTCTATTCATTTCACTGGTTAGCTGACATCCTGTTGTGCTATTGACACTTTCCTGATCAGAATCCGAGGCTATACCGTATTTGCGAACAAATACACTAAATCTCGATACTGCACTAGTAAACGGGTAACTTATGAGTCAATAACCGTGGCACTGGATGAACTAGAATGATTTTTTATCCACAAATCTCCAGTTTCTATGTAAAATGTTCCCGCTAGTGGTTGTCACGTACATGCAAAAAATAACTCTTCACTATACACGGTAAATGTCCATTTTAGCATTTCATTGCATTCAATGCATAGGAGAATCAAAAATTAATAGAATTTGGCAACCATTATTGATTATGATCTGCACTTGGAAATGTTCAATTTATTCTTTCTATCAGATTTTATTATGCCACAGTAATGACATTCGTTGTATAAGGGGAGAATTTAGCTGGTACTGAAAGAGGAAATAAAGAAGACGTTATTATTATTATTTTTATTATTGTTATAAGTGTTATAACGGCGTAGGCTCCTGAATGAACCTCGTGTGCAGTAACATCATTCCAAGTTTTCCGGTGCACTACAATGTGATTAATATAAAAAAATTTGTGAATGGATATCTTCCACAGTGTGCATCGACGCCACGCTATAAAATATTCGATTATCCATGTCGATTGTGGAAAATGAAATAACTGAAACCATCAACTGTTTGTTCATTCGCAAGGCCGAATTATAGCCAAGCACAAAGGACTTGGAATCAACATAACAGTAGGGAGCTTTCTATTTTTGGTTGGTGCGGCAATGCCATAATAATTCAGGTTATTGTTTGTGTTTGGTAGTTTAACATTTAGTTGATTATATTTTGCCCTCAAGAGGTTAATTATGAAGTTGTGTGTTTGGGTCTGTAGGGAATTAGCAGGAACTCAACTAAAAGAGCATCATTTGCAACAACGCCAAAAGCGAATTGCAACAGGTATAAATCATATTGGAGGTATCTTCACATGTATTTCATATCGGACGGTGTCCGTTTTGAGGTAGAGTTGTTGGTGATTCTATTTGGGAAACTGGGGAAATATTCTGTCTTCAGAACCTTGACTGAAATCAAAGTCTTTCCGTTTGGGATACAGCACTTGTGCTGAACTGTTTTTGAAGGAGATTTTTTAAATTGAAATGGAATATTAGTCAACGAAGTAAAACGATGTTGGAAATATCAAATGATTTGAATATCATGAAGGGTGACAATAGACGTCGTCTGTCATTATGTCCTCTACTCCCCAGCAAACTCTGATCATATATTTCGAATGGCAAACGGCTCATTCCTGTAATATCAAAATTTGTTTTTCGGTCATTCTGGCAACCACAGAAATCATTCAGAATAGTCCGGTGGGATAATGATTTATCTTTCAATTACCAAATTTTTTGGTAGGGATATCAAAATGGGAGCTTTGTAGGTCGATTTCTTATGTTTTTTCACACATAAAATGGAAATCTATGACACACCAGCGTGCTTGTGATGAAAGATACTTACATAAAAAACGAAAAAAATTGAAAAATTTCAAAGGTCAAAAAGAAGGTGCTGTAACTCCTAGTATAATAGATGGGCAATAGTCATTATAAATTGAGAAGGGATTACGGAAAGTATTCATTCACCAGATATATGTATTTAATTTTGATTTTATTGAAGTTTTTTTCTGTACACAGTATAACCGTTGAAATCCGAATCGTATAGGATTCATTTTATCATTCAGTTATTGAAGATTTAGAGTTCATGAACTGAAAATGATGCGAAATGACCTTTTTTACTATCGACTGCCTACATCTCTCAAATTTTAACACTACGAATTGTGAGGTTATTTCGAAAAATATTATGTGATTTTTTGGTACCCCACTCACCTATAAAATGCTAACCAGTTTTAATAACGTAGATTTTTTTGTGTTTTCTTAACCAAACCATTTTCAGGCAAATTTACATTTGGTACAATTTGAAAATATCATTGCGATTTAATACAGTCATCTACTGCAGTAATTTTTCGAATTTATTCATGTATTTAACTGGATATTTTCAAAAAAAGACAAATTTGCTGAAAACATAATGTCATAGGTTGATGCAATGTGGCCCTTTGGTTCTCAAATTTCGAATCCTTTTCCAAATCAATGAGTTAATTTCGCCATGGAATATTGAAACAAGAGCCACTTTGCATTAAATATGGCGTAATACTTTCAGAGTATTGGTATATCCTTGAAAATATCCAATTACAAATATTTCTAAATAGAAACAATCCCTCCAGAATATGAGTGTATTACAGGTAGCTGAGTGGTTAGAATCACCGATTTTCAATCATTCTGGCTGCCTGTCATGTGGGTTCAAAGCCCAGCGACTGCAGTATATTTTTCTGATGACCTGAGAAAGTGCTAGGAATCGCATGATGAAAATTAAGACCTCGTTAATCCATGGCTCGCACATGTTTCGAATTCTGAGGACTGTCGTTCGTAGGGCGCATACAGCTGGTTAAGGATAAAAATCAATTAAAAATAAACAATTAAAACAATTAATCTCAACTGATTTTTTCACATTTAACCAAATAGAAAATGAAGATACAACCTCACATAATTTAATTTTTCAAAAAAATGTCAAATTTAACTGGTTTAGCTGATCGTTGGAAAAATTTCGCAAAAGTCATTATTTTTGAAGCGCAAACTGTTCAAATATAAAATTTGCAATAACTCAATAAAAAAGAAGGATGATGTGGTGTTGTTGTGTAATCATTCAGCCTTCGCTATTTTCCTTTATTGGAACATAAAAGTTTGCAATTGCAGTCATGCGTACAGAACACGCTTTCTTTCTTGCAGAGACACCTGTTGTTTCAGCAACTTGGCAGGAATTTGGGGAAGACTGATAGATGCTAGCATCGAAACAGTATCCCCCTCTTTTTGCCATCCTCTGGATCCACCTGATTATGTTAGCAAGGAATATCACTACTATTCAAATCCATACCTAATATGGATAGAAAATAAAAAAAACAAATTTCAAACCCTATCTCATTAATAACTCTGAAGGCATCTTTAGCAGACATTTTTACACAAGTTCTCACTTCATATAATTGAAGGACAAACTTTTTGACAACTTCTTTGCTTCTGCTAAAACTGTTGAAAAGAACCAGAGAAATATCTTTGAATTTGTTGAAATATATTTCCTAAGAAAACATTTTTTTAGATATTATCTGTGATATTCAGACAACACGAAACACTTACATTTGTAGACTCTAGAGAATGGAGCGGGCTCAGGAGTGTTATCCAGGAATCCGAGTATTGGCATCAGCTACTCACTGGGTACCCATCTTTCAAGCAGAAGTGTACGCCATCCTTCAATGCGCGAAGGAAAATAATAGGAGAAACGTTGAAAACGCGCATATCAACATCCTATCAGACAGTCAAGCGGCACTGAAGGCCTTGTGTAGCAAGGAAGTGACGTCCAAACTGGTATGGGACTGCAAAGAAGAACTGAAAACTCTGTCAGACCGGAATCAAGTCAAACTGATATGGATCCCAGGTCATTAGGGAATCGCAAGAAATGAGAAAGCAGACGAACTCGCACGAAGAGGATCGGAAATACTCCCAAACCAAGGGCAGAGGCTAGGGGTACCGAAATGTACAATAAGAGCGTCTGTAAAAGACTGTAATAGGGACAAGCACCAAAACTACTGGGACAATGTCCCACGAAACAAACACGGGAAAGAATATATCAAAGGACCGTGTGATAAAAGAACGACAGACCTGTTAACGATGAACAGGAGCCAGTTGAGAACCGTTACAGGACTACTGACTGGACATGCACCAGTGAAGGAGCACCTCAATAAAATGGGGCAATACGATGGAGACCTGACCTACCTGCAGACTATGCGGTAAGGATCCAGGAAACGTGAAACAGATACTGTGCTATTGTGAAGCTCTAGACCGCAAAAGACAGGCAATTTTCGGGCAGCCATCTGGCGACCCAGAACTATACAGTTCCCACCCAATACGGAACTTGTACAAACTCGTGCAAGGCACGTAGGTATTGGATTGGATACGGTGACATTACAACATAGGTAAGATACAATGGGCCATAAGTGTCACCGGAGGCAATAGCCTGACCGAACCTACACAGAGGTGGAGATTTAGTGAGTATGCCTAATAAGGAGAATCTCACAGTATTTATTGAGTTTGGAGACTAAAGATTTCCTCCACCTCAAAAAAAAAGACTCTCACAAATGAAATGAAAGATAAATATTACCATAACAGAATAAGTAGTAGTAGTGGTAATTGTATTCATCGACATGTGTCGAACGACCATAGACTTGGGTCCTTTAGCCGGAAGTGTTCTTGTAGGCTTTATTGCTAACTCCATACGACATCCTAGGAGAAGCACTGTTAATTTGAACCCAACAGTGGATGATGAACGACTATTCCTAGTCAGTATACAGAATTTGTTCAATCCACTACTATATCTAAATGAAAAATTTTTGCCCCAGCCAGGAACCGATCCACAGACGAATGGTCCAACCATTCCGGCACATTAACTAAATAAATAAATAAAAAATAACGAATGTGTTGTGTGGTATTCAGAAAAACAGAATAATAGGACCTTTTTTTCGCAAATCTTTGAATGCCGAACGTTATTTACAGTTTTTAAAAACAGTGACTTCATGAACGAACTAACGTAACAAGAACTTCAATGTATTTGTTTCCAAGATGTTAAATGTAAAGGAATATCTTGAACATACACCATGGAAAAGTTATTCACACATATTCTGCTAGATTTACACCACTTGATTACTTCTTATGAGTTCTCTTTAAACAAAAAGTGCTTTTGAAAACATGTCAGGAAATTTCTTCATGAAGTAAAAGGAATGTATTACGAGAATGTGGCAGAGAACGATTATATGAATGAGGGGATTGATATGTCAAGGCATTAGTTGAATGAAAGGAATTCAATTTATATTTATTTTCAGTACTAATATTATATTAGTTACAAAACTTACTATTTGTATGTATTTTCTTATTCGCAAAATAAATGCATATGCATTCGTAACGTTTGAATTGCAAACTTGTTAGAAAATATTCAGAAACGGAAAAGTTATCATGCGTTACATAATTACAAGAGATAAATAATTACAAGAATAATTTGAATGGAGTTTTTAGTTCCGACCAACTTTTCCAATAACAATTTTCGATATTGTAAAATATAAACGTACTTCACTTTTGTGTAAAATTAAGTTTTTGACAAACCGCGTATTAGACTGAAAAAATCTGATATCTGATGACTGTATTTCAGATTTTAGAATTAGCAGAACTTTTTAGTAGAAATATTTTTTCCTGAAATTGCTAATAAAAAGTAAATGGGAAGAATATTTTATATAGTTAAAATGTAACAAGCTGCCATGGTGAAAAAAATATAATTTATGTGTGTTATGCATTAGATTCTCCATCTATTAGTTATAGTATCATATCCGACAGTCAGACCATAGACTGTCGCCAGTAATAAAGTCGTTCTTGCATGAAAATAGACAATTTGCCTAATCTTCCACTTGGAAACTCGAGAGTCCTGTATACATTACTCCAAGAAGAAAGAAAATACATCTGAACATAATCCTAATACATATCTACATTCACAATAACACCCCTAACCGAAATATACACTTCCATAATTGTTCTTTTCGAAGGAAACGAATTCAAACTAGAACTAGTTGCCACACGAGCTACGAAACATCACCATGATATGCAGGGGCATTTTTTCAATACTCTGCGAAAGGAATCTAAAAACAAACCAAACTTTTTCAGATTTGAATTTGAATTGAAGTCGTTTCTTATACTGAATGCATTTTACAATGCACTGGAGTTTATGTTGTCAGTGTGATTGACATTTTAAATCCTGCTACATCGTTTCATATATCTCTTGAGACGCTGTTCGCTCATGCAATAGTTTCAAAAATTCATTCAATCAATCAACTCTCATAAAATTTCAACTTTTTTAAGTTTTTTCGTGACTTGTCAATTTTTAGTTATTTGGTGTCTGATCATTACACCTCTATCAGTCATATAGAGGATGTCTCAGGAATTTCAATAATGTTTTAACAAAACATGGTTTCCTGAACAATTTTCTGAACTCATTCGTCAAGCCGATTGGCGTAATGACTTTTTATTTTGTTCAATGACCCTACTTAGTAACAATGGACTGAAAGAAAAAAGTTATGTCTAAGTACATTTTATTGTGTTCATTCTGTATATTTTTATATTTGTGTTTTGAATGATTGGTCATGATTTTTGTCATGAAAGTTTTCACTTCGAATTATAATTTTTCAATACTTATAGTATAAAACTAGAGCATATTCATAAAAAATTGGGACAAAACACACTTAGCTAACATCTGCAGACATAAAAATTCCAAATGAACAGCTTTTTTTACATATGGTCATTTAAGTAATGTATAAAGGAAGCACGAAGAGAAACCGTTCATCAAGTACAAGGGTAACTAGAAGAAACAGAAAATAATGTTTAATTCGAAGATTTCTATTTTATGAATACGCTTCTAAATGGATCATTGCCTGAATCATTAGGAAAGCCAGACAAGAGTTTAGTTGATATCATACTGGATGGAAAGATCATCAAGTTTGAGTTGACATGGGAGCAGCAATTTCTTCAATATCACATGAATTATTAATCAACAAATTTCCTGCAAATTCAGTTCAAAGAACAATTTTACCATTAAGAACGTACACTGGAGTAGGTAACATAGATAATGCATCGGCATTCGAATGTTTCTCAGTGGATCTGTAAACAATATCGTAATCGAATCCTTCCAAAAATTGTGCGTAATGGAGCATTCTAGTAGCTACCATAATGGAAAGATTTTTGTTTGGGTGGAAAATAGAAACTAGTGGTTGGTGATCAGTAACCAATTTGAATTTACGTCCGTAGCAATACTGAAAGAATTTATCACATGCTCAATGAATTGAGGTCGCTTCTTTCTCCATTTGACTGTAATTTTGTTCTGCCTTCGTTAAACTCCTTGAAGCAGAAGCAATTGGATTTTCACTGCCATCTGTGAGAATATGTGAAAGTACTACTGCTCCCAAACCTTTGGAACTAGCATCGGTTGCCAAAACTAATGGTAATTTAGGATCATATGCACAAAAAACCTGATCAGTTGTAATCTCCTTCTTTATTAAGTTGAAAGCGTTTTCACAAGATACTGTCCATCTAAAAGATGTATTCTTTTGCAGAACAGTATATAGAGAATGTAATTCTGTTGATAGGTTTTTTAGAAATCTTCCATAATATGTAACCAAGCACAACCAACTTTTCAATTCTCTTACGTTTGTAAGTACTGGAGCGTAAATAATCACTTTAATTTTTTCTTCAGTTTTCTCTAAACCTCTGTTCGTAATTCTATGACCTAAGTAAGTGATAGATTTTTCGAAGAATTTACACTTGTCTTGGTTTATGTGTAGTCCTCCTCTGTATTGATGATAGTATTGAGACGTCGTAAATACTTTTATCAACCGATCTAAATTTTCTTGTAACGTATCTCCTTGAATCTTGATATCGTCTATAAATACACAAACACCAGGTTGCCTACGTAATGAATTTGTTATGTATCGTTGCCATATGGCTGGAGCAACTTTGGTACTAAACATTAATCTATTGACTTTGTAATCACCTTTTTCTGTAGATATTGCCTGTATCTTTGCACTTTCTTCGTTCATAGGCATATGTAAGTAAGCTTCACGGATGTCAAATGTAGTAAAGATTTCTCCTCCATACATTGTCGTTGCAAAAATTTCTTCTAGGTATGTTTGGAATTGGAAATTTATCATTTATAAGAACTCTATTTAATGTAACTTCAAAATCCGCACAAAGTCTAATCGAACCATCACTTTTCATGATGGGACCTACTGGCGTACCTCATTCACTGTATTCCATTTTAGTCAAAACTCCTATTTCTTCTATTCTATCAATTTCATTTTCAACTTTTTCTTTCAATGCATAAGGGACTCTTCTTGCAGGTAAATAAATGGGTTGAGTGTTTTCTGGTAAAAACAATTTTGCTTCAGAATTCATGATTTTCACAAGTCCAGGCTTAAATACATCCAGGAAATCAGTTGTCACAACTTTAAATTTTAGATCTGTAATATTTCCTTTCTGTACCTGACATATCTGAGGTAAATCGACTATAATCTTATGCATCCATTCTCTATCAAAAATTGATTCAATTTTTCCTGGAAGAACGTATAAATTCAATGATTCGGTTTGTTTATCAAATCTAACTTGAAAAGTTGAATAACCCACGGGTCTAATGACTTCTTCAGCGTACGTTCTTAAAGGCTCAAGTACACGGGGCGAGTTTACAAACTAACAAGCCGGCTTGTAAAAAGCCGGCGAGTCGGCGAGTGGATAGTAGTCGAGTACACACAAAATTTCCCACTTGCTCAATAGCCAACTAGCTGGCGTGTGGAAAACATCTGTTGTCGTCTGCTGTTAGGAGGTTATTGTGAAAATTTGCTAAACTATTGGTATTTTCTCTCCATTCACCAGGTGTTACATCTCCTGTGTTAAAATCTTTTCTCTCCAGTGCTTGTTGTGACATATAGTGGCTTGGGGCAGTCTCTCGTAGCCAGTTATGCAAACTGCAAGCAGCCCAAACAACTCTATCAATAGTATCGGGTTTCAGCAAAATTGGTCTTGAAACCACTCTAAATCGCCAGGCAAGTATGCTCCTCCGACATCTTCAAGACCAATGCTACTAGCCACTTGTGCACAAGCTACTGTGAGTACACGTTGCTAGTTTACAAGTTAGCACGCTCAAAAGCCGGCAAGTGGTGTGTAAAGTCGCCGGCAGTTCAACTTTTTTCAGAGCGTTCAGCAGCTAACGGAGCGAGTGCATCGATTACACTGGACTTGTTTACGAGCTGCTTGTGAAAAGGACGGTTGTAGCTTGTAAACTCGCTCCTTGTACTTGAGCCTTGGATCCATTTTGAAGCGTATTCATAAAATAAAAATCCTGGAATTGAACATTATTTTCTGTTTCGTCTAGTTCCCCTTGTACTTGATGAACGGTTTCTCTTCGTGCTTTCTTCATACATACATAACTTAAATGACCATATATATAAAACAAGCTGTGCATTTGGAATTTTTATGTCTGCAGGTATTGGCTCAGTATTTTGTCTCCGCTACGATAACATCGTTTTTCCACATTCCTGTGTGAGACATCTGACTTCTGATCACGTTTCTGATGTGGTTTTATTTGATTTTGAAAATTATTTCTAGTACTGGCTTGTGAAGAATTAATTTCCTTTGAGTCCTTTTGAGCTAACTCCATAGCAAAATGTTTAAACTTATTGTCAGGATCTTTAAGTTGTTTTATCCCTCCAATAAGATTTGTGTTTCTTAAACCACTTGCGAACTGCAGTCTCAAATGGGCATCAGAGGTTGAAGCCTTGCATGTGTCACAAATGAACTTACAATTTGCAGACAGCCTTCTTAATTCGGTAACGTAATTTGCAATAGTTTCTCCTTCTTGTTGAATACGTTTTGTAAAACGATTTTGTTCGGCAATAATACTTGAAGTAGGACTAAGGTGATTTTGTATTGAATCTATAAATGTGTTGTACGATTTAGTTTTCGGGTCATCTGGACATGTTAATGAGAATAGAAGTTGTAGAGTTTTAGTGTCTATGGCATGTAATAACCATTCTTTCTTCTTGTTTTCAACAAATTCTGGAGTACCCGTAAGATCTTTCTAAAAAAAAAATCTCAAGCCTTTTTGTAAACATCTCCCAGCTTTCATTCTCTTCAGATAAAGGTTCCAAAGTGCTAATTTCTTGAAGAATTTTATTGGTGTTTTGGTTACTTAACGTTTTTGTGAGGGTTGCGATTAATGTACTGAATTGTTCAGCATCCATTATAGAGGGTTTCTTCCGTTCTCGTCGCCAATTTGTTATGAATTTGCTCTAGTTTCATACTATAAGTTTTGAAAGATTATAATTCGAAGTGAAAACATTACCTGGTAATTTTGAACTAAAACTTCAGAGTTTCCTAATAAAATATCGGAAAACACCTCACTCATCTACCAATCAGTCACCTGCGCAGTTGATATTTGGAAAAGAAATCAGAACAAAACTTGATTTAGTTAGATTCCAGGCACCTGTGGTAATCTCTGATCAAAATCCAGGAGTTGCAAATTTCACTGTTGGGGAGACAGTTCGTGTGAGGAAATTCGACAAAAGAAAAAACTGGGAATTTCGAAAAATTTGTAGACGAGAAAGTAATTTAATTTATTTAATTGAAATGGAAGGACAAATGATAAGAAGGCATGTGAATCAAATATAGCTTCGTCAAAAGTAGTGATTCCGAGTTCATCCCAATCCCAATTTTGCTTTGTGCCAGATGAGAATTTATACCCCACCCATACGGGATATACCATGATGAGCTGAGTCGATATGTATATGTACCTATGTATGTGGGAGTATATGAAAGTATTTTCTGAAAAATTTCTGAATTTTCTGAGGAACTCGTTTGAGTTGAAATATTTTCAATTGTCTACGACGGTTATACGGGAAGTAGACCCCCAACCTTTTTTTTTTTTGAATGGTACACTCGGTTTTTATTGCACTTGTAGAATCCTCGATGAATTTCAATACAACTTCATTCGAAACATCATATGTCTACAGGGCTGCTTCAGTTTTCAGTATTTCAAATTTTTTGGAAACAAAGGGAGTCAGGTCAGGAATTGTCAGAATTTGCCTTGATAAGACCTGAATCTTCATAGATCTTTGAAACATTTTCAAAACAATTATACGGTGTGCTAAGAAATTGTATGAATAAATTTTTCGAGTGAAAAACCCATTTTTACTCAAACCTATGGATTCTACGATGAAAACTAGGGGAGTTTATTCTTACAACCCTTTATCTGAATTAGGCGGTTCTGTAAAAATTGAAAAATTTCCATGTGGTTATCAGAGATATCTGAATTATCAGTAGGCATTTCCGGAAGAATCAACAAGAAACAAATGCTGAAGTGTCAACAAACAATATTTGCTGATAGTTTGCATTTAAGCGTGGTGAAATTTTTTATCATGTCCCGTTTATAATTTGAAAATGAACATTATTTTGATTTGTTAATCATTTATGGAGAATGGAGATTGTTACTGAAAGAGTCTGTGGAACATTCTCTCCGCGATAGATCAAAGCACACTCATGATAGAGTGCAAATAAAAGAAGATTGTAAACTATGGTGTGATTAAAATTCAAGAAATGGAAAAACTGAAAAACACCAAAACAACGTACGCAGTACGCTTTTTGAACTCCTGAAGATGAAAACTTTGTTGGCAAAGCGAGCGTCGAGTATTTTTGACGTTGTTATTGTGTTTTTGGGTTTTTCCATTTCTTGAATCATGATACAGTGTTCAAACCTAGGTCCGCTGTTATTTGCCTTGTTATTTATTAATGATATGAATGACGAAATAGATTGTGATCGTTCATTCTTTGCGGATGATCGACGATCTGAAATTATATTCTATACTACAAAACTTGGAAAATGTGAAAGCATGACTTACACAAGAAAAGGTCACTTATCTTATTGGCCTCTAACGTAAATGAGAGTAATTAGACAATCTTGTCTCGTCTTCTTGGCATTTACTTTAATCTTAACCTGACATTTAGTCACCACATTTTGGTAAAAGTGAATCTTTTTGGAATCTAAAAGCTCTATGTTCTTCATATAAAGCGTACATTAGATCTAAATTGAAATACGGCCCTATTATATTGGATCCTGTTCAGTTCAGGGACATTCGCTGAAGTTTTTATGTTTCAAAACTGATGGTCAATATCCCGAAAGAGGAGATTTTGATTTGGAGCGTTGATTTTGATACCTAGACGTAAGAAGGAAACGAGCTGGCATCATCTTTTTATTCAAATTATTGCACAGTCAAATTGATCCAAGTAATGTAGTAGTGTCTCAAATAATTTTTTCTTCCAAATTCTAGAACTAGATACTCGAAGACCTTTCACTGTAATAGAGCCAGAACAAATTTATATCTAAAGTCCCCTATTCACACTATGTGTGAAAACATCAATAATATATCAAATCACTGCGATATTCATAGTGATAGATTGAATTTCATAGGAAATATGACTGCTCACTATCTAAATGAAAACATTTTGTGATATGTAGCATTTTTTTTTTCATTTGTAATATTTTTTTCATTCTTATTTGAATACTCCTGTGTATTATTAATCTAAATGTGTGTAACTGCTGCACTTTGAACTTTCTTTTTGAATAATTTTTCCTGTAAATGGGTAACTTTTGGGCAATAAATGCAATTTTTTTTCCTGTCAGGAATTTTCCAGTCAGGCCCTGTCTCCTGAGCCCCGATAGATACAGAGGGTGCGCTGGTGTATCATTAATCCCAGTAAACCAAACCTGCCGTGGACAATGGACGCGATTCTTGCACAACTGTGATACACACACAGGAAGGAACAATTCATAGTAAATGTTCGAACTGGTTGCCCACAACATCCACACATTTATGAACTCTTCCTAAAAATCCGAAATTCGAAATATCTCTGGTTTAAAATGATTGTAAATTATTTTTGATCTCCAATAAGCTCACCATTCAAATTTTCATCATATAAATGCACCAGAAGCAAGTTATTTTTTATTACAGCAAAAACATTGAAACTCCAGTAACTTCGAAACTGTCTTTCGAAATACGTATGAATTAGAATCACTCCAGTAATGTAAGTTATGACGATTGTATATTCCATTTTTGATAAATTTTGCCTCATCCCCCCAAATCAATTATTGTAAAATATGTTTGTCTTCCTAAATTTTGATTGTCACCTGCTCTTGAATTCTCAACTAATGAGAATGAAAACGGGTGGTACTGATATTTTTTCAGAATTCTCAGAACCCTCTAAATTCTGATTTGATTTGTTTCTTATCGATACTTCCAAGGAAGCTCACCGAGAGTTCAGATATCTCTATATAATAGTCCCCCCTGTTGACTTTTGAACGATTTGTCGTACAAACATAAAAAACCGTTTGGAGGGTTTCAGCGATACTACTTTTTGAGGTGAAACACATTGTAATTGCTCGATAGATGGCGCAGGGGGGGGTACATCAAGTGAGATATTTTAAATGGCATGGGGGGTCATGTGTCACACAAAGATATTTCAATTCTCTTTTCAACCATCTGAAAATGTATAGAATTCCGTTACAAAAATTCTGTCCCGTTATTTCACAGGTCACGGTCACAGTTAAGAAAAGGGATTCAGATCCGCCAAATCCGCACTTATTCTGACATTTCAAATGCATATTTTGAAAAAATGTATAAACGAAAATTTAAAAATCCTTAGATGGTTGAAAAGAGAATTAAATTATCTTTTCAACAATATGTCGGGCAGGATTCTGCTACTTGATACAGACAGCATTTGTGGCTGTCTCCCAGATTCTAGAGAGAACGCTGCACAGATATATGTCAGATTTAATTCAACGTTCGTCGTGGTATTATACAGGGAAGTAGTTGTTTTCTGTCAGATAGCTGCCTAAATTGAGGAGAGCATAAGGGGTTTCTACTGAAGTTATGTCTCTCTCCTGAAGCCATCAGACTTTGTCTGATATTTTCATAACACATGACCCCATGCCATTTAAAAATTTTTTTAGTTGATGTCCCGCTCGCGCCCTCTATCGAGCAATCATAGTGTTTCATTTCAAAAATTAGTATCGGTGAAACACTCCAAACGGTTTTTTTATGTTTGTATGTCGAACCGTTCAAAAGTTAACAGGGGGGGGGGACTATTAAAAGCCGCATAGTATAATAACCGCACGGAAATTATAGTTTATCCAAGTTTCTTCAAAACCGTTTGATTAAGATATTGATAAATTTCTTCGTGAAGGACTACGTTTAGAAATTCATGAAAAAACACGATCTTCCATTTAAACAAACAAATTGGGGTCCACTTCCGATATAACCGGGAGTCGTAGACAACTGAAAATATTTTACCTGTAAGGTGCTCGTCGGAAAACTCCCGATTGACATATCGACTCAACTCATCTTGATATACCCTGTACATTTCCGAGAGGCAAAGAGAAATTCTGTAGAAACCTTGTATGTAAAATTACATCCTTTTTCAAAAATATCAACCTATCCGAGTTGTGTCCTCTGAAATGCGCTTATGAATACTTTCATTAGTTGAACGAAAAATGAATCCTTTTGGGTATTTTCTGGTAAATGAAGTTATTCATTGAGCCAGTGATAAGAATAATTTCTATGGAAAAATATTCATTCATCACACGGGCGACAATGAAATTGAGCGCGTCAGCGTCACCATCACTTTATAGATTTTGGAAAAGCACAAACAAACGTGAAAAATTGATTATTACCCGTGTGACACCCCGGAATGTACTAAATATTCAGCTTGACTTTAAATAATCATGTCAGTACAATACGTGATAGATGAAAGTTGAACCGTGGCAAATTAGCAGAACGGAATCCACACTAGGTGATTATGTCTAGTTGAATACAAATTTGGATTTATGTACCGACGCCATTCTGGACAACCGGGAATAATGAAATAATGTGAATGGTAAAACGTGAACGCCGCTTTTATCAATATTGACAACGTACATATACGGTTTCGACACTAGCCGTGATGCATACCCCAAACAGAAGGGCGAATATGGGTGAGACAGAAAATTGTCATTTACTTACATTGTTTGTTGATTTTCACGAATCTTCCAGGTTTTCGATGAGTACCTACCTCTCATCAGCAGAGCTTGTGCAGTTTACGTAAAAGTGGAGGGTCCATCCAAACCATCATAATGTATTCCATCATAATATCGCAAATAGAAATAGCGAAGCATCTTAATGCAATAGGGTCATATTCATAAAATACAGAACTCGAAAAGCATCATAACGTAATACAGCATAACGTGCTTCGTTATAACGTAAAATATCATAACGTACGTCTTCATAACTTATACTACTTATAGAAATGAAAACCAATTATATTTGTAATACATCATGTTTGTATTATATCTACTGTCATTATAACATAACGCTATTGTGTGAAATTTGTACTGGATCGAATCCGTATCCCATCACATTCGTATTGTGTAGAGATCGCACTTCGGTATAATTTAGATGCACGCGCATCATGTCAGTCTCGCGACAGTTTACCGCTTGTAGTCAATGTGCTGACCCAAGTTTTCTGAAAGCCCGAACCGAAATAATTAGTAGTATGTACTTACCACGTATTCGAAAATCAGGTCCACAAGTTTGAGTGGTTTACAGTGAAAACAAAGCCAATCAAATTAATAAACTATCACAGTGAATTTGCCATAACGTTCTCACCGAGAAGCCGCAGTAAGTAATCACAAATTGTTACAAAATAAGTCGGTAGCTATCAAAAATAGAGTGCGTACGCACTCATAACGAACAATTGGCATATCAGGACGGGTCCACGTAGAATAGCTACTAAAGTCCAGGGCCGCACTTGGAAAAATTCATTGCTAAATGAAAAAGAAACGCAATAAACCATTAAAATGATAAACACTCAGGAAACGGTTTCTGACTACAGGAACCTTACACAAAATTGTCAATCCTCTACAACTGTTAACCAAAATAGAACCTATTCATCTGCAGTAAGTCGCTATCAATTCCCAACCAAAGAACAAGCCATTATATTTACCTCAATCGACGGAGTGCCACTTCAAGACTACATATTCGCTCTCGGATCGAAAATAGGACCACAGAGTATATCATTCTCGTCAAGAATATCAAACAACAGAGTATGCATATATCTAACGGACAAAACCAAAGTTGACAACTTCATGACTGACCATGGCTCTATTGATCTGAATGGTCAACAGTGTGCAGCACGACGCCTCATAACTCCAGCACAACGACTAGTTATGTCGAATGTGAGCCCTACCATCCCCCATCAAGTGATTGAAGATGAACTCAAAACAATAGGGCTAAAACTGGTGTCACCTATCTCTTTCTTGAAAATAAATGTCTCGAACCCTGAATATAACCATATCCTAAGCTTCTGTCGCCAAGTGTTCATTTCCCCCCCAGAACCTTTAACAGTTCCCACATCCATTCTCATAAACTCTGATAATACATCTTACCGGATTTTCCTCTCTCAGGATAGTATAGCATGCTTCACCTGCAAGCAAGTTGGGCATATAGCCTCTCAGTGTACTGCCCCCTCAAATAATACTAGTAACCCACCCACAACTACTACTATAGAAGATACTACTCTTCCTATAGAGGAAACTCCCTCAGAGCAAACCTCCTTGGAGGAAACTCCCTCAGAGCAAACCTCCTTGGAGGAAACCCCTCCAGAGGAGACCCCCTCAGAAATGCCAAGTACTTCTACACCAGAAAAATCACCGAGCAATACATCGCAGAAAAGAAATGTTGAAGACATTCTTACACCTCCCATTGATATAACTCAAAACCTCCCTCCCCTGGATCCAAACGAATTTCGAAAACCCGAAGACAAAAAAACTAAGAAAATGAAACATATGACACCCCCCCTAGACAAGAACCAAACGAACTGTGAAGAGTTGTTCCAACCAGCGAAACAATTTATAGACACCCATACTTCAGAACTCTCCCTCGGTTATGAGCAGTTGGTCGACCTGTTCGATAATATCTATGGATCCCCGGACCCAATCAGCGTGGCATTGAACTACACCTCAAACCTGAACGCACTATGCGAAACACTTCGACAGGTATACCCATTTTTCAAAGAACGAAGTATAAAAGCAAGATGTACAAAATTCCAGAAAAAAATCCTGAAACATCTAGAAATTCAGACATCAGAACATGAAAGTGACTCCTCTATGGAAATGTTTTAACGATCCATCAATTCTTTTTCCTTGTCATATTCCCGAACTTCCGTCAATTATCCAATGGAATATACATGGTTTCTACCCCCACTATGAAATGTTGAAAATACTTATGAAGGAACACGACCCAATCATAATCAACCTACAAGAAACTAACTTCCGAACATCTAGAGTATCAAACCTTAGGAACTATAAGGGCTTCTTTAAAAACAGGGACAACCCAGAAAGAGCTAGCGGAGGGGTAGCGATCTACGCGAAAAATGAAGTCGACCCCCAAGAAATACAAGTAAACACCGACTTAGAAGCTGTGGCGATATCTATAAATTTACCAACGAAATTATATATCTGTAACCTGTATATTCCACCTAACAAAGACTTTTCTGAACAAGACATCAGAAACCTATTAACCCAAATCCCCTCACCATGTCTATTAGTCGGTGACTTCAACAGCCACAGCATTACGTGGGGAGGAACACACACGAACACAAGGGGCCGGAAAATTGTTAATGTTGTTGAGCAAAATAACTTGGTACTGATGAATCACGGGGCATCCACAAGATTCAATGCATTCAACGGGGAGTTCTCTGCACTGGATCTGAGTATATGCTCCCCGAACCTGGCCACAAAATTTTCGTGGGAAGTTCTACCTTCTTTGTACGGTAGTGACCACTTCCCAATTAAGTTAACAAACACTGAAAAATCACAAAATGACTCGATCCCCTTAGAGAAATGGAAGATAAAAAAGGCAAACTGGCCAGCATACCAAAGAATAATTGAGGAAGAGTTACAGTCATCACACCCTACAGGCGACATCAATCAAACACTTGAAGCATTCGTCGACATAATACATAAAGCGGCACGTCAAACCATAGGTAAAACAAAGCACATCGCCAAGCATAATCCAGTCCCGTGGTGGAATCGTGAATGCCAAGAGGCCATCGAACTCAGCAAGAAAGCATTCAATAAAATGAAGAGAAGCAGAACAGAAGAAAACTTGCTGAATTTCAAGAAACTAAGAGCTAAAGCACGTTTTGTGGTGAAAAAAAAAGCAGAAAACAATCGTGGACCGAATATGTCTCCAATATAAACCCATCCACTCCCATAACGGAAGTGTGGAAAAAAGTAAAAGGAATCTCCGGGAAAAATACATATAGTGAAATTACAACTTTAACAATCAATGGTAAACATGTTAATAGTAACGGTGATATAGCAGAAGTACTAGCCACAAGTTACGAAAATAATTCAAGTGACAGCAATCTTGACCCAACATTTATCCAGGTCAAGCAACAAACAGAAGAGAATTTTCCAATTATTGTCGTAAACGACGAATCCCCAATCAATCTGTCAATAAGTTATTCAGAACTTCAAGAGACACTGGACGACATGAAAAACACCAGCCCAGGACCGGATGACATCCCCGTGATATTCCTGCAGAACCTTCCAGGGGCCGGAAAACACTTCCTGCTTGAAGTTTTCAATATTATATGGACCCAAAAAAAATTCCCTGATCTTTGGTCAAATGCCACTGTTATTCCCCTACTTAAACCCCATAAAACCAGATCTGACCCTATGTCCTACAGACCAATTTCATTAACTTGTTCAATGTGCAAGCTCCTAGAGAAAATTATTAACCTCCGACTTGTATGGTATCTGGAGACAAAAAAGCTCTTAGCCCCCGAACAAAGCGGTTTCCGTAAACACAGATCAACCACGGACAACATAATCGATTTAGAATCCGAAATCCACGAGGCCTTCATCAATAAACAAAACTGCTTAGCAGTGTTCTTTGATATCAAAAGGGCGTACGATACTGCATGGAGACACCTAATATTCCAACAGCTAGTCGATTGGGGAATTCAAGGAAATATGCTCGCCTTCGCCCAAAACTTCCTGGGGAAAAGAACGTTCAGAGTACGAGTAAATGGACAACTGTCAAGCCAAGCAACCCAACAAAACGGCACACCACAAGGATCGGTCATAAGTGTTACACTTTTTCTTGCTGCGATAAACCACATTCTCGATAATATATCACTTCCAGTCAAAGGACGATTATACGCCGATGACTTAGTACTTTTTATCAAAGGAAAAAATACTCGGTCCATGACCTCTATTCTACAAAACCAGATCACGCAACGCCAAACCTGGTCATCCAACACTGGCTTCTCCTTTTCCATACAGAAAACTAAATGTATCTTGTTCTCAGCCAAAAACGAAGGCAGACTACCTACTCTCAAACTTGGCGCCGAAGAGCTTCAATTTGTGGACAGTATAGAATTTTTAGGAATGATCTTCGATTCCAAACTCAACTGGAAGGAGCACATTAATAGACTTGTTAAATCATCTCAGAGCGGACTGAACTTACTGAAAATACTTGCTAATAAAAATTGGGGCGCCGACACCATCATGCTGCTCCGCCTCTACAGATCCCTAATAAGAACAAAAATAGACTATGGATCATATGCCTACAGCTCAGCAAGCAAGACAGTTCTCAAATCACTTGACTCGGTACACAACTCTGCCATCAGAATAGCACTGGGAGCATACTGCACCAGCCCAGTAGAGAGCCTACTCTGCGAGGCGGGAGAATCTAGTCTCCACAATCGGCGCCAATACTTAGGCCTCACATATGCGGCCAAAATAGCTGCTAACCCAGAACACCCAACTTTCCCAAACACGTTCTCCACAAGATTTTCCATACTTTACCAAAGACGTAAAAGGTCCCCACCAGCCTTCTACGAGAGAATAAACAGATACAGATCCGAACTGCAAATCACATTTCCACCCTTCTTTTCAGAAGCCATTCCAACTCCCCCCCCCATGGACCATAAACCCCCCAGTTTTCGATACCACTCTATCACACTTCAAAAAGAGTGACACCAACCCTATTGTAATCAAAGCTCATCTCAAGAACATCCTCAACAACCTTCCGGAAACCACACACATCTACACAGACGCGTCAAGGACGGTTGACGGCACTGGAGCAGCATTCATCTGTAACAATACCACCCAAATGTTCCGAATGAGTAAATTCACCAGTAGCTACACGGGTGAACTGTATGCAATTTACCAAGCTCTTCTCCACATTGGACAGGAAAGTACCCAACATATCCTGATTATCACTGACTCTCTCAGTGCCATATGTGCAATTCGAAGAATTTACTCCAGCCACCCTATAGTTAGAGCTATCAAAGAACAACTATCCAGAGTGGCAGAAATGGGAAAACATATCACCTTCATTTGGGTACCATCCCATGTTGGCATAACTGGTTACGAAGCCGCGGACCGAGCAATATCAGATGCAGAAGCTACAGAGGTTACCCGGACAGTTGTATCAGACTTCAAATCCCACATCGAATTTGCCATTAACAGAAGCTGGGAAAATAAGTGGCGCGAAACAAACTCAAAACTCGCAGAAGTGAAACAATCAGTTAAAGCTTGGTCAAACCACCCCAATGACAGAAGATCCCAGGTAGTTCTATCAAGGCTCAGAATAGGTCATACCAGATTAACGCACAGCTATCTCCTTGCTCGGAGTGACCCATTAATTTGCGGCAAGTGCGGAACAGTTATCACTGTGAAACACATACTCACGGAGTGCACAAATTTCAACAATCCTAGACAACTGTGTAACCTCCCCATGACGATGAAAGACATTCTAAAAGACAACCCCACTTCAATCAAGAATGTTATAAGATACTTAAAGGACACCAAGCTATACAATGAAATATGATGTACGTACTTTATTTTAAATCTGTAATGGCGCGCTAATAACCTTTTATGGTTGATGCGCAAAACTAAATTAAAAAAAAAAACTTACCAACAATTATACATATTTTGAAATTAAATCGGGAAAAATGTGGTGATTACAAAAGTAACAAAAACCGTGAAATCATGAGCGATATTTTTGACAAAAAATGCTGTTGAACTTATTCCTTGACTGTAGTTGTAGGTACATGGATAAAAAAAATATTGTTTTCATGCTTTCATTTGCTGTTTTGTATAGAAACATTTGAGTAAACAACAGATACGTAATTATAATGTCACATGCATTTACTGGAGAAAAGATCTATGCAGATATCCGTTTCTTCAGAAGTATAAGTCAAAAGGGTCCATACACTTCAACTTTGTATTGTTCGATGCAATGCCTTTGATTTCGAGATCTGATAGGTAATAATAAATATTCACTTTCATTCAAAACAGCCCTAATACCACTTTTTTGGCTAAACAATCTATGTAAATAGTACTGGTAACTGTTACCAAACACAAACTGTTCTGGTACGCCTACAAGTGCCCATTCTTAAAAAGCCGTCGTCACTTGCTTTCCTTGGTATCGAAACCAACAATTTGTTTGAAAAATATCAAGAAAATTTTTATTCGTTTTTTGACAAATAATAAGAATGAGTTTGTAAAACGATTTCAAATGTTCACACACAGAAAAAAGAGAAATAAAAATTAATCTGAAATGTACTTATAATTATTTACGAAAGATCAAGAACAATGATTGAATAAATCTTATTATTTAATTTCTATTTGAGGTTTTTCAACAAAGTATCTAATTAGTTTATCAATTTGCAGTTAACGTTCACAACAGCCGTCATTACAGACTATAAGATTATACTGGCGTACGATTATGATCCTTTACGTTATAACGCTTTACGATCTTTTACGGATATGATCACTTGACGTTTTGATTCACCACATTCATGTATGTTCTTAATTATTAAATCACTATTTTACTTACTGCAAATTCACAGAATGCATAAGGTACTTACAACATCTAGCCTTCAGAGTGATAGGATGGTATATTTTTTTTTCATTGAATTGTTCACCTATCCCATATTTCTATTCTTCTTACTTCGATTTTATTCTTTCGATTTAATTCTTATACTAGTTCTCGCAACTTCTTTCAAGAAGGATGGGGTTATAGGCCTCCAACCCAATTTTCATTTGTCGTAATTATTGTTATAATTATTATGGGGCGGTGCTGGCCATTGGTCGAAATGTCGGAGAGAATGATTATGGGTTGGTATCTAGGACCCCTTCTTTTAACAATTTCAACAATTCAACCTCGGATTACATAGGCTTAAGTACCGAGGCTTACACTGATGTTATGCCTTGGTTTCTACCCGTATATGCCAGCCCCATCCCATTACTGGTTTCAGAGCCATTTGGATTCCAGATTTACCCCCTTGACAGCATTGGTAGGGTTAATGATATGACTTTCATCTGGTTGTAACTTGTTTTGCCTTTGGCCACCACAGAAGAGCCCAATACGTTATCGAGGGACTCACTATGGCTGTGGATAGCCAAAGCGATTGTTTGGGTCCTATTTTCCATGTTTCTTGAAGGACCGCCTGGCCATTAATCATTAGTAATGTCGCCTTTGTAAGCACTTTTTCCAAAGGTTTGTTCCAGGTGAGCTTCGAGTCCAAGTTCAGCCCCAATTATTTCGACTCTCCTGACATCTTTAAGCTTTCTCCAAAGATTCGAAGAGATTTGTTAGGCTCCAAGTTTCTTTTTCTGATGAAAGGGACAATCGTGGCATTTTGGGGGTTGACTTTGAGGTTCTCCCTGATGCACCACGTTTGTACGTCTGTGAGTGCTGATTGCATCAGATTCACACAAACTCCCATATTCTTTCAGTTCGCCACTATAATGATTTCATCAGCGTAGCTCTGGGCATATACTCTTCTTCTATATATGCCTTGAGCATATAAGGAAGCTGTCTACCACGAGATTACACGAAAGTGGGGATAGTACTCTCCTCTGAGGGCTTGTAGCTCCATGGTGTCCCTGGGTAGACAGGTTTGTATTACCCTACAGCTCAGCATGGTAGATATCCACTGCAACAACGTTTTTTTTCCGGAGAGCCGTAGTTATAGACGCATATGATCGTAATTTTCCATGTTCAGAACCATTGAAAATTTTTCCGAATTCCTATGCGTTCTCTATTCAGCCTTCGACGGGGGCAAGGGAGTAATTTTTTTTGGCATTTTGGTATGGTCATCTGAACTGAACGAGCTTCTTAGAGGAAGAAGTTTCAATTAATCTTGCAAGTTTTGACCTAACATATTGAAAGTTAAATAAAAGTTGTTAATTAAAATTGATGAAGTAATCCAGACTTTCTCTTCAAGTTATTCTCATTTACTTGTAAAATTCCGTCTTTGCAGATATTGTCTAGTTATTCCAAATTGTGGACAAAAATAATAAAGATTTTAAGGACGATAATGAAATGTCAAACTACTGTGTCGAATATTTCACAAATAAATGATATTCCCATTCGATAGGAAGTGACACCATCACCTACTCCAAATATGTTTTGAACACCTCTATCCAATACTGAAATAATTCAACATATTCCTTCTTCTATCAAAATTATACACATGCACATTTTGGCCCCTCTCGTACATATCATCTCATCTTCTCTACACGAGTGGTCCCCTATCAGTTCAAAGAATCGATAATAACGCCCATTTTCAAAACAGGTGGTGAAACTAAAATTAGTAATTACAGACCAACTAGTGTTCTCAACAACTTTGGCAAAGTCTTCGAAAAAAGCATTAAATTTTGTCTGATGGAATTCCTTCATTCTTCCTTGATTCAGATCTTACACAATAAACAGTTTGGCTTTCAGGCTGGTAAATCAACTAGTGATGCATACAATGCATGCTGTAGTCAATGAGATTATTAGCAAATTAGACATGAACAAACAATGTATTGGGATCTTTCTAGACTTGGCAAAAGCATTTGATACGGTAAACCATAAGAAACTTCTTTCTGTTCTAGAAATAAATGGAATTCGAGGCCCCGTACTAACTGTCTTCTAAGGTTATTCAGAAGATAGGCATCGTCAAAATCAATGATTCTCTTAGTGTTCCATCTATTGTCAGGATTGGAGTACCCCAAGGGACGGTACTGGGGCCAGCATTATTTTACCTTCACATTCAACTTCATGCTTTCACTATCAAATGCAGAAATTGCATCCTATGCAGATGACACCGTCATTTCGTTCGAGGCAGGTACTTGGCAACAAGATGAATTTTATGCACAAAGATAACTTTACATAGTAACGAGTTGGCTAAATGCTTTCAAGTTATCACTGAATGTTGAAACGACCCACTATATTGCATTTTCTGTTAATAATGCAATAAGAGTAGATGTCCAGGACATTAGCATCACTAACTTGAATAAAGATATCACAGAGATCAGTCAAATCAAGTATTTAGGGATTATAATTGATAAATATCTTAGATGAGAAACTCACATTAACTACCTAACATCGAAACTTCGACAGCTAATCTACAAATTTTATGTAATCAGAGAGATAGTATCTACCAAACTACTAATAATAATATACTAATAATAATAAGTCCCTAGTGGAATCCTTATTACGGCATGGAATACTAGTGTGGGGTGGTCCATATGAAAACTCTCTGCAAAATCCGAAAGTAATCCAGAATTACATACTGAAAATCGTCTTCAGACGAAAAAAAAAAAGTTTTTCGACTAATAAACTTTATTCTCCAAATATATTAATATTCGATCTTCATATTTCCTTACAATTTCAACATTTGCCTATAAGAGGGTTAATTTTCAGCAAACCTTTAATCATGGCTACAATACGGTATATTAAACCAGCTACTAGTTACACCACTCAACAAGAAGAACATCAGCCATCGATTTATAACATATATACTACCCAAAGCTTATAATCTTTTACCTATTCATAAAGGTAAAGTTACATATTTTCATAACACAAATCTGAACCTTACTTGTTTTGTATGTTTTCAATTCACATCTTATATTTCTTCTTTTTTTATACTTTCCATCCTGAGCTTTCTTTTTTATTATTTTTGCTTCCATGTATATTCTCTCCTCACTGCACATTACAAGTGTGTACTCACAGTATATTAGAAGCGAATCTGATAATCGAAAAAAAATGAAGAAAAAGAGAAGGAAATTCAAAACTTCTTTTCAAATATTATTTTTTATATACACCAAATTTGTATTATTACTAGTCTTTAAAAGCCTCACCTCATACATGTATAATATCTTGTATTATTTTTGTTCCTATTGAAGGACTAAATAAATATTAATCCTATTCAATTTGGATTTCAAAGAGAAAAAGGAACAAATGACGCAATGTTTAACCTTCTACAAAATGTTGAATGATAGAGAAGTTGCTGCAGCGGTTTTTTGTGACCTGACAAAGGCTTTCGACTGTGTTAACCACAAAATATTATTGAAAAAATTGGAGGTGTATGGGTTCAGAAATGGGGTTATTCAGTGGTTTGAGTCATATTTATCGTGACGAACTCAGAGTGTATCTATCTCTTCAAGGAAGCTCATCGCACGAACTAGAAATTAAATGGGGAGTACCTCAGCAGGTATCAGTTCTGGGACCAACACTTTTTTTAATTTATACAAACGATCTAACCTCAAATAATATTTCCGGAGAATTCACTCAATTTGCAGATGACACTACCATACCTTGGTATGATAAAAATAACTTAAAACTGCATCAAATGATTGAGAATGATACTAGTAAAGTGAAAGATTGGTGCGATGCTAATAAACTATCTTTCAATACATCAAAAACTAACATCCTGCCTTTCAAATGTGATCTTCAAGAACTTCATCTAGGAAATGAAGTGATCAGTAATAGGATATACACAAAATTTCCGGGTTTACATATTGATGATAGATTGAAATTTGAAAATCACATCAAAAAACTCAGAGGAAAATTTTCATCAGGGTGTTTTGCCGTAAGAACCACTTCATGGGAACTTGGTGAAGATATGGCAAAGAGTGTGTATTATGCATTAGTCGACTCACCTCTGAGATATGGAATTTGTTTTTGGGGATCATGTAGTCAATATTATTTCAATATGGTTTTTGTTTTGCAAAAAAGAGCAATTAGGTATACGTGCAGGGCTAAATTCCAGGATTATTGTAAGTCACTCTTCATTAAATACAAAATTTTATCGCTACCGTGCATTTTTATTTTAGAAGCAGTGTGTCTCATTCATAGTAAATTTAGAAATGAAATCTATACGACAACCCATTATAACACTAGATAAACATTAAATATGAAATTACCAATTCCAATATCGACACAGGAAAAAAATTATATAATTTATAATGACAAAAAATCATTTAATCACTTACCTAACGAGATTAAAATCATAGGCAATAAAAGATAATTTTAAAATTCCGTGAAAAATCTTCTTCTGGCGAATTCTTTCTACTCATTAGATGAGTTCTTCTGCGAGAAATTTTAGTGTTGCGAAATTCAACTTTGCGATCCTATCCTAGTTATCAAGGATTCAATTTTAAAATATTTTATTGAATTGTACTAGAATTTTTTTTATTTATACATATGTGTTGTTGACCAGTACGGTGGAAATGCTGTACTTATTTTTTTTTTAATTTATTTATTATTTATATTTTACCTGATTTTTTATATAATATTCTATAGGTATGACTTTGTCAATTAGAATTATGTTTTTCAGACAAGCATATTTGATTTGATTTGAATATACTTACTGATTATGCAAGAGAACGAAAACAAAAATAACATTGACCATGTGTATGTATGCTTTGATTTGAACAATTTAATGCATTTCATTAAAGTCTTTACTGCAAACTTCTAGTGAACTCGAAAGTTCTAGTTCTGCAAGAGGAGTGGCTGATTCCTGCTTAGCATATATGCCATTTTTTCTGACAACTCGTTCCATTATGAAATCCATGGTGGGTAGTTCCACCATATTATGATCCATCATTGCAGATACTACACGTCACATTTTGGCACATCGGAGCATTGAGTGCCCCTGAAGCCGACAACGTCGGTCTGCTTATTCATATACGCTTTCCTAATAGTCTCGCAGATATGAATGAAAAGCTTTCAGATGATATAAATTCCAGATTTTGTTTCAATGTCACTGTTTGATTCAAATCATCTTTATGACATTGTATTCTCCAATCCATCTTTCAATTCTCACGATCCGCTGGGCTTCGAAGAATTTGTCGAATGAGTTTCATTCATGGATTCGAAGTAGCAGAGAGAACAACAGTGCAATATTACGAAACTCTACTGTTATATTGTTCAAGCAATATTGGAGATATTGGTGATATTCATATTATATTAAAATTGATGAATTGAAGAAATAAGTATTGGTTATCACTGCGTTAGTTGAAAGCCACCTACGGTATGTTATAGTTTGCTGGGGCGTAATGAGCATGCATCTTCGTCTACTCGACCAAAAAGTTTTTGAAAATGATTATCTCCAAAGAACTGAGATATGCATCAGACAAATTGTATACCGATGCCCATAGATCTGATATTCGCCAATTGCCCGTACTGAGATGACAGTAACCGACATTTATTCCGTGTGGTTCATATCCAGTACCCTTGAAAAATAAACGTCTGTTGTGGCATATTAGGAAGTCTATGATAAGACCACCACATTTTATTGCTGGAAATTTAACTGGTGGAGTCTACTTAAACGTGCTGAAGATTCAGTTGATCATTTCATAACACAAATGATAAAAATTACCAAAATCATAATGCTGATTGGCTCCACTTCCAGCAAATGAAGCACCTTCGGTTCATGAGCCGCATCAACTGCAGAGAGCATGTATGAGATATGGGTTAACATCTTATAACATGCATTTGAGCGGATACTTATAGATGTTCTTACTGGAGGTTTTCACCCAATCAGTAGACAGCGGTTTTCTACAACTCGTGGAGGCTCTTGGAATAAGAAAGAAAGTTCATCGCGGAACTTCATGTTTTTCGCGATGCTTCTCACCCCCCTCCCTAGTGACTTCTTTGCTTTGCAGCCTCCAGCATTCGTATCCTATCAATTGCTTTGCAGCCACCAGCATTCGTATCCTATCAAGACAGTACTGTTCAATTGTAAACAGCATGCCCTGATTCAGTGTGTGGTGAGCTCGTCATGGATTTGCGCCAATTTGCCACACTGCAAACGTGAAGGGTGTATTGGCCACGTAGTCCGCCACACGCTGGATATGAGGCGCGTGTTGTCTCGCTGATTCATTCGATCTTCGCTTCCATCTTGTGTACTGGCCGTCTATGCCATCCAACCAGAGGGGCAGCATCCCTCCTATCTGTTCGAGACAAATTCTGAGCGGCGTCATACACGGAAGTTGATTTGCCAGATGTCAACCTCGTCTGAAAGGGCATCGTGAATCTCCACATCCTCCCGTACCAGTTGATATGTTGCTTCAGGGGCTTGGTGTTATGAAGCGCCCTGCGGGTATGATGCGGGCCTCCTCTACAGCCAGAACAACACGTGGAATATTTGCCACTCCGTTAACCGGCTGAGGAGGAGCTCTGAGATAGCCTCGACCCCGAAGATGGGAAAAGGCAGCATGCCCTAGTGTATCCCACACCAAGATGCAATCTCGCCATGTATCCTCTAAGGGCGTGCTCACTGCTCTCAAAGCAATGTGGAAGACCGTCTCTTAGTTAATACCTCCACTCAAAGCGTCCATTGTCGTTGCGGTCGTGATCGTTCTTGGCCCCACCACCATGTCTATGACCCCTATTCTGAGGGGGTCGGTTTTAGGGGCCTATTTCCTCGTACGAACCAAGTAGTAGGGTATGCCGGAGAGGTATTCTAGCATACCCACGGACAATATCAGAGGGAATGAGCATTCCCTCCAGAGTTCGCCTTGGCTACCGGTCCCTTTTTTGCACCTGATGCTAAGGAAAGTGGTGTCGCCACTCACCAAGACATTGGACGGTAGTAAGTCCCCCTTCTTATAATCATTAATATTATCATTAACTCATTATTATCATTAGCATAATTACCGCGATGTATTGTCATCTGGTTTTATTTGTGAAATTTGTACCGAACTGACAAAAACTATTATCTTTACTATTATTATAAAATTCTTGTATTGGATTGATCCTCGATATGTGTACCAAATTTCAGATTATTCGATAGACTGGACGTGGGAGAGAATTGAATTTAATGATTCCATTGCAAACTTACATACATACCAGTCAAGTATTAGATTGAGATTTATAGAAACATTGAAAATAACAGTTATGAAGAAACAGTATAGTAAATAATTAATCTCTGCTCCGGGGCGGCTTGAATGGTTTAGCTGGCGCATGAAAGTTGACAGAAAGCGTGTAAAAATGAAAGTGATAGGTACTTCACTCTATTCAGACCAATCTGTCTCTCATCCTTCTTACTGAAGACAGTGGAGAAGACGGTAGACAACTACATAAGAACTGAGATACTGGAGAGAGTGCCATTGCACTCCGGGCAGCATGCATATAGGGCGGGCAGATCAACGGAAACCGCTCTGTACGTGCTTACCGAAAGCATCCAGAGATCACTTGAGCACAAAGAAATGGCCATTTGCGCCTTCTTAGACATAGAGGGGGCATTCGACAACACCTCTCATGAAGCAATAAAGAGGGCCCTAATGAACAAGGGAGTGGACAGAACCACATCCAGATGGATGTGCCAAATGCTGGCCACAAGAACAGCTGAAACGAAAGTGGGTGAGAGCAGCTTTCGGATCAGCACAAACAGGGGGTGCCCACAAGGAGGGGTACTATCACCTCTGATGTGGAGTCTCGTAGTAGACGAACTACTCGGAACACTGACCGGGAGCGGAGTCACTTGCCTTGGATATGCGGACGACATAGTCATCATGGCCAAAGGCAAATTCGAAGGAACCCTCTGCGATCTCATAGAAAGAGAGCTAGAGACAACCAGAAGATGGTGCCTCTCTGTGGGGCTGAGAATTAACTCATCAAAAACCACAGTAGTACCATTCACTAGAAGAACAAAGGTTCAGCACCTAAGGACTGTTCGCCTCGACGGAGCAGACTTAGAATGGCAGCAAGAGGTGAAGTATCTAGGACTTACTCTAGACTCAAAACTACTCTGGAACAGACACGTAGAAAAGATCGCTAATAAGGCAAAATCATCACTGATGGTGTGCAGGAACATTGCAGGAAAAACATGGGGATGTAACCCATCAGTACTGCGATGGATGTACACCATGATAGTGAGACCTATGATCACCTACGGGGCAGTAGCATGGCAAGGCAGAACCGAACTCGCCACAACAAAGAAGATCTTGGAAAAAGTGCAAAGACTAGCATGTCTTTGTATAACAGGAGCAATGAGGTCGACTCCAACAGCAGCAATAGAGGTCATTCTGGACCTCACTCCTCTCCACATAATGGTGAAGAGAACTGCTTGGGAGGCAAACCTCAGGTTGGCTAAAGTCGGACTCATAGGGACAGCACACGGCGCGAGGGGCTTAACCCCTACCAACTGTGCACACCTTGCCGACCTCCCAACTGACGAAATTACCAAGAAATTTAGTTTCGAGAAACTTTTTCGAACGGAACTAAACACCAAGCGAGAATGGAACATAGAATCGATTCGAGCACTGGGGAAGAATACCTTAACATGGTATACGGACGGGTCCAAAACTCCCGAAGGAACTGGAGCAGGGGTCTTTGGGCCTCGCACCAAATACTCTGAACCCATGGGCCAGTTCCCCAGCATTTTCCAAGCGGAAATTCACGCCATAGAAAGGTGCATTCAGTTCAACCTCAATAGGAAATACCGGAACCAGGAAATCGTGATCCTCTCCGATAGTCAAGCAGCCATCAAAGCGTTGAGCTCCTGCAACATCAACTCGAAGATGGTTTGGGAATGCCTAGACAAACTTAATGATCTGGGCAGGAACAATAAGGTGACCCTCCTCTGGGTGCCAGGGCACGCCGGAGTAGAGGGCAACGAACAAGCAGATACCCTGGCACGGAAAGGCGCAGCAACGCCACTGATCGGGCCAGAACCATTCTGCGGACTTGGAAAATATTACTTCCGAGAAGAACTCAATAAAGCTGAAGAAGCAATGAGAGCAACATACTGGCTAAGACTTCCAGGGCTGAGGCAGGCCAAAGATCTCCTCGGAAATTTCAACCGAGCAAGATCAAAGACACTGATTAACCTCAGCAAAATTAGTCTAAAGACAATCACGGGATTTCTAACGGGGCATTGCAGACTCAAAGAACACCTGAGGAAGCTAGGCTTAGAGGAGGACAGCACCTGCAGATTATGTGGGGAACACCCAGAAACACCCCACCATATATTGATGGAGTGTTACGCTGTACATCGCAAAAGATTGAATATACTGGGATCACACCAGCTGACCGTGGGAGAAATACCACGAGCAGACCCCCTCAAAATCCTAAAATTCCTGAAGGAATTGGGACTTGAAGGGCTGCTGTAAACAAGAACATCTTGTGACAGCAGAAGAAGATGGGGCACAATAGATCTAATCAGGTCGCAGCGCATCAATCACCATCCATACTCACCAATACCAATACCAATACTTCACTCTAATACTAAGTTCGTATTTTTTGATACTACTTTCGTACAAGTGACAAATCTAGAGATTTGATTATACAAAATTAGAATATGCAGAACTTATTATGCAATTTACTTTTTTCCTGAAACGAAAAATGAATTAGTTTTCTATACGTCTATACGTTGTCAAGTGGACATACTGTATAGCTTTTGTTTCATTCCCTTTCATCCGGTTGTTAGGTAGTTCAACAGAAACGAGTCTGTTTCTTCACGTTGAAGAAATTCGTATTGATTGTTTAGGAAGGAATTAATACTTTCATAATTTATATTTTCAACCGATAAAAATTCCATATACGATCTATTGGATCAAGAGAATTGCAGCGATTCCAGAATGGTATCAAATAAAAATTTTCACGTCAATATTGGTGATACAGAGTCATGGCTCGAGCCACATTTTTTTTAACAAATCGCTCATGAAATATCGCCTAAGATAGAAACTGTAATTATTCTTCATTTAAATTCGATGGGAGTTTGGACACAAAACGTGTGGTGTCAGATGAATCTTATTTATAGTCACGTTACCAGCTACGTATAACTCGTCCCAGATTTGATTACCGGTGCTAAATGGCCATTCGTGCTGCTGCACTGATGTGAATATAGAAATGGTGGACAACGTGAGAGATTATTTCGGTCAAATGAACGCTGTATTGGTGTCTACTGCTATTGCTATTAGAAAGATAATCAACTGATATCAATTAACTTATGCTAAAGGAGTTTTTGTTGAAATATTCAGTATTTTATTCTAATATGAATACAGTGTGATTCAAATTTGACAGTCAGCATGGAGATTTCGAGAACGTGGGCATTTTGACATGCATTGGAACAAAATATTAATAACATTCTTCATTCTGATAGTAAGGCCGGGTTTCATCATGATTTCAATCTGGATAACGGAGATAACGAAATGTTTCAAAACCGGCCATTTTTAGTTGGTTGGTGGGAAGTAAGTAAGTGAGTAAGTAAGTAAGTAAGTAAGTAAGTAAGTAAGTAAGTAAGTAAGTAAGTAAGTAAGTAAGTAAGTAAGTAAGTAAGTAAGTAAGTAAGTAAGTAAGTAAGTAAGTAAGTAAGTAAGTAAGTAAGTAAGTAAGTAAGTAAGTAAGTAAGTAAGTAAGTAAGTAAGTAAGTAAGTAAGTAAGTAAGTAAGTAAGTAAGTAAGTAAGTAAGTAAGTAAGTAAGTAAGTAAGTAAGTAAGTAAGTAAGTAAGTAAGTAAGTAAGTAAGTAAGTAAGTAAGTAAGTAAGTAAGTAAGTAAGTAAGTAAGTAAGTAAGTAAGTAAGTAAGTAAGTATGTAAGTAAGTAAGTAAGTAAGTAAGTAAGTAAGTAAGTAAGTGAGTGAGTGAGTAAGTAAGTAAGTAAGTAAGTAAGTAAGTAAGTAAGTAAGTAAGTAAGTAAGTAAGTAAGTAAGTAAGTAAGTAAGTAAGTAATTTTATTCAGTAAGATCTTTACAATTCGTTATTTATTTGATAAGAGAAGCCCACCAAAGCTCAGCTTGTATTGTGGGTCGTTCTCTTATCAATATTTTTCTTTCGATTAAATAGTAACAGAATGAAAATTGATATTATGAGGAGAGGAAAAAATTACAGAGAAAAGAGAAAAGACCTTGGTAATTGCAGAGTAATGTATGTAATTATTCGAGAATTGGTTTCAGTACATCTTTATAATGTAATTGTACAAATATTTTGGCTTGTTTTTTGAACTTATTTTTATTTTATATATTTCTAATGTCAGAGGGTAGTAGATTGAAAAGTTTAGGCCCATAATAGGTTACAAATTTCTGTGTGATTGTGGTTCTATACAAGGGGATAGGAATTTCCTGCCTTGCTGTTCTTGGGGTAAGATGATAGTGTATTTCAGGGGGTGATGTACAGTTTTTGGTCCAGATAAGGCATTGATACCAATACAACTGTTTAAGATCTATAACTCCTATTTCATTATAGAGTTGCTCAGCTCCATACCTCCTGTTTTTATTAAACAATATTTTCTCAGTAAGGTATTTTGTGTAACTTCTAAGCAGTGAAGGGAAGTTCTGAAAGTCCCACCCCAGACAACAATGCAGTAGCGGATTATGGACTCAGCCAAGGCATCGTACACCATTATTTTATTTTTTTTGTTTAGGATGTTTTTTAACTGGTAAAATTTAAATATCAATTTGCGGAGTCTCGTTGTAGTATGATTGATGTGTTCATTCCAACGAATGTGTTGATCAATCATTACTCCTAGGTACTTTATACTTTTAATTTTTTTTATGGTTGCACAGGCGCAGTTGGGGTCATCTTTACAGACGGTTCCATGTAGTCGAATATTTTCATTTATGGGTTGATATCTTATTGTGGACGAAAAGGTGATAAATTTAGTTTTTTCGATGCCTAAACTGAGCATACTTTCATTGAGCCAGCTGTATATTTTTTTGAGTCCATGTTCAGCCTTTTGATATGTTTCATCCCAATTATCCCCCATGAATACAGCGGTATCGTCCGCATAAGAGATGAGTTTTCCTTCTATATGTTGCAAGTCATACAAGCTGTTTATGTAAAGTGAAAAGAAAATTGGACCCAGTACCGTCCCCTGTGGCACACCCATGGATACCGGTAGAGGATCGCTTAACGTGTTATTGATTTTAGTAATTTGTGTGCGGTCTGTTAAGTAATTCTTTATTATATCCAGAGGAAGGCCTCTAATGCCAGCGCTTTCCAGTGTCTGGAACAGAATGTTATGGTTGACAGTATCGAATGCCTTGGCCAAGTCCAAAAATACCGTTATGCATTTCTGTTTATTTTCAAAGCAGTTGTGAAGTGTTTTTGTTAATTCAAAGACTGCTTTTTCCGTGGAACAGTTCTCTTTGAATCCAAATTGTGATGCAGATAGGATATAATTTTTTTCACAATAATTCATGATTCTACTTTTTAAACATTTCTCAAAGATTTTTGTGAAGTTGTTTATCACAGTTATTGGTCTGTAGTTGTTCGATAACTTTTTGTTCCCAGTTTTGAATATAGGGGTAGTTAATGATTCTTTGAAAGCAGATGGAACTGTTCCACTATTTAATATTAAATTCAAAATGTGACATAAAGGGTCTACTATACAGATGAAGATGATACTTTTTTATTAGCTCTACTGAAATTTTATGAGGACCAGGTGAGGTATTATTTTTTAGTTCTGATATAATTTTTATCAATTCATTTTTTGATATAGGTCGAAGGAAGATTGCATCTCGAGTATTTTTGGTCCGTGTGCTACAGCGCTCAGGAAGAGTAGCTCATTTTTTAATTTCATTTGCTATTTTTGTACCAATACTGGTGAAAAATTTATTAAAATGATTAGCGACTTCTTTATCCGAAGTAACTTTTTGATTTTCCTCATCAATGATAATGAAGTCCGAGGTGGTTTGCCGTTTTTCGCTTGTTATTTCATTAATGTTTTTCCAAAGTTTTTTGATATTTGTTTGAGAGTTTTCAATTTTTGTTTTGTAGTATTCTTGTTTAGTTGTCCTGATTGGATTGTTAAGAAAATTTCTATAATTCTTTTATTCTTGGCTATTTTCCACGGTGTAGTGTCTATTCAATTTTTTTTTAGAAAGTCTCTACTTCGGATAGAGTTCAATAGCCCTTGAGTCATCCATGGTTTTAATTTTGTATTAAATTTGTTATTTTTTATTATTTTTACCTGAGTGCTTGATTGCAGAAATTCACTTATTTTTTTACTGAAAGCCATGTAGGCAGTTTCTGGTTCCTGAGATTCATAGGTAGAATGCCGATTTTCGTTAATGAATAGATTCGACAATTTTTTATGGTTCATAGTTATGATTTCTTTCGTAATTTTTCTGTTATTTTTTTTATCGCAGTTGAGAGGAATGGATAAGAGCACTGTATAATGATCCATTAAATTTGTTTTGAAAATGTAAGAATTCAGTTTATTAACACTGACTCTGGCTTTATTGGAAATTTTTACAAATATGTGATCTATTATGGAAGAAAAGCCATGAGGTTCCCTCGTGGGTTTCGTTATATAGGAAAAATATCCTAATTCTGCCATCAGGCGGTATACCTATTAACAAGTAGGGAATCAGTATCGAGTAAGTTGATATTTATGTCTCCTATCAATACACTATAATCTGATGTTGCAAGTGTTTTTAGGTAATTCTCAATATCTTGTAAAAAAATATCTACATTTGTTGAGGGTGGTCTATATGTAGCAATTATGGAATATGAATTGTTACTGATATTAAAATTCATTTTGATTAGTTTTATTTCCGTTAAATTTATAGTCGTTACCTCGTCAGAAAGTTCAGATCTCACAAATACCACAACCCCATCGTTTTGGTTAAATTGCGAATCATTATAATATATATTGAACCCTGGTATCGTGAAAGCCTCCAAATCATCCAAAACCCATGATTCAGATAGTACAAGTATATCAATGTTTTTATGATGGAATTCTTCAATATATAGTAGAAGTTCATCAAAATTTTTCCTCATACTTCTTATATTGAAGTGAAAAATGTTGAGATATTTATTACATATCAGAGATAGGTTGTCTACTATGTTTTCACAGATATGTGTTTTCCTCTCCTCATAATTCTCTAAAGAATCCAAAAAGTCTAACATATTGGGACGCTAAAAAATTAGTATGAGTTCCTTCAAAAGGATAAGACTGAAAAATAACAATAAAAGTCTATAGAAATAGAAAATGAAAAGGGTATATATTGCATCTTACTGCTCCTGTATAGTTATTTTAACTACTTACTAAAAAAAATCCCGAGACAGAACCAAAAAACAAAACGTTTGATCAACCTTAAAGAAAACGAGAGTTCTTTTATTACTCATTGTACATACTGCTGAATATCTTGCATGGATGAAATCTTCACATTGGTGTCGTTGATCTTGATGAAAATCTGGCCCTTGAAGGTCCATATTTTTTTGCCTGGTAGTGATGTTTTCGCTGTCTTCAGAAGGATTCTTCGTTCGCGAGTTAAGTAATCTTAATCTGCGTATTCTTCGTTAAATGCTAGATTCATCTGACCAATTATGGACAGTGGGGCAAAACGCCCGATTCAAATTATTGGTTATCTACTAAGGGCCGGTTTTTCAATGTCCAGTCTCAGCTAGCTGGCTGACGACTAATAGTCCTCGGGCCCATTACCTGGAGAAAATAAATTATTCACTAACCGTTGAGACTTCGTGAATTTGGTCTTCAATCCAAGTTGGACTACACGCTATATGCAAAAATTCTCGATAGTATGTAGTCTAAGTCGTCATTGAAAGTAGATATAGTCTCAAAGGTTGGGTAATAATTTTTTTTCTTCCGCTTTCAGCTGACTAACTGAGATTCTCAACTGAATATTGAAAAATCGGCCCTAATCTCAGATCACTCAGATGTACTCAGGTACATTTGATATTTTCCTGTATTTGTTTTATTTTTTCTAACGAATCTTCCAGGTTTGCAGAGAGGGAGAAACCCCTCAGAAGCTACTAGAAGCTTGTGTGAGCAAGGAAAAGATCCGAGATATTATGATAAAACAATTTGAAACATAGCTGAAGTAATTAATTCCATTGTATTTCTGTACAGAAGAGGAGAAATGAAGAGTGAGTCTTTTTCCCATGCAATCACATACCTATATATTTTTATAAAACTGATTCCATGAAATTGCACACGTTTATATTAGACTAAGTATGGGTATCATTGGGTAGAATAACTTGATAGATATGGTTCTAGTACAATTTCACCTCAATGATATCCCAAGTACCGAGCTTGTTTCCCCAAGTTGAAGAATTTGTTTCGTACATTTCCTGCCAGATTTCCATTCTTGATTTTCGTTTTTTCTCCAATACAAAATGTAACGAGAACAAAAATCGAATGCTACGCGAAATAAACATTCAATTAACACTTTCGTTAAATATCAACAATAACAATGAACCCAAATTCCCATTTTCCAAGTGAAAACCATTGAATAACAAAATCAATTAACCAACAAGGAACGACAAATAACACACTGACAGTGGCCAATCAGGACGAGGCGCTGAAAAATAAGTACTACCAACAGAAACAAAAATAAGGTTGACTATAAGCTAATTGGCCTAGAGTCAAATATTCGAAGAAGGAACGCAAAACTTTGAGCAGAAAATCATTTTTGCATTCTTCTCTTTGAGCTCTGAAACTCATAACCAGACAAAACAATGTTGCACGTATTTAAATTTCGATTGAATTAATACATTTCCTTTTGAGATCCTTCAATATCAGTTTGCGCAATGTAACCCCAACCTAATCATATCTCTGTGGGGGTTTAAAGTTTTTTGAGAAGTCTATGAGTACAGTTGAATCTATATTGTAAATTATTCATTCATTGTCTGTTAACATTGCTATTTCGTTTGGGTATTTATTCATTTATTATTTCAGTTTCTGGAATATCGAAAAATGGGAAAGATGAGGTTTCAAATCAACGTTATTTCACATTCACATTCCTCATTTTTTTTTATTTGGAAAACTGCAATAAAAATCATGTAATATACCTCACGATTGAATCAAAAACTGTGTAACAAAAAATTGTGGAGAGGGGTGGACATATGAAGATACATTATAATGTAGTGATTTTATTGATAAGTAACATGTTCACATACTGAAGGATCCAATGACATATTTCTACCTTGTTCCTATTAAATGGCAGAATTCAATTCCTGAATACATCTTCAGAGACTCATATTCAGAGTTTGCTCATCCGTTCAACGCCTGGGTGAAAAAAAAGCCTCAACCATTCGTTGAAGGAAAATGTGTCAAGAAAGTGGTCAAGATGATTCCGTCAAAAAATTAAATCTCATATTGAAGTATACCATTTTCTTGAATTCATGCAATGTTATCTGAACGCGTTCGTATATAGAAAGAAGTTGAAACTCAGATAAGTAAAATGCTTAGTTCAATAAAACACAATCCGCCCTAATAAATCTCCTTAGCCATCTTCAATCTGGATTGTGCTAAGAAAGAAGAATGCACTAGGGAAGAAAAACTGGAGGACTATCATTGATGGTCAGAAGCTGAACAAAAAAGCAATCGATGACACATTTCCAATATCCAATATAACCGATGTCAACCCAATAGATTTGGTATGAAATTTTCACCATATACAAATAAACTCCTTCGATAACGAAAGTCACTACAAAAATATGCGAATACCTCCTGGGCTTGAGAACAATTCCGCTACGTTTCAGCGCTTTAAGGACACCATACTCATTTCTTACTAAAATTTGCGTCTATGTAAACTTCGACGTTATCATCCACTTGTAATGAGTGCTTTTGGGTTTAAGCCAATAGGTATACTATTTATTTATCATGTACCTACTGAAATCCATCTTAAGTATCTCCGGCTCCTTCAGATTTGGATTCCAGCTGCGACGTTGCTTCACTCTTCTTATCTTCGTCTGCTACCTTGGATTTCTCAGGTGTTTCATTCTCACTAGCTTCAATTAGTGTTTCATCATAATCTAACGTAAGACGTAATGGCGAATCATGTCCATCGTTCTCTTCATCAGCAACTTTGTCATCTACCTTTCCATTTTCAACAACTTTCACCTCTGCTTTCTTGGCCACCTCTGCTTTCTTGGTCATCTCTGGCTTTTTGGTCACTCCTGCTTTCTCTTTCGACTCCACTTTTGCTTCAGTATCTTTCTTAACTGCAGTGTCCTTCTTTGGCTCAGCAGCTTTTGTTGGCTCAGCAACTTTCTTAACTTCAAAACTTTTATTGGCTTCAGTGTCTTTCTTAGCGACAGTTTGGTTCTTCTTGAGACGCCTTTTCTGGCACTTTTGAATCTACTTCCATTTTCTCGTCAAATTTTTCTTCCAGTTTCTCTTCCTTATCAGATTTTTCTTCCTCTACACCTTGAGTAGAGGCTCTTCTCTTGTCAGATATCTCGAATACGTGTGTTTCAGGGTTCAAACCTTCATCAGTCAAGGCCTTCGTTAATCTCTCCATCAACACTTGTTTGACGCCATTTTTATCCAAACCTCTTTTCTCCAGTTCAGCTTTTCAATCTACGACTCGTAGGTCGGACAATTTTTTATTTTCACCATCACACATTTTTATTTCTAGAGGATAGTCAAATCCTCGTGATATATCTAAAAATAACAATTAATTATTCGGATGATTTGTAAACACCAACTTTGAATTCCTGAAAGAAACTGCTTATCATGATCAAATCATTCCCACTGATGGAAAAGAGCAAATTTGAGTTGAAAATCAAAACAAATTCAATCCACAATAAATCAAATTATAACGATACAAAGCACATTTCCAAAAGTGACTGCCAAAAACTCACTAGTTTACAATTATTAATGAGGCAGGTATCCGACCTACTTACCTAAAAATTCTATCCACTATTCACAGCCTATGAACATAAACTGAAATTTTCAGATCAGCAATAAAAGAATAATTTCGTATCATCAGTATAAGACTTCACTAAAAAACTCACTAATTTTTATGGAATACAACGGGCGCTGTCGATTGGTCTCTCCTAAATTTTGTAGAATAACATCAATGATTCTGTCATTTCTCCGTTAGCAATTCCATTCGGACAATTTTATTCTTTTCATTCCTTTGTACTCGGCTTGGAGACCTGCCAGATCCATTTTTCTCAAACAGACGTGGAAACGTAGGACCTTCGATCGAGACACTCTCTGCAGTCAGCAGCTAACTTCAATGGTATATTTCTGATGAGGGTATTGCTATCAAGGTCTTCCTATGAATTGCAAGTTCAGAGACGCACACTCCCAAGAACAACGTACTGTACAATATGTCCTCTTACGCTTGTTTCTGGACACTACTGGATTTATCACTTATCAATGTATACTGACCGGCGGAAAATGTGGGACAGCAACCTAGTTGGTTGTAATTTGTGCTGTCCCACTTTTTATGCCGGTCAGTATAGTTTGATTGCTTCAAACTGAACCTGATATAGGCTCCTCAGCCGTAATTGTTTCATATGAAAATTTCAATCGACAAATTTGTCCACCAGTTATCTACACGAATCGACGAATGAGGTACAAAGTGGATTGTCAGAAGGGATCTGGGAAAACTTCAGTGCGGAGGGCGTTAGTTGAGATATTCTGTTCTAGATGGAGCTATGATACAATATCAATGGTAATTTTTCATTATCGTGACTTTGCGAAACTTTTGGGTCATTCATTAATGGCAAGTTTAATTAGGTATGAAAGGCGGGAAAACAATGTGCTATAGGGCTAGCAGAATGTAAATTCCTATTAAAAGGTTCACATGTTAGTAAAAAAACCTTATAGTTTCATAAATCAGTTGACAAACTTGACAAACTAAAGAAATGGCCAGGGGCGATTGAACTATAGTATCAGCTTTGCTTTAATAATTTTTTTTTTGATAATGAAACCACCTTATATAGATGTGAAAAGATAATCAATGTATATTTAGAATTCCATCTTCGATTATTGAGTGGATGTCGATAATACAAAATTCATTGTTTGAAGACGGATTCATCATAACTTCCTCACTGAAAGTAATTACCTACTTGCAATTTCCAACAAATTATTTTTCGATAGTATCAGAACATGTTGTCACCAAAGTATGAAACGCAAAATTACGCACCGATCATGCAGTATTCTGAATTTAATCACAAATGTGCAAATTTGCATATTATGTTGCGCTTACGAAAATCGTATCCTTGTGACATCCTGTTTTTGAGTGTTATACAACTTTCTAATCTGCCCCGCCGTACTGATAATGACCAATAACTTTGAGACACGTGCATACGGTTGCATGCCATTAGGGACTCAGTAATACGTAGGAAGATTTATATTAAAAATTTGATGGGGGACGTTTTGTTCACTAGGGATATCATCAGTTTCAGAAAACCTGAACATATTAAGTGTGAGTGGAGTGGAGGATGGAAATAATTTTTGATCATCATATTACCTAATTCTATTACGGTTTAATTATCAGTCCACTGATGAAACATAATTTGTTTCGGTTCACAAATATTGCAAAATAAATATCATTCATGCAGCAACATATCGCTGCAACTGAATGAAGAAAGAAAAATGATAACAGCATAGTCAGCAGAGTTATTGGAGATAATATAAAATGTAATAAATTTTTTTAATTATTGTTGTGAATAATATGTGGCAAGATAATAATATTGAGAAATTGTCTTCTTCTTCTTGCACGGATGGGAGTGTTTTGAAGCCCCATGACCGTTGGCTTCTTTAGTCTGGACCGTTTGTGCATCCACATGTTTAGTCTTACTTGGAGGCACCTGTGGAGGTTTCTCCAGCTGTAGTTTCGGGGGTCTCTTGAGAGGTTTCCCTGCTAACATTTGTTATAGCGTACCTTCGGTTCCTCTAGTTCCTTTTTCTTGGGTGCCCGCCTCCGCATCAAGGGTTGCACCGAAATTTCCTCACTTATATTTTTGATAACGTCAGTTCGATTTTCAATTATTACTCTCTGTTATGTAATTAATTTCTTTCATGCATCTTTATTAATGGAAAACATGACACATTTTGGAAAATATGTTGGTTGGACTTTTTACAGTATTTCTGTAAGTAATTGAAGGAATATATACCTATGTTTGAGTATCTCAATATTGGATTCGACACACGCCACATGCTCACTATTAAACACTTTACGTTCGCCAACTAAAAAGAAAATGTTGAGTAGGGCATAGACTGGTAATTAACTATACAAAATACGGTTCGTACCTTCCAGTTACTATGGTGATTGAAAGTGTTTGTCTTTCCTCTCTTGTCATGTTCTCACATTCTAATGATGTCCCCGACGAAATTATTTTATTGAGTTATCAGTGGCAACGGCATATGACAACAATAACCCGCACAGGCCATATAATTGGGTACACTCTATAAGTGTTTATGAAGGAGTAATATTATTATTGATATTAATAAAAATAATCGTCAGGAATTGCGCACTGGATCACTTGCCACAATAACCACTCCCCACTATGTGGGGTAAATCACTATTGGGTGCGAAAATCATGTGCCCTGGTAGGCGAAGTGAACCAAAAATTACGGCCTTCTGCATTGTTCTGGCTGAGATTTCTGCCGCATCACAACAAACCAGTAGGTATAATTTTCAGATTCGAGGGCAACGTATCCATCATTCCACCGTTATGATCAGAACTACCGTTTTCACAGAATGGTTTGGGTAAAGCCTGCGGAGTTCAAAGAGTACGTCTTGATACTTTGTCCGTTTTTCCTATTTATTTCAGGCGATGTTCGTTTAGCCAATAGCCGAAAACTGTATGAAGGATATCGTCCTTCTCTAAAGGTAGAGAAGGACAACATCAGGCTTATTGAGCATGAGGTAACGTCGGTGTCTCGACTAAGTGTCGTGGATGGTAGTACAACACTCGTAGGGCCGCGTTATGCAGAGACGGAGATCTGAACTCCTGATAACTTAACATTCGGAATCATTTTGTTATGTAGATACTCCAAACTCAAAAGTCCACGGCCTCCCCGTTGCATGGGAAAGTATAACCGTGTACCAACCGATTCAGGATACAAGCTCCTATGAAGATCTGTCGGATATTATGCTGACACTTGCCGCGGAGAGAGTTTTTACCAATGGTTACCATTTGGGGGTGGCGTTGTTTCAGCCCATGATGAGCTCATGCGATGTTGTATCAAATGCCTTACGATAATCGATCTAGGCCATTAAAAGGTTACGCTTATACTGCACGGATTCCTGCGTGATACATCTGTCGATCAGCAGGTTCTTATTACAGCCAGTGACCACCTTCTTTGTTATTCTCCGCTCATATATCCGTTCATACACCGCATCAACTGGCGCCGCTTTATTATTATTATATTAGATTTTTTATTATTGATAACATTACCTAAAAAATAGTCGTTAATCGACCGAATTTTGAAAGCAATTGTTGGTTTCGCCAAGTTAAAAAACAAAAATGTTGGTGTTCCGTACCATCTTCCATTTTATGATATCATTGATATCTGCTGAAAAACTTGAAATAATTCTTAGTGAATTGGATGTATCATGTGATATTTTTCTGCGGATTCAAATATTACTCTTTCTCTGGATGGCAATCTTACGACAATTTTCAACGACATTTTACAATCGTATGGTCTCACGCAAGTAATACTTACTTCAAGTCATTATTACGAATTCACCATGTTCAATCAATTAAAAAATGATTGATGATCAAGAACGTGAGATTTCGTGAATTCCAAATTTTCGATATGCATAATTTTTGAAATTATTTTCATGGTACTATATCGATCTGTAGGTCGCGGAATTGAAGCAAAAATCTGGAGAAAAGAGGATTAGAAACAGCCGGTAAGAAGGCAGTTCTTCAAAAAAGACCCGCAAAAGGACTGTTTCGAGAAGGAGAAGACTCCGAAGTATCTGGAATTGATTTGAATTTGATAATTAATGAAATATCAAATTTTTGGAGGATACATTTCTAGAAAACTCGATGAATTTGGAAGATAAACTTTAATATAATTCTAAAAATATGAAGGTGATTTTCTAAAAAACGAAACACTCTGAAAGAAGAAATTCGACTAGTATGAAAGGAACTTGAAGCGAAACTTCTAGAAAATTCAAATACTCTGAAAGAAGAAGTTCAACAAACTTCGAAGAATCTAGAAGTTAAACTACTACAGAATTCGAATAGTCTGAAAGAAGAACATTGAGAAAAACTACTTGAAAATCAAAAAGATTGAAATACAAGGCGGAGTTGAGGCTGAAATCGATAAAATAAAGAAAACAATCAGTGGGATAAAAACCAATATGGAATATTCAACATCAAGAAAAAAAAAACACCATTTACTACTTTTCCATCCTCTTCATCTACTTCGAATATTACGGGATTCTTTCTAGCGAACCAGAAGATCGAAAAAAATTGGACATGTGCGAGCTGAAGAGAAATATCAGTCCATTTGATTTGAGATCAACACCACCTTTATTACCGTCTTCTTCGATGCTGTGTTATGCAAAAAATTCACCTTCACATACTCAAAATGTGGGTATGCTACACAGTCCCAATAGATCGATAACATTTGGACATATGAATAAATGAACATAAATTTTACCTTCACTTTTTGGAGCAGGAGGTTTCCTGGTGGCCCAGTTGGTTCGAATACTCCGACTTCCAAGCCATTGCCCGTTCATTGCTGCAATCGCACTTTCGGCTTCCTGGAAATGAAAAATTGGTTTTGGTTACATAGTTCGAATATGCCGGTAAAAATTCATTGCTCAATAACTGATGCAGGTTTCACTAGAACCTCTAAATTCTCCGACGATATGTTATTTCCAGAAACAATTATTTTGTACTTTTATTGCCTCAATGAGATATAAATTAATTATTCACGGTTTAAGTCACGAGTTTTCGATATTTCGTATCTTCAATCGTTCTTCTGGTAGTGTGACCTATTTTTTGAAAACGTTTATTCATGAGCCATGAATGGTCATTTACGTCGAAGTGAACTGCTTGCTCAGAGTGAAGATCCAGGGGTCTCAGATACAAACTCGACAACAATATAATCATTAGCATGGCACGTTGGCGCGTGAAGTTGTTATTTGGCGTGGACGGCTGATCGATGGTTCGTAATGGATTGATGGTGAAATTTTGACAGATCCAGTTAATCGATAAGGGATTTCCACAAATGTCTAATCTCAATGCCCGGTCTACTGAACACATGGTTGTTAGGAGTGTATGCTGATTCTTTGAGTTTTTTTTACACCAACGTTGTATAAAAATAAAAGCTTTGAGATAAAAAAAACTGCTGTGATTCAAACGAACTATCCTTGAATATTTCGAAGACTAGCTCTATTATTTTTCGATGCTATCTAGATACTTAGCATCTGAATGAAAATAAGTTAATCGAACATCAAACAGAATCCAAGTTTCTGGAGGTAATAATTGAATGTAAATTGAGATTTGAGGATCGCATTAGAAATCTCAATATGAAATTATTGTCTGTCTGTAATGCAGTAAGAGCCACATTGAAAGAACTGGGGATGAATGCCTCCAAAACAGTATACTATCGTTAGTGAAATCACATTTGAGATATGGAATATCATTCTGGAAAGTATGTTGTAAAACTCAACTCCAGACAGTTTTTGTTCTGCAAAAGAAAGCAATTCGATATCTATGTAAATGAAATCAGCTACAATCTTGCAGGGCGATATTCGCAAAACAGAATACTTGCATTAATTTCGATCTTCATTCTTGATATTGTTTGCCTGTTCAATAAATATGAAAAGATGAATTCATAAAACACACCTCCTACTAGCTGATTTTGTCATTAGTGATTTTCAATTGTTTTTATATACAGTGTCTTTCAAAAGTATCGGAACGGTCTCATATTTCAGAAACGGCCCTGAGAAAATTTTGACAGGGTGGTTTTTGATGATGCCCGATTCAACGGTGATATCAACATTGTTGCCAAATCAACAGTTTTACAGATATTGAGGATAACTCAATTTTTTCAAATGGAATATCCTATTTGTTTTCATCGCAATCAGTTCAGCGATGCCTCATTACTTATGTCTCCAAATATCAGATTTTAAATAAATACAGTTTTTGAAATATGACAACATGGCTTTTTCGTTCAAAAGTCTGGGAACGTTCCAACATTTTCAATACGATTCAAGAAAAATTCGTATTGATGGTATGGTGGTTGAATGTAAGTCTGTTGGGATGTATGAATAATCATCTGTTAGCTCTGAGCTTCTAACTGTGATACAGAGTTGAAAACAGCTGTTCTTGCAAAATGTTGGTACATTGAAGACATTATCTCTGTGATTTGATACATGGACATGAAGAAATCGTGAAGTACATCTTTGGGCTCTGCTGCTTTTGCTCGTTCCACTGTTCTTTCTTGGGCTCGTTTCTCGCGCTGTTTTATTGATATCTGTAGCATGGTACATATGTTATCTTTTTTATATCGTTTATTTGTTGTTTTGGTTGTACGTTGGCTATTGCTGTTATGGTGTTGTTTTTTTGTAGACTCAGATACGGTTAACTCCGTTTGTGCATTGTCAACGACTCTTTCAGAGTCGTGAGTATCGTTCAACCTACGTTCTGTGATTCTATATCAGCAACATCATCATCTCTACCCGGAGACTCCACCTCCTCAATATCGATGTGGTGTTACGTGTCTCTTCAGTACTTTGTGTGCCGTCAATGTCAAAATGACATTCACGTGCTCTATCTATCATATAGGGCAGCAGAAAATCCATTTGCTTTAGATATTTCTAATGTCTAATAGGCTCCGCGGTGGTTGTTGCGTAATTTTAGCCGAATTCTCTTTGCTGCATTACCTGTAGCAAAATTACCATAACAATAATTGTAATTTGTATATTGCAGGTACTAATCTTCAGGAAGTAGCTAAAAAAGTATCGGCTACAGTTATAGAGTAGGATACAGACTCGTTTCTAAAATTGCCAGTGAAGTATCTGCTGTTTGGAACAAATTGCAACCAGAATAATACTAAAATAATTCAGATAATATAAATATAAGATCAAATATCTAGTTGTAACAACTGATTCACATATGCGATGGAATATGCACATAAACGACGTCACAATAAATATAAGACCATTGCTGTATAAACTGAAATTTCTGAAAAATATACTGGATATTAGCCACCTCAAAATATTATATCATGCACTGGTAGAATCTGTAAATATATGTGTTTATTTGTATTTGTGTGCAAATATATATGCAAATTTTATGATTATTTTAAATCGTTCAAAAACACTCTATTTCACCAATGATACATGTAATTATTCCTTTGGCAAACATTATGTACAACAAACGAGAATAATGACCCATTGCGCAACCATTTTGGTCCTAAATGGGTTTTCTCCGTTTATTTACAAATGACTCCTAAAGTATTGTTCAATTATTGTAAACTTTTTATGTGGATATACTTAATAATTATTATTATATTCGCCATCACCAATGACCGAGATGTAGAAAACTATCGCATCGGACTTCAACAATCGATGGCAATTCCCACTATGTGTCGGTGCAATTAACTGCAAACACATTGTCATACAAAATACCGAAAAAAAGTGGATCAAATTAGGTATTTCAATTATAAACATACCTTTATGGTTGTTCTACTGACATCTGATGACGCATTACGGCAAAAAAGAATATCTAATAGCTTACATCTACCAAAATCCACATTGTTGCCATTGGTAATAAAGACAATAAAATCTTCAATTACAGACTATCTCGTGCACATCAGGGTGTTGAATCTGCCTTTGGTATTCTAGCTTCAAGGTTTCCCGTTTTAAGAATCGATGGTTGACACCGTCGTACGTGTTGGACAGTGGCATAGTTAACTTTCAGCGAGCCCCCTCCCGCAGGAACCTGCTTGCGCCCCTACCCTCTAACACAAACATTTTCGTTAAACTCAAATTCATAAACTGATCGATGATTATATACAAGTAAAAGACGTTCAAATTCAAAAGGCTACAATTTTCAAACATGGGCTGACGAAGGTAGGCTTAATAGGCAAAGGATGAAAAATGCAAAATACAAATTTAACTCTTTTATTTTCATAATAATTTTTTGTCTTCCTGATTGTGGCTGAAAACAGAACTTATGTGGGGATCTTGGAATTCGATGTAATTGCAAGAGGCATAAAAAGCGTTCTGAACTAGCCCATGTTGCCACTTTGTACAACTGATAAAACTTATTTCATAAGATAACTAATTCTGGACGGAAACGCCCAAATTTTCCTATGAAAAACATACCCTCCTTTAAACGCAAGGCAAAAATTTCTGATTTCCTTGCGCCCCTGTCAAGCTTGCGCCCCCTCGCTCCGCGTGGGTTGTGGAGGTGTTAGCTACGCCCCTGGTGTTGGAAAAGCAGCTTGCATGTTACATAATTATTCAACTAAAAACTGGAATCCACATAACCACGAGGAACCCAATGATGATATACCAACAAATCAGCTGATGCCAATGACACGGGTACACACTAACAATACACAACAGGCCTTTGAGATTAGAAGAAGATTTACAACTTACTTTACTACAGTCGAAGTAGTATCTTGGCAAGAAGAAAGTATCGGTAAAGGAATGTTTCAAATATTCACTAATGGCTGTTTGAGTACTAGAATAGTATCTATTGCAACGACGGAGCATCTCATCCAACGAATGTTATGTTGTTCGATATATTCCCAATTTAACATTGAAAATAGATATAACGAATCACTCATAAGAATATGTTTTGTGTTATAAAGACCACATAGTTCCCTTGAATATTTATTAATGATATATATAGTGCATCTGAAGTAAATAAATGTGTTACCCACTCAACTTCGTCTCCTTTTTTATTCGGGCATATTCTTTTTCCTTTCTAAATATACTTATTTTTTTTCCTATAACTGTCAAAGAAGTCCACATTTGTGTTTGTGTTTATAAACAGATGCAAAAAAATACTGCATGGAACTCGTGGTTAAAGTGTTTTTTTTGTACCCGAGGAATTGTCAACATTTCCCACCCACAAATGATAGTTCATAAATAACTATTAGTTACTTACCTTCTGTTGATTGTAGTTCACGAGCAATATTACTCTATATTTCATTTCTCAGTTTCGATTTATTATAGCCTGAATCCCTAGTACTAAACAAAATTGTATGTTTTCTCACTACTTCAATCAGTTTTTCCTCCATAATTTTCGAATGTACGCACAAGAAATTCTGTCTCGACTACTACGCGGTACATGCTTGTTTCGGCACATGCATGTGTTGCCCTGCGCTGTGTCTCAATATGCGCATGTATATGTACACCCGTAGAATAGAAAACCGTGCGCTGCGCTGTGTTGCATGGGCTGCGTCACGTGTGTCTCAATATGCGCCCTGTCGGTGCTATGATGCGAGCCTCCTCAATAGCCAGAGGAGGAGACCTGACATAGCTTCGAACCCAAAAATGAGTCACATAATCCCTTAGGTTTTGGGTGGAAAAGGTGACATGCTCTGGGTATATTTCACACCATGTATCCTCTTGGGGCCAGCTCTTGTAGCAATGCAGAAGGTCCATTCAATTCCATTGTCGTCACGGTTGTCGTTGATTGGCAATCCATTTATCTCAATCCGCATTCTACTGATTTGGTGAACCACACAAACTTGTTCGGATTCAATTATAATTATAAGTTGTTATATTCAATCTATTTCAGCAAATAGTATTGAACTAAATACAGTGTGTCCCAGCTAAAACTTGTCACCTCCCTAATATCCGAACTCATGAAAAAAATGGAAAATCGCTCAGACCCGTCGATTTGTATTTCAAGGGGGAACACTTTCACCAAATACACCATCATTGTGTTGTCAACCCCCTCAACCCCAGCACCCCCTACTTCAGAATTTTCAATGGGACTACTATACTTGTGATACATCATTTTGAAGGGAATTCAATCCCAAATACATCGGTGTACTGGAACTGAGGATCGATCAAGTGTTGTTGAAGTTTTCATGAAAACTAATTTTTTCCAGATATTTTTATTTTTCATCACCTAACATGTTATCATCGTATAAAAGGTTCAAAATGTGAACCATTCAGTTCCATACAGAAGTATAAGCGATCTTCGAAATTTCTTCGCACATTGCTCAACATTTCTGGAGTCACTGCACGACACTCCACAACAATTCTCCTGTGTAGATCATCAAGAGAAGTTGGCTGGGTAATATAAACTTTGGATTTCAAATGACCCCATAAAAAGAAGTCTAATGGTGATAAATCAGGAGATCTAGCCGGCCATTCTATTGGTCCTCGCCTTCCAATCCATCGCCCTGTGAAATTGTCATCTAAAAATTGACGTACAGGTGCAACAAAATGTGGAGGAGCTCCATCTTGTTGAAAGGTGAGCTGACCGTCAAGTAACCTATCATCGTCTTCAAGTAACTGAGTGATTCTGGGGTTCACATTTGTATCAAGAAGTTCAAGATACGTTTGTCCGTTGAGGTTACCATCAAGGACCTACAATATGGTCTCCCAGAATACCAGCCCAAACATTCAATTTCTGGGGAGTTTGTGAATGAGTTTCCCTGTACCAATGGGGATTTACGTCACTCCAGTATCTGCAGTTGTGCCTGTTCACATGTCCATTTAAATAAAAAGAAGATTCGTCAGAAAAGCACACATTGTAGAGGTAATTATTATCACCAATCAATAATTGACTCATGATTTCACAAAACTCTGTACGTCTGTCAGGATCATCTTCATTTAATTCTTGTACATTCTGCATTTTATAAGGATGGACTTTTGCGTCTTTCAGAATTCGATGTACGCTGCTTTTCAAAACTCCAGAAATAGTCTCAAGTTGTCTTAACGATTGAATGTTGTCCATCACTGCATGTCCTACAACTGCAACAGCGACCCCTTCATTTCTCATAGGCTTCTCTCGTTCATGTTTTTTATTCAGCACTGATCCCGACTCCAAGAACTTATTCATCAATTGAAGCACGTACTGATATGATGTGGTGTTTTCTGGATGACTTTCATTGAAACTTCGAGCCGTAGCTCTAGCACATCGTCCATTTTCAAAATACGCAGCTACAATGGATATTCTCTCTTGTACAGTATAAACCATTTTCGAATGTTTTCAAATTGTTGAATGCAGTGACCCGAATACATCAATTACCAAGGCGTAAACAAAGATATGCGTATACAAAAACACATGAGGGCAATTTTTTTTTTCATAAAAACGTCTGTCTCACCTTCGAAACTATTATTTCTGACAGCATATTATTTTTCAATACAGTGGCGTACCCACAGTGAACCTTTCTTACGACGCTAACATTTGAGGTGATGAAAAATTAAAATATCTGGATAAAACTTAGTTTTCATGAAAACTTCAACAACACTTGATCGATCCTCAATTTCAGTACACCGATGTATTTGGGATTGAATTCCCTTCAAAATGATGTATCACAAGTATAGTAGTCCCATTGAAAATTCTGAAGTAGGGGGTGCTGGGGTTGAGGGGGTTGACAACACAATGATGGTGTATTTGGTGAAACTGTTCCCCCTTGAAATAAAAATCGACGGGTCTGAGCGATTTTCAATTTTTTTCATGAGTTCGGATATTAGGGGGGTGACAAGTTTTAGCTGGGACACACTGTATATGTTATATGCGATATTATGGCACTATGGCCTTCTCATAAGTATCAGTTTACATGCGATAACAATTCTCTTGAAAAAGCTGAACTTTGTTAACAGCGTTCGCAGACTTCCACGGTGGGAATAGCCAGTACTGATTCAACACCTTGTAAACTTATAAAAAGACAGAAGAACATTCCAAATAGTCAGTTAATAAAAGCTCATTCTTACGACAACCATTATTTCTTTGTAACGGTGGTACTTACCACCTAGTATAATTTTTTAAAAAGTCATCTACATAAGTTTCGCGATAACATGTACTTCAACTCGAAGCTTACAATTATCAAATATCACATCATGAATATCGAAATGAGTATGTAAATGTAAACAGTCCCAGTACGATACTTTTCAACACTCCAAGAGAACAATAATAGACAAATTTATATTTCAATTATATTTCTATTTCAATTACATTTCTAATTCATTGCATTTTTGTTTGTATCCTGTGGGGGATAAAATTATCCCCGCCGGTTACAACACAAACATCGTTCCCTTCAGTGCTTCTGGTGCATAGGATAATTTAACAAGTTATCCTGAACCATCCTCTCCTCTGATGGAATTAAATTGCTCTCTCTGGTAACTTTGTCGGTTCTTTGGGCATTTAAATACCATTCCAGCATTTATTGAGTTCGAATGTTACGAAACTGCTTCCCTATTCCCAATTGCTACATAGCAGCAACACCTTACCTGAATGAAATGACCCAGAAATGTGTTCTGGAACTGTTGATATTGCTTTATATGTTTTTTTGATGATTATTCAGAGACTTCGATAAACTATTCAACGATTTTTTGAGCATTAGGAGATAGCCACCGTGTTTGGCGAACATTTGATAGGCATGGAAGCGTCAAACATTTCAGGGCTTTCATTGTCTCTAAAAACGAATGGGTTCGAGAGTGAACAAGGCTTTCGGAATTGTCGATAAGATCGATTGGAATTAGCGGTAGGTAGTAATAAAATAATAACAATAAATAACTGCTCAAAATAAAAAAAGAGGTGCTTCACTAAAGACCGCAGCGCTGTGAATTGGGCTGAATTTGAGTAAAAAAAAATTGTTTTTACGAATCACCCAGGATTTCGGAGGAAACAACTCAAAAGCAGAGCTTGTGCCGTACAGCTTACGTGTAAGTGGATTTCGAACCACTTCAGTTCAATAACAGGCGGTGGGTATCCTGATGAGTGGGAAGAAAATCTGACGTGCATAGCTAAAATACCGTATCTACAACAAATATAAACACACCAGGTTTAAAGCCAAAATTAATAAATTATTTTGCCGTATGTACAAAAGTTTGAGAATTTCCTCCGTATGAAAGTCGGATTTACAGAATTGTAAGCAAGATAGCGGATGCAGATACGGCATTTTTGCTAAGGACGGTAGAAATGCTCTTACACCACGACCACTTCGCTTCGTGTAGTTTTTTTGATCGGTATGTTACGAAATTGATAAAAATTCCCCTATCTACGCCGCTGAGAGATCCATAAAAACAAATCGCATACAAATGTGTTGACGAAGCGCCGCAGGTATTTAGGTAATCGAGCAGTTCTAAGGAGTGATTATTTGAACGGCCTTCTGTACCGAGTATTCTAGTAAATTTCGCGAAAGATCCAGTCGGCATAAATGGACTATTTTTGTTTTTGAAGAAGTATAGAAGTGTTTGGAATATTTAGTTAGTTGTACTGTTGTATAGATCTAAGTGTTTAATTAGTCAGTGAAGTAGTTTAATATTTTTAGTGAAGTTAGAATAAACAGTTTAGTAGTGTGCTCGGCATTATTATTTAGCTAAAACGTAATAGTGGTGTCCGAAGCGGGATATTAGTGAAAAACAGAAACAACCTATTTATAAACTATTTATGGTGAATACGAGGAGTACATCGTACGATACGATGGAGGACATTGTGAAATTTATCCAAAATCAGTTTGCGGATTTGGAAAGAACGCGCCAGGAGGAAAAACAAGAAGAGGAAAAGCGGCGCCAGGAGGAAAAGAAAGAACAAAAAGATGAAATACGAGAAGAGGAAATGCGACAGTTAGATGAAAAACAAGAACGAGAAGAAGCACTCCAGAAAATTCTCGAAGAACAGAGAAAAGAGCGAAAAGATGAAAAACAAGAACGAGAAGAAGAACTCCAGAAAATTCTCGAAGAACAGAGAAAAGAGCGAGAAGATGAAAAACAAGAACGAGAAAAAGAAAAACAAGAACGAGAAGAAGCACTCCAGAAAATTTTCGAAGAACAGAGAAATGAACGAGAAGAAGCACTCCAGAAACTTCTCGGATGTGAGACGCCTAATCCAGCTGGCTTACCCAGAAGCACCGGGAGATTTCAAGGAACAGTTAGCGGTGCAGTTATTTATAGATGGACTCAGAGACACCGAAATCCAGAGGACTCCGAAAGTGCGAGCGATTTCAATAGAAGAACCCGAACAACGAGCAAGCACAGTTACTAGTTTAATGGAGAAGGTTCTGGATGTGCTCAAATCTTTGAAAAGCGGAATGAGCACTCAGTTGAATAGGGCTTGCTATCGATGTGGAAAATTGGGACATTTTATTAGAGGCTGCAGGGTAAGAATGCCAAAACGTTCACTATCACCTGTGTGGACAAGGTCTTCCAGCGAGTCCTCAAATTGGCGGCAGGAAAAATTTGAATCAGACAACATTTCGGGGCGCATACCGGCTAGCAGAGATGGAGCCCCCAGGATCATCCCTGTTAAGAGGCTACAAACAACCGAATTGATATCGGGGTGAACGCAGTCTATCAATGATATAGCCCCAAGGTCATACCAGTGAAGAGAATGAGAACCGAATTAATATCGGGCACATAACGACTAGCAATGATAAAGCTCCCGAGGCCATCCCAGTTAAGAGGCTAAGAACAACTGAATTATCCAACAACACCGAAAACCTGGTTCGGATACTTGTGAGCGAATTGTACGTCGCAAAGGAATCAACCAAGTGAGATTAATGGTTGACGACAATTGGACCACAGCGAAAATGAGACAGGATCACGAAAGTGATCCAAGCGTTGCAGATATTCTACGATGGAAGGAATGCGGAGCACAAAGACCCACGGAAGGAAATCTCCGTACGATCACCAGGTTTCAAGGCATTGTGGGCACAATGGAATTCCCTGATTGTTGAGAATGGTCTATTGAAGAGAGCTTGGGAATCGGCCGACGGCAAAAAAGTTATTTCTCAACTAGTTGTGCCTAGGTCAAGAATAAGTGATTTCTTGGAGGAGATTCATAGCAGCAAATCAGGTGGACATTTTGAAGTGAATAAGACCTTGGATAAAATACGGCAGAGATTTTACTGGGTCCAATGTCGTGAAGATGTAGAGAGATGGTGCCGAAGATGTCCGAAGTGTGAAGCAAGCAAAAGTCCCAAGACAAGATCGAGAAGAGAGATGAAACAATACAATGTAGGCGCTCCCTTCGAACGAATCGCCATAGATGTGGCAGGACCGTTTCCGATGAAGAATGATGGCAACAAATACATCCTCGTTGCCATGGATTACTTTAGCAAATGGGTTGAAGCTTATGCATTGTCTAATCGAGAAGCATCTACAGTTGCGAGAGCTCTGGTGGATAACATGTTTTCAAGGTTTGGAGTCCCAATGGAGCTACATTCCGATCAAGGAAGAAATTTTGAATTAAATGTATTCAAGGAAGTTCGTGAATTGATGGGAATAAGGAAGTTTGTGAATTGATGGGAATTAGCAAGACTAGAACAACGGCCCTCCACCCACAGTCTGATGGCATGGTTGAAAGGTTCAACAGGACTATGGAAGAACATCTTTCCAAAGGAGTAGAGGAGCACCAAAAGACCTGGGATCGACATCTTCTACTATTCTTGATGGCTTACTCCAGCCAGCATCATCTTCGGGAGAGAACTTCGGTTGTCCTGTGACTTGGTGTTCGAATCACCAAGTTCTGAAGAAAAAAAGGTACAGGATTATGCAGACGAACTGCGAGATAGCTTGAACGGGATCCACGAATTTGCAAGAAAAAGATTAAAGATAACTAGTGACAGAATGAAGGCTCGATACGATCTTAAGGCTAATACTGGTGGATTCAAAGAAGGAGATCGAGTGTGGCTGTACAATCCTCGTCGTAAGAAAGGATTTTCTCCCAAATTGACACCATTTCGAATTCGTACAACTTACGAGAGCCCAGAAATTGTATAAGATCCTTCCTGATACAATTGAAAATGTCATCAATTCATCATGTTCCACAGTTTTTTTTTCAGGTTCAGATTTCAGGTTCAAACAACTGATTAATTGGTAAAATAGTTTCAATGGGCAGTGAAATAAAGAGGAAAAAATCACAATCAGAAACAAAAAGAAGTATGGAATATAGTGGGAGCAAAAAAAAAGAAAACATTGAATTAAACAAGTTCTTAAATATATGTAAGTGATTGAAATTAAAACTCAACATGATAAAAAAAAGGTTGGAAGAATATCTATAAGCATCCGCAACCACTCAATGTAGATACTCCAACTTTAGCGCAGTTAGAAGCTTCATGCAGGAGGCTTCGTTAGCCTGAGCTCAATGAACTGAGCAATCCGATAGCTCCGGAGGAAGTTCGAGATGCCCTCAAAGGCTAAATAATAATCATTGGTGGAAAAAGTTTTCAAGCACTCACCAACATCTGGCAACAGTTTTTAGCTAGATGGGGAGCAACAAATTCCGGACTGGTTTGTCGATGGGCGAACCGTGCTAATCCCCAAAATCCAAGATTTGTCTGTTCCAAGCACTACAAATTGATAACATGCTTGAATGCTTGTTATAAGATATTTACCCGCATCTTGTACATGCAAATACTCTCCGCAGTTAACCAGGTGTATGAGTAAAGATGCTTAAAGTAGGGGGTCACTGGCAGCAAGAAAAACCAGCTGATCGACAAATGTATCACGCAGGACTCCGTGCAGTAAAGGCGTAACCTTTCAATGGCTTGGATCGATTATCGCAAGTTAAAACATCGCATGAGCTCATCATGCATTTGCTCAGATGCCTTGCCGTATCTGATCAAATAGTGAGATGCATTGAATAGCTGATGCCGCCCTCACTTCAGCAAACATAACATCTGGTCAGGTTAGAGTCCAAACAAATCGGGTTGTCTTTTGAAGGAGAGTGTTTCAGGAAAACTCCGTCAGCCCCCTTTTCTTCTGCATCTCACTATTGCCATTTTCCGTTGCACTACAGTAAATCCGTGGATACAACTGGGGCACCACCAACAACCGGAAATTACCCCAAACTGTATGCCTAGGGAGAAAAGGATCTTCATCAGTCCTTAAGGGTGGTATAACGGTACACGCATGCTATCGGAATCGACTTTGCGATCGACAAATGTGCCATGGTTCATCTCATAAGAGGACGATGCTAGGAATACGGAGAGGATGTTCAGCTCATAGACGCCAGCATCTTATAATACCAAATGGATGCCAGAGAGCCGTATACTCACATGTTACAAAGGATCCTTTGATAAATAACCACTTCTGAGATTATGTTTTTAATAACTGATAAATGCATTTTCTAAGTAGGGATAAGGGGGGCAGAAGGAGAAAGAAATCAAGGTGAACTGAAAACCCTTTGGTTGTATGAGGTGAGGTATTATTTCAATATCTTAGCAATAGAGTCCAACGTTGCCGAATGCTTTAGTGAATTTGGTATACACAGGATCCACTCGAATATGGCAGTCCATCGCTATCATTACGTATTGAGTATACAAAACCAAATTTGTCACTAGGAATCTCTTAGGAAAAAAGCCATGATGTTCCTGTATGATAAATTTGTTTTTCTACGCCCATGTCTGTAAACGTCAAAAATCGCACTGTCAACATTCCTTGTAAATGACATTTAACAATAACATGCACATAATGAGATCTCATAACATACACGTTCGTTTTGAGAAGAAAACTTAAACTTCTTGGTTTAATTAAATTTGAATAAAATTTGTATTTACGTAAGACTTTATTTGGTCTATTTACACAAATATAGTCAATTAAAAAACATACAAACTTTTAGCATTAGCGAGATATATTTAGGATTGAAAGAGTGATGCCCCTAAATGTACGCAGCACGTTATGCAATTTCTTTAAAAATAGGACACGTTTTCTTAAGTAGCATGCTATGAAAATAAATGTCATGTCATTTATATTGTCAATTTCTTGAACAAAATATAATGTATCCGAACATTTTCTCAACTTTATCTTCGAATATGGAATGGAAGAAAATGAATGGGCGTAGAAAAAGTATAGTACGTTATACGAGTTGTAAGCCCATTACTCCACTGAGAATATTTTTTTTTGCAGATAGGACGGTTGTTAGCAAGGTCATTTTTATAACCATTTTTGTAAATTTGTACTACCTAAGCTTCTTTTCATCTTACTGGAAAAGTGTGTTTTCTGAATGATTCATCGATGATCACAACAACTATCGGCACACATATACTCGTTGAACAATTTTTATCAAACATTATGGTAATCCGTCTGGGTTATTACCTTTGTTTTCGATTTGTTTGACAGTCACGGTTATTTTACTTACTGAGCATGTGTTTTTATTGTGTGTATGTGTGTTGTCATATGGCTGAAAGACACCTATGAAAAATTTTGAGAATAGCTTGCAAACATCTGCCCATCTGCTGAATCATCATCCAATTTCATCTCATTAGGGATATGTTTTTGATTAGTATTAGATATAAAGAACATACCAGAATTTTTTTATTTATTTTTTATATCGATTTGGACTGAAATCGCAAAGATTTTTTAGTCGTTGCGAATAGTTTGCTTGGATTTGTTTCGCAGTAGACAGAGAAGTTGGTGTCGAACTGGAAGCTATATTTTTTCCATTTCTTGTGAGCTTTAGATTTTTTGATAATAATTTTCAAGGTGTTATATAAAATGAACAGGAAACGGGCTGAAAATTCTTTTTTTCGGTGAGACAATATATATTGAATGATATTTTTTCATAAAATATCTCTAAACCCTTTACGTCTTCACATAATTCAGAAATACCAACTTATTTAATGTTCAAAATTTTTTCGTTTGGATTATAATCACTTTTCCTGAAATTATTGAGCTTCATGTTCGCCTGCAGGGTTTTTAGGGCAGAAAAAGTGAGGTTTAATTCAATACATCCATGATGTGGATCTTCTTTTACCAAAGGTTTGCCGGATTTGAGAACAATATCGGGAGTTTTGTCATGATTTTTCTTCAGGGAGTTGAACTGCAAAAGTCCATAAAAATCGAATGTGTCATGCATAATGTTAGTGAACTTTGTATCTTTAGGACGGCATTAAAATAAAACTGTTTTGTTTGAAATTACATGGGGTGTTTGACCAAAGAACTGAGTTCTGTATGTTTGACATATTGAAATCACAACGAATAAGGAGATAATCATATGATATTGAGCTGAAGAGTCTATAGAGATTGTTAGTGAAACATTCTACTACTTAATATTTCGGACAAGTTCGAAATTTTTGTGCCGGGGAGGTATAAAAAAAGTGGTATGAATATGGAGTACCCTTCTCTCCAAGCGTTTCCACCAAGTGGAAAAATACAGACAAACATCTGTCAGAAAACAACTACTTCCCTGGCTAATACCACGATGGATATTGAACTACATCTGATAGATGCTACGATCTTTCAAGAAGACCAAATAGCAAGTGCTTGTCGTTTAATTGAACAGAAGATTATCTTTCATTTAGCTGGAAATGACCACCTGCAAACATGCAAGTTTCGAGGTTTTGCCTCTCATCAGTGACAGGGTAAGTCGGACGACATTATCATTGTCCTGTCCCATCCAAATGAAAAATAATGAACCATTCAACTGATATTTCTTCTTTACTTTTCCACTTGGTAGAAACGCTGGGATAGAAGGGTACTCCGTATTCATTTCATTCTACTACATAGGTAGATACCTCTAGGTACCTATTATTATAGCAAGTCAATGTGTTCAGGTAGGTACCTACAGTATTACGTTCGAAATAATATTTATTACCTCATTTTCTGATTCGAGGCGTAAAGAGTGGTTGTTGATCATAAATCCTGTTTCGTCAGGAAGAAATAGTTCCAGTAATTCGTACAGTTATCATTCCAAGAAGCCTGGTGAATCCGTGTACGCACAAATTCGAGTATTTCGGGTCAGAAGAAATAGAGTGAAATTCTGCATATTTGAGCATTTTCAGCGAATTTCGAAAACTGTCTTATTTTTGATCTTCATATTTTGGTAACGAATTGATAAACATGTTCGACTAGTCAAATTGTAGAAAATTTAACGATCTATCAAAAATGGGGAATACTTTGGCCGTAGAACGTAAAAGAAAACGTTTTTGAGGAAAAATCGGATAAGTTCGAAAAATTTGTAGTTTCTCTTCCCTCTTCTATTCGCACAGGGCCCTTTAGGTCCAAAACTTATAAAATAGTAGTTTACCATCCCTTAACAATATCTCAGAGTTTCATCAACTTCCGACCTTTTTCAACCTTACCCCACTTTTTCCATCCTGTCGACTGGACTAAAATTGGGGACAAGGCTTTACAAAGAACATCATTTTTCCTTTCAAGGAGATATAAAAGATACCAAGTATATATCATTGATGATGAGTGTATTCGTGTCGAGTCGGCTAAACGTTTGTACGCAAATTGAACTTGACAGGTAGAGATGACATCAATATATAATGTATGCCATGAAATATTTGTTGAATAATCGATTCCATTCAAAATCAGATAAACGAGGCTTGAAAACGAGTGATTTGACTCACTTTCCTTCTTCCAGCTACCATAAAAATTTCATGTAGAAACACAGTAGCATTTTCTATGACTGACGTTATATCAGTTATGAGTTTTACTGAGCGAGTTATCGAATAATTCAAAACTCTCTCACCATAAAAGCTCAATATAAGTTTTTGTCAAGAATTTGTCAAGAGCGATTCGAGAAACAATTTGGGGGCGAATCCATGGATAAAAGGAATATCATCCGCACGCGAAGGGTAGTGTTGCTTACAATAACGAACAAAACTCATTAAGTTATTCGGAAGAATAAAGAAGGACAACCTTACATCATTTCATTCTTGTGGAAGGAGTAGCAAGTCAATATGCCGTCGTACGAGTAATAATGCTTTGCAAATGAGAAAAATGTGACATTCAATATCACTGAATATAAAGATTCAGCTGGTAGTTTCAATAATGAGGAACTGCACAATAATGAAATCGTCTACATCAGATATACCTTGTTTGTCTCTACTCATTATCTTAAAGATATCATATTACTTCTTTCTTTAATCCGTAATAAAAATTCCAGTGAAGCTCGGAGTCCGACACATCCGGAGGGTACAGTGAATCATTTACCCAGGTAACCATTCCCCACATCCGTGGGTTAGATTGAAGATTGTAGGTGGATTGTGCAGGCTGTGCAGCCTCACAAGTACCTCGAACTGCAAAGTCTTTTTGTGCGTGACCCTTTATCTATTCGAAACTCGGGTTTCTAAGACTCCGTGCGAAATTTATCAGAGTCCTGGGAGCAAAGTTCCTGATGTTGGAGGGCGTAAGGAATACCCCTTCCAGGAATTGGAGCCTTTTGCAGAAGAACGCTTGGCATTCGCAAAGCAGATGTTCTGCAGTTTCCGTGAAGTTCTCGCAGTAGCAGCAACTATCACTCTCTGATTTGCTAATTTTTTTGAGATGATACCCTAGATGGCAGTGCATAGTGAATAGTACCGTAAACCAATTTAAGTCATTTTTGTTCAACATCTTTTGTTTAGCTTTCCTTGGCAATATGCTCACTAGCATGTTTGCTTCATCCGTGGGGTAAGGGACTATTATCCAAGAATCGTGTGCCGTGAAATATCAGCCGGAACACGGTAGTCGATGTAGATTTCAGATTTGTGAGTATAGTGCCGATCTTTCCACCAAGGACCCCTATGATCAGAACTACCATTTCACCAGCCACATTTGAAAGATTAATAGAGACGGTTCTGAAGGGACGTGGAATACGTGTCTGATGTATCTCGACATAATTATGATTCGAGGACTACGTAAAAACCTGAAGGAGGCACTCGATTGAAACAGAGCCTCAATAAATATCATTTGTTCCAGAAACAAGTACGATATCTCGGCCATATCGTCTGTGGGGAAGGAATTGCAATAGATGCACAGAAAATCAAAACTGTAGAAGAATGGCCAATTCCAAAAGAGATACACCCGATTTTTTCTTGGTTTGTTAACTTTCTATCGCCGATACGTCATAGGATTTGCTAACATTGCTAAACTACTGGCAAACAGAATTTCAGTGGATTCCGAGGATTGCCAAGATTAGTTCAGGAAGCTGAAATGGCCATTGATCAATGCACCAATTCTGAGCTATTCCGATCTTTTTGGAAACGGAAGAAAGCACCGTAGGACTTGAAGCTGCACTGTCCAAGACTAAGGAAGGACAGGCATTAACTCTTGGTCGTTGACAAAGGAATAGAGTATTCCTACACATACATGTATGGACGAAGATTTCATCGGGACAAATTTAATCAAAGAAAAAAAAATTGCAGCACATGATAGAGGCTTCCAAACGCAAAAATATCATCTTTTTTCATGCACCATCCAGTGAGCATGGCATAACATCTGTAAATACCCATTTAAACAGAGTTGTAGATGATCAATTTTGACCTATGAGGAGTTCTTTATTCTTCTAGTTCACATTGTAGCCATCTCCAACTTCCGCTTCTTTGCGCGCCAAGAGTTCCGATCCTTCAGATTCATTGCTTTCCACTCCTGGTCATTAGACAACCTAAAATGAGATAAATCTATAGTGAGATCAATCTTCAAATAATATTTATGATACTCCAAGAATCCGCGGTTAGAAACTCTCTCCGCAGCAAGTATCAGCATAAACTCCGACAAATCTGGTCGGGAAAGAATGAAGTTGCCGAAACTAATATGGTTGCCGTTAAGATTTTACTTAACTACTTTGGAGTGGTGAAATTGATCCATGAAGAGCTACGAAAACTCGACGTAAAATGAGTAAGTGTTTCCTGGAGATACTGAGACCAATATGCATTTGCTGTCAGCCTGTCAAGCTCATGCGGTCTCAGCATATAGTATAGGCATAACGCGGCACTACGAGTATTGTACTAGCACCTATGACACTCGGGCGGTATAGACGGGAAATATTGAGTCCATTGCGGAGAATGAAAAGTGCAGAATCTATTGGAACTACTCATTCCCTATTGACAGGCAAATTAAAGCCAATAAGCCTGATGAAGTCCTTCTCGGCTATCAAATTAGGATGATTTTTATCATGGAGTTTTCAGCTCCTGGTGGAACGAAAATCTTCCGAAAAGGGAAGGTAAAATGGACTAAATATCGAGACTTACTCTTCGAGCTCTGCAGGCTTTACTCTCAAACCATTCTTTTGAATTGGTGGTTCTGTTTATAGGGGTTCTTGGTGGATTGATAAAATTCTGCTCTCGAATTTCAAAATTAAACCGACTGGCCATGATGCGGCAGAAATCTTAGCTGAAAGAATGCAGGAAGCTATAATTCTTGGTTTACTCCGGTTACTCAGGGCACGTGATTCTTGGCCCCGTAACAACTCACTCCACGGACAGGGGGAGTGTTTACTGAGGTTAGTGACACTCCAGCGCACCCTCCGGATGAATTGGGGCAACGGAGAGAGGGCCAAACTGGGAAATTACCAATGGAATAAAACTCCTTCCTAAACACCAAAGGCATAGCTTGAGCGGGTAGAGGATGGATATTATTATTATTAGCCGAGGCGCTCTCATGTGGACAATACAGTACTTAGTCATAACCACATGATATGGAAATGCGTGAAATTTAAATCTGAAAATAACCTGAGTACTGCTTTAAAGTGATTCGTTGGAAAAATGTTACAATTGAATATAAAGGAAATTACATAAATTTTTTCATCTCTTTATCTGAGAATTCAAGAAGGATTTTTAACAAAATATTTATCAGGTGTCACAATAATTATTGTGTGCAAGTAAATCAAAAGGTTAATCTCTGAATTTTGTACTAAGTGTACGGAAATAGATGAAAAAAAAACTTGCTGATAATTTACAAGGCCCTTGTGGAATCAGTAATAAGATTTTGATCACATTGCTGATTTGTATAATGTTGATATTTTATGTTGAAATGTTATACTTTCACAATAAATGCCTCTTCGTGAATGAGAATAACAAATTTTTCAACTATATTTTCCACTTTCACAGAACTAGACACTCTAGACAGGTCACAAAGTGATATATTCAGGTTCCTTCTTATCACGAAGTCGCTAATCAAAGATTTTCAACCAGTTCATCCCGAAAAGTTTCGAACAATCTACTGCTGGAATTGAAAAACAAGTAAACAGTTCTCTAAAATTTCCAAAACTCATGTACTCATATAAAAAATTATTCATTATATTTGGAAGTGAAAGTTAGTATCTGGTTTATGGTTCTGGAGTATTGCATACCCAATATTCGTAAAATTGTTATTTATGTTATAAGTGAGTAGAGTGGTACTTTTTATTTACGAGTAGAGGCAATTCCAACGGTTAAAATAACCACTTTACTCATGTGTTGCATACAATATTTATTCTTCAGTCAAAAAATAGGATACTAACCAATTTTTATAGTTTATTAGCTACTCAACTCAACCTCACCCAATTTATGGTGCAAACGATTAACAAATATTATTAACACAACTGTCAAATAAGTGTACTTTTTGTGTACCTTGAGTATGTAATTCTTGAATGTCAAAATACTGTTTCATTATTTTATGGAAAAGTGTGGAAAATTGCACATATTTTTGACAGTTTTAGAAAAAACATATTTTAAATTGCGATTCAAGTATGACTGATGAATATTTTCAATTTGACCACATACATATTTTTGATTTTTGGTGCGTCATGACTCATGGGAAAAATTTCAATTAATTGTTTAATAATTATAAACTTACATCAAATGTATCAAATTTCACGAATAAACTGAAATAAAATTGAAGTCACATGGAAATCCGCTAATTGGAAATCTCTGAGAATTAGGCGTCATCTCTGGGTTCCAGAATTAGAATGGACTCCGACTGCGTGTCGACTTCAATATGAAGCCAAGAACATCATGAAGAGGGGCGACACTACTTGAAGAAAAACCATTAAATGAATTATGAAAAATGGTGAATTACGTGATCCAATCTTTCGCAAAAAAAATACAATAGGTATAATTTCAGCTTTGATATTTAAAATGCATTGCAATGTAGTTCTTGTAGAAAACTTTGCCAATTATTCAATAGAAATAATTCAACGGCCGTAGGGGGCAGTAGTTGTTTTCTGTTAGATACTTGCCGACGACGGTACCTATTTTATAGGTTTTCTGCGGAAAATTGTATTACGTAGTCCACCATTTTTCATAATTCGTTTAATGGTCTTCCGTCAAGTAGTGTCGCCCCTCTTCATGATGATTTTGGAAAGGAGTTTCGATTCAATTGGGTAGAACTAGTCTCCGCTGATGATTGGCAAGGACCATGAAATCGGTACGGAGGTGTTCCCGAAGTTAAATCGAAAAATAATTTCAGCTTAGATATTTGAAATGCATCGCAAAGTTCTTATAGAAAACTTTGTCAAGTATTGAACAGACATAATTCAACAGTCGTAGGGAGTAGTAGTGTTGTCTGTTAGATACTTGCCAACGACGATACCTATTGTATAGGTTTTTGCGAAAGATTGGGTTACGTAATCCACCATTTTTCATAATTCGTAGTGTTCCTCTTTGAATTTTTAATACTGAATTCTTCATGAACATTCAGTATTAATTTCCATTGTTTTATTCTTGTACCAGAAGACGAAACGGGCTTCCACCAGAACTTATTTCAACAAACTTTGAATGTGGAATCATAACGACTGTGACGTAGAATAATCGATTTTGACCTTATGCAGATTAAAACAACCGCATAATAATTAATCATCGATAACTTAACGTACGCTGAATTCTGAACTTGCCACATCATTTAACCAATTTCAGAAGAAATTTAACAGGGTCATTGTGGTCGGTACACGTAATTTCGCATGAAATGTATAGTGAGTTTTTGGAGTATGGAAATGCCTTGATATCTTCTGTATTAGTATACAGAGTGTGCGATTTGAAACCGCAAAACCTTGTTATTTTGGAATCCATGGGCCGATTTTGAAATGTCAGGATTTTGTGTTATACTTATATAGACTCGACGAACTCCATTCAAATATGTTGACAAATATGAATTATTCTTAGTTTCAAGGTCTACTTCGCTATGCTGAATAGCTCGAAATTTCGAGATGGGGCATTAGGCATTTATTTTTCGAAAAATTAGATAGCCTATTGGACTTGGGCATATTTTGAATACCTACATACCAAGTTTCAGCCCAATACCTCATATAGGGTGTTAGTTTAATGATGACGAATTTCCAAATGCATGCTTTTCTACTGACCCTCTATGAAAGTCGACGAAAAGAAGAAGTAGCCATTCAATGACAGAATACTTCGCAAACTCATTTCGGATTTATCGCTCTAGTTTAACCAAAATCAACAAATCAAAATTTGAAAACGTGTGCTAAATTTAAGAAGATTAACCAACAACTGGAATAAATAGAGCAATTTCCTCAGATATTGGGGTTTTCAATGTATCCCCCTTCACGCTCTATACATGTTCCATAACACCGTCTCAAGTTTTGGCGGGTCTTCCTCAATTGGTCTGGTTTTATTCCACCTCATTTTTGCCTTATCCTCTCCTTCAATTCGTACAAGTTTTGTAGTCTGATCTGGTGATTTAGGGGGCCAACAAATAAAAGTACTGTTCCTCCCAATCCATCTTCCTTGAAATAGTTCATCAAGGCTATTCTGTACAACAATCTCATCATAATAATAATACTCCATCATAAACACTCATACAGTGTATCCAGAGGCATAGCCTGTGCAGGTAGAGGACGGCTACTATTATCATTTGACGTAGAACTCCGGACGACTTACTGATTTTGTTGGCGTATTCACTTTTCAGCTGTAAAAAAAACCCGGGAAAACCTACAGCAGCACTCCAGGTGGTCGACGCGCACTTCAAGCAAGCACCAGACGTCGGGATTGGCATCTAGACAATTTACATTGCCTATCGACTTCTATGAAATAGAGAAAAATTTTCCCATTTCCAAGATTCGAAACTGGCCCAATGCATGAGGAAGTTTCGAAAGCCGGCATCTAACCGTCTCGCTAACGAGCACCGTTATATGAACGTGGGCACCGTCTAGCTGGAATATAAATAACACTGAGGAAAATTTTCATTTATCCTAGTTAGAAATCGAATTACCCCAACAAAAACTCTAATAGCATAGGGGATAAGCAGGTTCTCACTTATAGTTATAAACTTTGCTGATTACAGCTCACTTGATATTATTAGAAATTATCGAATGATCTATAGTTTTGAACTTTGCTACTGCTAGGGAGTTCATCTACCTATGTCTATTAGATAATGTTTCTGAAGTAGACGTTAAACTTTGCTATCGCTAGCGAGTGCACCTACTTAGCACTACAAGGCATTCTTGCAGTTGAAGTTATTCGACTTTGCTATGTTAGTAAGTGCATATGCCTATAACTACAGTTGAAGGTATACTACTTTGCTACTGATAGTGAATTCATCTACCTATGACTATTAGTAATAGTTTCATTGTAGGTATGCAACTTTGCTAGCGCTAGCAATGTTTGCAAGATTTTTTGCTGCATTATAAAAAAATACGTTCATCAATTTCAACCACTTGTGTAGAATTCATAAAAACAATATTTTTTATAATTATTTCCTGCTTTGAATCCTTTGCGATAAAAATCACCAGAAAAAGGTTCACAGAAGCTGCATGGTGTCGTCGCGAGATATGTTTCTGTAAAAATGGAGTTTTTATTCGAAAAACATTGAGAACATTTTTTGCTCTTTGAACATTTTTTGCTCTTTATGAGTTCTACAAGTGGTTGAAAATGATGTACTGATTTGGAAACTCCCATAGTAGATGATTTTTGTCATTAGTAAGTATGTAATAGATTCGTCAAAGTTATAGCATAGTTCTCGCACAAAAAGACCTTCGTGTTTGTAGAGGAAGTTACACCGAGAAAAATGCTGCTATTAGAGTTTTTGCTGGGATTTTCTTCCTACTGTGATGAGAAATAATATTACTATAACAAATTATAGAATAGCATTAGCACATTCAAATCCTATGGCATCAAAAACGATTTTGCTGAAGGTGGTTTTTCTGCCACAGGTAGGAATAATGCTGTCGCTATTAGGCAGTCAGTCTAGGACAGTTAGTTTTTCAATTAGAAAATCATAATTTCACAGGTGAATAATCACTAATGAATTACATGCCTATGGCCGTAAGGTTTTCGTTACTATAAGTGGATCATCGCATAGAAGTTCATCAACTTACGGTAATACAGTTGTCAACCTGCCACTAAAATATTATTCGAAGAACCTACTTACGACTACTTTGTTCCATGCTGTGGTTATTCGATGTTTTGCTGAAATTCTGACAGAAATTACCCCCACCACGAACGCAACGAACATTTGAAGGTTGTTACGTTTAGAAATGAAAAAACAAAGAACTGTTGTTGTTACCGGCTGTTCTAGTCCGGCCATAGTGCCGAGCAACATAGGAATTATGTGATAATAGGTAAAGTGAATGAATATAATCACATGCTATAACTCTATAGTTTTTTCGAGACATACATATTCTTGTTAATGAAGTATGCGGAATATGAATCAAATAGTAAGAAGAGTGAAAACCTTACGGCCATAGGCATGTAATTCGTTAGTGATTATTCACTTATGAAATTATGATTTTCTGATTGAAAAACTTACTGTCCCAGACTGACTGCCTAATAGCGACAGCATTATACCTACATGTGGCAGAAAAACTACATTCAGCAAAATCGTTTTTGCTGCCATAGAATTTGAATGTGCTACTTCTATTCTATAATTTGTTATGGTAATAGTATTTCTCATTACAATAGCAAGAAATATCCCAGCAAAAACTTTAATAGCAGAATTTTCCTCAGTGTATTTATCCCAAGTGAGTTATAATCAGCAAAGTCGACTTTATAACCACAGGTAATAGCTCGCTTGTCCCCTATGCTAGTAGAGAGTTTCTGGCTAGGGTTATTGAATTTCTAGCTACGGTTGATAAAAATTTTCCTCAGTGTAATAACATCGAACAACCACCAAGGCACAGAATAATGGTAAATGGGTCCATCCAGTAATATTTTAGTGGCAGGTTGACAACTGTATTACCATAAGTGAGTGAACTTATAGTAATCAAAAACCTTACAACCACAGGCATGTAACGCGCTAGTGATTATTCAGCTATAAAATTACAATTCTGTGATGGAAAAACTCACTGAAAATTTGTTATAATAGTAGTATTTCTTATTATGAAATCAAGAAATATCTAAGCAAAAATTCCAATAGCACAGTTTTCCTATGGTGTACCGAATACATAAGTGAACATTTCTGCGATCTTCATAATTATAAAATCTTTCACTATTTAGTGTTTGTTCAAAAAACACTGGACCTACTATACGGTTCGAACTGTTTCATTGTTCATGTTATTGATTGGTTGTCGTATAATACTGTTCTAACGTGGTGTTTAATGAACACTGATTTGTATGAATGAATTTATTATTATTATTTAGCAGCGCATATTAGATATTGTAGGTTCATATTTGTCAACATCTTTGAATAGAGCTCGTTGAATTTGAAATTTTCTTTTGTCAAAATCGGCCCATGGGAATAACAGGGTGTTGCGGTTTGAAATCGCACAGACTGGATACAAATACGACGAAATGATAGGTGTATTATGAATCTTCGAAAATCGACCAATCTTCTCGAAGTTGATCAAACACGTACAAAAATCGCCCATCACGTATGTGAGATGACTCTTTTGGAATTATTTCTCACGGTAAAATACGAAATAAGAATACGTGCTCTCAAGAGTCGAAAGCTGAAATCTAAAATCGCTTATTCAAATAAGGATAGAGTGAGCTGAGCAAGGAACTGCAATAATTATCACAACCAAATGAAACGCACTAAGGTACGTATTGTTGCCCTGGTTCGCCGAAACAGCTCATTAGTGTCTACTTTCGGAATATCGTTAACGATTCACCACATTAACCTAATATACTAATGAAAATGAAAACGGAATATTACAATTACCAAATATAATCAACGGGATCTGAAATGAATAACAAATAATATTAATGAGAACGAATAATAATAAAAAACAAGTACATAAGAATAAATCGGCTAGGTAAGTAGGACATTACTCATTTCGGAGAACAGATTGAAGGGGTGGTCATGGTGGCTATGGGAATTCCGCTGAACCCAGTGGTGGCATACTTTTTCATGAACAAATTTGAACAGCAAGCCCTCGACAGTGTTGTCTACAAACCAAAAGTTTGGTTTCGATATGTTGATGACACGTTTGTCATCTGGAGTCACGGAAGAGAGAAACTTCAAGATTTCCTGGAGCATATAAACTGCCTACACAATTACATAAAATTCACGATGGAAGTTATAGAAAACAATTCACACAATATAAAAAAGGACGTCCATCCCATAGGTAAAGCATTCTTACCCTACATACCCAGGATAACTGACAGAATAGGCCGAATACTCCAGAAAGAACATCAAAACCATTTACAGACCCACGAGAAAAATCCAGGAATATCTCAGATCTGCAAAAGACAAACGGGACCAACTCTCCGGGGGTTTATCGCATTCCTTGCACTTGTGGAAGCGTGTATATCGGAACCACGAAGCGGTCCATTAATACAAGAATCTCCGGGTCCATCTAATTCATCCTAATGTACAGGAAAGAAATCGTAAAACAAAGAAAAATACTCCATCATAACGATAACCGGTAGAAATCGTAATTGATCATAACAGTACAAGATAGAAATCGTAAACCATCATAATATACACCAGCATAACGTACTTTATCAGAAAGTCATGTCATCATCACATCAACGCATCATAACGTCAAGCGATCATATTCGTAACGCATCATAACGTAAAGCATCATAACGTACTCTAGCATAATCCTATAGTCTATGGGCTTGCGGTAACTTTATGGAATGAATGATGGTAGTGAACGTTACCTGCTCATTGTTGAACTAAGAAAAGACCTTCGACATTGGCAAATTTCAACTAATACTTTGACAATTAGATTCATCCATCAATTGTTCCCAATTTTTCATAAATAATTATTTTAATGAAACATTCATAGAGATCCATTCATACCATAGAGGTTACGCAAATATATGCATTGCAGGTATTTCGTATTTTTCATTTTGAATATTTATCAGATAACGAATCAAAATATTTTTAAAATTTTTGACAGAATAGGATTTGGTTGTTTTCGATACTTATGGAAACAATATGCGCAAAACGTAAAAGTTCTTATATTTTTTCCGGGTCTGTGTGGGTCTCAATAATATTATTGATTTGAACTGATTCTTTCCAATTATTATATTCATTTCAACAAACATAAGTCAAACTCTATCTGAATTTATTGAAACAATGTTTTTGTTCAGTGTGATAACTCATGGGCTTTTCACCTTATGCTGATGGATATAACGATTCTAGATGAATTATTGCGAATTATTGTGTGCCATAAAGATTTGGAAAAAGTCAGTGCCTGCACTGATTAGGAATTAGTTGCTAGTGCACAAATTTTCACGACTTCAGAACTGTACAATCTAGGATGAATATATTTACTTATTATTCAAGCATATTCTTCTAAAACCTCTACTAAGAATATAGCTTTTTCTTTTGTTTGGTAACACATAATATTATAGAGATATAACTTTATCTATCTGAACACTGAAACCTCCAGATTTCAAATAGTTATTCTTCTATTTGTTATATGAAACATGCTGACATAAATCCTTGTTCCAAAAATTTCCTAAATAGCTTTAGTGAACTCCAAAATCTGAGTTTAAATTAAATTATGTAGAAAGAAAAATGTGAGAAACTATATTTAATTCATAGGTTATGAATAACAAACGCCTGTGTAAAGAAGGGGCGAACAGACACAACTGCAATATATCTGTTTTTAATCACAGAATAGTGCCAGTCATTAAAATGAAGTTGCCTTCAATACTGGCTACCGTTATTGCAATATCTTTCTATTGCAATAACGCCTGGCAGTATTCAAGGTGACGGGCACTATTCTGTGATTAACATGGGAATATTGCAATTTTATCTGTTCGTCCCTCATTCAGGGCCAGTTTATCAATGTCGTGTTAGCCTACTTTGACTCCCGATTAAATTTGATTCGTGGTTAGAATGAATATGACATTTGCTAAATGAAGGAATCGACTCACATTCTAACCATGAGTTAAATTTAGCTCGAAGTTAAAGTACATTGAAAAACCGGCCCTCAAACAGGTGTTAGCAGGGGTTGGTTATTCATAACCTAAATCAAATCTAGTCTCTCAAATATACATGTGGGACGTAACTCGTGACCTATAGCCGCTTCCCATTTGCCACAGGGACTAGCACCCAGTAGAGCTTCTTACTCCTGAACTGAACTTCACCTGACTTCATAAATATCATTTAATCGGAACATGACTTATCGTGGTCTGACCACGTCTGACAAATTACTTCAGGAGCTCTCCGGAGTTATTCGGAGCTACTCCATGAAGCAATTATAAAGTGGCTAAAGGCCGATTCAGATACATGCGTGCCCATGCAGGGTTTTTGAAGCACGGACGGTTTAAATACCTTTTACTCACGTTTCTATTACGAGAACATATTTCATTTGGTTCTGTAATGATTCTGTCAATCCTGAAGTAATATGCTCTATTTGAGTTTTTTAAATAATCCCAGAGTATTTTTCACTGTATCTTCTTCTCATTACTCATTACTCCAGCATTGACAAAATGATAACAGAATCGAATAAAATATGTTCTTGTGATAGAAACGTGAGAAGAAGGCGTTTAAACAGCCCTAGCTTTAAAAACCCTGCATGGGCACGCATGTAATTGGAAAGCGGCTATTATGCATTCGTTAGGTGCGTTCAGTTTTGTGAAAGCAAACGGAGCGATCAAATGCTGATTAGTCACGGGATCACCGAGCTAGTTGAGTGAGTACTATTGAAAATTCAACTCAGGAACACAAGGGGTTCTCCCTATGGTGTTGAGTTTGAGAACTAGTTGAAAGTACATGATAATTATTGTGTTCGTTGAAATTTCCATGATGTTAGTCACTCTTTAGGTGAATTTTATTGAATCTGTAGTGAGAATTGATAAGTGATAAAATTCTGGTACTACTTAAGGTGAAAATTATATGATTTAACGAACTTCACCTGACTTTATAAATGGGAGATAACTAAAACATGTTTTATCGTATTCTGTCAGATCACTTTAGAAGCTACCCAGAGTTACTTGGAGCTTCCACTGGCTAATTTGTTCTGTCAGAAGACAGAGCCAGACAATTTGTTATGACTGACCTAGTATTATGTTCCTGGCTTCTGAAACATTCGATTGTCCTGGGGTGGGATTCCGTGTATTATAGGATTCTATAGTCGACACTTATGTCTCTTTCTCTCGCATGAATTAAACGATAATGACATCTCACTTATTTGATCGACTGTAGAATTCTATGGTACACGGAATCCCACCCCAGGTTAAATTGGCTAATAATTTATGCGTTTTCAACTCAGTTTGCAGCTGTCTTGTCATTTAAACTCCCCTCGATTACTAAGACCAATTACAGAGCATTTTTGTCTTGTATTTTGGTGTCGTCTATGAATATGGTTTCATGATCATAACTTAGATCGGTTAAGAATAAGGCTGAAACACAATGGAGGTTTTATGTTTTTGGTTTTAATTTTTATAATTTCAGATTCCGTTTCAACACAAAACTATCACTTCCTTTATTATTCTGATCACGCCCTACAGATAATCTCAATTGTAGAAATCAAGCTAACCTGGACAAGTGCACCAATAGGGAGCAAGGTCCAAACACAACAGAGAGAGAGAGAAAGAAATCAAGCTTTTTATTTCAATTCTGTTTTGCATCCTGTTCTCTATTTCTAAAACTGATATCCAAAATCGCAAAACTTAAAACTCATTACATTCTGTTGAAGTAACAAATTGAAATCGAACTTCATAGCGTCAAGGCATGATACCTAAATCAATAAATGTGTACACTAGTTTCTAATTAATGCAGGCACTGATTTTTTTTTCATATTTGTACGTACTACCTGTTCTGTTGACTTTTGGCACCTAATAATTCGCATTAACTCATTTAGAGTTCTATCCATCAATGTGGAAAGCACTAGAATTATCACACTGGACAAATATTGTTTCAAAAACTTCAGGAATAGTTTGATATAGAACTGGGTTAGTGAATTATAATAATTGGAAAATATTCAGATCGAATTAATAATACAATGGAACTAAATATTAAGAACCACAGACCTGGAAAAAATATAAAAATTTACTCTTTACGTATATTCTTATCTTATCTTTATTGTTTCCCTTGGTTTGGGAACTAACGAAATCCTGATTCAAAAATATTATATTTGATGAATAATTTGAATGAATCCGTATAAAAATTTTAAATTTTCACACATAAAAAAAGAAAAACTCAAATGTGCAGAAAGCCAACTGTTTTTAAAAGTATACCTATCTGACATTGAAATAATTATTTAAAAAAAAATTGGAACAATGGATGAGTATATAGTAAGCTCGGGTAAGTGTGAATTTGCTCTCTTTCTTCGCTAAACCGGGCGACAGCCCAATGCCATCTATCCAGGAATAGCCTATACTCATAATAAATCCATAACCATCATATAAAATACAGAAGAGATCTTGTGAATTCGAAATATTTTCCTCGCTTTCTTAACCTACGATTCATTAATCAGAACGAGTACGAGTTTATTTCAAGCTTTGAGTTTATTGTTGAAATCTAAGGTAAGAATCCATTTCCTACACTGTTCTTCTACCAAAACAATAAATCTGACTATAGATAGCCGTTTTTTCTTGAATTTTTTCCTTATATGTCACACTTGCCCCAAAATAAAATGTTATTGGGGATAGTGTGACCTATTTGTCGGGGTAAGTGTGATCCTGGTTCATTTAGCCAATCTGAATAGTAATAGTTTTTCAGCTATATTACGAAATTATATACAGAAATTTCAGAGAGTCAAACAATATACCTGGCCAGATGTGGAAGAGATTGATACACTTTCAGATGATGAAATAACAACTGTGCTTCCATCACCACTCGTCAGAAGGGGATCAATGAAATTCCCTTTCGATTTTTCAGATTTCTACTTGTAAACTCTTCTTTTCAACAAATGTGCAATTTCACGAGTATTTTTTGTTTTTTTTTTCAATAGGGCATTTCAATTTCAATATTGAAAAGTTCAGAACTATGTTTTGAATAAAGATATCTCCAAACAAATAAATTGCAGTAAAAGTTCCTTTACTGATTACTCCAAAGAGAGATTTACGTGCATTAATATCTTTGAATTTGGCCAGAGTCACACTTGCCCCAAATTCCAGGGGAAGTGTGACCTATGGACATGCATATCTAAATATATGAATAAAATTCATGGGATACGTTTTTCAACACTTTTCTGTGGCGTATTACAAAAACTGACCTTCGAAGTAAATACCTGCAAAATTACATTATTATATTAGTTCAGGTTCATTAGATAGACAGTTAACGTTCGCTACTGTCATTCATCCCACAAAGTGACTAAAAGCCCCTAGACTATAGGATTATGTTGGAGTACGTTATGATGCATTACGAATATGATCGCTCAACGTTCTGATGCGTTGCTGTTATGATGGCGTGATTTCTGATATAGTACGTTATGCTGGTGTATATTATGATAGTTTACGATTTCTATCTTGTACTATTATGATCAATTACGATTTTTACCGGTTAACGTGATGATGGAGTATTTTTCTATGTTTTACGGTCTTTCATGTATATTATGATGCATTAGGTGTACCCGAGTCTCCGAGCATAAAGCTAACTGAGGAGCAGACTACCAAAATGCGTTTTGTTCAAATTGCATAATTTTCAGGTATTGAGAAAGTTTACTATGAAGAATCGAATACGTTTCGGTGAGAATTAAAAAATTGGAAAGATTGCAAAAAATGTTTTCTTCAATATTGCCTTGTTGCCAAAAAAAATCCTTTTGATAGTCAGTCCTGTAATTTTTAAAATCAATGAGCCTAGATGGACAAAACTCATTTTGAATGTCTGCTTATTAATTATCGATTGGGACAGACCAATAAATCCCCCGTCTCTGAACATACACTCACAAAAACTGACCACCGCATATAATTTGAAGAAGCACAAGTCTTAGCAATTACTTCCTCTTACCATGCACGACTCGTCTGGGAGGCAATCGAGATCAGAAAGCATAAACACAACTTTAACAAAATTGAAGATTCCATAAAATTGAACAATACCTGGATCCCAACCTAAGAAAGAACGAGATGTTTTCTTGGCCCCTCAAACTTAATTACGCAAACAAAAGTACCTGGGAACAATAATCAACATATACTTACGGTACCGGGAAACGTACCTGTGGACAAAATTACTCCATCTCTTAATAAGAAATCGGTTATATAACCTGAGACCAAGAGTACCACTTTCTGAAGAAGCCTACCGCACGTCTAGGCGAAACGTCAAAAGCCAAGATAAATGGATACACGACCGAAAACCCAAAAGCCATACAGAACAATATTATGATTGTACAGTGAGTTGGTCAATGTGTTCTTGATTTGTTAACAGGACCATCCTCATTGTTATTGTTGTCCAGTTCAGGACTATAAACAGCCTAACACAATTATGTACTCTTCAGCAAAGTAGCTTTGGTTGTTGTGTGTTGAAAAACTTGAAAATGTAATTTAGAACATTTTGACTCTGTGAACGCTGTTATATATCATGTGTCGGTACTAACAATAACGCTATTTGGCAAGATGGTTATTGTTACGTAGTCAATTCTTTTTAAATTATCCGCTTGAATTTTACGTGTATTAATATTTATTATAAACTTTTCTGTTCTGGAATTCATTTCTATATACTTCCTTGATTACTTGCTGTCATACTTGAGATAAAAAATTTCATTCTCTGATAGCATTTCCTGTATCCCAGATGAAAATATATTTTTTTTCCGTTTTATTTCTTTATGTGTTCATTTGATTTCAGCCAGGTTTTTCTTTTCTTCTTCTTCTTTCTTCGTCAATAACATGTTTTTAAATCAGCGATCATCGGAAGTGGAGATGTTTAGATGAGAGATTTGCAGAATTGATGTTTCAAAAGTTTCCAAATATGGCAAAATGGAAGGAAATAGATAGCCGACAAGATGCGAAGGTCACTTCCACTTTTGATTTATCTGATAAGATACTATATCGACATTTTCAGGTATTTCAGTTGTAGTAGTAGATGTGGGATGGCAGCTACTGCAGCCAGGGAAATAGGCCCCCATGGACCCTTTTTGTCACCCTCCTATCTCCTCATCCATAATATGCTCTTCAAACAACCTAGCTCATTCTATAACGTGGTCTCCTCAAAATGAATTCTTATAGTGTGTCTGTGTGTGGGTGCTTGTCAAGGAATCAAGTTCCTTCAATCTGCCTATTCCTGGAAATTCTGGTAGAGCTGGTTCTCAGTCGGGCGGTGCAGCGGCCGCGGGTGATTCTATCACCGGCTACCAGACCCGCAGTATCTGATCCGAGACCCCTCCTCGGTATCCATTGGAGACTAGTTCTTCAGTTCTCACTGCGAGTTCCATCAGCCTTCTCGTGAAAGTCCTGGTCCAATCACATTAAAAAAATCTTGTATATACATTCTGTCACTCCCTCTCACAACAATTCATTTGTCACTGTCACTTAATTGTCAGTACCGTCATTGTCAAGTTTTAGGTTCACTTCAGTACTGAAGCAGTAATTCCAAATTATAATCCGGAATAATCCTGGAATAGGATACACTGAGAATTTTTTTTTCGTCAGCCTCGTATCAATATGTCCATTCAATGTTCTTCAATTATAACGAAATCGACCATTAATGACCACTATCAATGGCCGATTTGTCAATAATGCATACATTTTCGAAATCGACCATTAATGACACCTATTAATGTTTGATTATGGTTCTTGATCATTAATCGTCTCCGTCAATACACTAGTTGATTGAATAACTATTAATATCAGTTTTAAATTTGAATCCTTCACCATGTCCAATGGACATGAAATGTCTATGACTTCTTGTACATCTGACAAGTGGGTTACCCCAATTTTCAAACAAATACTCAATTTTCAAGAAACTTTTCCTACTACTCGCAGATATGCACTGATGATGACTTAACAGTCATACTGATCATTTCTTGAAAATTCCCATTGAGAACCTCCTGCAGAATGTCACTATCGGATTCAATAATCAATTTCAGTTCATCACAGGACTAGACACATATAAAAAATTTACTCGAAATATCTATTGATAACAACTCTTGCAGTATTTCTTTGATTATCAGAATCGCAAATGTTCCCTACTGTTTTGTCTGACGGCACTGTACAATATGATGGATTATCGGTCTACAGAATCCAGTCTGATGAAATCTGGATTTGATCAAAGTTCACTTCTACTGTATTCCGTTTCTGTTAATGAACTATTCGGATGGTATAACAAAAAGTCTTTTTATTACTGGTTTATATATTATATAGATTTACTAATGTACATTCTTACTGCTCTACAGAATGCAGTGTACATTTTGATGTCATCCAAGTGTAATTTTTGATAGGATCTAATCGCTTTATTTACAGTTGACATTAATTGTATTGTCGCCAAAGTACTGTTTTAGCATAATGCGAATATATTCGTTTGTTTATTATTGAAAATCATGTCAAATATTTTGTTTTTGTGATAATATAATATATGGACCCGGTCATGCAGTCATATGGATGATATATAATTATTTGGCTTGGATTATTTCAGTTAGTATTGTTTTGAAAAAGTATTGATATTCCTCAACTGACCCCTGGGATATAAATAAGTTCCTAGCTGTAAAATGAAGTAACTAAATCGTTCTTAAGGAGGCTATGTGAAATGAATAATGAATATTTAAGTAAGAAACTGTCTAAAGCACTATAACCAGACAACTACGTTCAAAATAAAACCCAACTGTTCTGTTTAATTTGGATTAAAAAAATAAATGCCGTGGAGATTTCCTTTCCTGTTTATTTTCCGCCCCACCCACCCCTGAAACAACCCGGAATCAGCATTACTTTCCAGCACCGACTAGCATCTCCTGCGAAATGTCAGATAATATGCAGAGAATTTACTTTGAGGTGAAAAACTGTGCTCATTTCACCTGAAAGCTCTCACAAACAGGATGTTTCTACCGTAAAGTTGTGAAAAGGAACACCATTGGCCTATTTTGGAAGATTATTCAGAAATCTTGTTGCTCGAAAGATTTGGTTATGTCTCTTTCAAATTGACCGATATAATGGAGGAAAGTCCTCGTTAGTGGTTCATTGAAAATTTCTACTCGAAATGGTCTGTATATGCTGCATACGGGGTAGTTCACACAAACTTATCACACCTGAATATCTCTGAAATACCCCACTATTTCAAATTCATCAAATGAAGGCTTGTCAAAACAGCTCTCTAACCACTTATTACTTAATATCACTTAATATCACTTTGATAAGTCTTATCATATGCAAACTAAAACAGTGACTAGAATGCATTATTGCCCAATACATTCCCAAGGAGCTCAGTAGCGAGAGGAAAACGAGAAAAATATTCTCAATTTCATAAGAGTCGATAGGCTATGTAAGTTGTCTAGATGCCAATCCCGACGTCTGGTGCTTGCTTGGAGTTCGCGCCGACCACCCAAGGGTGGTGCTGTAGGTTTTCCGGATTTTCCTACAGCTGAAAAGTGAATACGCCACAAAAAATCAGTAAGTCGCCCCTGAGCGCCACGGCAAATAATAATGTGAAGTTCTTAAAGATGTGTACAAATAACTATTCAATTCAATGAAATAGTCGTATTTCGTGTAAGTGAATTTATTACAGTCGCAAAGCGCTTTCGGCTGTCAAGCCATCATCGGTGCTATACCTGCAAGTAAGTTATGAGGGAGAAATAGAAAAGTTAAGAAATTCCGATTTACTCGTCAAGTATTTATATTGCTCCTGTATAAATACTTGACGAGTAAGTAATTCAAAATTTCTCAACTTTTCAATTTTTCCATCATTACTTACTTGTAGTTATAGCATCGATGATAGCTTAACAGCCGAAAGCGCTTTGCGATTGTAATACATTCACTTACACGAAATACAACTCTTTCATTGAATTAAATAATAATAGCCGTCCTATACCCGCAAAGGCTATGCCTATGGGTGAGTACTATTATTGCTAGCACGGTGAGTTACACTAGTTTGCAATGAGGTTGATAAATGAAGTATTGAAACACTTGTTTGTGCAACTATACCAAATATTTGCTGTCAAGAAATATTTACAAACATTTTAGCTACCACTTACTGTTTCTTTTACTGAGAAAAGTCACCGAGAAGAAAATCTTTGTTGACTTATTTTCACCTATTATAGCCAAAAAAGTAACAATCTTAGTAATGTTGCTTTACTCCTACAGAAAAAATAACCTAACTTTTTATCACGAAAATAACACATGCTGTTGTAGGAAAATTGCAATTCCAGATAATTATTTATGCTACCCTGGAATTGTTCTATTCCAAAATAGATTAGATATCTTACTGTTGTAGCCAAGTAGTTTTCATTGAAATCATTTTATGATAACCGGTATATTCTCTGCTATTCCAGAAAAAATAAATTTCATTATCAATATTTATTAACAAGAACAGTAATGTTCTCTGTCTGGTGCTAGCTTGAAGTGCGCACCGACCAACCGGGGTGGTGCTGTAGGTTTTCCGGGTTTTCCTACAGCTGAAAAGTGAATACACCACCGAAAACATCAGTAAGTCGCCCCGGAGCGCCACGGAAAATAATAATAATAGCGGTCCTCTACCCGCACAAGCTATGCCTTTGGGTACACTCTATGAGTGTTTATGAGGGAGCGGTTCGGGCATGCTAAAATCTCAGTTCGGTTGGTTTCGTTATACTGCCAAACGTGTACTCGTGTCTCGGCGAATCGTATGATCTGTGGTCTGTGCTCACATTTTTCACATTTCAGAGTTTCAGTGTCAATAATTAGTGTTGTTGGATTGTGATGTGTTGTATCAAATGAAATACGTCGGAATACGTCCATGGGTTGGTGGTATATACGAACTCGATACAGTCAGGTAGTGTTGTTGCATATACAGGGTGTTCCAAATTAAGTCGGCACCATTGCCAACTCCGTTATTATTGATGCTACGAATTCGGTTAAATGGGCAAACTAGTAGCATTTTTAATGGCCTTCTCGATGCCGCAAACAAAAAAAAATGGCTATTTCATAAAAATATGATATTTCTTTCAATGGAACATCCTATATTTTTTCATGCATTTCGATTCGTAATAACATTCTCAACAACAAAGCTCATATCACCTTTCTTCCTGTGGAATGTGGAAAATGAGCGACTTACGTGGAAATATTTATTTCTTTCACTAGTACAAAAAGTTTCTTTGTCTTGGCGAATAAAACCTCATGATTGTCCAAACACCCAATTTTGGTACTCATGCGAATGACAATATTTTATTTTGTTACTAATAGCAAAATAAGACAGTAAAAAGAAAAAATTGCTCTGGGATGTGAACTCGTGAAACCCGTGATCGTCATGTAGCACCACTCAATTGACACCACTGAGCTATTTGCTGTTAATGTACAAAACGATGATTTCCATCTTGAAGCCATTGATATCTTTGAAGCCGTTTTTGTACAGAACAGAAAATACTGGAGGGTCATATGAATGTGGTTGGAAAAAATGTGTTTAATTCGATAAAACATAATTATTATGAGCAATCAAGTTGTCTTGAAACTTTGTTGGAATACAATTTGTCAAATTTTCTCAAGTATATCATGACAATGTCATAAATTAATGTAACTGTCAACTACTGTTCAAATATTTTAGGAATGCCGTTTTCCCATTAAGAGAAATGTGATATGTTAGAATCCTATTTGGTTTGCCAGAAAAATAGCGTAAGAGCACTCGAACACTACAGCAATTCGTTCTCCAATCGTGAATTACCTAATCGGCGTTTGTTTGCTGTGCTTCATTGTCGATTCAGGAGCAATGAAAAAATGTTTGAGAAGAGAACTAAGAAACGTTTTGTAATATCTGAAGATACAGAAATTGACGTTTTATCCTACTTTGAGGTATATCCAAATAATTCCATCAGAGATTCATCTAGAGAAATTGCTGTTCCACTGTCTGGTATTCAACGAATTCTGAAGAAATATAAGATTTCTCAACACTAGAACCTGGTGATCCTGAGAGACGTTTGGAGTTTTGTCGGTGGTTTATGAATAAATGCAGACAAGATCCAAACTTCTATAAAATATTATATGGAGCGATGATGCTAATTTTTCAAATCGTGGGATTTATAATGGAAAGAATTTTCATTATTGGAGTAGACATAATCCATTTCTAGTCCATCCCCACAATCTGCAAATCAAAGTTTGGTGTGGTCTATTTAGAGGCAGAATTATCGGTCCATTTTTCTACCATGGTTCTTTGAACGGACTCCGTTACAACAATGTATTAACAAGAGTGTTGGAAGAGTTTTTCGATGATCTTGATCTGTAGGCTCGTCAGATGATCTATTTTCAGCAGGATGGAGCACCAGCACATAGTGTCAGGGGCGTAAAATGAATGCTGCGAGGCTGTTTTGGAAACAGATTTATTACTACAAATGGTCCTGTTAAGGGGCCCTTTCGTTCACCAGACATGACACCTCTGGATTTTTATTTTTGGGTATTTCTGAAAAATGAGGTTTACAAAATGAAACATAATAATGTAGATGAACTGAAAAATTATATTGAAACTATAATTAATAGAATTGATGGCCGAGCTGTGTTGAATGCCACACGTAGTGTCAATAGAAGGGCCGAAATATGTGTTCAACAAGAAGGCGGTGTTTTTGAATATTTACACGATTTTCTATAGCGCTTTATCAAATCCGTTTGTTATAAATGTTTCCTATTGATACAACTGTCTCATTTTTACCTTTACGAAAAAAAGTCAAATGAGATCTGTTGTTGAGAATGTTATTACGAATCGAAATGCATGAAAAAATATAGGGTGTTCCGTTGAAAGAAATATAATTTTATGAATTACTCTGAAAACGCGACTGTCAATTTTTTTTTGTTTTCTTCATCGAGAAGGCCATTAAAAATGCTACTAGTTTGCCCATTTAACCGAATTCGTAGCATCAATAATAGCGTAGTTGGCAATGGTACCGACTTAATTTGGAACACCCTGTATACAGGATGGCCGACGAGCAATATCTACAAAGCCTATTTGAAAAGCTGGGGATTATCTATGGAATGAATAAATTGGCTGATGTGGTTGAGAACGTTACCTTAATAAAAATAAAAAATTAATCTTACAGCGTTTTGTCAGAAATTACAGCGTTTTCAAAATGTTTGGGTTTATGAAATGATAATTTTTTGATTATTCATTTTGTTTGTTCCATAATGAGAACAATATTGAATTGAAAAATACATCCAAAGCATTCTTTTTTTATTAATTAGAGATAAGTTGTTTCGATGTTGATCCTCAATTCCTTGAAGATATAGATAAAGATATGTTCAGAGGTTGATTGAAGTTTGTTTGTTTTGTTGTACGCACCCAATAGTATACATCACTTTTAAGAAATTTCCAGCATATATTTTTACTATTGTAAGATAACTAACTTCCACTGGCTCAGAAACACTGCTCTGGGTAAGAAGTATGTTATTCTAAAAGAGATGTTATCTGTATTAGTAATCTACTTTTCAACAACAAAATGATAGATTGAAACCTCTATCTTATGACAGCTTAGTTATTATCCTACATCAGCATAGCTACTTTCCGACGAAAGCATAGTTACTTTCCGACGAAAGCATAGGTACTTTCCTACCATAGCATAGTTACTTTCCTACGATAGCAAAGTTACTCGGCTCCTACTGTAAGTGAATTATTTGTAGCTCTGCTACCACAGGTAGACGTTGGAAGTAATGTGCACTCTTCTGCCTGTCCACTATGTAGCCAAAATTTTTGGATTTACCTATGACGGTAAAAAAAACTCATTGTTACAATTATGAAGTTGTATCTGCAACTTTTTTGATTATGTCCAATGGTAAGTTTGTGCAACTGTACAATGGAAACATCGCTGGAATTTGACACATGCACACACCAGGAAGATTTTCGTTCATTTAGATATTTCAGTTTCATCGAATTTACAAAAAATAGTTCACTGTAAGCTCTTGAAATAACGTTACTCAATCGAATTTTCTGAAAGGTTTCAAATATTATTGTCAAAAGTATGACTATTATATTCACAAGCTTATTGTGGCTAGGTATCCACTGAAATTTAAATTGGAAATGTATACAATTCACTCCTCCAGCTTTTTATTAGAATATATGTTATATGTACCTTCATATTCCTATAGAAAAAGGGAAAAAACTCATTTCATTTGAACTAAATTTTGAAAGCAACTGTTTTTTGAGGATTGAAGGTAGTATAGATATAAATAAATACATATTTTTAGAACACCGTATAATTTTGAAATATCCCGATGAAATTTAGGCATTATCATAAGAGAGACTAGACTACAAATGAGTATGCACCAAATGTACGTATGCCTTTGAATTAAATTTCAACAGAAAAATCAGTAATTACTGGAACCTACACTATGCGAGAATGGATTCCTAACAAAGATATACATTAACAATTAAAGATACATCTTATAATGATAATAATAGGAGTAGTGTGTACATAACTGAAGTACAATGATTATTAATATTATTATAGAGTATTATACCATCTAGATAGGTTTACTGCAATAGCAAATTTTATGCCAGTATTATATAGAGTTACAGGCATTGTTTAAATAATATTTAAACAATGGTATAGGTTACCAATTGCGATTACAAATTTCTTTATTTTTTGAATGCTCCAAAAACAACGGATGAATGATTACAGAAATAGTCAGGCAATTTGTCTAACAAATTCAGTGAAATTGTAGACAATCGGAAATTTCATCCAAACCTTCTATAAATGCATTTCGACTTCTTAAACAATAAACAACGGTCACGATTATCTTTTCAACGTTAATTGGAATTGGTAGGGGTACACCTACCTATCATGAAAACTTGCCCCTAATATAACTTGCTTATGTTTTCTGAATAGAACATTTACTTCATAACATCCTACAGGTATGCGCAGTGATTACAAATTTCTTACAGCAAACTTGCAGAGTAGGTATATGAAAGTTGTTACAAACTTGCACTTATTTAATACATTTGCAATTTCAGTACAATACCTCTCCTCTTGTTACTATTGTTTAGATTCAAGGAAACCTTAGGCAAAGAATAAATGTAGATATTTTTTGCCTTAGGTACCTACCTATACAAGGTAGGTAGAATTAAGGGCAAAAAACAAACATTCTTGAAATGAATTTCCTTCACAGAATAAAATGTTCAATCAATACTCTGGACTCCTTCAACTAATAATGTAAATTTAAAATCATAAAAAACTAGCAGATTGAATAAAATATATTGAGAATATCGAGAATATGTCAATTATCAATTCAGAATTTTATGTTTAATGCGGTTTAATTCATCATCTTACCGTTCCATGTTGATTTTATTGTGTTGACTGATCGAGTACCGAAATCACCCGACGATTTTATTGGGAATCAATTATTACAATTGAATCGTCAAAGAATGTCATTTAGGTAGGTATTTACAGGAAATTTCCAATCAAACCAAGAGGTCCTGAGTTCGAATCCCGGTTTGTCCACATTTTTTTAATTCACTTCTAATTTTCATCTTTCCGTTTGTAATGCCAAAAACTTATTCTGGATTTTAAATTCAATTACATACGTTAATGCTACTTCATTATTTCATTTATTCTTATTTTCTACGATCTACGATCATGTTATCTCCATTTTCATCAAGTACCGAGAATACCCGACGATTACTTCTTGTCGTCTGAAGTTCGATTTAGTCCGAATCGTTGATCGTTCGTTCGTTTGTGGTCGAATCGAAAGTTCGGAATCCCAGGGCAGTTTTGTCATTTAAACTTTCCGCCATTAAATGACCAATCAGACAGCGCTTCTTTTGTCAGTTCGTTACAGGACTGTTCTGTGTTTTCGTTTTCAACAGTTTGGTTTCGAAAATCAGTTGGGTTTTGTCTTGTGTCGTTTTGTGTTTGAATATCAGTAAGCGAAAAGTTTTTGAATAAAAAAAGTAGGTACCTATTAATTATATGAATCTTTGTACAAACGTGTGATTTTATCTACATATGAGAATATTTTCATTTGATGAAATGATGAGTTTAAATTTTTCTCTTTCAGTTTTAACTTGAAAATAGCTTCCTATCTAGCACGTCCTCGAAGTCATTGAAGTCCATTGAGTTGATGTCAAAAAAGATATGTTCACTGTTATAAACGTCACATCCTCTATCACTTTTTGGCCGGGATTTCTCATTTTAACGACGGAAATATACCTACCTAATTTTTATGTGTATGTGGCCAACATGAGTTCAATCATAATATTTTTTTTACATCGTGAACATCGAAAACCTTTTGCAGCAATGAGTAAAAAATATGTCAAGAACATTTTGTGGGGGAGATAGGGGTACGGAAGAAACGGTCAGTTGAAATGGGAACAAATAACCACGATTCTGTCAGAACAAGGTCTGCCATCCAGGCCTTCTTCAATATCATGTTAGTTTTCTATATGTTCAGTATGTGTCAACACAAAATAATTGAAATTGTCTACATGCGAAACATAAACAAAATAAAAATTAAACAATCTGCTATTTATTTTGTTTTTTTATCAGATCCAGTAAAACCACTGACCTTACCTTCGAAACTGTATACTCTCAGGGTATTCCCGCGAACAAAACAAGAAAAATTAACTCCATTATTATACCACCAAATTACAAATAATGAAATACTCAACACGAGCTATTGTTGTATTTCTGCCATCTGTGTCTATTACAAGTTGTTTTAAAATAAATAAAAAATTGAAAAACTCACAAAAACTCTAGTACGGGGGAAAAATGCTTTTCCGTTTTTATTTCACTTTCTCTACTGTTTTAGAACTGATAATGGAATTTTGAATTATTTTTAATAAAATGAGACTGAATGAGCAGTAATGAATGTTTATCAGAAATACTGATTCTCCATGAATTGAATAACTAGTGATTTAGTTTAAACTTGTCAAATCTTCCATATAACAATAATATATTGGTAGATATGTATTCTCTAAAGAAAATTGATTTCCTTGTTTATTATAATAGTGAACAATGTTCTTTTGTATTCGGATTTTGGTGGTATTCTTTAATATTTTACATATTCAGTTGTGATTAATGAAGTTTCTAGTTGCTATCACTCTTATATACTGGCCATATTCACCAGTTATATCATGTAGGTGAACAAATAATAACTTGCTGAAATTTATTATTTGTGATTGTACTGAAAGTTACGCCGGCGTAGAACGGACATGCAATATTTTTTTTCTTAATTTAGAGTTATAACTCGAAATTAAGCTAATTTAGTGTTACAACTAGGCTAAGTTCGAGTTGTAACTCGAAATTAACACTAATTTCGAGTTATTTAAGCTTATAAGTTCAGACCAGTGCCAACACTAGAACCTGGGGATCCTGAGAGACCATTGGGGTTTTGTCGGTGGTTTATGAATAAATGCAGACAAGATTCAAACTTCTATAGAAATATTATATGGAGCGATGAGGCTAAATTTTCAAATCGTGGGATGTATAATAGAAAGAATTTTCATTATTGTAGTAGACATAATCCATTTCTAGTCCATCCCCACAATCCGCAAAGACGATTTAGTATCAATGTTTTTGGTGTGGTCTATTTAGAGGCAGAATTATCGGTCCATTTTTCTACCATGGTTCTTTGAACGGACCCCGTTACATTAATTTATTAACAAGAGTGTTAGAAGAGTTTTCGATGATCTTGATCTGATGATCTATTTTCAGCAGGATGGAGCACCAGCACATAATGTCAGTGGCGTAAAAAGAATGCTGCGAGGCTGTTTTGGAAACAGATGGATTGCTACAAATGGTCCTGTTAAGTGGCCCCTCGTTCACCAGACATGCCACCTCTAGATTTTTATTTTTGGGGATTTCTGAAAAATGAGGTGTACAAAATGTAACACAATAATGTAGATGAACTGAAAATATATATAGAAACTATAATTAATAGAATTGATGACCGAACTATGTTGAATGCCACACGTAGTGTCAATAGAAGGACCCAAATATGTGTTCAACAAGAAGGCGGTGTTTTTGAACCTTTACTCGATATTTTATAGCGCTTTATCAAATCCGTTTGTTATAAATGTTATATTGATAAAACTGTCTTATTTTCACATTTACGAAAAAAAGTCTAATGAGATTTGTTGTTCAGAATGTTATTACGAATCGAAATGCATAAAAAAATATATGGTGTTCCATTGAACGAAACATCATTTCATGAAATATTCTGAAAACGCGACTGTCAATTTTTTTTGTTTTCGGCATCGAGAAGGCCATTAAAAATGCTACTACTTTGCCTATTTAACCGAATTCGTAGCATCAATAATAACGGAGTTGGCAATGGTGCCGACCTCATTTGGAACACCCTGTATATATATTGGTGTGATATTCCATAACATACTTTTCCAAAGCTTTCAGATTCTATGTCAGCCAATTCCTGAACACTCTCAAACAAATGCTCTTGAGGAATTTCCGACACGAATTTTATAAATTATCAGATTTCTCGACAAACACCTTATTTTTGACATGATCCCATAGAAAAAAGACTTCAGCTGGCCACACAATCGTACCACGTTGTCCTATCCATCTGTTTTCAAATATCTCATAAACAGTATGACACACTTGTTGAAGCCACCCATATGTTTTAGTCATTTTTGGAAGCAGCGATTTGATTTTTGGTACCTAAAGACGTAGACCTTTATGGGCCGCACTTTTCGTAATACTCAGCCCGAGTGACAGCCTTTAGAGCAAACACTACCTTGTTAATGGGGAATCGGTTTTACGCCTACAGTTTTTGTTTACGATTTTTTTTATTGGCAAATGACTCAATGTTTTTGTGTAAATTTGGGAACTTTAGTGGTTTTTGGTTATGATTATTTTTAAAACATAAAATTGGAATGACATGATGAAGCAAATAAATTAGAGATACCCGAATTCTTACCACCACCACCACCAATCCCATACAAAAAATATTTCTTTAATGAAATCAATAGTTTTTGCAAAAAATAATCCTACGATCGTGAAATATGAACATGATTACCGCTGAATTTTATTTAAATTTTCATATTTAAGTCCGATTTTTAATTAATGGTTCTGGATAAGATGATACGAAAACAATAAATTCGTCATAAATTCGTCATTAAATAAGAATAAAAAACCTGATATTCATTGTGAAAAAATTCAAATTTAGATTATCAGTTGTCACTAAGAAGCCACAGAGACGATAATCGATCAAAATTAAACGATAATTTATGAAAAACTATTTATAGGAGAATATTGTGATCTATATTTTCATGATGTCTACAGAGGATGTTTCACAACGTATACGAATTTTTTCAACCATAGATGCACTTCTAATCAATACATCGATTTCCTGAAAGAAATGTGATGAACGTTCATTTTGTTAGAATTTCATTAAATTTTGTTTACAGCAATCATTTAGCATTGCATGTGTGGTTAAACAATTTTGGATAAGTTGTTAATTAAACATGTTCGTAGACTCTGGAAGTTACTCTCTTTAACTAGTATACAGGGTCCTGCAGCAAGGGCGCGGTCTTCCATATCTCCATTATGGTAATAGATAGATGGATCATTCAATGAGCAGAATGATACTATTTCCTGAGCTCTACAAATTGAGAATGATTGCACTCACACAGGGTGTTCAGTTTTTTCTGGGCGGTTCCCAACTTTGTTTATTTAAATGGCAACTAGTATTTTTTATCAGTTTTTCGGTTTCTACAAGAAAAATAAAAGATACTTTATATGGATCTTTTTTTCGAAAATATTGACGGTTTTCGAAGCTTTTTTTCCCAAAATTCGTCACTCATACTATTTGAAATTATGAAGTTGTGCCAAGTCCTATTGAATTGAGTTTTTGGTCAAATCATGTACGTTGATGACTCTCTCAAATGATCGACCTGTAATATATAGGGTGCGAAAAATAGCTTGCCAAACATTGTAAATAAAAATGTGCAAATTCTTCCTTATTTCAAACGGAGCACCCGGTATATTATCGATCCATCAGAAGCGCCAACAAGTGCTCTACAATTTTCATCAAATATAAGGTTGAAAGCAATAGTGTTCTATTTGTTAATTTCGAGTTATAACTCGAAATTGAGCTAATTTCGTGTTACAACTCGGGATTAATCTAATTTCGAGTTGTAACTCGAAATTGAGAAAAAAAATATTGCATGTCCGTTCTATGTCGTCGTAGAAAGTTGATATAAAATTCAATCAAGTTTCTTACAAGTTTGCAAATGAAACCTTTGCAAATGTCATGAGGGGGAGGATCTGCTGGTTGCAGGACACTTGTTGAACGTAGGTAAGCTGAATGGATGTGAGAACTTTTCTGTTGGTTTTGATAGGTTTTTGAAAACTTTCCTTGCTTAGTGGGATTCTTATATTGTATCTTCAGAAAAGTGGATGAATATTTTCTTGAAAGTCATTGAAATAGATCAAAACTATAGTGAAATAAGCTTAGAGTAATAATCATTGATTTTTAGGGTGGTTCCAGTCACGCAATGGTCCCCAATGGGTACACCACTGTGTGGGATCGTCACGATGACGAATTTCAACATTGATCATCACGTACGTTGGTAATTAATTAAATTACATGCACTATAATTTGAAAATTGAATTCAAATGCAATTATTATAGTAAAAATTGTCATTGAGTTATGAATTCCTTTGTGGATGAGATTCATTTTTACAGTAACTAAATCGAATTTGAATTTCTGTATTCAGCACGTTCACGAGTTTTCGAAATGAATACCACGGATGAATAAACTATTCCGATAACACATGTTCAACTCTCTCGCTACTGGAAAACTCAAACGGTATTTGGTAGAAATATAATGAGTATTATTCACTTCACCCGTTTCGATAATTTTTTTACTATGCTTCTTAGAACATGCATGAACATAAATAATTTATTTAAGTGAACTTTGTTCGATGGAGCCAAAAATTAGGAATTATCTACTCCTTGCCAAGCCCAACTAGTCAATGAATAAGGGAAAATCACTCAAAGTAGGATTCTGAGTCATAGAATGAGTGAATTATCTCGTAGACTGAGATGCCAAGATCAGTAAGGGTAACGCCTGTTCAATATTTTTCAGTCAAGTAATCGCGTAGTATCAGGATATTACAAAAATAACATTAACGTATGCTTCAGCGAATATAGAAGATGATCACATATGTATTAAAGGATCGTGTGTCATTTTGGATCAGGCGACATTCCAACTGTTGAATTCAAAAATGTAAAAAATATGAGCTGTCAAATTCAGAAAGTCGAATTTGTTGTCCAATACATCGACAACGGGCATTCAGAAAAATACACAGTACTACAAATTTTGCAATTGAAAAATTGAATAGAATAATATAAAATTTTCACAGGAGGATGTACCTGTGCTTGGGTGGAAATAACATAAAAAAATGAGATGAAAATTATTTGAGTAATAATGATAATGAGAATAATAAAAAGAGTGTACATTAAATACTATAATATAACAATAATAAAATAATAGGAATAATGTTACCATGGGACCAGAAAAGTACTCTTACTCAAGTAAGAGTGAATATACCTATTACATATATATCATATTAACATACTGGATACATCAATTATAACATAAGAATTCCTAAGTTTTAGTGCTTAAAACTGTCATAAAATGTATTATTTTTTACATCAACATATTGGTGTACCCCTAGTCTTGGCAAGCTCGAAATCCAGGTTTTGAGTTTATTTTTAAATAAGTTGTTACATCTGATGTTTTTGATTTGTAGGGGAACAAGATTATATAGTCTAGGAGCTAGGTAAAAGTAAGTTATTTGAAGGGTATTTTTTCGTGATTTAAAAAATTTTTTTCCGACGAGATTCATCCCGGTGTTGTATTTTCTGTAGTTCTTGTTTATTCATATATTGTCCAATTATAGTTTCGAAGAAGTGAGGTTGTCTCACGTCTAGATGTCTAGAATCAATATTTTTTTATAGATTGTAATTTTTTTTTAGGTTCAACATAGTCTGTACGACTTCTACATTATTAGTTTATTCCAGGAAGAAGGAATTGACTCTTCTAGTTCTTAGAGAAAATTTTCTATAGCATGGCCTTTCAAGAATAACATCTGACAAGTTTTGGCGACTTTCGTGAGGTATGTGACAAATTTATTGCCAATTTTTTGTGCATTATGAGTTAATTCTCGATCCGTTAATTGAACCAGTTTTAATTCTTCCGCCTTACTTTTTCACTTGTAATTTCATTTATTGTTTTCCATAACTTTGAAATATCCTTTATTATTAATAACTTTTTTCTATAATTGTCAATTTTTGCTCATCCATTATTTGAAGTTTATTTTCATATTCAATGTATTTTGTTTGATTCAATTTGTGGATTGAATTGAGTATACCATCATCAGTAACCCATGGGTTTCTTTCGATATCTTGTCGTTTGATTCTTACATTATTTGTGCTCTGTTCCACGATTTTGTTTACTTTTTGGGTGAATATTTTTGTGGAAACTTCAATATCATGTGACGAGTATACTTTTAACCAATATTTCAAAGTCGATTTTTTTTTATATTTACAATTTTGTTGTGTAATGATGCGGGTGTTATGAAGTGTAGTGGACGGTAGTATTTCTTTATTTTTACCTCCAGTCGAAGAAATTCCAACTCTTCTCTCTTCTGAACGTTGTACTTTTTCTGAATGCCCTTCTACTCCCAGCTGCGTTTCTAGTTTCTGTCGAAATATAACTTTCTTCTCTGTTATATTTTCAGTATTTTTCTTTATATCTTTCCCATTGTTATCGGTCTAGTTCTCTATTTCTTCATGGAGACTAATATCACTATATGTTTGTAGTGTGTGTAATGAAAAGATATGGAGACTATTTCCAAAGAATGTTTGACTTGCCGTAGGAGTCGATGGTACAGTTGCTGGTTTGAATTGCTAATGGGGAGAATTTAGTTAAATTGGAAAATAATCCGACGATTCACTCATAAAATGTCTTAAAATGTATACTTGTACGAGTTATATAAGGACTACTACGAGTTCTCAACGCTCTATTAAATGAATAAATAAATAATTTGTTCTCATGTACAGTGTAGATCCACTTCCATCGTCAAGTATTACATCGCCATTTGTGAATAAAATATGCACGGCTTTCAATTATATATGATTCAGAACTTTGTCTCATCAGGAAAATACTACCCTAATGCAATAACATCCTGAATGAAATTCCGCCATGCAAAATTTAATAAACCGTTTGTTAATTCATGAGATTTTTCAGTATGAATGCTTTCCATTATTCCGGGTATTCGAAACCATCGATGTTTTAGTTGATGTCTAGTTATTTAGTTCCTTCTTTTGTTTCATGCAGGTCACATTCTCAGATGGATGTTCGGTGTAATATCTCACTGGATCACTGAGTGCTGACAATTTTACACTCAATGTTTCCTGTAGAGCTTTTAAATATATTCACCTGAAACGTGGTGGATGGTTACTAGATGTAACTCTGTACAAACTTCTAATAGGACAAACACATTTTTCACAGGAAATTGGATATTCCTTGAAAGGACTCCTCGCTTCACAAGCTAGTAATATGATATTTACAGTGTGATGGTGCTACTGTTTTATGGATAAATCACTTCCACAAGTAGGTAGGCATTTCTAATTAATCTTTAGTGTGAAAGAATTTAATATTATACAGGGCATTTCGTTTGAAAAAAAAAACAAAGTTTTTTGCAGAAAACCGGGAACCGAGAGGTTTCAGTATAATGCTCGGAAAGTAATGTTCTACTGTTCAATTTTGGATGGCATGCCACACTACGGCATTTGTTGTAGAAAAATCTGGGAAGTTTGAAAGATAAATTTCAGAATTTTGTTTGATGAAAAGTGTATTGAGCTCAACACTGAATCAAACTCGGTCTTGCCTGTAGAAAAATCAATTTTGTTAATCTCTGTTTGTAATAATCTGATGCTGATTACGTATAATCACTTCCATGAGCCAATATATACTCCAAAATGAAATTTAATTATAAAAATAATCCAGCCTTTCGTATAATCTCTATATTATAGGATTCTCGACAAACATCGAACATAAATAATTCGACAGCCCCATACGACTGCATAGAATCACGTCTACCCAACGGCTGGCAGAGTTTTTCTACAAGAATATACCTTGCAATACTTTTTGTAACATCTGCAGACTAGTTTCGCGATTCAACTTGTTCATCAGTACAGACTCGGCCACAATATGTAATTGATTTCCAATCGGTTTTGTTAACTGGCCCTCCGATAACTGCAGCACTCACAAAAAAAGTGAGCAACAGGAAACCACAGGAAGATTCTGACCAGTACCCTGACTTCGTTTGGAGCCGGAGAGACCAATTTGTTCATAAACAATATTTGAAATTTCTCATGTGGAACTGGGAGTACTTCACGGAAGGCAATAAATTCCAAAATGGAATTCGATTATGAACATATGAACTTCCTACATCTTCTGACAGGGGGTAGAGGGGTCAGACATATTGCTTCTGACTCTAGGACACTTTTCTCAATGACCGCTGTGCGCTATGAAGAATAGCATTCTGCGCGAGGTGGTCCTACATAGGAGTGGCTTCTCAATGCTTTTGTACATAGCGAGATGCCCTGTTAATTGAACACAGCGGATGTGAACAAGGCAAATTGAAAAACTTTCCCTTAGTCAAGGGTGAGTGCCTGTGCCCCTGAAGATGGGGGCGATTATATTCCATGTACATTTTGCCGGCGAAGCTAGGAAGAGAGGGAAATCAAAAGCCTCTCCCAGGGTATCAACAAAATGCCTTCAAATAAATCTCCAACATTCAAACGTAGCCACAAGTGTGCTAGAAATCGCAGGTTAAAAGGTAAGACCTCGTTAATCCTTAGCTCGCACAAGTTTCGACTTCTGAGGGCTGTTGTTCGTAGGGGGATGACAGCTGGTTACCGGAAGAAACAATTTTAAACAAATTTAAAAAAACAACAATTTTAAGGAGATTTATTGAAGACAATTTACGTATAGGGGCACTTCAGAGAACTGGATAAATGGAGGACGGATACAGAGACTCAAATTGTGTAAGTTACTTAAAAACCACGAGCGGCCTAATTGCTCGCACCTAATATCAACTTTATTCCTGTTCCAAAGTCTATCACTGGGATTTGGCAACCGCCATTGTGGAAGTGCCATCTGAAGCATGCAAGAGGCAGGTCGTCATCGTTTCGGACTACTTTTCAGGGGATTCGCCAACGAACCCTCCACCAGAGAAAGTCCAAAGCCTCAAATAGATGAGCGAGTCAGAGATTGATAGTTGCCGCTACTGCGGCTCAAATTCCTGGAGGGGGCATTCTTTACGCCCTCCGACATCAGGAACTAGCTCCTAGGAAACTGATGAACTTCGCACAAAGTCTCAGAATCCCGGGTCCTGAATAGATAAAGGGTCACGCACAAAAACGTTACCGGTCGAGAAGCTTGTGGAGCTACACAGCTTGCACGACCCCCCCTACAATCTACAATCTGTATTAGTTGGGACTACGGGAGTGGTTCTATCAAATATATCATGGTTTCAAAATTGGCGACTCAAACTCCAACAAACTGACACTGACATCTATCGGAGGCCACTACAAACACATTAATCTCCTGCTGCTTGACAGTGGCACGCAATTTCTGGTTATTTTGCTTTTGCAATTGGTGAATAACTTTTCATTGCTTTGAAATTTTTCGAATTGAAAAATATTCTCGGGATTTCTTGATTATCAAATGATATCTGGAATGCTTGTATATGTTTAACTTGATGGAAACGTGTCGAGAGAAAGGGTACTTCAACTTTGTCGATTCTATTCGTTTCATTATCGTGATGATCTCCAGCACATATTTTCGAACTTTGTTCGAATTGATAGTGTTTTTTTCGTTAACCAGCTGTCGCCCCCCTACGAACGACAGCCCTCAGAAGTCGGATCTTGTGCGAGCCAAGGAATATAGAGGTCTCACCTTTCAACGTGCGTTTCCTAGCACTTTCCCAGGCCATCAGAAAAATATACTGCAGTCACTGGGATTTGAACCCACGACCAGAAGCCAGAATGATTGAAAAGCGGTGATTCCAACTACTCGGCTACCTGGCCTGAGTCATTCAATACAACCCGTTCTAACTACATATGTACCATTTTTAAAAAATTCATAATTATTTTGAATTGAAAGCTGGATGTTGAGGCATATTATATGAGTGCATATAGGTTAGCGTGTTCCTCATAGTGTTAAATTTCCAACTATTTTTTTGTTTGTTATTATTATTTAGTGTTAAGTATTGAGTCTACACTCTTATATTATTATATTTCTCAATAAAATTCATAGCTGCAATAAATTCTAGCATTCACATCCTCGCGGTATACCCGGTATATAAATATATTTCATGTCTGTCAGCCTAGGCCGAATTCGGTGTTTTTCACCGTAAAGAGTCGTATTGAAAGGGCAAGACCGTAGTATTTCGATGACCTCGACAACGTGTACTTGTGTCGATATTTTCTCAAAGTGCCTAACTCGCAATCGCAACGATTTTATTTAAAAACATTACGGAATCTAACATTTTACTGAACAATCAGAAATACAGTCCACCCCCATAGTGAATAGGAGGTTGCAACCCCAGTCAAAATTGGAGAAGGAAGAAAATTGGATCGACTCAAGGTAAGCACCAAACCATTGTCCTTTTTTGACAGACTAAGGAAGCCACCTTACCTCATTCATGTCATGTTAGGTATGTAACATAATGGCACAATTATATATAAACCATATCCCTTATTTATACACTTGAAAACAGTAATAGATTTTTGAAATTGCCGAAACGTTGTGAATCATAAATTACATACAGATAATTTATTTTCTTTGTTTTCTTTAGACAATGGAAGCCCTGAACAATTCTTCACAAAGTAACACATTGTCAACCATCTTCAAACTAAAGATGAAAGTTTTGTTGCCCTGAATCAACTAGTATCTTTAATAAACTTCTGTTCTCATACCAATCTATAAAGGTGGTGAAATAAACTATCCCATGAATTTCAGGCCCTCTTCTCTAATTTCCACGTTGGCCAAAATCATCGAAAGACTTGTCATGAAGAGAATCTTTGACTTTTTGCAGGCGTGCGATATATTGAACATTAAACAGTTTGGATTTCAGTGCAATAAGAACACCAATGATGCCATTTTTTCACTCCTGTGTGAACTGTATACTGGCATAAACGATGGTGAAGTTGCCGCGGCTTTTCTATCATTTATCCAAGACATTTCCATGGGCCGCGGTGGTGTGCGGGTTGAGTCCTCGCCTCATAAGCCAGAGAGCGTGAGTTCGAATCTCAGCATTGCCACCGGTCTCGTGCATGGCATCACACGTATTAAAAGGTAAGGGCTACGTCTTCCCCTAGCTCGCACAAGTCTCTGACTTTTGAGGGTTGCACGTAGGGGTGCAACCGGTTGACGGATATAACAATTTTTTTTACAACAATTTGACTGTGTAAATCATGAGATACTGTTGCGGAAACTTCATCGTTGCGGCTTTCGAGATAAAGCACATGATTGGTTCACGACATATTTATCTGGTCGCACTCAGCTTGTTAAGACAAAATCTGTCTCCAGCTTGGGTAATATACTGTGTGGTGTTCCACAGGGATCGGTCTTAGGTACAGTTCTGTTCTTACTGTATGTGAATGATCTGACATCGCTTAAAATTTCAGGTTATTTTATTCTGTTCGCCGATGATACCACCATACTATGGCATACAGATAAGGATGCTGATCATATCAATTCAGATATAAAAAAAAGTCAAATAGTAGTCCGACTCAAACCTTTTGTCATTCAATGTATCAAAAACTAGGATAATATCATTGAAATGTGCAGTTGCTGATAATTTTTTAAACGATCAGATTATTGAAAACAGCGTATATTAACAATTTCTAGGGCTATGCATTGATAACGGACTTAAATTCAAAGAACACGTAAAAAACTTGAATGAAAAATTGTCCTCTGGCTGTTATGCTGTGAGAAAAGCTACAAAGGAACTAGGATACTCGATCGCAGACTGTGTACTACTCCTTAGTAGAGTCACATTTGTGACACGGTATCCCATTCTCGGGGGTATGCAATGGTACTGGTATTCAAGTGTTTTTGTTTTCCGAAAACGAGCCTTAAGATACCTTTGTACAGATTTTGCGATTCGTGTAGCGAACACTTTAAGGTACGCAAAGTACTCACAGTTGTGTCAATATTATTTATACTCGAAACTGTGTGTCTTATAGATAAACACAAACAAGATTTCATCACAGAGAGTAACTACACTACTCGTCAAAGTAATCACCTCAAACTAACATTACCATCTTTCACTCCCATTAGGGATTCAATAATATATAACGGTTGGAAAATGTACAACTACCTTCCAAATAGCATCAAAGATGTATCATCCAAGACCCTGTTCAGAAAAGCAGTTAAAACAGTTTCCGATAGAGCCTATTATACTGGAAGAATATTATGCAAATAGAATTGAATGATAATTAAATATAAATTATACACTGTGATAGAGTGTTGTGTATTCTTGAAGTATTTTGAGAATTTTTTTAAATTTTCAATTCTTCTGTTGATATAATGTTTATATGAGAATTTTATTTGAACGCATTGTTTTAACTCCAATTTAATTATCATACGTGGTTGTGACAAATTTTATATATTTATTGAACGTTATTTTTACATATTTATTTATACACGCTTTGTCAATAAGAAAACTATTCTTTGATAATAAAGCTTATTTTGATTGATTGATCTGAATAATAGGTATTTTCACCTGATGCTTTTCAAAAAGAACTCCTATACGAACGTCCACTGTTTGAAGGCAATTGCCAAAGGGAAAAGTTTCCAAAATTCAATTTATGTTGAATTTACATTCAGTCCTGAATATCAAATGACTGTAGGTAGAGAATAATTGTATGTCTTGAAGAAAAATCCCACCATAAAATTTAACATCATGAACTTGTCTTTTCGATTATAGGGCGGCAGATGGCACAATGACGTACGATCGAACAATATTTCCATGGAAACTATTACTTTTATCCGATCGTATATAGGTAACACATTTTAATCTTCTTCATTCCAATTCCACTGATTGAAATCGAATTATTTATATCACGCAAACATGCATACAAGCGTTCATGCTCTATTTTTCAGCTTCCATATTCAATAATGTTTGAATAAACCCCAAAACCATGGATACATATTCATAACAATAGACAATACTTATGATATTCCGTCGATCGATATAGACAGATTTGGGAGTTGATTTTAGCAACAAGTGCAGTTTTCTGCCTTTAGTTGGGATGACTACTAAAACTCACTGTGAATAACTTTCCAAAATATGATAATAGTTCATCATAAACACTCGTATTATTAATTTCTGCCGTGACGCTTCATGATGACTTACTGATTTTTGATGGCGTTTTCACTCAACAGCTGTAGGGTGACCGACAGCACCACCTTGGGAGGCCGGTGCGCATTTCCAGCAAGCCGCATAATCTCAGAACAAAAAAATATCATCGTCTTTGTTTATTCATGTGGCACGAAAGAAAAGTACACGTTGTGTGTCACAGCATTTTTCACTGCGAATGCAACGAGGTACGACACAATATGTTTTCTCATATTTTTTTTCAGATAAAATGCCAATTATAATTCTTGGCGGTAGGCGGTAGACATAATCCATGTCAACATAAATAACTTTGATATTTCAAGAAGAATTTTACTTTTTGTATTAGTATTTAATTTTTGTTGTTACTGCTGTCATTGTATTCGATTTTTGTTGTTATTGCTGTCAATGTATTCGATTTTTCTATATTAAAATTAAGAAAAAAGTAATATTACAAACGATGAAATGTTTGATATGGTGCCCTATTACATATCATGCCACATAAATTGTGTGAAAGCGGAACACATGAGAGAATAAGCAGAACTGTTGCTGAGATCCTAAACAACGAATAGACAACAACTGGTGAAAATTGAGAATAACTGCTCTGAATACCTACCACTGCATCTGGTATACCACAAGGGTCAATTCTAGGACCAATTCTCTTTACAATTTATACCAGTCAGCTTGTGAAATGCGTGAAATATTGAAGAATCCACCTATACGCAGATGACACACAATTTGACCACTATTTTGCTAGTATTAGTAGCGTGAGAGATGCCTGTGAGCAGGTCAACCAGCATATCAATAACTTTGTTGACATGGCTTCGATTCACCATTAACAAATAAATCCAATCAAATCAATCCAATGTCCCGATCTTCGGATCAAAATCGATTAAAAACGAACTTAAACAAAATATCAATATTAAAATACATGTAGCTTCTCTTGGGATCGTTGAATACTCGAAAAATTTGGATGTCATCGTTGACAGTGACCTCAAATTTGAAGAACATGTAACATTCCTCTCTCAAAAAGCTTATTTTCCTATCAAATTAATATATGGCAGTAAAAAATGTTATGTGAAACCTTGGTATTGTCAATATTCAATTTTGCAGATTGTTGGTACGGCTTAAGTCTTACCAATATCTAGAAGTTCAAACTAAAAAAGGAGCAGAATCCGTTTTTGATGTTGATTTTTGGTATTCGTAGACGCGAGCATATTTCTCATAAATTACATGTTGTAGTATGGTTGAATATGGAGAATCGAAGGTTGTTGCACTCGGCATGCCTTTATCATCACATTATCAAGAGTAAAAGCCCAGTTTACCTTGATAATAAAGCACTGATGTTCATACATTGAATTTGAGATTTGAAGGACTCTCAACACTCAAAGTCAAAAGTTTAAAAATTCATGTCAAAGGTTGCTGAAGGAACGAAGCCCCTCCCATTGAGTTGCTATGATTGTATGTCTCACAAGGTTTTCGAACAAACTTTTTGTATTCGAATCATTTAATTTTTTTTATATATTCCTTTATGTTTTGATCTATTCCATTAAACGAATGTTTCGAAGTAGAATGGAAGAGCGGCTATATTTTTTCTGTTATAATTACTTTTTCAAAATGTATATTTCACAGCTGAACTCCGTCTATTATTCCACCAAATTATATTTATAAAAAGGTAAATCATTGAAAATTAACGCGAAAAATAAAGATGCTATTATTATTGTTATTCGAACAAATACCCGGAGCCATATCAGTCCATATCAGGCGTTTAGTACATAATCAAGAAAATTATGGATCATTCAAATAACTTGTGCTGTCCCGTCAAAAACCATCTGCTGAAGAAAAAGATTACCTACTTTTAGTTTTTAGTTTAATTTTTGCACAAATTACAGCAGTACTTGTTATCACCTGTTGATTTTTCCGGTTGCAAGTAGTTTTCCAACAACGTCTATTTACGATTAGTTTCTCCGAGTGGTTTGGAATTGAAAGCTGGAGGTCCCTGAAAGAGCCGAACCGTTCGCTCTTGGACCCGCACTCTCCACAATATGATATGCCGAACGTCTTTGCTCCGAAAGACTGCTGCCCATGGTTGGTATTTCTGATCATCTTCAGCGCAGACTCAATTGAAGTTGGTCTCTTGTTCATGCAGAGAATCCTGTAGATGCCCCAGGAATTCTGAACTATCTTGTTGATGTCCTGGAAGGAAGCGGGAGAAGGGCCTTGAAATAACTGATATTTCATTTGGTGACAAGAAAGACTGATTGGAGACTGCAGCAAGGCAAAAAGGTCTTGTAGCCTCAAAAACAGCTCTGGAACATCCCTGTTACATAACAAAACATCGTTACGAAAAGTCTTTGACATAAATAACGCTTGCAGGATGCTATTCATGTAACATGTATTACCTACCTAAGTTGACTGAACCAAATTTTCCCTCAGAATCCTTGCCCATACCCGAAGAGAATGTTGATAAGTTTTCTTGAAAAGAAGAATTTATGTCTGGATATCTTTCTCTTCCTATGGAGCTGGCTATATTCAAGCATATTGGACTGCAAATCCCTCTATTCTCTACTTCTTTCGAGAAGACTCAATCAGATATGCTGATTTTGTTGCAAAAACGTCCTGGACAAGAATTCAAAATATCACTACTGAATGAAGATACGCCAAATGTATGTTTTGAAATAATCTTGAATTTATTATGAGGCTTCATGAATAACTCTTTGAAATTCCTTGGACCATGAAATGGTTCCGAGGAAAAATGCAGCATGACCTCTTTGGATTGCGATCAGTTTGTTTCTGTATTTTTTATATTAATTTTTTATTTCATTCATGGGGTGTGGGTTATTTTGGAGATCTTGACACACTTTATTATTTATGTATATGTTAATGGAGTTGAACAAAGCCAGGGTGATATTTTTGTGAATTTTCTACGTATTTGCCTTGTTTCTGTACATGACTCAAATTTATTTTTTATAATTTCCATAAACTCCCAGCATATGCCTATAAGTGCAGAATTGATGTATTTTTTGTATTGATGAAGCTTAAGAATCTGTTGGTATTTTTTGTAATGAGTTTTGATTCGTGGTTTAGAGTTATTGGAAAATTTGTTGTGGAGTGGTCGGTTATGGTTGATTCCAGCACTAATGGGATGGTATGCAGTAGTAGTAGTAGATGAGGGGTGGCCACTACTGCAGCCAGGCAAGTAGGCCCCCATCTTAAAACAACCTCCTTCTCCTCCTCAAAATGAATCCCTATAATATATTTGTGTGTGTGTGTGTCAAAGGAGCAAATTCTTTCGATCTGCCTATTCCTGGAGGTCCTGGTAGGGCTGGTTCTCAGTCAGGCGGTGCGCCGTCCACGGGTGATTCTACCAGACCTGCAGTATCCGATCCGAGGCCCCTCCTTGGCTTCTTTTGGAGACTAGTTCTCCAGTTCTCACCGCGAGTTCCTTTCATCAACTTCCTTGTGAAAGTCCTAGTAGGGCTCCTTATTTTTTATGTCATCTGAATTTTCCTTTTCCCTTATATTGAGGCTGGCTTTTGGGGTCAGTGGTGCACTATTTGTTCTCGGGTTCAGTTCAGTTTCAACTATACGGTCTTTGTTGTAATGACAAACTTATAAAATACCAAGTAGCATCTATGTTTGTCAGTATTCAGTTCGAAACAAATAAAAGCACTCGAAAGGTGAAAAAACCTCAATTTATGGAGACGATGGACGTTTGAATCGAATAATCAAGTTACCACATTCTCTACAACTTCAAAAAAATAGATAACTCACTACAGTTGTCTTCTTTCAAAAAATTGTGTGCAAATGAAAATTTCAATTCAAGTCAAAATGTGCCCAACAAAAGGCCGGTTTCAACAATCGATGAATTCGATTATTATCATTTTATATCATTCTACCAATGTGAGCCATTAAAAGTTTACAAATGTCATCTGCTCTCTCAGATTTCGAAATAATTCAAATTGTGCTTTAGCTGATCAATCCCGTATGTAGTCATTATATGCTTTCGATTCATTACGCCTGATTGCGAGGTGTTTTCGCGTTGGATTAAACAGCCTTTGTTTTTCTATTAATAGTTTCCACGTTTTCTGGCGGAAAGGCACTCAGCCAATTAATGTATGATTAATTTTGTACCGAGTGTTGCACAGTGAAATTGTAGTACAAAAGAAATGTGCGCTAAGGTGGAAAAATGCTTTCAGCGGTTTTAAATAAATAATGTTGTAACAAACAGGCTCGGCATAATAAAACATGGGATTTATATAGGTTTCAGTACCTATACAGTGAACTGGAAACAATAATATGGAGTGAAATTTTATTTGAGCAAACAAACAAAAGAAAGCCCTTCGCACAAAGTACACCTCACCTCACCTACTAAGATTTCCTAAAATCATAGAAAAGGTCGGTAGCGCAGCGGTTCGATGTCGGCAGTTGAAACTTCCGCTAGCGCTGGGCCGGGATCGATCCCCGAGCCTGAGAAAATTTTTCCAAGTTTCTCGGGTTCGATAAGCGACCACATTGTTGAACAGCAAGTGTGGTGTGAGATACCTAGATGAAAATCACGACGTCTGGTGTTTGCTTGTAGTGCGCACCGAACACCCGGGGTGGTTTTGTAGGTTTCACCGTTTCCCTACAGCTGAAAAGAGAATATGCCACCAATTCAGTAAGTCGCCCGCAGTGCCATGGCAAGTAAAAATCATAGCCGTCCTCTACCCGCACAGGCTATGCCTTCGTGTACACTCCACGAGTATTTATGACGGAGTACTAACATTATTATCATTATTTGCGCTTTCATGATTTAATAGTCACCGGTTATCCTAATGATTAATACAAATTACAAAAAGTTTCCAGAGAGTAACAAATAAATGAAGTGAATTATTTTGAAAATTTCTAAATACAGGATGAACTTTGTCCTTTTACTACAATAAGTGTAGTATACTGATATCGTGAATAAACGGATGATACAGCACCGGTGAATCATAGTGTGTCACTAAGTGTCCAGCATGGAGTTATCAAGAGCAGTGTATGATCGGAGAGCAGAGTGCAGTGCATCATTCGATATTCAAATCCCTGCATATCACATTGCCGACGAGGAAAACAATTTGGAAAAAACAGTAAGTATTATGGCATTTTTTAGATATCTTTAATTTACCCCTCACAACTGTCAGAAGTTTAGCAACGAGTGTTTTTCTGTGGTAAGTTGAGAAATTTATTGTATGTATTTTTCCTCTGTAACCTCAATTCTATGATGATCAACCTTGCTATGAAGTTGTTGATCTTAATATATTATTATTATCACTATTGTTATCAATACTACTAATCCCCACGATTATTATTATCGTTTCTAATCATGTTTAATATTACTTATTCCTTAAGAGTTTTTATTCCTGTAATTGTTGTTATGAATAAATGAATAAAAGAATGCAGAAATGACCCGCTATACAGACGGCTCAAAAAATAACGGAGGTTAAGGAGCCGGAATATATCTGTATCCAAGACAAAGACAAGAGTCTCACTGTGCTTGGGTAAACATGAAACAATATTACAGGCAAAGCAGCAATACATGACTGTGCAGGAGATATACTAAGACAGCCAAGCGGCTATAAAAGCAGGTTAGTTCGAAACTTGTTTGGGATTGCTTGTAATCTCTACGAGAGTTAGACAGTCAAAACACACTGGATACTAAGTCTCATAGGTGATAAGGGCAATAAAGACTCAGAAGGCAGAAGGAACACGACGTGCTCCTATTGGCCCAGAACCTCTTTGTGTTGTAGATGAAATTATGAAAAATCAAATAATATTACTATGGTGAAAAAGTAGTCTCGCCGGGAATGAGACAGGCCAAAAAGTTATCTCGAGAACCATCACCAAAATTCACGGAGTACCTACTAGGCCAAGACAGGCGAATAACTAGAATCCTGGTTGGGCTCCTAACAGGGCACTGTAGACTCAACAACTACTTGAACAAAATCTGAAAAAGATGAAACGTCAGCAAATATGATCTGCTACTGCGGAAGTCGAACAAGGCTGTGGTTTCCAACGATTGGGGAGGAGATAACACAACCTCCCCAATACATGGAGGACCTCTAGCCTATGGAGTCTCATTTGTAATGAGGATAGATCCATGCAATGAACTCTCACAAGGAATGAGGACACACACAATATATTTGCACAGATCTTAGTTGAAAGGGTCTTACAAGCACAGAACCCCCTTAATGATCTTAATATTAAATCATCTATACAATATCAATCTAGTAGGTCACCTCTCCTCTACTATGAGGAAGTATGTCTGCCAAGCTACCTAGGGATTCCACAATTCACAATTCTCCATAGAAATCCACAGGATTCGAGTGTACTCCCATACCTATACTACCAACGGAAATAACAAAGAACACTCTGCATACGGATCGAATCAGCATGCAGTCTGACACTGGAAGCATAAGGCAATACCGATTCTACCAGAAATCATCCTATGAGAAAACAGAAATATATCTAGAAAGGGAATTCATTGTGGCAGGGTTGGTAGTTGAAATATCTGTTCAATTTTGTGCACATAGTCACATGAGGATATTCTATTGTGGTATCGCATGGAAACAACCAATGTGGATTTCTACGATTTTTATTTAATTTGTTCTAACCAATATATCCAGGATAAACTCATGAATGCAATAGCACCCAATGTTCTCAGTCCTAAAACCCCAATTCTTGGATCGGAGAGCCAAATCTCAGAAGTTAATATGAAAATAATTCTGCGGAACTTTTGACATTGGTCGTTTTGACATTCGATTCTCATTGAATTCGCGACGTAATCTTGTCGAGCCAAAATGATCACGTCGGTCATGACAATTTAAAATTTACCTAAAATATCTGCACCATATTAACAATGTATTGGTGTTACCGTCGTAATGGACTATGTGAATAGTGACTTAATGTTTTTTCTCAGTGTACTTTAACTTGTTTCCTTATGAAATTTTGATACGACTTGTCTCTGGTTCCCAGTCGCTGGGTCCTTAGGAACACTATATATTTTTTTTAAATTCTTATTCCTTCGTCACAACCTGATGATTGTATAAACACCGATTGATATGTGATTGATTCAAACTTTAAACACTAATATTTCCATCTCTCTACTTCAACACCAGACGTCAATTTCGAAGTGAGTATTCATGTAGTTAATGTTATTAACGGGGCAGCGAACGATGAAACTGTTTTGGAATTTAAAATATGGTGAAGGAACTGATATGGGAGTGTATCTTTATTTCATGGCGAAGTCACCCTTTTTTAAAAGCTCTCCTCACACATAGTTTATGGAACAGAATATTAAAACTCAAAAGAAGAAGGATGAAATGGTATTTCAACTTGACTATAGAGCTGCTAGAGCGGAGTGTTATGTATTTAATGATTCTTTCCTAACAGGCCTATACTGGCCTAATCACAAGGATTGATATATAAAAAAATAAAATAGGTAGGTATTTGTATACATGCACGAAAACAAAAAAAAGAATTGATTAAAATAGGTAAATATTTGAGACTATCACATACAAATACTATCTGTTGCATATCTATTGATTAGTGTACTGAATTTTGCAAGAGACAAATTCCACTATAGATATATTCGGCAGACAACTGATATGCCATTTGTCAAACGGAACAAGGTCAGGAAAGGAGATCAAAAAGTGATAATGGTGTGAGAAATATTGAATGCAGCACTGTAACGCACAGGGCTTGAAGGTACATTGAATGGTGACTATAACTGTGCGGAAAGTTTGTTACTGATAACTTTATAAATAAGAAGGTAAGAGAAAATTTGTAGTGTAGGAATGAAATTACTAGTGTGGTGAAAGGGAATACGTCTTTAGTTCTCAATGGTTAAATATTGTACAAGTAATATTGGACCATAGAACGTGAACATTTGGTGCAATATCTTTTACTTTAAAATGGCAAAATATTGGTGATCAATCAACGATCACATCAATATGAAAATATTGATAAAACGATGCTCGATTATGAACGATCCAGTGGTATATTCCTTATACTTTTGGAATATGGTGAACCTGTCTGAGACTTAACTAGTGTTGACATTTTCAATGCTTCCTATATATTCAACAGTTCAAAGTGTGCTAGATCTGCAGCAATTTCCAGGAAAATCTCGGAGTAGAAAAAATATCAGAACCTTGGCGGTTACTATTCATTCTTTTCAGTAGATGTAGAAATGTTCGGTGTTAAGGGCCCTGATTTTCTGTCATTCATATACGAACTCGGAAGGAAATTAAGCCGAGCAACGAATTAAATTCGATCTATCAGTATTTGAATAGATACAATAAATATTACTTTTCAAAGAGTTATTTTTATTTTGTTTTTGGAACTTATTTATCTTACTGTTTAGATCAGATTTTATATTAACCTCATTTCGACATGAAACTAAAATTTTTTCCAGATTTTCCCGTGATATCACTGATAATACACCAAGGTTCTATAATTTTAACTCACCAATTTAATTAGCATAATGGATTTTGTTTGCTCTCTTAATAGTCATCTCTTTATTCTGAGGTAGTTTGATGTAATATTTTGTTTGTTATGTAGTCAACGTAGTTTTCTCGAAGACACTTTCAAAACAATTATTATCCAAGGATTTTCATTTGTTTGATTTTTTTTCATGGGGAATGCCCAGGGACGGACCTGTGATGGGTATGGGGGAATCTCCCCGTAATAAATTGGGAGTTGGGAGATTGGAAAATAGAAAACAAACCAAATATTTTTCAACCTCACTTGATTATTATTGTCATTTCCATTCCATAAAATAAATTTAGTAACACATAATTTGAACTATTTTTTAAAAAACGGTACAACGTATGCAACTGCATAGTTTTTATGAATAACATAAAATTCATGATCATCTAAAACTATGTGGATAGCTAGAGCTAAAAGTCTCCAGGCTGTAAATATAGCTCAGGAAAAAATAGAGGCAGCAAAATATTGAATTAAAATTGTTACGGAGTTCATGGAATTGTCAGACAAACATTAAATACGGCAAAAGAACGCATAATAAAAAGTCAAAAAATGTAAAGAAACTCATAACAACTCATAACAAACCGTCTCCATAATAAGCCATGGAACTTCGAGGAGAGAACTCATAGACAAAGACTCATTATAAATAAAATCACAACAAGATTTATTATCAATTCAGTTTCTCTATGAACAAACATGTCGATTTCCCAGTATTTTCCATCAACACTTCTTTTTGTGTATCGTTCGAAAGGGGTTGCAGAAGTAACTTTTTATTAGATCTTGTACTGAACTCATCCGAATATTCAATTGCTTCTGTTTTTTCCCCTGAGACTCAGTAAATGAATAATACAATTTCATTTGTAAGCAGTTTGGGTATCTAGAGTATTTCTAAAGAGCAGGGGATTTTAAAGAATTACGCCAGCTGAAAGTGAAAGCATAACGTAACTCAACGACAAAAAGTCAATAAAAATAGTTACGAGAGAAAAGGGAATAATGAGTCAGAACATATATAATGAAAAATGCAATGGAGAAAAACGGGAAAAGTTTTTTGTGATAAAGAATGGGAGCAAATGAAAATGTTGGTCGGTCGGTGGCTCAGTGGCTAAGGTCTCTAGCAGTGGAACTTCTAGCTCGCATCAGACAGACGTTCGAGGCTCGGTATGAAATCTTTTTTCTCGAGTACACGGGTCTCTTTAGATGGCCACATGCCTTGTTGTGAATCAAGTGTGATGTGAGTTGCCTAGATGCCAATCCTGACGTCTGGTGCTAGTTTAAAGTGCGCACCGACCAACCGGGGTGGTGCTACAGCTGAAAAGTGAATACACCACCAACAATATGAGTAAGTCGGCCCAGAGCGCCACGGTAAATAATAATAATAGCCGTCCTCTACCCACACAGGCTATGCCTTTGGGTACACTCTACGAGTGTTTAGGAGGGAGTATTATTATTATTATTATTATTAAAGCTTTCGCACTTGCCATCGGTTCAAACTGAATATCAGTTTGAGACTGAGTAAGTACCGATAGACCAACGTTTTCCAATATATTTTGAATACGCGAACTCTTACAGGTAAAAACTTTCTGGCGAACCCCAGAAACGTCATGAAACTATTCAGTTTCTCGCTGATCTTTCTGACCACCTACATGGTGATAAAAGCTTCCAAGAGAAGAGAAATTATTCCAATGACAAAGGATAAAATCAAAGTCTTTATAAAAAATTATGTATGAGTCCTTCATTTACGCTCAGAATATTTTCAAAGAAACTGCAATGGACACATCGTTGGTCTTTTTTCTAGATGAATCAGTAGAACTGATAATAATGATAATACCCTCAAAAACACTCACAGAGTGTACCCAAAGGCATAGCCTGTGCGGGTAGAGGACTGGTTGATAAGACATCGAAGATGGGATAATATAAATGGAATTCGCAGTTAACGGTATGCTCAGAATAAATTTCAGTTCGAGAAAGATTGACGTCTTGTGGATGAATAGAAAAGATTATATCCAGAGCTGAAAATATCAGTTCAATTCCCCACTACCTACCTATTTGAACAAACGTTCTCTTCAATAGTGGATATAAAAAGCTGGTAGAGAAATAGGCTTCAATTGGGAAATTATGATTTTTTATTGTACTGAATCTACAACCTTTGCCTTCCACTCTCAACTGGCTGGGAACCACGACACTCTTAGCGGTCGCGACCCATGTTTTTTATGTATTCTTGACATCACAACTTTTTATTTATTCTTGACATCAGAGTAAACTGAAAAAAAAAAAAAATGCATCGCATTCAAAACGTCAGCTGCTTGCATGTAATTGAATGAAATAAAATAAACTATGTGGTTCAATCTTGGTTGGATCTTTCTTTGTTGAAAAGTTTTCGCACCACACCTCTGAGGGATCCCACGTGCTTATTACACTAAACTGTTTGGATGTTTTGTTGCCTTGTGTTTATGAGTAAGTTGGGGTTCAAGGGGATGCCTGGAGTCCGGGCATCCCAACGCTACTCTCACCTTCACGTGCAACGGCATGACCTGTCATGACGGCTAACGAGAGTGAAACGGTGGCTGAGGCGCCGCAGACAACAGGAGTAGTGACCGGTAGGCCCCTAGCTCACCGTACACCGCTAAGAACATACATGATGTTTCGACACTCGACACATTCATACACCAAAGAGGGAAGCGAAAACTGGGAAACCTGTCTCCAATGGAAACCAAGGAGGGGTCTCTGATCGGGAGCTGTGGGACTGGTATTTGGTGAAGGAATCGCCCGCGGCAGCTGCACTGTCCGGCTAGAAACCAGCCCTACCAGGACTTCCTTGAGGAGGTGGATTGAAGGAACTCGCAGCGAGAACTGGAAAACCTGTCTTCGATGGGAACCGAGGAGGGGCCTCTGATTGGACGCTGCAGGACTTCCACAAAAGGGCGGTTTGAAGGCACTCGCTGTGGAAAAATATGTCACAAATGGGACCCAAGGATGGACCCGGGACTTGAACCAACCCAACCGAAGCTTTCACTGGGAGAAGGAAAGAATGAACTCTCTCCTTCTACAAGCACCAACACACTACACCCTACTTGCCTGGCTGAAGTAGCAGCCTTTCCACCATTTACTACTACTACTACTAATAAGTAAGTTTATTTTTCATCAAGTATACCCCAGTCAGGCCCTGTCTCCGGTTCCCGATATATCCATGGGGTGAGTTAGTCCTGGATCCGTGAATCATGTACCCTAGGAATTAACCAAGAATTACGGCCTTCTGCATCCTTCCGGCTAAGTTTTCTGCCGGATCACGGCAGGCCGGTATGTTTTTTATTTATTTGTATTTGCTTGGGGGTGGGGAATAAATAGTTCCAATAGAATCGGCACTTCTCATCCTCCACAACGGACTCAATATCCACCGGACCATAAGGCAATACCGGTGTTTCGTTAATACCGTACGAGTGTCGTAGGTGGCAGTACAACTGAGTTAGTATTATTTCTTATCCCAGTCGGGCCCTATCTCCGGTGTCCAAATTCATCCGGAGGGCGCGCTGGTCACCAACCCCAGTAAAAATTCCTTACCTCCATGGAGAGACCCATGAATTACGGCCTCCTACATTTTTCCGACTAAGATATCTCCTGCATCACGGCAAGACGGTTTAATTCGACAGCAGCGAATGCATTATGGTCACTGGAGCCCCACGACACTCCATACATCTACTGTCTGGGACCTCTATAGCCACCACGCCACAAAACTAAGGTGTTGAAGAGACTATCCTAGAAAGCCATTATGAATCTCTCGGTCTCCAACTGCAGCCCACTTGAACTGAGGTCAAACTTCGATGTTCTTCAAGAAGACACCATGCAATGGCCCATCCTTATGTAGCTGCAGGAGTTTTGACGTGAGGTCCATGCTGAACTGGTTCCAACCCTGTGACAGAGATTGGGTCAACTTGTTGAGTGTAGAAAATCATGCCAAGTTCATCGGATGCACCCGTCTGCTGCCTTTGGAAAGAAAAGCTCGATCTCTGTTTTTTCATAGTCGCAGACTGAACAGAGATGTGAATTTGAACTCCTGATGACTTTGCAGGCTCCATTCAATACCATTTCGTCATGTAAACATTTCAAACTCAAAATTCCATGGCCTCCCTGTTATCTAGGAAACTTTAACTGTGAAACAGACGATTAAGGTAAGATGCAAACTCCAATGAAGACGAATTCTTTAGTGAGTTTTTGCGTCAAGGTGTCTACGCTCCTTTTGAGTCCATTTCAACCACTCCAAAGGAGTAGAAGCGGTACGTCAAGCATATAAACTGCAGCAAGGGTCAATATTGGATGGCAATCCATTGTTTTGGATCCCACCAACTTGACATTCATTTCTATTTTAAGGGGGTCGGTTGTGGAGGCATCTTCCTCGAATATTTAAAAGCGAGTAATTGTGAATAATGGGTGGTCAGCCTAGTATACCCATGGCTAACATCAGAGGAAATGATCTTTCCCTCCAGGGTGCACCTGTAGCTCAGGAAAGTGGTGTCTCACCAAGCTCCCCCTCTACCGATTTTCATTATTATTATCTTAACAATAATAACAAATATCAATATATGAAATACCCATGAATGAAAGTGCAGTTATTTGAATATTTTTGGTACAACAGTCCAGACCCCATTCTGCTTCCCTCGAATGCAAATATTACTCTTTGCTCATATTTTTCCGGGGCTTACATCGATTCAGGTACATTCCGAATATATTTGTATGACTAATTCCGTCTGCGTCTCCCAATACAGTGGCAAAGGATTTATTCAAATAAGTTTGAATTCAGTAAAGACCGCGTTTCAGTTCCAGATATAAATCACACCATTACCCTTGTTCGGATTGCAATTTTGTTTGAAAATTTTAATTAAGTAGTTGATTCCAACTGAAATAAGATTTGAATTAATAGCAGTTGCGAGTAATGTGGCTTGCTGAAATATTTCCAAACAGAAATTCATTTCACACCATGAATATCTATGATAGTAATTGGTATATCAATTCATTTGTTATAAGAATATAGCCTGTCTTTTAAATGGTGTCATACTGTAGCTGTTGATAAACAAGTTCATAACCTATCAGAATTCCACAACTTGATCTCAGTAAAAACCTCATGGTTTTAGAAGATACAGGAACTTTAAAAAAATAAATTCAATTGATTTCTCAGGTCATTCTTCTATGTTCCACGCAAGTAAGGAGCGTTACATGTTAATTTTTATTTTCGATCAATATTTCTGAATAGTAGTTGTGACAATCGCGGAAGGCAGATTTTCTATAGAAGTTATTTAAGGTCTACAAAAAAAATCGAATTTGAATCCTTCAGGATTAATTTCTATTATGAAACTTTGAACTTTTTTTGAGACGAATCAATCTCCTACCAAAACCTGGACATTAGCCTTGAAAACTTGCTCGTTTTGTTCCGAGTCTAAAAAGGTATAGAAGTTGCCATGATTCTTTAAAAAAAAAAAAGTTATTGCTGATGCAGTTGTAAGACATACCGTGACGGACAATATTCAATCTTTAGGACAACTTTTTGACTATTTCTGGAGTTTTGAAAAGCAGCATACAGCGAATTCTAGCAGAACCAAACTTTCATTGTTATAAAATGCAGAATGTGAGAAAATTTAATGGAGATGATCCTGACAGACGTGCAGAGTTTTGTAAAATCATGAGTCAGTTATTGATTGGTCATGATAATTCCTACTTCTGCAATATGTACTTTTCTGACGAATATTCATTCTAATTAAAATATGTGAACAGGCGCAACTGCAGATACTGGAGTAGTGTGAATCCTCATTGTTACAGGGAAACTCATTCACAAACTTCTCCGAAATTTATTATTTGTGCTGGAGTTCTAGAAGACCGTATTTTAGGTCGATATTTAATTGATATCAACCTCAACGACCAAACGTATCTTGAACTTCTTGATACAACTGTGAACACCAGAATCATTCAACTGCTTGAAGACGATAAGAATCCACGTGAAGGTCAGCCCTCATTTCAACAAGATAGAGCTCTTCCACATGTTTTTGCACCTGTAGGTACGTCAATTATTAGATGACAAAATCTCAGGTACAGACTTCCATTTATAGGGACATTCGGAATCGAAAGTTTATATTACACAGCCCAACTCTCTTGATGATCTATGCCGAAGAACTGTAGATGAATTTCGTCCACCTAAGACATTTCGAAAATTACTTACCCTCCTGCCTGGATCTGAATGGTTCATTTCTCGAACCTTGTTGTATTGATCTCATAATTTTTATTAATAAAGTTCATTATTATTATTATTATCATTATTATAACATTTGAGGTAATACAAAATGAAAATATCTTGATAACATTTGATTTTTATTTAAACTTTTTCGATTCTCAATTACATTACACCGATACATTCCTTATTGAATTCCAATCAAAATGATGTATCACAAGTATAGTAGTCCTATTCAAAATTCTGAAGTAGGGGGAGCTGGGGTTGAATGGATTTTTGTTTTTGCTCCCTTTATTTTTATTTTTCTTCAATAACGAAAAAATGTGTTTTCTAGTGAATAAGGATGACATTCAATCAGTTGTGAACCTGTTTGTTTCCTGTACAGAAGTCCTTTGGAGGGAAAATCCTTACAGTTTTACGTTGTAGTAGATGCAGTATGGATAACGGAAACTTCAGATTTTTTTTAATAGATCTCTCGATTCTCAACCTTTCGGAAATGCAGTCCGTGCAGAACCTACTTATTCATCACCCGAGAACCGAATACCTAACAGGTGATAGTCAAGTGTATGCCGAATATGTACCAAAATAACCGACAGCTATAAAATAACGAATATAGTTGAAGCACCTGTAAATCGGATCCTAACTCTGAAACTCTTCAGCAACTCACAGAAGTACATACCAATCGAGCTGCCTGCCGTTATGAGCTTTATGCAGTCATCGGTCACTGAGGTTCTGGAGCTGATTCTAGCCACTATCATACCTTGGCAAAAGACAGAACGTACTGGTACAAATTTGATGAAAGTTTCGTCAATACGATGCATTCTTTCGAATTGGAGCCTCTGGAGACACCATACATCATATTTTGCAGAAAAGCAGATAATTCTGATTCGACGAACATCTCCAGAAGTTCTTCTTCAATTATTCAGATGTGGTGTTGCAGGTTTTTCCGGGTCTCCCTGCAGCTGCAAAAGCGAGCGCGCCACCGTATTCATTCAAGTCGCCCCCGAGTGCTGGTTAATTATTTTTCAAGTTGAATTTTTACTGTTGTATTGAATTTTTTGATGACAGTTTTTAAAATGAATACATGAATGGTCCCAGTTGTTTTGGGCTTGCTACAGTAGGTGTATGCAGTACCAGTAAACTGAGGATTTGCCATCGCTGTATAAAAGTTCATAAAATTCATCTGGTATCTTGGTTAATTCTTTTAATTTTGATGCGCACATTATTATCGATGATGATCCGAGTACCCAGTTATAAAATTTCAAGCAGTTAGCGCTGAAACTACCGTTTTTTGCTCTAATCAGCTTCGTTTTTAATTATATTATAAAGGATTGTTGGGGAAATTAAAGCTCATTAAAGCGATCTAGATTTCAAATTACCTTTTTTGTCGCCACGTTTCGAAGTAGTTGAAATATTATACACCAAATGACATAAATTGCACCACTAAAATGAATTAGTTTAACTTTTAATACTTCTATTGTTTTTTGAGGATCTACGGCACTTTTAAATTTATGACAAAAACTTTTTCAATATCACATTTTTGTTGGCGAGATGATATACTTCGGCTTTTAACAAAATGGCTATTAGAGGTCGGTGAACGTGATATGACAATCCCAACAAATGATGGAGCAATAATTATTTCACAGCGTGTTTCAGAATGGTGTGACTCGGGAAAAAACAGACATTACAATTCATTTAACCTACTACGAATTATTCAAACAGCTTGTTACGTTATTTCAGGCACAATTGAGAAGAAATATGTAGAAGACAAGTCGAGTCACGTATTTCCGTTATTGATACCATTATCAAGCGACAAACTTACTGACGATGATAATATTCAAGAAATGGAAATATCCCAAATCACCTAAACAACGTCAATACCACTCATCGCGCGTTTCGCCAACAGGAGCTGAAAAAAGCGTACTAACTACTAATACTATCTTAATCTTACTTATACCATGCATCTTAGGGCTAAATTGCACTCATTACCTGACACTATACCTGACTGAATTAAATACTGTGTCTGCTACAATTATACTCTAAAATTTCCTCTATCATTTACTTATTGTAGAGATCGCTTTGGCTATGCACAGCGATAGTGAAGCCGTCGATGACGTATGAAGCCCTGCTGTGATGGTCAAAGGCAGAACAAATGACAACCAAAGGAAACCTGGCTAATTTGCAAAGACTGGTTCTGCTCGGAGTCACTAGTGCAATGTCCAGAACATCGACGATTAGCCTGAAGGTGATCCCAAACCTTCCACCTCTGCATTCGCATATCATGGCGGAGACGGGAATAGAAGCCTCCAGACTAAAGTGCATGGGATAATTATTGATACTTCTTACAACTTCTATTAACCAAATAACATCAGAGTTCATGGACCTTGACTTGCTACGCTTCTTTATAAAAAAGAATAATAATAATAAAGACCACTAGAAAGCATATGAAAACATAGCAGACACCGACTAGATCGATTCGGATGCTATGAGTTCTTTCTAAAATTCATACCGCGCCAGTGAGTTGACAAAAAGCCAGCCTAAAACACAGACTGCTCCAGATCTCTGAAGAAGATTTGTGAATGGTTTTGAAAATTACATCAAATAATTATAACACTGGTGTATTGTAGTATGATGACTACACATTGTTCGAGTGGTAATACCATGGGTAATACAGAAATCCATGAAGTGAGTAATGATGACTTTGAACAGTGTGGTCCAGATGCCTTCCAAACTCCCGTTGTGATCACAAGAGGCTGACGAAAGTAAGAAGGTGACAATCTGGAAAGTATTATTCGATCGGGGACTTTTAAGTCCGGTAGAGAGAAAATAAATATCTATAGATACGGATGATCGAAAAATAAGTATTATTATAATAATAAAACTCCCTCATTAACAGTCATAGAGTGTACCCAAAGGCATAGCCTGTGCAGGTAGAAGACGGCTATTATTATTATTATTCGCATTGGCGCTCCGGGGCGACAATTGGCATCGTTTATCGACCTCTTAAAGCAAATATTATGCAGTTCTTCAATTCTCTAGGAAATTCAATGTCAATGATTTTACCAGTATGTGATATTCTGATAGCAGGAGACATCAACATTAATTTACTCAACGATAATAGAACATTTCAATAACTTTGTCGAGTCATACAGCCTCTTTCAACTGATTTCAGAACCAACCAGACTTACAGCGGCAACTCAGGCAATTTTTCAATTTAGAATAATATAGGTTGAGAAGTTAAACTGTCCTTCATCCCTTACAAAGGAATAAGTGTGAATGAGTGTTGTTACAGGAATGTTTTTGTGCAAAGAGAGGTTGAGTACATTTTGATAATATATGTTGAAAAATAGAACAATAGGATTGCTGTAGTTACACCAGTCCCTACTACTTCAGATGAGTGGCTCAGGGAACCTATGGCCTTGGTCCAACTGAAGAGTTCAACACTTTTGCTCTCTCATCAGCTATTAGCAACGTACTAATCCCTGTTGTCCTCTAGTTAACAATCCAGGAACAAGTACCTTGAAGATACCAGTCTTTCGAGTCGTTTGCCACTCAGACTACTGGCAAACGGTCCCTTCTGTCCCTCCAAGACTTTCAGATAGTACCAATACAGGTAACTTGGTTCAACCGGAAGTGGATGGAACGGACTGCTAGGACATATGGTACAGATAAGAGTAACTTGGTCCAACTGGAATATCCAACAACTGCGCCCTCTCAGACTACTGATCGCTAGTTCCTCTTATCCCTCCAAGACTCTCAATGTCCTGAGGTGGATGGAACAGACTGTTATACATAGCAAGGTATCTTGGTATAACTTGAATATCGAACCTTTCGTCTGGATGGGTAGTCTCTGATTAATAAATTGTTATTTGATTGATCGGGTGGAATCGAAGTATTATTCCAACATTCTGGATGTCCATAAAATTCCCATTGGTCACTCTCGGTGAAATATATCAAATACTAAGATGACTATTCAGTCCACAAATCAATTAAATCTACTTTTACGCCTCACCAGACTTTGCATGAGCCAATAACTGCTAATATTAACAATTCGAAAGTACAGGCTGGGTAATCCGCTGTATCCCTTCCTAACTTTTAAAGATACTGCTTGCAAACAGAAAACGCCACGGTTATAATGGATACCAAAACTTATGATGAGGAAGTACGTTATTCAAAAAGGCAATTATGAAGTGGTACAGAAAGACCCTACAACCTTGATTGATAGGAAGATTCATACTACACTAAAGAATTACAAGTCGTATATACCCAACAGAGGACACAGCTCCCACCCCACTTCAGTAAACCACCTCAGAACGCCTTATCAGCTTCGACGTAGGAAACATATACACAAATGTACCCACAGAAGAATCGCTGGATATACTCAGAGGAATAATGGGTTCAACTCTCTCAATATTCCCCGCTATATAATGTCGACCACTCTAACTATTCTCCCATTTTTGGAATAGCCCTGATTTATTTCAATTTTATACCTACATGATTTGGAGTAAATGACATGAATTCATTGAAAATGCCAGATGACTTCATATTTAGCAATTTCCAGAATCTCGAATCAATCGAGAAGTCTATGTTTATGAACTTCTCTGATGAATTTAAAACTTCATTTGGTCTAGTTTGGCCCATATACTTCCTCTAGCAGTTCTTACAGCAATTTTCATAGATCTCCGATTTTTATTTCGACCCAGCCTGTACTTTCGAATTGTTCATATTAGCAGTTATTGCAAAGTCTGGTGAGGCGTAAATACTCTGACTATTCCGTTATTGAAATCGTTGATAAACAGTAACTTGCTGAGGCATACGAAAGTTTTGGGCATTGTCATACTGGAAACGAAAGAATTACATCAAAACAGATCAAGATTTATCCTTATTCCAGTTTCACGTTTCCAATATGCTCCATTAATTTAACTGAGTTTTTCACAATCGAGCTTGGTTGTGCCACTGGAATATTCCCGAACTCTTATGCGAAATAGCTGACAAAAAAACACACGAGGTTAGCACGTTCGCTCTTGGAAATGGACCGTTTTCAATTTTGCAAGGATAACCAGTATTAAAAAAAACCTTTGTCTGCAGTATTGAGAGACTCTTCAATGCAACGCTTGCGAAGACAGATTGCACCCTTTACCAGTTACCTAGGGAACGTTCATAGATGATGTATAACACAAAAACGCACGCTACAGTTCAAAAATCAAATATCAATCCCGATCAAATGATATTTCGAAGCGCTCTTTTTGAATCCATGACATTGAATACCTTCTTGATATATCTGGAACGTCAAATTGGACTGACTGCGAGGGTAAGTAACCCCCTGACATTCTCACTGCACCGCGTATAGTGCGAAGGGAAACATTACAATTATTTTCAACAACGAATATCTTCAAAATGCCAAATGTGCATCCCAACCAGAAGAGAACATGGATTTCTTACCCTAACCAACCGAGATGTTGTTCCTTCTGTAAACGTCAAAGAAATAATTTGAATGAATTTCGTACAAGATATTTTCAACAAAGGTAACAATATTTCCAAAATTTTCGAAGGCACAACTCTCTTCAATAATAAAAAAAACTATCAACTGAATTTAAAATTCAATAAGAATCATAGATTCAACAAATCAATTGATGAACCAAACTTAACTTCAATTCAGACCAAGAAATAACCATGCCAAATTCTAATATCAACCAACAGAGACCATCAACTATCCAACAAAATTTCAACAGATTCTCTACTCAAAGAACCTTATTCGCAAAACTCAATTTCCAAATAATATACCGCTAATTATCACAAGCCAAAACACCACAACAATAATAATCAAATAGGTAAGTATCAAGACTTCAAGAAAGAGAAACTAACCACTACTACGTCAATTTCACGCAACACGCGTTTCGAGAACAAAGTTGGTATTCTCAGAAGCTCAAAGCGTATAAAGCCCTGCAGCTGCCTTGAGAACATTTGAATGAAGGAGTAGCCGAACTTATTACAGAAGTTTGATGTAGAGAGTGACCGACTAAATTTCACCACAGATGTTTGAAAAGTGACCACCTTCTTTCACCAACGAAATAAAACCTTCCTTGACAAGAAAGACGAGCAAATCTGTTTTCTATCTGCGCTCTTCTATTTCTTCTTTGCCGTTTTCGGTGTGGGTCGTCCCGGAAGTTGAATGAACCTAATGTGGTCGACAAATGCCGCTACCAATGATCTATGAGCTCCTGGATCAACTTGGCGAATGCCAATATTTCACCACTTTATATCTTGTATCTGGCTTCACGATAAAGAGATAGATGCCAAAAAAATTTCGAGAACTGCCATCACAATTCGTTGAAAATAGTTGATATGAATTAACGGGGATGCCATTCGGTGTGGAGAATGCACTAACAACGAATATGGGGAAAGATGGAAGGTAGCTGGGTGTCGTTAGAACATTTCTTGAGAGCAATTACTTCCAAGTTCTGACATCTGTATTTCTAGATGTTTCAGGATTTTTTGTACATCCCACTTTTATACTTGGCTATTCGAAAAAATGTGATATCTGTCTAAGCGTTTCACCTAGTGCGTTCAGGTCTGTAATGTAGTTAAATGCCACGCTGATGGGGTCGAAAGACACATGAATATTATCTAAGAGATCGATCAACTGATCCATAACCGAGAAGAAGATCTGTGGTGTGGGTATCTATGTATTGTTTCACTGGTTCGAATATCTCTTCGTAGTTTCAATGTTCGTATCTAGGGAGGGTATCATATGCTTAATCTTTTTAGCTTTTCTATGTTCCACTTGTTCATGGGAGTTGTGAAGATATCTTCAATGTTTGTTTTCACCGTGACTGAAGTTTCTTCTGGGGAATTTTCTTGTAGGAGGCCTCTGCCGTTGAAACTTATGTTCACATCGGACCAAGGTTTTGGGTACACTTTACGAGTGTTTATGAGGGAGTATTAATATAACTATATTATTGATTAGCTGTCGCAATAGTATCCTCTTTGGGGAACGTTGCACAAATAGATATCGGATTTAATGTTTCCGAGGGGAATCAGTTGTTCCCTGTCAGAGTTTTGCCTCATATTCTCCACTTTGGGGCAATGTATGGGGAGGAGGGTGTTTCTACTCCGTCGGAATTATTCGTTTCGTTTATCCACAAATTTCTCTATCCCTCATCTTAAAATCATAAATTCTCGGTTTATCATTCTGGACTATTTTATAAATATTGCTAAGATTGAAGAAACTCTATTAGCCTTGTCATTTCAATTTTTTTTGGAGACACCCATTCATCATTTTGAGGGACAAAAAACATTTGCAGGTTCCGAATAAGATGAGATGATGTAACTAGAACATGTTAGTAGACATGTATTCGAAAAGATCCTCATATGATTTCTTCATTAGGTACCGCTATTTTGTTTTGGATGAATAGTTTTGGCTAAAATAATGCTCTCGTATGGAGAATTGGAAGATGTTCCGAATGAGGTGATACTCGACTTTCTGATATTAATGTCGAAGATACCACTGGACCAAACATCAATTAAAATGAAATGAAATCCGTACAAAGGTTAATAGGGGGAGGGGAATATTTGATGAACATACTGTATAACAAGTCCATACACATTGTGACTGAGGAAACTTCCTTCATTGCGTTAATACTGTGTTTTTTCATCGAATAACCCTGGTTTCTCAGAAGCACAGTTATTATACATATACAGAGTTTTCAGAAAATATGGTGCCAAATTGGAACCTTCCTAATATCTTGTTTTACGAATGTCGATAGATGCAGAGACACAAGCTGTTGCATATAAATGCACTCGCAATTCAATTGAAAAATTTTCAAATCTCTGGTAGTTATGAATTAAAAATTGTTTTGAAAAATTTTCAACTGAATTGAAGGGAACGTTTTTGTTCAATGGGTGGCGTACAAGAAGGGTATCATGGTCCGTTTCATCCCCTATTCTTACGCCACTGGTAAAATCAGAAAAATTAAAAATTTCTTGAATTTTTCATTAATCTTTTTTCGATTGAAATCTGGATATTCTACCAAAAAAATTAATGATAATTTAATTTTCTTCATTAAAGTTGCAGAGATGTTTCTCCTTCAATGGGTAATCTATTTTGAAGAAAAACCCAGTTGCCACAGTCGCAAACTCGTAGATTGTCATGGCAATTTTTTTTTTTTTAAATATGAGACTTTAGAGCTGTTTATTGAACAATTTCTTCTAAATCCTGTTATCTCGAAACTCTTATATTGTATATATGGGTCTTGAAAAAACTTTCTGTTTCCTCTGATATGAAAATCCAGTGGATTCAAGTCTGGACTTCGGGGCGGTCTACTAAGAGGTACATCTCTGCAGCGACCCATCCAACTGTTACTGAAATGAAGATGTAGCCATTCTTTCACTGGCATAATGTAATGAGGAGGTGCACTTGCATGCCATAATAATTGTTCTTGTAAATGTATATCTTCCAAGAATTCTGGAAAATGATTGCTCAGGAATTCGAGATAATTAGGTCCATGTAGTTCTCCTTTGATTTCAAAGAATCCCAATGGTTTATCGGCCACTACTCCTAACTAAATATCTATTTTGAATGAATATTGGAGTTGATGCGATCTAGTTTCATATGGTTTTTCTTCTGGATACAAATGTGCGTTTCACTGATTGAAAAAACCTTTGCTGGAAAATGTTGTTTCATTGGCGAAAATAATTTTTTTATTAGTACCAATTATAATTCAGCTAATTAATTTCTAGGTCCGATATGCTTATTTGATTAAAAAAGCAATTGCAGGTTATTTCATTAAATTGATTATAAAATATCAGTTGTTTGATAAAACTACAAATTGCTCAGCATTATTCAAAAATCCTTGATAAAATATTCAAAAGTCACAATAAAAGGTGCTTTCTATACCATCAATCACGTTAAATGACCGATCGAAGTGTAGGCTAGCATTCAACTTGGACTGCAAGGTAAGTTTGGTTAGGTTAGATTCTCATTCTTTTTCAATTTTCAAGCCATAACAGAGCAAGTGTGTATATGTAGTGTTTATTAACCATTATTTCTATCATGCAAAGGTGATTTCAATATCAAGTAGTATCATTATTATTTTATTTTGAATTTTACATTGTGCAAATGAGCTTTAAATATCGAACGCTTCAAGCCCATCCTGTCTCTTTCGGTCGTGGCACAAAGTTTTTGCACTTCGACCAAATTCAATGGATAAGTTGCTGTTCCTCACAAATTCTGCGAACAACTGATTGGTTATGAAATAAATTCTTCAAACTCTCATAGAGGGGTCTTTCTTCTGCCCGTAAACTCCTGGATGAAAGACCCATTTTTTCTTAATCATGTGAGGAACTTAATATTCTTTCACTACACTGGCCTATGCGGGTATAATTCTTGAATTTAATCAAGGAGGCCCTTGAATTTCCAAGACAAACACCATTAAAAAGCATATTCGCAATAACCGAAAAAAAAATTGCATTATGGAAAAAGTTTTTCTGAGGAACTGTATTCGTTACTCTATCTGGAAAACCACTAAAATTTTGTTCATCTTTGATGACAAGTAGATACTCACTTGATTCAAATAATTTTTCATGAAATATCAGTGCAATGACACATGCCAATTTGATTACCGTACCTAATCAGTTGAATTACCTCATCACTAATAGGAATGCATTGCAGAATTGAGTCGAAATTAATAATAATGAATAAATAAATTTGATATTATTTTGGGATATTTTTCATTATATCAAATGGTATCTTCTCAATCGGTTTTTTTCAATACACACTTAGAGAATATAATCGACCCAAGAGCACTTCTGCTTGAGATAATTGGATGGAAATTAATTCAAAATCTTTTTGAAAAATAATGGTACAATACGATACCAAAATAGAAAATATAATGAATTATTATACAAGAAAAATATTATTTTTGAAAGGATCACTAAAAATCTAATAGTCTTATAGGATGTTAGGTGGGAATATAAACTATGGTACTACTCTGCAAATCAGGAAAGCATATCTTTAAATGAATCGTTTTTGGTTTCTCGAAAGTATGAAAGTTACCAGAAAAATTCCTTTTACTTACTTCTTCAGTTTCAACACCCTGTACCAGTGCAAGAAAGCAGTTTTGTGAAAAACTGCAATGTGGAAGTGTAATTATTTTTTTAGTAGTATATTCAGTTTCTGTTTGAACAGGTCAGAATTGCAATTCAAAATTGTGGGAATTATGAATGAAAAATACTTTTAATATTCAACACCCTGTATATCTGCAACAAACGACATTTGCAAATGAATATATCAGTAGAGTTCTATTTATTTTTCGAGACGAATTTTCCGTTCCGATTTGGCACCATACTTTCGGAAAACCCTATATAGTAGTAAAGTCAGGAAAACTGGTGAATTGATTTTCCAATTCACTTTCCAATTTCGTCAAGACATTGAATATGCTGAGAAAAAAATAAATAAAGGGTGAGCCACAATAGGCCATTGCCAATGCATGGTCCTATAGTGTAGGTCCACCACTTAAACCTAACCTCACCTAGTTAATTATACGTTCAGAGGTACCCTGTACTTTCATAAAGTGACATGTGGAAGTGGAGTGAAAATACCTAATACTTGGGTTCCACATAACTTACAGCGAATGGAATTTCTGAAGTAACTAACATTACAACTGCCTCCCCACTGTATGAAATAATTAAATTCATAGGTATGAGGCAGACATTCCTAGTCATTTTACTTTCAACATAATTAAATAATATTCGTACCTTGTTTTAAACAAAGTGGTCGATGGCTCGAACGACCGATTGAATAAAATGTGGTTCAACGTTTATTATTAATATTTATGAATTTTGCGATAAGGTTACGGTAGAACAAAAACCATACCAGAATGCACGCGTTGCATGCTGAGTAAATCGTTTTTTCTTCTACAGATTAAATCTGAACGTTGTACGTATAAAGGAGAAATTCTCAGAAATGCACATTTGAATAAAAACTTACTAGGGTGTTTCACCGTCGAAGGAAATATTCAGGAGCTGTTTATGAGAATTATCTTCCTGAATTAATCAAAGTAATGAATAAATGTTTATTGGCCATATAATGTACGAACAGTATACCAGAAGATTCACACATAGCTATCCATTAGACGATCTTGGAAACTGATTTGAATAATTTCGAGTCATGGAAAGATTTTAGTGCGTAATCAAAGGGGAGGTCTTGAAAGTTTCGGAACAGGAAGGGAGAATGGAGGTGAGCAGGAGGAACTTCAAATAGTAGTAAACTATAAGTTTTTGCCAAGACCCTCGCTGTTTTATTGATTCGAATCACTTATATCAGAATTCCACATTTATTGTGATGTTATGGCAATCAGAAACATTGTATTTTCCCAATTGATAATTTTATATGCGCGTTTCACTTAGCACATGAACTTCAAATCTATAGGCCTCTTATAGTTGACGCAATATCATAAGTTTATGTGCGAACTGAAACACTCATGCACGATTGTCTTCAAAACTTGGTCATAATTGAGTTCATGACTACCCGAAAGATGTGTACTAGATGTAAATAGCTTTGAGTACCTCATCTTATTTCAAGAAAAAAAAATCATATCAATAACAAAAATACATTTCCTGATTCTATCATGATCATAATTCTGAGAAATTCATGTTCTGGAAGACACCGACAAGACGATAAGTTATCGAGAATTCGTTAAAAAAATAACAGTATAAAAGCTGTGAGTTGTCAGTTGCTTCCGTTGTCCTGGGGGGATGGCAGAAGGTGGTAAGAAACCATTAAATGGACTTTCCTGGACATTATATGAAATTCTGAAAATATCTTGAGAAAAGTGTAATTTATTCAGTAAATTTGAAGTTACACAACTTCATCACCCACTGATACCCAATATAAATCAAAGATCACATAATTTTCTAATACCACACACCAATCTGAAGAATGAAATATAAAATCAAAGAGACTTTTGAAATTTTAACACTAATTTTATAAAAACCATTGGACATGAACTTATAAAAAAAATATTCTGGATCCTTTTGTAGGTATACAACGTATGAGTGTAGCAATCCAGAGAGCAATTGCTTCTTCTGTATTGGGTGCCTTTCCTACCTCTCAGCGCCTAGATGAAATTGTCTCTCTCACATGGAAGAAACCTTTCAATAATATATTATCTAATTTTGAATTAATCCAAAATTACATATATTAGAAGGATAGTGATCTTTAAGAAAATTTTACAATTTGATTTTTCATCTCCAGTTCTCACTACGATATTTTCGAAAATCTCTTCCAATTCAATACCCAGCAGTATCAACGCGAGTGTGTTGTCCGCCACTTCAGAATAAGAGACAACCACTTCATAAGATATTACCCAGGACAATATAGCAGTGCTAAACGTGGTATAAACTTCAATACCATCAAGCCTATAGAAAATAGTACCGTTAACATACTCGGTCTCAATGGTGTGCAAGATATTGGCATTACTTGCTTCATGAACAAGGTTATCCAGTGTTCATCTAACAGAAGATGGCTGTTAGAGTATGTGAAAAAAGATGCTCACAAGACAGACATAAACATGAATATATCTGACATGAAGGGCGCCTTAATCGAATCCATCGCATTGTTGATCAACAAACTATGGTCAGAAGATTTGTCAGATCGAGTTGTATCACAGTCTTGTTGGAAAATCTAGTTTGAAATTTGCATTTCGCTTTATCGGATACACCTAGCAAGATGCCCAGGAGTTCTTAAGATGCCTGCTGGGAGAACTACATAAAGATGAACATATAATTTAGGAGAGGCCTGTGAACATATCAACAGGGTCGATGAAAATTCAAGTGACAGTGAGAAAGCTGAAGAAGCTTGGACGAGATCTTGAGAATGAACAACTCCAGTATTGTGGATAACTTTGTTGGCCAACTGAAAACTACTTCAGAATGTATATACTCAATTCTAGTTTTTTTTAGAAGTACTGACTGTTCTTATATTTTCACCGTACTGATGAGATCCCTTAGATCGAAACACGTGTCTACGGTTGCATTTTTACCAGAGGGTTTAGTCCAATAAAATTTTCCTTCCTGTTTCTCACAGTTTCCATCGAGAGCACATTCCTTTCTTATATACCGGGTGACCCGGAACCAATTTACCCCCCTGTATCTTCGTTGTTATTTTATATGGATGTTTCAAATTTGGTACTTCGATTTGATGTTATGAATGTACAATTTAGCAAGTATCAATCCAAATATGACACTTCCGGTTTGACCGGAAGCACATCTAATTTTTATATTTCAAATGAGAAGTATATTTTTTTTTTGAAAATAACAATTCAGTATGGAATTACCTTCACAATGATATATCACAATGATACTTTCAATTCACAATCTGCTTACATAAGTGACATTTTATAAAAAAAATACTTTTTGTATTCCCCTCGTAACGAAATATTTTCATGAAAGTATGCTGTGGAAGATTGAACAATATAATCTAAGTAACAGTAATTCATGGCCCAACTTTTCACACAATAAGTTTCAACATCATAGGAATTTTTAAAGTTGGTTAGAAACTCAAGTGCATATTGAAATACAAAAAATTAGAAAAAAAACTTCTACATTTTTGTTTCCTAATTATTTTTATGAAGATAATTTTCATGCTATACTTTGTATTGAACATTTCAACATCATGTTAGTTGGCTATGGAATTAAATTTATTCTAAAGGTCTGGAGTTATTTTTGAAACTGCACAATCGGACTCACAAAATATTTATTTCGATAATTTTTCTACAAAATAGTAGACATTTGGAACATGTACAGTTTTATAACTCAATTCAAAAGAAATTCCATACCTATGACAGACTTAATTATTCTAATTGTTCAAATTGTCGCCCGTTAACGTCAATGCATTTTTGTATTTTTTCGGAGCATGCCCGCATAACATTCACGAGTTGAGCCGGAGTAATTTCGTTAATGGCTCTCCTTACCCTGTCTTCAAGTTCCTCGCGATTTTGAGGTCTATTATGAGCATAAACTTTATTCTTCAAGTGAGCCCAAACAAAAAAATCCATTGGCGTGAGGTCTGGTGACCTTGGTGGCCAACGAATTGGGCCATGAGTACCAATCCAATTGTCGTTGAAAGTTCTAGTAAGATGTCCTCGGACTACATTCGAATTATGTGGAGGTGCTCCATCTTGTTGGAAATACATAACGCGACGTGTCGCTAAGGGAATGTCTTCAATAAAATTTTGGACTTCATCATTTAAAATTTGTAGGTACCGTTCACTTGTTAAAGCTCCATCAAAAATAATTGGTCCCACTATTCTGGTTCCAAAAATTCCTAGCCAAACATTGAATCCGAATCTCTCCTGGTGTCTTCCTTCTCTGAACACATGCGGATTTTCTTGTGCCCAATAACGTAAATTATTTCTATTGAAATGACCATTGTTTGTAAAGCGTGATTCATCACTGTATAGAATATTGTAATGGAAATTTTGATTTTCTGTTTCTTTTCGTATAACCCAGTTACAATACGCAATCCTTCTCTGCACATCATTTTCATACAAATATTGATGAATTTGATATTTGAATGAACGATACCGGTGTTTTTTCAAAATTTTTCGAGCTGTTTCTCTAGGTACCCCGGCCTCATATTCGATTTGCCTTAATGATGTATTTGGATCAATTTCAACCGCTGCTAGAACAGTGATCTCCGTATCTTCGCTTACAATAACATGTTCCCCATCATGATTATTCCGTTCTTTCCTGAACTGTGACTCCAATATTGCAAAATAGTTTCTACTACTAGGGTGCGGACGGTTAGGATACCTATCCTGGTACAGACGCAAGGCTAAATAGGAATTTTTCCTTGCTTCTCCATATATCAACAACATATCAACCTTTTCAGTTTGGGTAAATCGGTAGTAGTTGTTCATTTCACAAATAATTATCTTCCCAGAATCCCACAATTCAGAACATTCGAAATGTCAACAATTTGGCGTAAACACAACAACAGAACAACTCAACAAATTTAATTCCATAGCCAACTAACATGAAGTTGAATTGTTCAATAAAAGGTAGGTATAGCATGGAAATTATCTTCATAAAAAATAATTAGGAAACAAAACAAGGTTTCGTTCAATTCTTGTATTTCAATATGTATTTGAGTTTCTAAGCAACATTAAAAATTCCTATGTATTGGTATCCAAAAATTAAGAAAAACTAAAATCATAAAAATAATTAGTCTGCATAAAACTTATTGTGTGAAAGTTGTGCCACGAATTATTGTTACTTACATTATATTGTTCAATCTTCCACAGCATACTTTCATGAAAATGTTTCGTTACGAGGGAAATACAAAAAGTAATTTTTTTATAAAATGTCACTTATGTAAGCAGATTGTGAATTGAAAGTATCATTGTGATATATCATTGTGAAGGTAATTCCATACTGAATTGTTATTTTCAAAAAAAAAATATACTTCTCATTTGAAATATAAAAATTAGATGTGCTTCCGGTCAAACCGGAAGTGTCATATTTGGATTGATACTTGCTAAATTGTACATTCATAACATCAAATCTAAGTACCAAATTTGAGACATCCATATAAAATAACAACGAAGATACAGGGGGGTAAATTGGTTCCGGGTCACCCGGTATGTTCATATTTACATATATATTTATTCGACCCAAGCTTTGTCCACGAGATTTATTCTCAATTACAATAAAGTATACTCATTATTCTTCATCCGTCAGGAATTTACCAGTCAAGCCTTGTCTCTGGAGCCCCGATACATCCTAAGGGCGCACTGGTGTGTCATTAACCCCAGTAAACCCCTCCTGAGTAGGCGAAGTGAACCACGAATAACGATCTGCTGCATTTGTTCGGCTAAGACTTCTGCCGCATCACGGCAAGCCAGTATAATTTTCAAATTCAAGAGCTGCATGTCCATCATTCTACCAAGTACCCAATGTTCGAAACCACAATTTCAACAAAATAGTTTGGGTGAAGCCTACGGCGTTCAAAGAGTAATACTCGATATTATGTCCGTTTTTCCTCCTCTATGAAGAAAATCGTCTTGCAATAATTGTATTGTACTTGCCTGAGGGTGGGGATTGAGAAGTTCCATTGAAATCGGCACTACGCATTTTCCAAAACGGACTCAATATCCACCGGAGCATAAGGCAACACCAGTGATTTGACTATAACGTACAAGTGTCGTAGACGATAGTACAACACTTGTAGCGCGCCGTGTTATGTCTGTGGATATAGGCTGAGACCGCATAAGCTGGACAGGCTGACAGCAAATGCGTTATAGTCTCAGCTGCCCCACCTCACGCACTGCATCTGGTGTCAAGGATCTCTAGACCCATCAAGTGACACGGTGGACGAGGGTATTGAAGAAACCATACTGGTAGGCCATTATGAATTTCTTGGTTTTCGACTTTAGCCCACTTGATCTGAGAAAAGTGAATGTCAGTTTTCTGGATAAGCCAAGGTCTCCAATGTTCTTGAAGAAGACACCATTCATTGGCCTATCCTAATGAAGCTGTAGGAGCCTCCCTCTCTCATCATTGATTTGGGCTTCTTGTTGAAGCCGAGTTCATCGGCTATACGGGTTGTTGCCTTGAAGAGGAATGCTTCAATCCCTGCTTTTTCATGATCGCATACCAAGCAGAGAAGGGGATCTGAACTCCTAATGACTCCACAGGTTCCATCCAGCACCATTACGTTGTGTAGACACTCCAAACTCAAAAATCCACGACCACCCCGTTGTCTGTGGAACTATAACCAACGCAAGATTGAGGATCATATGAATATGCATTATTTTGATAGTTTCTACGTCAACCCCTTTTGAGACAATTTCACAACTCCAAAGGAGTGAAGTAGAATCGGACCAGCAAGCATATTAGTAGCAGCAACTTTGTTCTCCCCCGATAGTTCTGATGACCACATCTGTCGGAGTTGGTGCTGATATTTTCTGCGAAGGGATTTTTAACAGTGCCGAACGTTTTCTCCGTATTCCTTGCATCGTCCCTTTTTGAACGGAACTGAGTTACATTTTGTCGATCCCAAACTCCATTCCGATAGCATGCATTTACTCTACCACTACCCTCAAGGACTTATGAAGGTTATTTCCTCCGGAAACATATAGTTTGAGGTCATCTATGTGAAACATGCATTATATTATATATTTATTGCGTGATAATTTAATAAAACAAAATTCCGATGAATCCTCATATACAGGAGTTTCAACCAAATAGTTTATAAACAAATATTGCAAAAAATATCGATAATCGTGGAATCGTTATTTATTCAACTAGTGTATTAACGAAGGCGACGAAGGCGATTAATGATAGAGATATTTTAACGCGTAAGCGACGCGACTGCGTTAATTTCCGAGAACATTAAAAAACAAAGGAATTCTTATCAGAAGACATTTATTCAACGAAATGAATGGTAGATGCAAACTCTATTGAACATTATTGATCATCTTTCAATAATTTGAAAACATAGCGGAACTGAAATGGGGTAGGTACAGAAGAAGTCCATCTGTCACATTAATAGGGGTCACTAATGGTCAATTTCTTTTGCATTGAAGACATTAACAGAGTTTAGGTTATGTCATGATGATTTCAGGAGCATAACGGAAAAAAAAGGATGAAATGGAAATATTAATTGTTGAAATTGGGATTGAAGACCCAGCCTTTCCAGAAACTGAAAGATCGCAAATGATGAAAATTTCAGGATCAGGATGTCATGATAAACCAGTCATAAATATTCTAAGGGGTGATATCAATATCGATATATTGGATAACCCTCTTCCTTGAGCAGAGTCTTTCAAATACCCTCTTTGACGAAACAGATTTCTCCAAATTTAATTATACCGGGTGTTACAGGATCATGGTATAACCCCCCTATCTCCGTTAGCTTTAAAGGTAATTGATTGATATTTGGGATATCCTATATATATAATAAACGGCACTTTTCGACCTACAAATGATTTTTTTATCAGTTCTGGTTTCGGCGATTTTCAAATAAAACATCCTGTATATTAGTACATTTCTGAAGTCTGCATAGTATACCACTTAATACCACATCAAAAAACATTTCAAACGTCGAAATTCTTGATAATTCAATTTTTAGTTTTCCATATAAGTGTACCATGATGATTCCGATTTATTTCAATTGACCCGTCTAATGCTAGAAAAATCGAAATCCCGTCAAAAATACTGAATTGCGTTTTTATGAGCAAATAAATTTCATCGTAATCGATTATGGGGTAGAACTCCATTGTTTCAAATGGAACCATGTTGGTACCGTGGTACCATTTATCAGTACTATATATAAGAAATGTATTCATACATGGGATTATTCGACAAAATACAAGGTACTCATTGGTCTTATAAAAATAAAAATTCATTGCGGTTCAGTTTCAATGTTTGGCTGGAATACTTGGTCGTAGAATCATTGGTCCAATAATATTTGAAGGACCCTTGACTAGAGCTAGATACGTAGGATTTCGGCAAAATCAAAGGTTAACTGAATTACCTGTCCATTTTCGACAGGAAATATATTTCCAATCAGATGGATATCTTCTCCATAATTAAAGAACAGTTATTGATTACCTTCAACAGACATTCGAAGAAAACGTAATTTCGACGAATGGTCCTGTGCGATGGCCTCCAAGGTCACCTGATTTGACACCTCTTGATTTCTTCGTTTGAAGCCATTTGAACAACATTGTCTATGCAACCGCCGTTACAACCCGCGAAGACCTGAAGTTGCGAGTAAGACGCGCGAAACCGGAAGTGAACAAAAATCATTTGTAGGTCAAAATGTTCCGCTTATTATGTTGATGGAATATCCCAAATTTCAATTAGTTACCTTTGAAACTAAGGGAGATATGGGGGGGGGGATGTACCATGATCCTGTTATATCTGGTAGATTTATATAAACCTGTGAATGAACTATAAAATTTTCAGTTTCATCAAAATATTTAAATATATCTTATTCTGTACTTGACGAAAGGCAATAAATTACCTGGCAAAGTTTTTCTACAAGAATCTACTTTGCAATACATTTTGTAACGCCACCAGCTGAAAATCAAAAATTTGTGACTATTCACATACTAGTACATACAGTATAGTGCAGTCAAGTACTTCCAGTTCCACATGAGGAACATTTGAATATTTTTCATGATGAAATCAGTCTCTGGTTTCAAACGAAGTCTGAGTACTGGTCAAAGTGCTTTCTATTGTTTCTAGAGATGGCTCTGTTACGCACTCTGTTTTTCTATCATACTTGAAACAGGGTAAAGTTATACCCATATATAAATAAAGGTCGTACCCTCATAGATAATTACAGGCAGGTTACAGTTCTGAATAACATTTCGAAAATTTTTGAACGTACGTTTTATGAGAGATTTTTTGACTAGCTACAGGGTATTCTCCCCTCGCCAACATGGATTCCGCAAAGGAAAATCAACAGAGACTGCCGCTTGTGAATTCATGGAGAGCGTCTTTACGAACATTGATAGATAGATTCGTTTGTGGCATATTTTTCGATCTTTCGTGTGCCTTTGACAGTTTGCAAATAAATTTTATTATAAAAAAATTAAACTCAAATGGGATCAGAGGAAAATTTCTCGATCTGTTGGAATCCTACGTTACTCATAGATAGGCATACGTACAAATTGAAAATGAATTTTCCGAAAACTACTCACTAGAAAATGGGGTTCCGCAAGGGTCGGTACTGGGACCACTACTTTTCATACTTTTTGCAAACGACATGCCAGACTATGTAAGGAATGGATTGATAACGATGTTTGCTGATGATACTTCAGTAGTTGTAACAGCACAGACCATCGAGGAACGGCAGAATACAATATGCAGCGTTATTAATTCTTGTGAAAAGTGGTGTCATACTAACAATATGATAATAAATACGGAAAAAACAGTTTATCTTTAATTTAAATGTAATAATAACAGTCCATGCATGATTCCAACAGAAAATCGAATTTCAGAGGCAACTAAATTCCTAGGGCTCTACCTAGATCAAAATATAACGTGGGAAAATTATATAAATCACACCTTGAAAAAACTTATTTCTGGATATTTTGCAATCCTTAAGTTGGAAAAAACTTTGGATAGGAAACTTCTGATTGACATGTAAGTATTATTCTCTGGTATACTGTCATATTTCCTATACTGTCATTTTGTGGGGGGATTGCACCAATTCTGAAAGAATTTTCTTTAGCCAGAAGCGTATTCTGAGACTTATATTTGATGTAAAATTCAAAACATGAGCATTAGAAGGTATGGGATAGAAATTTAAAAAATGTTAGTAGAAAAGGCATATTATTCTGTTAAAGAATATCTCAGTGATTCGTCAGGTTGATATTTTTTCTCTTAATTTATTATATAGGTGAATATGTGTATTTTATATATTGTTGAACAGTATGTGCACTCTGAAAAATTATACTGACGTGTACATCCATCCACTAGATGGCTGCTGATGCAAGTACAAATAAATTTTTTTTTTTTTTTTTTGTTAGTGGGTGCCGAAGTTATCGTAGTGCTAGCAGAACTTATTGGAAATCAATTGCATGTTATGGTCGAATACTCCTTTCATTCCCTATATTTTTAGCTAATTTGTTGTTCGCGACCGCCCAATCCCAAAACCACAAAGCTGGCCCTGTATGGCAGAGAACAGTATATCCTTCTAGTATGCAGCTAGCCTTCGATTATCTACCAAAACTCTTTATCTTCTTATCAAATCAATCATATCAACAATCTAAAATATGATTATTCAATGTGAGAATCAAGAATAATTGAAATGCTGTGGAACCAAGAAGCAAATTGAATTTGTTTTGATATCAATCGACATTGTTCAGTAGGTAGAATCAGAATTCCAAAACAATGCCACTACATCGATCAAAACAAGCGAGAATCGAATTTATGAAAATTTCTGACTGCGGTGGAAAAGTGGCACTTCTAGCTGACCGGGCAGGAGCTGAAATCACCACGGTAAATCGTAGGAATACCTAATGTGTTGGTACTATCCTGATGAAGCAGAAGATATATAGTATAGAGAATGAATACATTTGATTACAGTCAATACATTCAGTTGTAACTAAATAAAAGAGTCTCTCACCGCCTTTTTTGATGAATGACACGAATCCATATCCTTTCGATTTCAACGTTTGGGGATCCCGGACTACTCTGCAATCTCTGCAACAATTAAAAAAATATATACATATGGAGACACTACGTCATTTACTATGGAAGAATATCGGAGAGTTTTGATAAAAGTTTACTATTTAACTACAACTTTCTGGTGAAATTTCCAAACTCACAATAATGAACTTCCTACCTACTCCGCTATTCCAAAGATGTGAATTGTTAAATTGTTGTTGTTATATCTGTCAACCGGTTGCACCCCTACGTGCAACTCTCAGAAGTCAGAGACTTGTGCGAGCTAAGGGAAGACGTAGCCCTTACCTCTTAATACGTGTGATGCCATGCACGAGACCGGTGGCAATGCTGAGATTCGAACTCACGCTCTTTGGCTTATGAGGCGAGAACTCAACCCGCACACCACTGCGGCCTATAATTAACATTTATATCCACAGTTCCTAGTGTTCTGCTTACTGAAACTTCGAAAACTTGTTTTTCACCATTAATTAGGTTCAATTTGGAGAATTTTCTATTTACATTATGGACCACTTCATTTGACTATCATTTGAGCATGTAGAATAGCAAATGTATGGTTTATATAATCAATTTGTGCATTCTGATTGAATGAATCAGTCGAGCAGGTATGCCATTTAATGCAACAGCAAATTAGTAAGGGAAACCAATATTTGCATTGCTTTCATCTGGCAAAATGGGATGGATATTGGACGCCCGTGGTGTCACACTATGACAGCAAATAATATGAACCCCTTCATCATTCAGCGGCAGTATATATTCAGTGTGATGAAGATAACTTGGTTATCGAAATGCCCATCTAGGAATGTCCTTCTAACGAAGGAAGGAAGGAAGGAAGGAAGGAAGGAAGGAAGGAAGGAAGGAAGGAAGGAAGGAAGGAAGGAAGGAAGGAAGGAAGGAAGGAAGGAAGGAAGGAAGGAAGGAAGGAAGGAAGGAAGGAAGGAAGGAAGGAAGGAAGGAAGGAAGGAAGGAAGGAAGGAAGGAAGGAAGGAAGGAAGGAAGGAAGGAAGGAAGGAAGGAAGGAAGGAAGGAAGGAAGGAAGGAAGGAAGGAAGGAAGGAAGGAAGGAAGGAAGGAAGGAAGGAAGGAAGGAAGGAAGGAAGGAAGGAAGGAAGGAAGGAAGGAAGGAAGGAAGGAAGGAAGGAAGGAAGGAAGGAAGGAAGGAAGGAAGGAAGGAAGGAAGGAAGGAAGGAAGGAAGGAAGGAAGGAAGGAAGGAAGGAAGGAAGGAAGGAAGGAAGGAAGGAAGGAAGGAAGGAAGGAAGGAAGGAAGGAAGGAAGGAAGGAAGGAAGGAAGGAAGGAAGGAAGGAAGGAAGGAAGGAAGGAAGGAAGGAAGGAAGGAAGGAAGGAAGGAAGGAAGGAAGGAAGGAAGGAAGGAAGGAAGGAAGGAAGGAAGGAAGGAAGGAAGGAAGGAAGGAAGGAAGGAAGGAAGGAAGGAGTCTCGTGCCGCAATATTTTTCACTAGTGTGAAAAATGTCACTTTCCACACGGGTAATGTAATATACTTTTCATTTCATTACCATAATGTATGCCACTTAGAATTCAAAAATAGTATTAGTGTTCCTCACAAAAGAATGTGGTTGAAAACTTTTTGAGAGTAAATTTTCTACCCTGAATATATTCTGAAATCATTCACTACTGATTAATAACTGAAGGGTCTGGAATAAAACAAAATGTGAACTAATTAATTGAATGATTTATTAACGGCATTCAGCGCTCCAAAATTAGGATATAAATATTTTCGAAAGCAATTTCCCCAGTGAGTGAAAGTAACCCTTCATCCGTATAAGAACCCCTGTTGTGTAAGACTTCAGTAAACTCTGGAGATTGGAGATGTGTATGTCATGGGCGTAACATAATAATGGTTCTGAGGTTGATGTAATTGTTCTGAGGTTGATGAGAAGAAAGAATTTCAAAAAGTCGTTCATTCATGATTGGCAAGAAGCTTACAATTAGTTAAAGTGTGCTCATTATTATTTACTTATATCCACCATACATGCCTGTAAGTGATTCAAATTCGGGGGTCACCATTGCGATGTTGGAAACTATAGGACATAGGGAGATCGTAAGATCAGGGCAGAGTTTTCTTTCAGGAAATTTTGAAATTCTGAGTATTTTCAGAAACATACGAACACCGAAATTTTAAACAATGATTTAATATTTTTTTGGTATTGTTTCATGAAGGATATCAAAATGAACTGCACATTCACATTTACATTTTTCCGCTTTCAGATGATATTTTCAGATTCACGATCCGACGTTTCAAGATCATCATCATCATGAACTAAATTTTCTGTATGCTCAATATTTCAGAAATTTCGCCCATCTGCTACATTCGTAAACTTTGGAGTACCCCGAACATCTGTATGACAAGCACAAATATTTTTCATTATGCGTCGGGAAGCATACAACATCAGGCTCGTAATTACACAAATTAACGATAATTTTCTACAAGGAAGGACACTACTTAGCCCACTTAAGAGCATTGAAACAAGCAATCAGCTCAACTTAAGGCACTACATCAAATTGAACACGCAATTACGAGCCAAAGCGAATGAGACTAAAATGTTATCGTTATTTATTATTGATTTTTGTAACGCATGGCTTAATTTATGGAGAAACAAAAAAAAACTAAGTGCTGAAACAAACCATGTATTCCCAAATTAATTTACCATTAAATGTAGCAGTACAATCTCGACAAGAAATATAGAAACAAAGACATAACATTAATGCCTGATCGGCAGCCATCGAAGCATTGGGCTACCCCAACATCAGTTTGAACATGGCATGAAAAAGCATACACAAATTGAATCAGCTGGACAGTAAAATAGTTCTCCGTTAGGTGTCATGGCATATCGATGTATAAACATACGATACGTCGTTATCTCACAACTTCGAATATGTTCCGCGGGCCTAGTTGACTCCATCAAATAACACTTATCAACCTGATCAATTTGTTGTAACCCCATTATCGATCACTCACACAAATTCAAATATAAAATAGCTGAAACATTGAAGCAGCTCCAAAAAATTGATGATCTGGTTTTGAATACATAGACGTGCTCGTTCTGAATATTCTACACATTTTACTGACTATATCTCATCTTCTTATCGACCACCTAGTACTATCACGCTTCCCTAAGATCATTAACGTTAATAATTTCTTATTGGCCTTCAACTCGGCTTTTAAACGTGTCCCCATCAAAGAGTATAAAGTTCTGTAATATGTTGGGGGATCGTGCAGGCTGTGCAGCCTCATAAGTAACTCGACCTGCAAGGTCTTTTGTGCGTGACCCTTTATCTATTCAAAACCCGGGATTCAGAGACTTCGTGCTGAGTTTATCAGTTTCCTGGGAGCTTAGGGTACCCTAGGAATTTGAGCCTTTTGCATAAGAACGCTGGGCATTCACAAAGCAGATGTTCTGCATGTTCCGTGAAGTTCTCGTAGTAGCGGCAACTATCACTCTCTGACTTGCCCATCTTTTTGAGGTGATATCCCAGAGGGCAGTGCCCAGTGAGTAGTCCCGTAATCAATTTCAAGTCTTTTTTATCCAACTCGAGAAGCTGTTTAGCTTTCCTTGGCGATAGGCTCACTAGCCTTTTTGCTTGTCTTTGTCTTGGCACTTTATTCAGTTAGCATTTCATCAAATTCCAGGGTCAAAAGTCTTTTTTCAAGTGGGCTTTGGAGAGTCCACAGTAGTGTCCTAGGCCAGAAAATGGTCTAGGACACTAATGGTCTACAAGTAGAGATATTACCATAATGGATTATTAACCTTTTGAATATTTTACACACTGGCTTTTCAATTGATCCAATGATGAGCATTCTTTCAATTCTATTGGTGATGAGTTGTAAAGCTGTAAACCTTTGACGCACACTGTGTTTGTAGCAGCATTAGCAGTACTGATATAGTAATCATTCGAAGCATGTGATCTGGTATTATGACTATGTATTTCTTGAAGATACATTGTTTCTTCTGTTAGGTATAGTTGGTAAGCATCCTGACTTCAGTTTATACACAAACTTGAGCATATTATAAGTAGGTTTAAACGTGAGTGGGTCCATATCAGGCCCTCCACTGCGGCCAATGGCCTATTGTGGCTCACCCTATGGTTATATTTTCCCCAGAATATCCAATCTCTTAAAAAAATTAAGGAGTACATTAGGAAAACAATTTACCAGGTTCTCTGGCCTTACTGTTTTATTGCCAAATGTTGAAAATCTGATTCTGGCCGCTGCGGGGCATGTACATAAAACGCGTTTTTGTCGTTTCACCCTCCTCCATGCATAGACGGCACTCTGAATCTTGTGCAAGTTCGATTTTATGTATGTGGTGTTTGAGTTTGCAGTGGCCAGTGAGCAAACCTACCATAACTCTCTGATGTGTTCCACTCAGTTCTAACAGTTTGTCAGAGTCCCGTTTATTCCTTGTATAAGCAATAAATGGAGCTAGGCCCGGTAGACTACGTTAATACTCGAGTCTTTTATTGTTTGTCCAGGATGTTATATCATTCTTGGCAGAGCTATGTGTTATACCGATTTCCGGTTCTGGCCCAGTGAACGTTATTTCGGCCCCCCCTTTAGGGCGTCCGCTATTTCGTTCTCTTCTAGGCCTATGTGACTTGGTATCCAGACTAGGTTAACATTGTTGCGTTGTGCCAGTCGGTTTAAGGTTTCTCTGCAGTTCCATTCTGCTCTGGATTTGAAGCAGTTGGATTCAAGTGCTTTCAGTGTTGCTTGACTTATAAGTAGCTCTCTATCGAACATTCAATAACTTCAAGGCTTCCAACATGTACGTTATTGATGATTTTTCATTTCATTACTTGATAAAATTGCTCTCATAGCACGATTTTGTATTTTTTGTCATGTATCAATTTGTTCACTATTCATCAGGTATATGAATGTTGCACAGAAATCAAGATGGGGTGATATTATACTTTTATTCACAGTTAACTTAGTAAAAGATGATACTTTATTATTCAATCTATATAGGCCATTTTCTTTTTGATATACTCACAATGTGATTTTAGATTCAGTTCATTATCTATCATGACCCCAAGTACTTGTGAACTGTTTAACTTCTGTTATCAATCAATAAATGATGGCTGCATGTTACATTTTTCAATTTGTTCAGATTATTTTTACTTGATATTACTATGTATTTGGTTCTATTTACGTTCAATTTCAACCCATTGTCGTTGAGCCATACGAACAAATTCTTTGAATCTTGATTGATTAATGATAAAGTACTCTGAACATTCTCAACATCTCCTTCGCAATAGATCATAGTATTATCGACAAACAATTTTATTCCTAACCGACTGTGCCTTTGTATTCTGATTTTGCCATCAGCCTGCTTAACTTTGACTACTGATCATTTATCAGTTTATCATTTAACATGTTTGCTATTTCTTGACAAGGGCAAGGACATCATTAATGATGGCCAGACAGTCCTTCGGCTAGGACCCAAACAATCACTCTGGCTATACTCAGCGATAGTAAGGCCCTGCTTGGAGTCACTGGTGCAAAATCCAGCACATTGATGATCAGCCTGAAGATTATCCGGAACCCCTCTCCCCTGCATTCGCACATTATAGCGGAGGCGATGATAGAAGCCTTCAGACTGAAGTGCATGGGCCAATGAAGGGGCAACAACTTAGGCCATTCCAACATAATCAACGTCATAAGAATCGACGCATCTGAGATGCCGTTGGACAGGATGACCCCAACATACCCCTTTGATGGAACATTCACCATCATTCAGGTTGAGGAAGTCACATCGTGGGCTTAAACAATGCTGTCAAGGGGATAAATCTGGTACACGCAGACAAGTAATGGGTCAGGGGCTGGCATATACGGGCAGAGATATCATTCTTAGCCTCGGTACTAAAGCCTCCGTATTCCAAGCCGAGGCAACAGCTATTTTCGTCTGCACAAGAAAATATTCCGAGAAGGCGTCCTAGAAACCAACCCGTAGTCATTCTCTTCGACAGCCAGGAAGCAATAAAGGCGCTGCGATCATGCAGATTCACTTCCAAATTAAATTGGGAGACTCACAAAAACCTCAACGACCTACGAGTACAGAACAGGGTACCAGGTCACAAAGGTATCCAGGGGAATGAGAAGGCAGATGCCTCAGCAAGAGCGGAGGCAGCAACAACTTTCATTGTACGAGAACCAGCCTGTGGAATCCCATTTGCGGACATGAAGCACGAAACGAAAAAATTGGAAGACGCCTCAGGCAATACTCACGGGAAATGATGATGATGGGTCAAACTGACTGGCTATCAAGCCATCTTCTTGAACTGAGCTGGAAATCCTTCAGGGAAGTGGTAGGACTAATAACAGGATATCTAATACATCAATACTCCACACTAAGCAGGTTATGTAATGAGGACGAAACAGCCTCTCATTTATTTTTTGTATGCGAAGTCCTAGCTCGCATGTGGATGGAAATCTTCGGACATTGTTGTGTAGAAGATATCATCTCACAGGAAAACCTCCAGGAGTTCATGAGAAAATTCGAAGAACTCACGAGATAGACCTGACAGTGGGGAGTAGAACGGTTCCATGCAGAGGTACCTGTATTTTCAAAAGGATACATTTGTGTTTACTTTCAGGTTTCGTCATATTATAGGCGAGTATGTGTGAGGAGATATGAGGGACAGCTCAGGATATTGTTTTAATCAATTGATTAATAATATCGGATTCTGATATAGGAATCACCCAAGTATCGAAGGGATGTCTCAGTCAATATTTCCTGAAAATGAATCCTTGATCAATCCCACGCGTGCGCCAATAAACTTGGTGGATTGAATTAAAGATTGAACATAATGAAGTCAGAAATACTTTAATAATTTAGCAGCGGGTTTGTGTATACTGTAGTTCTGAAACAACTTACTAATGATCATTCAATCATTGTCCCTCTGGACGGAATTCATGGCGTATGAGTCTAAGTGATTTGAATCCATTGTGTTTTGTAGATTTTCGTCATATACCATGTGTCCTGAAACTCAACGTCTTCCTTTGGAGAACCGATAGGCTGGCTCAAGACTGACCAGAATATAAAAAGAATATTGAAAGTTTTTGAGATATTCGCATTAAATCAGCTAACTACTTAACAGCTAATTTTAAGATTATAATATTTACTACAACTGAATAGCCCACCTTGTATTGATCACATTCTATCATGAAATTATAGGTAGGTAGGTACTATATCGTTGGAGGAAGAAATGAAAAGTTTTTCGAGTTCAGTTTATTTAATAGCTATCTTAGACTTTGAATATTATAAAAAAAATCACTTGCCAGTTTTTTTAAAGATTCGAACAGCATAAAGGGTAGAAACAAAATATTTATACTTGAACGATACCTTCATTATATGGAACCACAGAAATGAACATCTTGAAGACTTCCTCTCAAGAATGAATGAAATCAGAAACTCAATCAAGTTCACGATAGAAAAGGAAAGTAGTAGTACCCTGCCGTTTCTTGATGTGAACGTCGAAAGAACAGATTTTACAGTAAGAAAACCCAGTCAATATGTCAATTTCTACTCCAATCACCCAAATTTCAAAAAAGATGGATCGTAAAAACGTTGGTGGAAAGAATGATGCTAATTAGTAGTAACCAGAAAGAACCTACGCCAAAATGGATACTTTTACAAAATCTTAGGGGAAGTTCAGAAACAGCTCGGAAGATCCAAGACGATCGAAGAACGATGAAAAAATCCAGAAAATCAGAAGAATCGGAAAAAATTACAACATCAAGATCTGCTTTCAATCCGGTAGTACCTAACGAAAAAATACAACAGAATCAAGCAAGAACTGCATTCACGAGGTCTCATGAGAAAGTGGAGATTTTCACATTGGAGAGACCAAGAGACCGTTATCCGTAAAAATAACCGAACACAAAAAGATATCTGAATCGGAAATTGCCGATCATGCCTGGACTGATCACTATAAAATTATTTGGAACCAGGCTAGTGTTTTCCATAGGAAGGAACATTGGTTAAAACGAAAATTCATAGAAACTGCGTATATCGAAGCCAATGGTGCTTAAAAGCTTATGGAGACCGCTCATCAACCGCTTTAAAGAAATGAAAGACAAAATTACACGCGCCCTAAGTTCGCTATAATCAGACATAAATCAACAGACCTATATAAGACGTTGTAGCATCTGAACTCGTCAGTATCCACTTGAAGACGATTGCTGATACAAACAATTGAAACATAGTGGAAAAGTGAAAGAAGTCAAACCTCTTTCAACCCATTAATAGGATGAACGTCAGAAAACCCAAGTAATCATTAGTTATAATAACAGGTATATTGAAAAAATCTCATTTCAAGTGTTTCTTCTGAATTTAAATGTTCACTAAAGAAAAACAAACAAAAAAATGTCAAACATTATGAATTATGACATATGAGCTACTGTCGTTATCATTCAAATTATTTGATCTTCCGTCTAGATCAGTGAGGTTGGATACCAGCGCTCCCTCAAGGAGGCGCTAGGTCTTACCAGGCACAGCACTCTCTTGTCTCGCTGGAATTCTATATTCTACAGCTTGGGATCATTTGGATAAAGACCACTTTCCCTGGGAGTGTACAGTGCAATATACGTTAATTTCCTATGGCTATAGTATACTTCAAGCCATTCCTAAATAAATAATGTACCGGGTGTTCCAGTATGCATGTTCCAATGGATTATGGAAGATAAAAATTTGAAAATTTTATGATCTCCAATTCGTTTAAGGAACCTTCAATTGAGAACGACAAAAAATGAAAGTCACTTCCGGTTTGAACGGAAGTGAGAAGTTTTATTTCAAATAGCACCCTGTATATTTTTTGTAATTTTTGGTTTCTACTCAAAATTACCTTTTCAACATCAAATAGAATTTGAAATTGAAAGAATTGCAGTAGGCAACGATGATTTGTGTAATTTTGATTTTGACTTCATTAATAATCGATAATTTATTAACGATTATACCTTATTTTCATAACGATTATGATAATCAAATCATTGTTTGTTTAAATCTATCTGCTGGAAGTGATGTAAAAGTATTTTGTGTAATTCAGTTGATATTCGAAAAAACTAATTTTATTTTTAACAAATTGCATTTTCTAGAAATTTTATAGTCCATTATGTAATGAATATAATTGACAATTATATGAAACATGCAACTATTTAAAACGTAACACAATCTCGCAGAAAATGGGCTGAATTTGGCGTCGATTTGAAAGTGAGCTATAGTAGAATGACATAAGTTCCTATTGCACTCAATGCAATGAAGGCAAGCTTGTGAAATACAAAGCGCTAGGCATTCGTCTATCAGGGTATTTCTCTTTATGCACGTAGGGCATCCCGACGATTATTTTCGCATTTTCCATAAATCAGTATCATATCCAATTTCTCTTGATTAGTGGAGTCATCATCATTTTCATCGTTATTCAGTCTTGAATGTTAGTTTCTCTGACATGCACACAACTATTGAGAATTATCAACTGTCAAAGTTACAAACAAATGTATTCAAATGTTTCCATGGCACACTTAAGCTTTCATTTAAACATTCTTTCAGTTCTACTACAATTATAATAATTTGAAATTTGACGTTCTCTTCATCATCTCGAATGCAAAATTGTTCATGGATTGTCAATTATTATTGAAGTCAAATTCAAGATTATACAAAATATCGTAGCCTGCAGCAATTCTTTCAATTTGAAATTTCAATTGTCGACAATTTCACGTCGAGTGCAATAAAAACACACTTCTTGCACTTGTTGTATAAATAACTATTATGTTCCATAACAGAACATCTTTAGCTGAATCAACATTTCATAAGTTGCTCAAATTTAATAGTCAATGTATCTGAAACCTTTTTATCCCACAGCGTAGACTACCCTTTTGCAGTGAAAGTGTGGTTTCCATAATAATAATAATTTCACATTATGAAGAGGCTATCGCACCCGCAACTTATTTTGATTCGAATTTATTTCTACTTCAAATTGTTGTTTGTTCTGTTTGATAATTCTATTAGACCGCTACATTAATTCCTTCACTAATGGAAGAAGGGACTAATTGTGATGGAGTTAATGTTGGAGTAGAACACATACTGTAACATTTTTAAGATGAAATGTACAATTTTGAACTCAGTCGGGAGGACGTATGCGGGCTGCAGAAATTAATTCAATCTCTATTTGTGCTCTCTGCTTCCGGTGCATCCTCATTTCAACCCTCAGGGAAGTTTTTGTTTCATCTCGTTGGACGTAAAAAAAGATTTTGATCAAAATACAAGATAGTTCATCCATTCCAGGAAGGATATTAGGAAAAAGAAAACTCAAAAATATAAAACTATTTTGTATAACAACAAAAAAGTGGTGGTGCGATAGATGCGATATCGCCTCAAAAGCCATTGTGAATGCACTCTTTCATCGGAAAATACGCACTTGTTTCCAAACCACGCGAATATGAACTGTTTATAATGATAATAATACTCCCTCATAAACACTCATTGGGTTTACCCAAAGCTATAGTCTGTGCGGGTAGAGAACGACATTCATAATTATCTGCCGTTACGCTCTAGAGCGTAATGAAATTGTAGCTGTAGGAAAACCCGAAGAACCTACAGCACCATGCTACGTCGTCAGTGCTGTATCAGCGGCAGGATAGACAACTTACATCACACATAATTTTCAACACGGCTTGTTTTCGTCTATCGATACCAATATATTTGAGAAAAAATGTTTCCCAGTATGGTTCCGAACCAGCGTCCAATACTAGCTTAAATTGCAATGGCCGACATGGAGACCACTGAGCCACCGGTTACTTGAACCTGTAAATGGAATTCTCGAATTCATTAAAGCGATTATACATCATTGCAAATGCTGGTAGAAAAAATGTGGTGGAATGAACTCCTTTGAATCTGAACGAATGTTTCAAAATTACTTCCACTCACAAACGGATTGGTACAGACACAAACAGACCGACCACAACCACATCAACATCGACAGGACTCAGCAGTTCGAAACCGCGAACCGCCAGGCAAGTAGGCCCTCATGGACCCTTATTGTAAGTAGTTCCTCTCGTTGGAGTTTTGTGTCTTCAAAGATTTCAAATCTTCAACTCCCATAGGCTTTGTGATAGGTGTCTGATTAGTCTGTTATGTCCTGTCAGTATTCCTATAAATATAAGTCACGAAGTCTTTCGACTGCCTCCAAAGTTTGTTCAGTTTTTCTTCCGCCCAGTCATTTCGTTTCCACGCACCCCTAGGTGACCCGGGACCCATACTAGCTGAACTCTCTTTGTTTCAACTAGTTTCTCAAGAGCGTCTCTGTATTCCTGTACACATGCCGAAATTGGTTTAGGAATGCAGATTGCTCTGAGCACTTCCTGACTATCTGAACAGATATAAATTTTCTGTTCGGGTAATTTTCTGCCTCTTGCCTCATGCGGAGCTTTCTTGTACACCTCTTCCTCCCAAGTAGATGTCTGCCCCGTTAGACTGTTTGTCAGTCAAACGCAAACCGCCCTTTTAACATATTAGGCTTCCTGAGCGAAACTCCACTGTATTTTTTTCCCATTGTGCCCTGTTCGGAATAAAAAGACCAAACTTTCTATTCCATCGCAGTCTGTCTTGTCCGTTTTCCAGTCTGCGGGCGGAGATATTGATCTCTTGCTCCGCCCACTTCGCGATTTCCGCCTGACCTATCATTGCTCCTTCCTTTACCCAGACTCACTAGTTCCACATCCTCAGATTTTCTGCCATGGCCCCCTTCTTAATCCAGATGGGAAGCGATCGTAGCCTCAGCAGTACCTTCAACATCGCGGTTGGTGTCGTTTTCATTGCGCTCGTTATTATTGAACAGGCCAGCCTCTGAACTTTACCAAGCTTTAGGTCTATTGTGCTCATGGATCGTTTTGGAGAGATGAAATAGAAAGGAGGAAAATTACATACGCCACATCACCGACGAGTCAATAAATAAACACCTCATAGCTTCTCATCTTATCAATATAGTCCTGAAGACGATTGCCGATCCAAGCAATCGAAACGATGTGAAAAAGTGAATATGTATGGTGTTCGGTTCATGCACTGGTGGACCATTGTAATCAAAGATAACATTTTTCCTAGCAGAAAAACATAAGCTTCAAATTTTCTTTAAATTTTCTTTTGAAGTGAAGATCATGTTCTCGACTAGATGGTTCTCGAGGGAGTATCAAGATGTTCGTCTTCATTTGCTCTAATCAAACTTCCCTACTGGAACTGGATGTGAGATATCACGTTCTTATGAAAATTTACGAATTAACATGCGGAAGTCAAGAGATTTTGAAACGAAATTCTGCATTATTTGTGGAATTCACGTTGATATTGGTTATTTCGTTAGTGAAAAGTGAATTTTTCCGCTTGATCAAACACGCCATATTACTGACGAACTGGCCATTTTCATACCCAACAAAATGAGCTGCATGCGTTTTCACTTGTTCATGGACTCTCAGTTTGTGGGTGTATTAATATCGTGCCCACCTATTATAACGGACGGTTAATTGTTCGCTTTCTATCTAAGAAACCTGCTATGAACAATAACGTTGCAGTCTTAATAAATTTATTACTGCTGCTTAGCACGCAAGCTTAAACGTTTAGGGATTTCTACCAATTTTTGTATTTTGTCAAGAAAACAACGCTCCTGTGAAGAAGGGTATTCCCGTCAAAATGTTCCATAGAAGAATTGTTAACAACATAATATTATTCTGGATAAACAACCTGTATAGAAGATAACTGGTTTGGGAGATGGATGAATTTAATAGAAGATTGAATCATTCAACGTGTTTCGATGATGTGTTGTAGAAATTTTGTTAAATATACAGATTCAGATACTTTGAAACGGAACATAGATTTTAAATCGGAAGAAAATAAAACTGTTTAGTGGATATAGATTGGTTACTATACCATTCACTTCCAATCGATATAAGCTCAACGTGGCGCGTTATGGCTTGTTCATACCTTCGCAAATATTCGCCATTTTTGTGCGAGTTGCAAATCGCAAGAAAATCGCCGCATGAACGTTCATACCCATGCGGCAAAAAAATTGCGGTAAATGATGAATCATAACATGTAATTTTTCAATATTTGGGGTTGGGATTTTTTTTTGTGTTTTGCCTATTTCTAAAATATCAGTTGAACATGAAAGAAGTTCAATGTTTCCCAAATAACATTACCTACATGTTTCGAATATGATTCGTAATACGGAGTATTTTCCAATTCGACATGCAGATGACATCGATATCATATTATTGTTATCTCCAGAAGCCAAATATCTTCAACAGTTACAGTATAACTAACATCAAGGATCTGTGGTCGGGGGATTCAGCAGACTGTATTTAATACAGTGTCCTTAATAAGTCAGATCCAAAGTTTTACACCCCGCTTCAACAGTAACGCAAGATGCTCAGAGGTTCTCAAGATACATACTAGAGGTAGTTTGCATTAGGATTTCATTAGATCATTGTAGAAGCAAGATTTGATGTCAACAAAAATATTTGAAAATGCTACAGAATCGTGGTCCAGATACTTTTGGGTGTTACAAATTCCGTGGATAATTTTGTTCCTCAACTCAAATCTACTTTGGAATGTACATGTTGTGTTTGTTCAGTCACCACAAAATAATACTTTCCTAGTGTTTGATTTTTCAAAATATGGCATTAATGTAGAATGGGAGAATAATATGTATATTCTATATAATACATAACTCAGTCACAGCCAAAGCATTTCTTGCAGAATGCAATGGTTTCAAACCTGAAGATACCCTCTTCAGTTTTGTCTCCTCTGTGGACAACAATTCGTCACCCGAAAGTAAATAAAATATTTATTGGAATCCCGCCCGTCTCCCTGGAATAATCTTGCCGACGTTTTATGGCATGGAATAATTATTTGACAAACACTACAAATATTTCATAGTTGATTGTGAAATCTTATAAATGCAAATGAAATCTCTTTGCAATCAAAATAAAAGATTCAACAACCAAAGATATCTTTCAAGTTAGTTGAATCAATATAGCGAAGGCATGAAATAATTTGTTATGAATTCTGTTGTTCCGTAGTTTGCGCGAATTTGCAAAAATATTTGAACTTTCTTGCGGCAAGTCTGGTAGCCATTTTATTCGCAGAAAAATCGCGAAATTCGCAGGGGTATGGTTTCGCCCTAAGTCAGGAAATCTTACAGCTAAATTCACTTGTTTCTCTTACTATCTTCTATTTTTTGTTTGATAGTGTTGCCTATATCCCGTTGAGGAGAATCCGAATGTGTATAATTTTCATGCAAACCATAAATTGTAAAACGTTTGCATTTCAACATACCTTCACTTCTACCTGTAATACATAACATAATAAATAAACGCCAAGTGAGTAGTTCATTCCGATGATGACTTGCAATGCTTTTAAATACTCCACCTGGACTTCAATCATTCCATTTTCAGTTAATTGTTCCAGAGTAGATAGTCAATCATTTGATAAAATTGATAAGATCGGTTTGGTTATAATCTACTGCTGTCAGTGTTAGAGTGACCTTTTGAATTCTTCTTCTCATATCAAGGATAGTTGTTTGGATCTGAAAGCACTTCTCTCAATTTTTTTAATTCAGTAGGAGTGAGAGAAGCAAAACTTTGCATCACTGCCGCTTTCAATTCGTATCTAGAATTGGTCAGCAAATTAAAAATAAGATCTTTCCCAGAGGTAACACTCCATAGGCGGTAGGTCCGGTGACCTGGCCCAACGTTTTGAGATTATTTTCAACAGCACCTAAAACGACCTTTTCTTTCAACTCCTCATCCCTATTTGATTCACATGATTTTGGCATTTTCATTCAGACTTTTTTTACCTATGTGTGTTATTTATTATCATTACATTATTATCACATTATTATTTCATAACTCAGCCATTTTCACGATGCACATACGTGACGTATCGATACTCAACATGTCATTTGCTCAATTATTCAGGAAAAGTTTAATTTTTGAACGTTGAATCAGTTATCAACCTTCTCCACCTGCACACAATGTTTTTATCACGCAGCAGATGATCATTAGGAACATTGCGAACGCACCACACAAAGTATGTTATAAAAAATTATGTGAAAAATATAATATATCACTTCTCTCATGACTATACAATATGGAAGTTTTTTATACATTTACAAAAAACAAGAATTATTCAAATAGAATCAATTATTTCATGATTAATACCCTCACCAAACATGATTTTCACATACGAATTAACTCGTTTAAATTTTTGGGACAGATATTATATAATACACTTCCGAACAACTGAAAAATAGTAGAAAAGAACGAGAATTGAAAAATAAAATATGACGCCTGAGTTTTTTTATCAGCTTCTTTTGTGTATTAACTTGATTGTTTCATCGCTATAAGACTTTTTTTAATATTATTTATCCAAGAGGTTGTCATAAATTTCTTACTGTATTCACTTTACCTTTGTTGTTTTTATTGTTAAAATTGTTATTTCCGTCAACCAGCTGCACACCCTTAGGAGTACAACCCTCAAAAGTCTTCGAAAGACTTGTCCGAGCTAGGGAAGACGCAGCCCTAACCTTCTAACGTGTGATGCCATGCACGAGACCGATGACCATGCTGGGAATCGAACCCATGACCCTTAGGTTAAGAGACAAGCGCTCTACCATCATGACCATTACGGCCCATAACCTTTACTGCCTGGAGACACACACAATAGACGCTTTCCATTTGAGAGTTTCAAACATCGGGGCTTCTTATTCCATGCTTACTATTGGTGGATTTCGACAGATGTCATTTTCCAGCCAATGATTGAGCGAGAATAAGAAGCCTCGGTGCTTAAAACTCTCGAAAGGAAAGCGGCTATTGTCAGACCAAACTATATCTAATAAAGAAACTGTAAGACTTTATATACCCCATTAAACAGCTTTTCGATCAGAATATCAATAGGACGAATCCATACTTCTCCACACGGCAAAAAGACTCAACCATATCAAACCGTACCTAATCACATTGGACATCAGCAAAATAAATGGCATACATTCAAATGATTTTGAGATTTTTGGAGAAATCCATCGCAGCAGAATTTTTGAAGTAATTATCTGATATTTGATATTTGGCAATATTCGGATTGTATCAAATGAAGGCAGCAGAAACGTTGTTCGTCAGACTGAAACTTTTACAGTATTCCCGGCGCTTGCGATTAAGAAGAAACAAATTGGGAAATTGTTTATTTTCAATGAAATTAAATAGATATCTATATGAATAATGAATATGCCATTGAATCATAATATGGTATTCAACAAACATCACTTGTAAACTTTTGCCCTTGAACTCTGGTTATATATATATATATATATATATGTATATATATATATATATGAAAACTAAAAGTTCGGGTTGAACCGCGTCTAGAATTTGTTGAAATTCGACGTTTCGGCTCCGATTTTGGAGCCATTTTCAAGAACTGAAAAAGAAAGAAAATAAGAAAATTAATAAATGGTTGAAACGTAATTATACGCTGAGGTCTCAATCTGCCTACTCCTCAGGTATAATTACGTTAGGTTTTTGTGACTTGACGTCGGGGTCTCAATCTGCCTACTCCCCATGTCTCGTCACTGGTTCTCTCTAAGGTCTCAATCTGCCTACTCCTTTCAGAGAACTGAGGAATTGTGTGTTGAGGAACTGTATTTATAGTGGACGTGGCTGTAATGGCCGTGTGCAATGTATTGGCGCGAGGTGAACTATGGGCGGGAACTGAGTTGGCGCTAGATGAGCTGTGTGCGGGAACTTGGTTGGCGCTAAGTGAGCTGTGTGCGGGAACAGGGTTGGTGGGAAATGAGTTGATGCGTGCAATGAGAGGCTTCCAGGTATTGGGAAGTCTACGTCCGTCGTCGCGAGTGTTGAGGCAATTGGGGCGCTTCTCTATCTCAAGGGCTTCTCGGATGATCCTGGTTTGTAGAGTTTTCTCGGTGGAAATTGTTTTTGTGTTTTTGAAGTCTATTTTGTGACCTGTGTCTTCTCGATGTTTATAAAGTGCGGAAGTGGAAGATGCCTGACGCACAGCAAGTTCGTGTTCGTAGACTCTGGAAGTTACTCGTCTGTTAGTCTGGCCAATATAAGTTCTCGGGCAGTCTGAACATGGTATTTCATATATACCTTGAGAATCGTTTGGTATTGTGTCCTTGGGAGATCTGAGGAATTTGGATATTTGGTTGTTGGCCGTGAATATTGTTTTTATCTCGTGTTTTCTCAAGATATTACTGATTTTGTCTGTCATACCTTTGATGTATGGTAGGAAAGCTTTGTGTGGCTGAATACTCTCTAGTGGATTATTTGTTTTTGGAGGACGGGTCAGTTGATGGCGGATAGACTTGTCGATTAGCGAATTGCTGTAACCATTTTGAAGTAAGGCTGATTTCAGTTTGTCCAGCTCTTGTGGTCTATTCTGGTTGTCGGTAAGCTGAATTGATCTGTATATCAGGGAGTTCAATACGGAGTTTGTTTGTGCTGGATGGTGATGAGAGTTTGCGTGTAGGTATCGGTTGGTGTGGGTCTGTTTCCTGTGTACTGTGTGGGTGAAAGAGTTATTGTATTTCGTGAAGAGAACGTCCAGGAAAGCTAGGGAGTGAAAGGTGCTCCCATGGGTTCCCCCCTTTCTCCAGTCCTTGCAAACCTTTTCATGGAAGACTTCGAAACCAGGGCTGTAGAAGCATTTGACCACAAGCCTACTTGCTGGTTCAGATACGTTGACGACATTTTCATCATATGGCCTCATGGTTACGAAATCTTAAACACGTTCTTAGATCACCTAAACGATATCCATCCCAACATGAAATTTACAATGGAGACCGAAATGAACAACTCCCTATACTCCCCAGCGAAGGCCTAGTTCCAGTTTTCTTCACAGTACAAGTAATACAGTGAAGATCACATTTTCGAATGGAATCCTTTAAACAAGGAAACCAAAAATGAACAGGAACGGACCCACACGCCCTCTCAGTCTTCACATGACACTGTTCACATTGAAATACACGAACAGCCCTAAACGGCTTTGACGAGGAACAAAATACTCTAAACTGATGTGAATTGATGATCTCATCGACATCAACATGTTTATGAAAGAGTATCTCTTCCTTTTCGTAATATTGATTTCAGTACAGTTTGCTGTCTCGAAGTAACGTCGTTAAATTTGGAATTTCCTTATTTCCTTGCTGTTCAATATACGCTTAATTATTGTGAATAATGCGGCGGAAAACAGGAGATGAATTTTCTTCTGCTCATATAGTCAACATGAGGTAAATGTTTTTTTTTTCGGTATAACATATCATCGAAACTTAACAATACGGGGAAGTAGATCTTTCTTAGTGGCTGAAGACTTGATTGCACTACAGTCAGGAACTACAACAAATTCAACACCTAGTTAGCAGGTTCTGGAGTGCTTCAATGACTCAACCACTTCCAAACATGCATCCATGGTGGGTACTTCATTATGTTTCCAAATATAAACATTGCCACAGCCCATACCACCGATGTCAATCGACAAGCCGCTCTGAGTCACACCATGGACGTATAAATGAATAATCTCCAAGTGAAGTCGCTGAAAGGCACCATCCTAAGGTCCTGCTGTTGAGTTGGGCGTTGCCACATCGGTCTGTAATAATTCTTTATCAACCATCAACACTAGCTTAAATTCAATTGCCAGCGAATTCCAGTCAGTAACTGAACATTTCGATCCGTTTATGAAATTAAACTCGGCATTATACATTCTAAAATCGAAACTAGTGAAATTAATTTGAAAAATCGGTTCGAATTTTCAAAATATTCTGTACTGTCCGTTAAAATGCTGCACGTGCGGCAACGCTGTTGAAGTACGCTTTGTTTCTCATCATTTTTTGGTTGCTTACAAATTTCACCACTATATGTTGACATTGTCTGTCATATACGGTATTTGTGGAAATATGGTGTTTTGTTGCGTTTGGATTAAAATAGTGAAAGAAAAATAGATAGAGACTAATAATGGTGCTTTACTGTTGGGTTTACAAGCAATCCAATTGTTCTAACAACCAGAATCTCAGCTTTGATAAGTAAGTACATAGATTGTTTAGAAATATTAGATAGACGTTTATATTCTTCAATGGCGTCACAGTGGGATTCAAATTTCTTTGCATACAAAATGAAATGGTACTGAAATCTTGTTACTTTATATGAAGGAAGGCACATATGGGTATTTTAGGAACACATCAGATCGTATCTAACAAGTTTTGCTGAAATTTTCGTAATTTTATATGAAATTCCACATACCGAATCAGGATAAAATTACTTCGAGACAACTTGGGTACAGAAATTTCATTCAAAGATGATATCGATGAACTTCAGTGTGAACCATGTATACAAGGAACCATTATCGTCAATCTTTCAAAAATGACAAGAAATCTTGGGGGGCAGTAAATATGTCTAAAGTTCAATTGATGATGACTGTTCCAGGAAAGTTTTTGTACACTTCGTTAATGATGAAAGCAAAGTGGAATCAGTTTTCGCAGAATTCTAGAATAAGATGGAGACTGAAAAAAAAGGAAGATAAAGCGAATTCGAATCATTAGCGGTTCAGAATTAATCAATAATTTATTTGAAAAATAAAGTTTCCGAGCGTATGAACGGAACGATCGTGGCTAAATCAAGATCAATGATGAATGAATATTCTTGTGATCAACGTTTTAGGTGAAGGCTGTTGAGACATCGGTACATCTCATAAACAGATCTCCTACCAAAGTTATACGAGGTAGAACACCAAGAGAGAAATAGATAAGACATAAAATTGATATTCTAAATTTTGTTCTAGAATTAGAATAATCCTTCAACCGGCTGCACCCTCACCAGCAACCCGCAGAAGTCTTCGGAGGAATTTCTTTGATAAAGAATGGAACTAGAGAACAATTCAACAGTGGCAGTTGCATTGACCACTTATACATCATGTCTGAAAAAATATAACAGCACGAATCCCGACGCTGCAACAAATAAATTTCTTGACATTCTGATACGTAGCATAAACGACTGTAAAACTATTCAAACGGAAGAACAGTAAAATAGCACCATGGTTCACAAATACTCTGGTTAAATCAATTGGCACAAAAAGTAGACTATTCAAAAATACGCGAAAAGATCCTAAAAATTTTCAGCTGAAAATATAAAAATTTTAGAAATAAATTAAAAATAAATTAACGAGTCTGATGATAATAATAATAAATGTTGTTTTTTGAACTAGAATTACATTCAATTCAAAAGGCTATCGACCGAGGTCCTTCTGCCCAAACGAGTCTAATAAAAAAGCTAAATTTGACCATTAACAACACCAAATAAATAGTAATATCAATGATACAAATGCACTCTGAAATATTGTAAGAGAAATTAGCAAAAATTAAAAAAAGAAAGGGTGTAAATTTCGATTAGAAAATGATTCCTTTGAATTATTGAAGGATAAGAATCAAATTGTCAATAATTTCAACAAGATCTATACTGAAATAGGGAAAAAATACAGAGAGACTCAAATTAAATACCACATAAAAATATTTCAGAGACATATAAAATAAAAAGTCAGTTTTCATAGATAAAATCCATGCTGAAACTATTGAGTCCATTTGTCATAAAAAAAAATTCTAAAATTGATATATCCCCTACGTGCAACCCTCAGAAACTTGTGCGAGCTAGAGGAAGACGTAGCCCTCACCTTTCAATACGTGTGATAATAATAATAATAATAATAATACACCCTCATAAACACTCGTAGAGTGCATAGCTTGTGTGGGTAGAGGACGGCTATTATTATCATTTGCCGTGGCGCTCCGGGGCGACTGATTTTTGGTGGCGTATTCAGCCGTAGGAAAACCCGGAAAACCTACAACACCACCTCGGGTGGTCGGCGCGAACTCCAAGCAAGCACCAGACGTCGGGATTGGCATCTACACAATTTACATTGCCTATCGACTTCTATGAAAACAGAGAAAAATTTTCCCATTCGCAGGATTCGAACCTGGTCTAATGCAACCGGAAGTTTCGAAGGCCGGCATCTGACCGCCTCGCTACCGTAATATATCAAGAAACCTCTCACCTACGTTATGAATGATAGTATGGAAAGAAGAATATGGCCTGAAGTCAAAAAAAATTGTAATACCAGTATTTAATAGAGGCGATGATAACAAATTTTAGATAAATTTCATCAATAACATACCTCACGAGAATGTTGGAAACGACTCTCAAGAAAAGGCTTACTTAATTAACTAAGTAAAATCTGATATCTGATCAACAGTATGGCTCTAAAGAAAATCTCTCAATGCAAGATGCAATATTGTCCCTTATTTATCTTATTTTCCTGCCCTGGAAGAAAATTTGCTTAATTTATGTATTTTCATTGATTTGTCGAAAGCGTTCGATTCAGTAAGTCATGACCTGCTCTTACAGACACTACAAGACATGGAATTAGAAACAATTGTTTAACAATAAATTCCAATCTGTAAGAGTAGACAATGTTCATAGCTATAAGAGGAAAATAGAGTAATTAGTATTTATATGAATGGCATATGTTTTTGCAAAAGGGTCGGGGAGAAATATTGGGATTTGCTGATGATACTGCCATCTTCTTGGCAAGAGTTGAAAGTCACCGCAGAATCAGATTTTGCTTTATTAAAAAAATGACTAGAAAAAAAGTTAATAACTGTAAACTTGGAAAAAACATATCACATGCCATTTAGTTGCGATACATCGAACACTCTTCGAAAGACTAACTTTAAACACTATTGGACAACAACACACTATTCTGCCAGAGAGGAAAGTTGACAATTTGGGCGTTATAATAGAAACCTTAGATGGGATGCACACATAAATTATATATGCAACAAACTAAGGTTCATCATAAACAAGTTCAAGTATTTGAAAAACATTCTGCCATTTCACCAACAACAAGTCTTTTACCATATTTTGGTGGAAAGTCACCTGAGATGTAGCATAATATGCTGGGGGGCGCATTAAAATCACACCGTACCTTAGAAAATCTGCAAAAAAGATCTCTCAAAATGATCATATCCATAGAGTTCAGATATCATCTTCATTATTATTATTTTTATGAAGACTTATGTGAGCTAGATAAAATAGAACCCTCGCCTTTCTTTTAACATGTGATGCTATGCATATAAGTCATCTTCCCATTTTTTTATGTATGGTGTATGCTCATATTCCTGAAGAATATTGAAAGGAATTGGATCCGAAAAATAAAAAAATCATGTTTGTCAGATACTCGGAGGAGACTAAAGTTTGCATATTATCGAACCATGAAGGATCTTGGGCTAGAAATGTTATATTCTTGGAGGAAAAATTCTATTCAGGTTCTCCAGAAGTAAATGTCAAGTAGATGGTGATTTATCAAAAAACCTTGGAGAAAGTTGTGACAGGAACCAGATATCCATAACGGCAAGAGTATCCCGAGTTCAGGCTTTATCACACAAACTGTAATTCTGTAAATAAATCTGAAACCGTTTCTGAAGCTCTTGCTGGTGATTATGACATTGAGTGGGAAGTTGCAGTGGAAAGTTAAATTGATTCTCTCAGTAACAATCATACATGGTAGTTTGTTAGCAAATCCAATAATGAAAATATTGTGATATCAAAATAAGTTTTCAAACGGGATAAATATGGTATTGTTTCAATGGTTTTACCCAGAAATATGGCGTGATTTTTTTAACATTTTTTTTCCTCTTATATGAGATTCCTCGTTGCGTTTTCTGTTTGAATTAGCTATTCAATATAATTTCGAAATGTAACATTTAAACGTTGTGGCAGAAACATCGATAGAACATTGTCAGTAGGTTCACGAAACCCATAATCTGAATTTTAACTACGAGTGTTTTGATACATTATTGCAACTATCAAGAAAGCAGCGGTGAGCGAGAAAGTTCATTTCATAAATTCAGTCACCACTGATGTTCCTTTAATGGCAAATATATCACGGTGGGGGTTAGTAGCTGTGCCCCGTTCTTTATTGTTCTGCTTTTATGTACAAGTATTAGCTCGCTTCGTTGCCTCTGTTACATTCATATTCTCCCTATAATACAACGCAGCATGGATGGAAGTCAAAGATACGCTACATTCACCACAAATAAGAACTAGCTTCTGCGGAATACAGTTTGAAGTCTAGCGATGATAAATGTTTCTGCTTTTTGTTGGAATTCCAGCCGGACTCTTCTGCCATGAGAGAAATTATAGCAATGGCGTGAGATCTGTTGGTTTCATATCCAGTTAATTCGAATAATTGCAATTTCTTGTCGAGGTCAACATTGTGTCAGCTTGTCCAGTTGTAGAAACCATCATGCGATGTAGGTGTGACCACTCGAATACAGTATGGGTATGGATCTATAAAAAGACTGATATGGAGATCCGATGAAATACAAATGTGTTTTGCCCAATATTTTTGATGAGAGTTACGAAAGAAAATACAACTATAATGTTATACTGGTTGTTTTCTGATAGATAATCCAAATAATTCTTCGTTTTCCCATAGGTTTTTACCATTTTCTGAAAAATCATATTTTCTCAAATCTCATTTTGTTTAATGTTCTGGATATCACGAACAAGAAAATCCTGTAATATTCACAGAACATAGTGAGAACAGAGTGAAAGTAGGTGGGAATTGATGTTCTTTTTGAATTTCTGCATGCTGTATGCTTCAGGAAACACCTCCCGAAGCAGGGAGTTCCATAACTTTACCGTTCATTGCATGACGAGCACTAGGAATGGGATGTACGGAATGTCTCGAGAGTGACGTTAAAGGGGTGTGAAGACTAATATTTATAAAACAAAGACAGATCGTCGATCTTCTGCGGTGTTCTAAAGAAGTAAGTGAGCTTGTAAGCGAAACATCACCGACGAGACGGATGGTTCTTTTTCGGACAAAAAAAGCAGTACTGGACTTGTTTGTTCCTTTCCCAACTGATAAATCCTAAATTAAAGAAGCAATCAGAGACTTGAAACTTAAAGAATCCACTGGTATACATGGTTCAACGCTAAACTTCTGAAATCTAAAAACCCTTGGCACATTTACTCAACTCATTACTAGAAAAGTTGATGCCAGGAAGATTACTAATTATAGAGTTTTATCTTTCATAACGTTTTCAACAAAGGTTTTTGAGAAAAGTCTGAACAAAAGATCAACAGCATATTCATTAAAATATAACTTTACTTCGGATAGATATTTTGGATTGAGAGAAAAAATCCAATCTCAAGATGAAATAATAGCTCTCACAAATTAAGTTTCATCAGCTCTAAATGAGGATAAGCTAAGTTCAAGCGTTTTCATCGACCTGTCGGAAGCTTTTCACACTATCGATTATGAATTGCTCTTACAATCCATGGAAGAGATCGGGTTTAGAGGTAATTCTCAGAATGTATTCAAAAGCTACCTCAGTAAACGATTTCAATATGTGAGAATAGACAATGTATTGAGTACCTTCCTTCCGCTTGAAACTAGAATACCCCAAGGTAATGTTTTAGGGCCGTTATTATTTACCATATATATCAATGGTTCATTTTCCATAGAGGGAAAGGGGAAAATCTTAGGATTCGCTGATGACGCAGCTATATTTCACAAAGCAGGCACCTGTCAAGAACTGAAGAACACTGTGGAATCTAATTTCGATTCAATACCAAAATGTCTAGGACTTAAGCTATTGATAGGTAATTTCGAAAATATTTATTTGTTACCAGTCAGCTGCAATAAAACGAACAAAGCATCTTTCAATAACCTGAAAATAGGACAGCATTGCATCCTCATGGAAACAAAAATAAATATTGGCGTAGTGATAGACGCAAACCTCGAATGGGATGTCCATATAAGCTGTGTGTAATGAGTTACGATGTATTCTTTACAAATTAAAATTTATCAAGAATATCGTGTCTCTTCGCCACATGAAAGTACAGTACCGCTCTCTTGTAGAAAGTCACATTCGTTATGGGAAAGCATGCTGGAGAAGAACACTTAATACATACAGTGAGGACCAAAAGTCCGTCGCCCCCCCCCCTGTAACTTCTTTATTCTACATATTACAAAAAAATGTTAAATACATAAGTTGTAGGGTTTCATTCGATCTCTTTAATGGTTTAAGTTTCATTCATACAGAGTGTCTCAAAAAAGCACGGTGACTCAGAAGTTAATTTTTTTAAATAGGACACCCTGTATTTCATTGCATTATTACATTCTACGTTGAATTCTAAACAAGTTTGATGGATGGTTTTTTATCAAAAAAGTTGATAGTTCTGGACTTATGAACACTTGTAAATAATTATTTCGACTACTTTTGCACCAGTTCACGAATAAATTAATGAGGTAGGCTATGCACGCTAGGCGCGTTTATTTTATACATGACAACGAAAAAAAACTCTTATCTGTTTTTGCCAAATGTCATTGACATTTTGTAGGTTTTCAAAACTTTGTTTCAAACGGTTTTCAATTTCTCTTGTTGATTAATATGGCTCGTTCAGTAGCAGACAAAGTTTAAGCCGTTATCATATTTGGTGGAGCTAACCGAAATTACCACGCGGCTATTCGCATTTTCAATGAACGGTTTCCAGAACGTCCGATGTGTCGAAAATATCTGCAGAAATTGGTGGCAAAATTTAACCAAACTGGCACCGTGAAAGATGCTCCGACATCTGGGAGGCCGAAAATAATTACAGAAGATGTTGAAATTCAAGTACTAGCCGAAATGGTAAATAACCCACAACAATCAACTAAGCAAGTAGCTGAGACATGTGATGTTTCTAAAACATCAGTAAAGAGGGTTTTGAAACAAAATAAATTCCATCCTTACAAAATAAAAATTTTGCACCAATTGGTTGAAGATGATCCAGACCGGCGACTTGAATTTTGCGAGACCATGGCAGAAAGAATTGTTGCAAATCGACTTTATTTGCAACACATCTGCATTAGTGATGAAAGCACTTTTTATCTAAATGGAAATGTGAATACCCAGAATTGTAGATATTGGAGTGATGAGAATTCCCATGAATTCCGCGAGGGGCATACTCAATTTCCCCAGAAAATTAATGTTTGGGCTGGTATTTTAGGTAACCACATTGTAGGTCCCATATTCTTGGAAGAAAATTTAAATGGTCCCAGATACCTCCAAATGCTGCAATAAGTCCCAGTATCGATGAGATCGTTGCGCAAAACCCACATGAATTTTACTTGGATGTAACATTTCAGCAAGATGGAGCGCCACCACACTATTTTCGGGAGGTGAGAAATTACTCAGATGAAAGGTATCCAGGTAGGTGGATTGGATGTCGAGGTACAACAGACTGGCCAGCTCGCTCACCGGACCTCTCACCGCTTGATTTCTTTCTCTGGGGCTATGTGAAATTCGTAGTTTTTAAGACAGTTTGTGGGTCGTTAGATGAACTGCGCCGTCGAATTATTGAAGTGTGTTCAGAAATAACACCTCAAACCTTGATTAATGTTAGGGAAGAGTTTACAACCCGAGTATTTATGTGTCAAGAAATGCATGGTGGACATGTCGAACATCTTTTGAAATAGATAAAAACTCACCGTTTTTAGTTATAAATTAAAATATCTCTTCAGTTTTTAATGATTCTTGATCTGTATTTATGGACTACCTTATTTGTTAATAAAATGTTTCAACTTCATTTGTACTAGTTTTTCGTGAGATTCAACAACTCTAACAATTGTAAAATGGTACGACGAGGTAAGTTACACATGGTGCCATCAGCAGTTTGCAACATTGGATAGCTTTCAAAAAGTTAGGATAGGAAAGTGGAATACATTGTGATCCATTTGTTACGATTTTCTCATTGAACTGGCGCAAAAGTAGTCGAAATAATTATTTACAAGTGTTCATAAGTCCAAAACTATTAACTTTTTTGATAGAAAACCATTTATCAAACTTGTTCAGAATTCAACGTAGAATGTAATAATGCAATGAAATATAGGGTGTCCCATTTAAAAAAATTAACTTCTAAGTCACCGTGCTTTTTTGAGACACTCTGTATGAATGAAACTTAAACCATTAAAGAGATCGAATGAAACCCTACAACTTATGTATTTAACATTTCTTTGTAATATGGAAAATGAAGAAGTTACGGGGGGGCGACGGACTTTTGGTCCCCACTGTATATTTATTGCGCTCTCTAGTATTTACATTTTTGAATACGGTGAATCTGTGGCGTGTTTTATTTAGTAGTGGGTATACTGAGAAGGAACCAAGTTTTCGTGACTACGTCCCAAGCGATATGTAGCTTCCCTAAAGGCCCCAGTTGCGACATAATCTTGTATAATTGTGTGAGAATGATGTGTTCCAAATACTTATTTAACTACTCTAATTTTCTTCAGTTAGAACACTGTGGAAGGATTTATTGAATAAAAACTAAAATTTCAGTCCAGCATGAAATTGATCACATTTTCAAATGTCCGACTCCGGATTACGGTAACAAAAGTTGACATTTTCATACCTAGTTCTCCAACATGTTTCAATTTCCACTGTTTTAAATCTATGAATCTTCATCTCGAATATTCTTCAAGACGTTTGAGATAACTCAATATTCAAAATGGTACGTTCTACAAAGTGGCCATAGCAATCTTCATACTTAGTGCATGTAAAAAAAACATTCACGCATCATGCATCGGAACGTATTTTCAATATTCTGTTCGTAGTCAGTTGAAACAGTATAAATATAGAAACTAGAATTGGACACACAATCGGAAAATCCTTTGTGAAGCATGAATAGTGATAATAATTTTCATGATTCCGTACCCATACAATTATCTCGTTTAATACGATTTCACTGTGAAGTAATTTAATGAAGCCTTGTAAGTTTCTTGAATGCAATTGACTTCGTACAGACTATACCTTGATTGCCCTTTATCGAGGACATATTTGAGCGACTAACAATTTCTAACGACGAAAAAAACTGTATAATTGCAGAAATGTTGGTAAACCCTATTCATTCTACAACCCTTCTTCCATTCAGAAGTCAGTCAAAGTAAATTGCACAGGGTGTTGAAGGAAAATGAATTTCACCTCTATAAAATGAAATTGATCAACAATTACACGACGATCCCGACCAGAAACTAGAACAATGTAAAAATGTATTCAATAGAATAATATTCAACGGTTTTATACCAATAAGTACTTGCATTTATGTGTCCGTAAGGAACGTTGCACAAATGGACGACAGATGTAATTCAATATCCGTAAGGTGAAGTAGTTGTTTTCTGTCAGATATTTGCCTTGATTTCCACTCTGTGGAGAAACAAGTATTTTTCGGTTTTACGAAATATTTCTTTCATTGAATTGTACTCTCCAATATATACACACGAACTTTGTTCATTTTGATTTACTTTAGAACTCTTGGGAGATTTCAATTGGTTGATGCTGAGTTCTTCAAATGAAGTAAACGATAGTGTGACATATTTTTATCAAGATTTTAGTTTTTCTGAAAACCAAGTTGGGTTTGTAATCTGGAACACATGAGATTATTATAGAATACATGTTATTGAAGAACCCTGAATCTACTAATTAATTGCAATCCCCCAAGAGTTCTGAAGTAAATGAAAGTTCACTTTCTGGATGGTGAATTCTTCCTGAAGATTGTTTGTTCGTTCGTTGTGAGTACGTTTAATGAAATATGACCGAGAGCTAAAAGATGTGAAAACAAATTGCTCTAGTGACGAAAGTACTTTCTATCTCAATAGAATTGTGAACACGCAGAATGTGAGGTAGATACTGAAATGACTTACAAATACGCGCGTATTTCGTAGAAAACATACCCGTTTTTAAATAGAGTAAATATCTAGGCAGTTATTCTAAAGATATCACAGTTTTTTTTCAGTAGTAGTAATTAATTATTTTTGTTTATAGTATTATAGTATATAAGATAATTACTCAATACCTATATTGAAAACCACAAAGAAATAGAAGAAATACAATTCTGAAATCCAATTAAAAAAAGTTAGGTATATCTGTGGATTGAGTTCAAAATTGTTGGACTGGAAGTAAATAATAAATTATTAGCTAGAAAGAGAATCGAATAAATCATAGATAAATGAAGTTATTGAAGATATTTTTCGAAGCTGCTCTTGAAATCCAACTTAACCGGTAAAACGTTTCTGAATACGTGATTCAGCTGGAAATTCTCTGAATTCCAGAAGAATTTGATGATTTGGAAATAGCGTTTGGACACACTATAATTTAGTATGTGGTACAACATTATTTCGATGAGAAATATCACGCTTGGATGTATTGGACGACATGATGCGATGGAATTGCCGGCTCGTTCACCTGGCCTCACTCTCCTATAGTTTTTTCCGAAGAGACTCATATCTGAGGTTCATGCTTTAGCATATGACTGTATTGATGTTCTGAAGCAACAAATTATTAAAGAGCGTAGGGCAATTTCAGCTGAAACATTTAAACGAGTATGACAAGAGTTTACAAATAGACTGTTTTACTGCCAGAAAGCAACTATATGCCAAACTGACATTCCGGTTTCTATTCATGTATTCCTTTGAAACGTCCCAAACTTAAAAATTAGTATGGATGTATATATGTCTTTGAAATTGCTTCCAAACGGGGTATCATTTGTCTTAGGATCCCATTTGAGGTTATTGGTCAAAATAGCACTATCTATGATGATAACATCAACAGTAAAGGTTAGGAAAATTGACCACTTATGTTCACATTCCGAATTTCATCAATTCAAGTATAACCGTGCAAAATATGAAGAAAGGGAAGGGGAATTTTGGCTAGCACTGTATATGCTACACAATAAATAACTCAATGTTTCAGTATTTGACCATTATCTATCAGTTCATATCTTCTGTTAACACCCTGTCTCTTGATTTACAAATTACATCACATCCAAAGTAATGATAAAGGAATATGAGAAACATTCGCTCCTAATCATGGATCATTTCATCTGGTCTTCCATTACTTAAGAAAATAGGAATATTTCCTTCAGCTTCGCTTGTGTACCCTAGAATAAAAGAAGTGAGGTCAACAATTGATGATTGATGTTACTCACTAAGGTCTCGAAAATGATGTAAGAGGAATTGGCGAAAAAAATCCCCAAAACAAGGGCTACTCTGAAAAATAACTGACGCATTAATCACATCCAAATATTGTTCATCGTTATGGACAGACAGATAAAATACCCCTCATATAACATATTTGTAGACCAAAATACATTCGACAATATTTTGAAGTTGAAAGAGAAGTAGCAATCTATATAATAATAATGATAATAATAAACGCAGGGATCGAAGATTATCCTTTTAAGGCAGCAGTTAGTCTCATGTTTGTTAAACGAGGTGACCCAAATTATGTCACCAGATTAGAACCGAGTGAAAATCTCACATAAGAGCTGTGGTGACTGAGGTCCTCATGGCTTGTCAAAAAATTTTACTTTTGTCTTCCTCAGGTCAAGTCGGCTAAAGTCAGCGAGACAACGCGTCTCGCATCTAGTAGAATGGTCGCAATATTGGGACGAACGTACCACAAACTGACTCATACCACCAATATAGACTACAAGCCCAGGCCAATTTTGGGGGGTCATTTGACCCAACATGAATTATATTCATAATTATTATAGTGCAATACGAAACAACTCCTTTCCGCACTGTGCCGTCAGTTGTGAGCGGTGCGGATGAGTACGCAGGTCATAAAAATATTCCATCTAGAGGAGGGATTTTTAAACAAAACATTCATGGACGGCATTTCTCAAGATGATAGATAACTGAAAAATAATCACATAGGACCTAATGCCGTACAAAAAAAACGGTACTGAAATCCAGGAATTTTTTTTATTTTTCACAAATTTTTCTTATGAATCCAGGTGATTTATTACTGTACGGCATTTGTACAATTGAATTTGTATAACTACATAGATTAATTTTTCAGCAACGCCGTACATATTTGCCGGTACAGGGGTGGGGAGCCCCGCACTTAACCCCCACCCCTAACTAGTATAGTTTGGGCCATTTGATACAACATCAAACTCAATTATCTGAATACTATTCTATAGAACGATGTCATTTTTTGTTGTGCCGTACATTTTTCATTGAACATATGGCTGACCGGGAAAATTTATTTCCCTCTGAAAAGGGTAAGTAAATTTAGAGTAATTTGTTTTTTTACGGCATATATATATATATATATATATATATATATATATATATATATATATATATATGAATTTCAACAAATTCTAGACGCGGTTCAACCCGAACTTTTAGTTTTCATATATATATATATATATATATATATATATTTTACGTAAGTATAGCAATATTCAAAAAAACTCTATGCATGTTTTAAGATGTTCATCGGCATCTTATATGAGCGGAAAGGGGAAAAGAAGGGGTTCGCTGGCTGCAAGGATAACCTGCTGATCGAAAGATGTGTCACGCAGGACTTGGTGTAGTATAAGCGTAACCTTTCAATGGCCGGAATCAATTATCGCAAGGTGATTGATACAGCATTGCATGAGCTCATCATATTTTTGCTCAAGTGCCATGCGGTACCCGATCAAATAGTGAGATGTATTTGACAGCTGATGTCGCTCTGGAGGGCTCGCTTCACCATAAGATCTGTGCAAATCAGAGTTCAAACAGAGGAGGTTATCGTCAAAAGGGGCGTTTTTCACACAGACTCTCTCAACCCTCTTCTCTTCTGCATCTTCCTATACTCATTGACGCATTTCCCTTTTGCCATCGACTATTGTACAACGGAAAAATTGCGCATACAACTGTGACACCCTATGCAACTGACGGTAGAAGGTCACCAATCTGTATCACATGAATGGGATCGACAAATGCGCCACGGTTCACCTCAAAAGAGGACGATGCGGGGAATACATCATCCTGATGCCGGAGAGACGTTTACTCACCTAGAGGTGGAACAAAGCCGCTACCAAGAGGTAACCTTTGATAAAAACTTTCCCCGCGGCAAGTATCATCATGAACTCCGATAAATTCGGTCATCAGAACTGTCGGAGATGATCAAAGTTACTGCAACTGATATGCTTGCCGTCCCGATTCTACTTTACTCCTTTGAAATGATCGAATGAAATCAGAAAAAGCTGCAAAAACCCAACGTAAGAACTGGCTGCAAAATGATGCGTATTCATAGGAGCTTGGATCCTAAATCATCTGTTCACGGTTACACTCTCCAGATAATAGGGAGGCCATATACTTTTGAGCTTGGACTGTCTCCATAACAGAATGGTAATAGATGGAGCCTGTAGAGTCATCAGGTAATCAGATCTCCTTCTCTGCTTAGTCTGCGACTAAGAAAAAGCACTGAACGGTCGATACCAAACCCAAGTTGAAACCCGTTCAGCAAAAAGCCCACGACAAAGTTGCGGAGAGTATATAAGAGCCTCCTACATACACTGCAGTGCCCTTATTTTCATCACACAATCTGTCAATTACAACCGTTATATGTATAGGATAGGGAAATAATAATAGCTTTTGTCTAATTTCCACTACAATTTTTTATTGTTACGACCGGTTTCGGATTATTAAAATATCATCTAGTAAACAAACCATAACAAAACATAAATTTGTCCAACTTTTCAAATGCCATTTTCCAGTAATTGTTTAATCCAGAGATTGGTATTATTTAGTTGTATATACCTAATGGGATTTGTTTATCTTTTTTTATGTACATCCGAGTTGTTCTGTATCTGTTTCCATTCACCGCCTGAGTTTCATAATCTTTTAAATAGATTATGGCTGAAATTATGGAACAAAGTAATGAAACGTACACTTCTGGGAGGTGACCCTCATTCGGAGAATGCAGGATAATTCTGAATATTCATTTCACTGGTGCAAGTTCTGTAGCTAGAGCGGTTTCCTTTAATTACATAAGATTCCTTGCATTTGCAGCTTGTATAATAAACTCACATATTTTCTTTGAAACAAATCATGAGGAATTTTTCAGATATTTCGTTTTCGGTAGGTACTTTTGTTCTAGTTCTCTCATTCTACTTTCGTTATACCTAGCCTATGTATTTAGTCCGTCAAAAGACGTGTGACATTTATTATATAATGTTTTCCCAGATGCTAAAAAGTGATACTTGGTACATTTATTTGTTCATTTGTTCAACATTCTGGTCATTCTTGTGAATGGATGATTTGCTCGAGGTATTTTCCAGCTTTTTAGAAAACTGGAGAAGTGATACCTTCGAACAAAGAAGCAGATAGGTATGGATGATCCATCAAATCTGAAACCAATTTATCTAATCCCAACTCATGACAGAATTTATGTGCAAATAATATACTGAGTACACAGCAATTTGGCTTCCAAGTGAAATAAAACAACGATGCAATATTCGCATTTCTTCCGATGGTATATACCAATATTAATTATGGGCACTTTGGTGCAGTAGTGTTCTGCAATATGTCAATATTTCTGTGGTAGAAAACTGTTGAATACAATGAGGTGTGCCACAGGGATCTGTTCTGGGACCAATTTCATTTATGCTGCACATAAATGATCTCACCTCTTTAGACATACCTGGAAACCGACGACACAACAGTTTTTTGGCAGTAAAATAACGACGATGATTTTTATTCTAGCATCACTGAAGATTTGACATGAATCAAAGAAGGTATGACTGTACTCTTTCGATATTTGATACAAATAAGACAAACATTTAGGTGCAATCTTCCAACTTCAACCCAGACTAAAAAGTGTCATATACAATGGGATCAAAATGTAAGTATAGTAAAGTGCCCACAGCCATTACAGATATTGCTTCTTGTGTTGGAAACATTTTAAAATCATTCCTTTGAGATAAAGCTTACTATAGCCTTAAAGAATGTTATGAGGATCGAAGCCTCTAATGAGATCAGTGACTTTTACACAAGTACATCTGTGACTGTTTTCGTTTGTGATTATATGATTTGTTTAATGTATGCAATTTCCTTGTTTATACCCGTAAGCTTTTGTCATTCGATTCTTTTCTTATGAATACTAATCATATACACACAATTAAAGATTTCAGGTTCCGAACAATACATGTACCGAAATATCATCTACATTGTAGGTAATTGGTAAGGCAACATATACCATCAGAATAGAATAAATGAATAGTCGAATATTCACTGTATAGAACATTTGAGAAATATAAACTATCCAAACAACAAAACAACGTAAATTTCATCGCGCGTTTCGCCAACAAAATCTTCATCTTCAGGAGCTGACATTTACTAAACGAATAATTAGATACTCTACTTATATTCCACACTTTATTCACCTGCTTGTACATTTAATCTAATTGTTTGTTATGTTCGAATGTGTCTGCTCTGAACTAACTTTATACTTAGCTATACCATAATTATTATTTTGTACCATGACCTTGAACAATGGGATATATGGAATTGGTGCAAAGGCAGTGAGTGGCGTGAGTAAAAATTGGAATCAATATCCTCAGAAAGCAACAAGATTTCGGAACGTACAGGGTGCTCTGAGTTGAGTCGGCACTTTTCATTACCAACTCTGTTATTATTGATGCTACGAATTCGGTTGAATGGGCAAACTAAACTCATTTTCAATGGTCTTCCCGATGCTGACAAAAAAAAAAAGTAAAGTTCTCGTTTTCAAAATATGTCATAAAATTATTTCCTTTCAAAAGGAACACCCTGTATTTTATCATGCATTCCGAATCGTAATCAGATGCTCAACAACAAAGATCATTTGACTTTTCTTCCTGAAGTTAAAAATGAGAAATATTCATTTCATCTGCTGATAAGCCGTGATGGTCATGATGATAGAGCGCTTGTCTCATAACCTAAGGGTCATGGGTTCGATTCCCAGCATGGTCATCGGTCCCGTGCATGGCATAACACGTTAAAAGGTAGGGACTGCGTCTTCCCTAGCTCGGACAAGTCTTTCGAAGACTTTTGAGGTTGTACTCTCAAGGGTGTGCAGCTTGTTGACGGAAATAACAATAACAATAACAATCTACTATAGCACAAACATTTCTTTATTTTAGCGAATGAAACCTCAAGAGTGTCCAAACACTCAATAACCGTATTTATACGAATGCCATTATTTTACCATTAGAAAAATAAGACAGTAACAAAAAAAATATTGCGCTGGGACTTGGGCTTATGCATGTCGTTCATTATAATTCAGTGTAGATACTGCTTTGTCTAGGTTTACTCTGAGGCTAATCATTTCGAGCTAACCCCAAAAAAAGCTGATGCAAAAATCCGAGTCGAGGTACTTCACGTTTTAGTTAATGCCTAGAGTTCCCTATGGATCCAGATCTTCTTCTGGATGATGGCTAAGGATGGATAGATAACCCCACCGTGTTTGCGGTTATAATCATCACGAATTCGGATCTTGGGGGAGGTGTGAAACCTGTAGAATTTATCCGAAAGGTTTTTAATATGTGTCGGGGTGGAGTAGACGCCAACAAGCTCACGCAGCGGATCCAGACGAATGTACCTATCACTTTCAGTGATGAAATGGATTACCTTGTTCTGCATCCTGTCCAGCCTCATAGAAGCAGTTTTGGGCAGGTTGCAGAAAGCTGGGCAAGCATACATCATCGCTGGCCATTTGATCAGTTTACAAATCATCATTGTGACCTCCAGCCTCTAGCTTTATATGATATCCTTTGATATTAGTGGATACGTGCGTTTAACCGCTTTCTCAGCCCTCTGAATAGCCGGGTTGATATGCTTGTGTCATGTTGTAGGCTTGTCCAACTGTACTCCCAGGTATCGCACATTGGTCCGGAGATCCAAGGCTCTGTCCTTGACTTTCAATTTCTGAGAAACTTTCGAGAACTTGAACTGATATCACTGAGATATTAAATATAATTACCACAATAATTATTTCTGTCAAGAAGCTATTTTACTATTCGTATTTATTTGGTGAATCAAAATATGGTTGCTATATGATAACTTTGAAGTTGTTTGAAAATACTACAGCGTACAACACTAGTGTTGAGGAGTTTTTTGATTTTTGTGATCTGGAGCCTCGTCAGATGGTCTATTTTTAGCAGGATGGAGCATCAGCGCATACTTTCAGTGGCGTAAAAATAACGTAGCGACGCTGATTTGAAAACAGATGGATTGCTATAAATGGCCCTGTTAAGTAGCACTCGATCACCATAGCACTCCTAGTTATTTCTGAGGATTGAGAAACGATGTGTACAAAATGAAACATTATTATCCAGTTGAATTGAAAAATCACATTGAAACAACTTATAATCAACAGAATTGATGGCCCAACTGAATTGAATGCAACACGTAGTGTCAGGAGAAGGGCCCAAATAAGTATGTTTTCAACGAGAAGGCTGAGTTTTTGAACATTGAGTCCTTCATCGAATCCGATTGTTATAAATATGATCAAACTGTCTCATTTTCAACTCTAGGAAAAAAAATCATATAAAATCTTTTGGAAAGAATGTAATTATGAATCGAAATGCGTGAAAAAATACAGGGTATATTTAAGAAAATATCATTTTATGAAAAAATTTTCAATTGACAGTCAATATTTTGTTTGTCTCCAGCATCGAAAAGGTCACTGAAAACGTCACAAGTTTGCCATTCAACCGAATTCGTAGTATCAATAGTAACAGAGTTGGCAGTGATGCCGACTTAATCTGAAACACCCTGTATATGAGTGGTTTCGCTTGGTAAATATGCGATTGCAGTAGAACATTCTTACAGATACCGAATGAGTAACAATTTTCAGTTTTTCGATAATTTTGAGAACGAATATACTGGAGTTTTATCCCTAAATCAACACCTCGACACGCCTTTCAGTCACCAAACGAAACTTAAGATAACATAGGACAAGATAAGTTTTTCTATTTATACTCATTGGATAACTGATGGTGGTACCTGTGTTTTGATTATCATCTATTTAAAATTGAAATTACAATGTTGCCTTACTAACTTGGATATACAATGTTGTTTTTTATTCTTAGAATCGAGAAAGGAATACTGTGATTTAAATATTCATTCTAGCTGTTGAGAATAGTGAGTAAAAAATATTGTTTTACAATCAATATTGACCCAATATCAAGGCGACAATCTACATTCAGGATAGGTTGAGCAAATATTCCACCAATATTATTAGTATAATTTTTAATGTTCAATATTCATGCATGCTGGACCAATATTATTTCAACCTGCTGCATGTTTCAGGGAGTCTTCCTCAGCTGCCTTTTTTTCTGCATCCTCCTATTGCTATTGTCCCTTGGATAAAAAAAACCGCGAAGACAACTGCGGCACCAGCAGCCCAGAAATCGGATGTAAAAGGTCACCTATATGTTCTACTTAAGTTTGAAGTCATCCAAACTATGTGCTTTGGAAGAGGATGATCTATACCATCGTACACGACTGAAATTTTTTCATAGCTGGTAGTCATGCATGATGATGATATAAATTTTTTTATGAAGAATAACTTATTTCGTAAAATTAGTAATGAAAAAGTTTCCAATATGCTGCGTAAATTATCGACAAATATCTCTTGACTTGTTTCCCTCAGAAAATCTCATCACATGATTTTCATAATTTTCTAGATTATATGAAACGTTCCCATAAGTAGTTCCGATGACGATTAATTCAAAGTGTCTCACATAATGGCATACATACGATAAGAATGCCAATAACGCTCTCACGTACGCCAACTCAAAATTGAAACATTCTGCTATTGCCGACGGACAATGCTAACGCTAGGAATGCACCAAGATCAAGACTCTTTAAAGCTTTTGTGTGAATTTTCATTCGATTTCGTCACGATAAAAAGAGTAATAATCGTGCAAAGCATTTTATATACGATTTGAACAATTTCAATCATATTCAATATAATTAAGAAAGGATGATTTGCTCCCTCGTTCCCTACGAAACTCATCATAATAAATGAATATGCCAAACAGTTGATTACATTTGACACCGGCATAATGAATGCTGCTGGTGAAATATGAAATTTTTGAGGTAAGCAATTACAAATTATCATTTCAGGTCTGGAATTATTGGGTCATTCGAATTAAAAATGAAAGTGAATCTACGTGACAACGCAATCAAATATCAGGAATTAAAAAATGGGTACCGAGGCATTGAAGAGTCAATATGATGCGGGCCGCGGTGGCTTGCGGGTTCAATCCATAAGCCAAAGAGTAGGAGTTCGAATCTCAGCATTGTCACCGGTCTCGTGCATGACATCACGCGTATTAAAAGGTGATTGAAAGGTGAGGGCTACCTATGTCTTTCTCTAGCTCGCACAGATCTCTGACTTCTGAGGGTTGCACGTAGGGATGCAACCGGTTGACGGATATAACAATTTTAACAATAACAATATTCACGATACTGATATCAGATAAAAAATCCATTCATACACATATGCAGAATTTTCTGACAACATTAGACTCTGCTAGGAAATGTATTTCTCATTCTTTGGAAAATCTCTGTGGTCATGGTAATAAGTACGGCTAAGTGAGTATTGATATCAGGTCTATCTCGTCAGTAGTGCAGATCTGCTGTGTGATGATATCTTACTCACTGTAGTGTCCGAAGATATTCATTCCCATGCAAGTCTGTTTTGTCCTCTTCATAACATCACCTTCATACTGTGGAGTCTTCGTGTATCATCAACAGTCGTACCACCTTCCAGAGAGAGTTCTGGCTCGATACGAGGAAGTGTTTTGATAGCTGGTCGGTTGGCATCATAATTATAATTTTTTCGCGAGCATTGCCTTAGGCATTCTCCTATGATTGATGATGGTTTGTATCTACGTCTCTGTGTCCTGCTTCATGTCTCTTAACAGGATTCTGAAGACTGGTTCTGGTCTAATGTCAGTTGTTGTTACCCTCGCTTCTGCTAGAACATCTGTGCTCTCCTTCCCCTGTTGCCACTGTAACCTGGCACACAGACACGTTTCGCCATATCTGTGCTTCTGAGTTATTCAGGTTCCTGAAACTGATTTGGAAGAAAACCAGTATGCAGGGCCATCGTTGTCGGATTAGACTTTGCCAACAAAAATAGCCATCACTATATTATTTTCTTAAGAAAGATATCTATCATTCTATGAGGGTATTTAGTCATTTTTCCTATTTCAGAAACCAGCGTTCTGTATTTAGACCAATTTATGTTCCTGATTTATTGGCGAGTGAAGCGGTGTCGTCAGCGTACGAGAAGATCTTGACGTGCTTTCTTTACAGTATATCAGTTGTATGCCCAGAGTAAAAAATTGACTGAAGTACGCCACTCCGGGATTCGTCTGCGCAAATGTCTCTTCTATCAGATGGAGAGATCCCTCAACTCGTACTTGGAATGTTCTTCTACAAGGAAAGAACCTATCCGACTTATCCGATCCCTAGGGAATTTCAGGTGATCCATTTCTTATATAAGACTTCTGCGCCATAGTTGGTCAAGGGCCTCAGATATGCCTATCAAAAGCAAGAATGCATTTGCCCCTATCAAGCTGTAAGAACTCATGGACCAATATCAGAACTTACAAATCACTTGAGTGGTTCCCTTCGAACCCAAATTGTTATTCTCTCAGAACATTCCTTTCTTCAATTTCATCTGACAGCCTTTCTAGAATTATCTTTTCAGCAATTTGAGGAGGCTAACAGGTAGTTCTGCGGGAAAGTCGGGCTTTGATATTACTTTCGTATCAAGACCGCAACGACAATTCTTTTGGAAATACCCGTGTCGCAACAAGTTGTTCATGATCCATCACAGTACGAAGTGTTTCGGCGTGATCGAGAAAGTACTTCTTGTTCTGACGAGAAGAAATCCGTGGGAGGTATCCTAATAGGTGTTCGAAAACAAATCAAAGTTGTGCGTCAATAGCAATATCAAGAATGTGTTTCACTTCAAAACTTCAAGAAAATCTTGATGAACTCACAAGTGATCCGGTTCTTATATTCGGAGACTTCAATTTTCCATATATTAATTGGGTTCCTAGTGAATGTAACACTATCTTTGTCCCAACTAACACTGACAACACCAACTCTCCTTTGATTGACCTTTTATCATTTGGAGAATTTTTTCAATATAATAATGTGAAGAATGTAGATAACAGAATATTAGATTTACTATTTTGTACTCATTTAGAAAAAAGCGATATGCCATTAGTATATCCTGATTCATATCACCCACCCATTGAATTTTATATTAGCTGTCCAAAAATCAAAGTACTAGATAAAACAATTCCGAACTATCACAATTTCAAAAGGGGCAATTACAACGAACTTAATCACTTCTTCCTTAATCTTAACTGGGACGAGCTATTTTCCAACCTATCAGTTGATCAGGGAATCTCTGTATTTTATAGAATATTAGACAGCGTGTTCCTAAAGTATTTATAGAAAATAAAAAGTTTCCAGTATATTTCTCTATTGATACAATAAATTGCGTGCAACATAATGCATGGAAAAAATGGAAAAAATATAAAAATCGATATTACTATGAAGAATTCAGAATTTTGAGACGTAGGAGTATAAATCTCATGTTTAACGATTATAAAACTTATACCAACAATATTCAGAACGAGATTGAAACATGTCCCAAGAAATTTTGAAAATTTGTAAGTAGCTGTAAATATTAGGCAGGTATTCCTAACAAAATCAGCTACAATGACACTTTTGCTGAAAGCGGTGAAAGTATATGTAACCTATTTGCTACATATTTCCGCAGCGTTTACGAGCCCTATCAGCAAACCTATAATCCTCCTATAGTCTGTTCAGCAATAATAATCTGTAAAATTCAATTCAAGAAATTGTATTAAATAAAATGAAGTCACTCGATGTGAATAAAGGTGCCGGATTCGATGATTACCCTTCATATTTTGTCAAAAAAAGGATTTTTCTGCAGAATATGTAAAGACTTTGATAATGAGGCAGCAATCAAATCTATTTATTATGCATTTGTTTATAGCAAGCTGAATTTTGGGAGTGTCATATGGAATCCACATTATAATATACATAAATTAAGGATAGAAAGACTTTAGAATAGATTTGTAAGGTTCTTGCATTTCAAAATAACGAAGATTTATGTAACAGTTGGCATAAGCGAAATTCGATCCCACTACAAAATTCATCTTCTGGAACAACGGAGGATAATTACCGATTTAGTTTTTATTTATAAAATTATAACAAACTGTTACGACTCACCCAATCTAGTGTCAATGATTTTTATCATGTTCCTCGAAGGAACACCAGAAATAGACAATTACTGACCAGTCCGAGTTTCAATACAAATTTGGGCAAAAATTCCCCAATCACAATAATAATAATGACGATGCTACTGCAAGTATCAGCACAAACTCCGACAGATCTGGTCATCAGAACTGTCGGGGAAGAACGTAGTTGCTGCAACTAATATGCTTGCCGTTCCGATTCTACTTCACTCCTTTGAAGTAATGAAATGGACTCAGGAAGAGCTGCGACAACTCGACGTGAAAACGCGCAAAATGATGCATCTTTATAGGAGCTTGCATCCTAAATCGTCCGTTCCACGGTTATACTTCCCCAGACAACGGGGAGGCCGTGGACTTCTGAGTTTGGAGTATGTACACAACAGAATGATACTGGATCCCCTTCTCTGCTAGGTATGCGATCATGAAAAAGCAGGTGTTGGAGCAGTTCTTTTCAAGGCAGCAACCCGTGCAGCCGATGATCTCGGTTTCATATTCGACACTGAATGAACGAACTCAAACTGACCGAGTTGAAACCTGTTAAGCAAAAAGTCCACACGAAAGCTCCTGCAGCTACATAAGGATAAGCCAATGCATGGGGTCTTCTTCAGGAACATTGAAGACCTTGACTTATTCAGAAACCTGACCTTCGCTTTTTTCAGGTCAAGTGGGCTGAAGTCGAAAACCGAGGATTCATAATGGCCTGCCAAGATGGTATCTTCAACACTCTCGTCCACCGTAGTCACGTGATGGGTATAGAGGTCCCTGACATTAGATGCAGAGCGTGTCGTGGGATAGCTGAGACCGTAATGCATTTGCTGTCAGCTTGTCCAGCTTATGCGGTCTCAGCATATATCCACAGGCACAACGCGGCGCTACGAGTATTGTACTACCACCTACGACACTCGTACGGTATAGACGATACACCGGTGTCGCCTTTTGCTTCGGGGGAAATTGAGTTCGTTGTGGAGAATGAGAAGTGCCAAATCTATTGGAACTACACATTCCCCGCCCTCAGGCAAATACATACAAGCCACTAAGCCTGATGTAATCTTCCTCGGCCATCAAAAAGGACGATTTTTGTCATAGACTTCTCGGCTCCTGGCGAAACGAACATCGTCCGAAAAGGTGAGGAAAAACTCCGCAGGCTTTATTTACCCAAACCATTCTGTCAAAATGGTGGTTCTCATCATAGGGGTACTTAGTGGAATGATGGACACGCTGCTCTCGAATGTGAAAATCATACCGGCCTGCCGTGATGCGGCAGAAAACCTAACCGAAAGAATGCAGAAAGCCGTAATTCTTGGTTCACTCCGCCTACTCAGGGCACATGATTCTCGGACCCAGTAATCACTCACACCACGGACGTGGGGAGTGTTTACTGTGGTTAATGACACACCAGTGCGCCCTCCGGTTGTATCGGAGCTCCGGAGACAGGGCCTGTCTGGGATATTCCTCATGGAAAAAAAGAAATAATAATACTTCCTGTGCGGGTAGAGGACGGCTATTATTATTATTTACCTCTGTTCGTCTGAATTTGAATATCCACGGTTTCTGTAACTGTGAAATCTGGCTTGAATCATTAACAGTGGGAAGACTTTCAGTAGGCGTCTTACCAGTCCCGCCTACTCCGTCACCTCGCCTTCCAATGCGGTCCTTTCTGTACATCCTTGAATTTGGTGAAATGACGGGATTGTTGTTAAAAAAAGACTACATTGTAAATGCCTTCCTTCACAATTCCCGTTTCAAATCCAGGGAACAGTCACAGTCCTAGGAAGACGATAATCAGAGAGGTCTCTTGGGATTCAGAGATATTTATCAAGGACTATATTAGGGGCCACTGAGCTCTTTTTGGTGGACGATGACGGTAGACAAGGCCCCACGTTTATACAACCGTGATGACCTAGGCTGCACTGATGAGGGAAAACAATTCCGAAACCGTACTGAGTAGGTTTATTGAGCTCTTCCTGATAATTTTTCAAACCTATTTGCCTGATCCTGTCTTTCGTACTAAATTGCTTCTGGAGTCGAAATTGTAGACAACCCCAGAGGTACAGAACATTCTTAATGAGTATCTATTACATTGCAACACAGAATTTAAAACACTTATACTCCCGAAAACACGAAAAATAATGAACACAAAAAAAAATACCTTACTTTTGTGATTAGCATATTAGTTTTAAATTTTTTTTCTCAAATGCGCGTTATACATCTGGAAACATCCACTGCTTCATGATAAATCATGATCCTGACTATATTTATTAGTACGTTTACGAGTGCTATCATTGAATCTTGACATTCACTTAAATTTTTCCTCAATCAATGCTGTTCACGTGAAATTTGTTCATATTATTATTACATAAATATTTTCGTTCATGAAATTTTCAAACTCTAATGTCCAGTTCTATTTTAGAATTATCGTTACTACATTTTATGGAGTGCCTTTAAATATGTTCATTCTCCAGAGCGATGGTAGGGATTAAGCGTTAAGGAACCATAATCAAGCGTGATCAGGATATGGGTGAATATCCAAATCGTAGAAGGGAAATGAGATTTCCATGTGGAATTGATTAAGCAGACAGAAGAGTATTCTTTCGATTCCACGCATTTGTGGTTTATCACATGAAGACAATGCAGAATGATATAAACTTTTTGCAAAATTAACTTTTGCTCAGAAATAGAGTAGAGAAAATCCCGTTGCATTAATCCCCAACTTCGGAATAAGTCCAGTTTTATGTTGATGTGAACGGACTGTTGGCATTGCAGTAAGTTTAAAGGAAGGCGTTCATTTGGAAAAGACAGTAAATTGATCACATGGTTACTTTGATGTTGAAATTTTTCATGTAACGAACATCTAAGTCGTCATCCTTATTAAATTCAAACAACACTGATTCGCATTTCAGCAGTTTGAGGTTTTTCGATCGGTTGTTTATGTTGACAATTAGTAAAAATTGAATACTACAGTAAAGAATCAACATGAAACCTAATTCATCTGCGCTCCCGGGCGACTTGAATGAATACGGTGGTGCATTTGCTTTTGAAATATAGATAATGTTTACGGTATGAGTTTTAACACCACATAAGTTCACTTGGTAGAATAAAGGAAGGAACTTCGTACTCTCAAGACGCAAAGTTTTGGTTAGTCCTTATATCGAAGGGAATAAAATGCAGTTAACTATAACTTTCTCATTCATATTAACTATTTATATTCACACATGATAATCTATATGCAACCACGAGAGCTTTTAAACATGAATAAGTATTATTGTTTCATATGGTAATGTTTCTGAACTATGTAATTTTTTTGAAATTATTGAAATAAATAGACAACAACCAGATCGTTACGAGCATAACATGAAATACAATTCAAAATAATAAAAATGATTCATTAATCAAAATAACTTACTTGAATAATTAAAACGGACGAACACAAACAATTCCATACAATATAATAATAATAATACTCCCTCATAAACACTCTAATAGAGTGTACCCAAAGTCATAGCATGTGCGGATAGAGTACGGCTATTATTATTTGCTGTGGCTCTCCAGGGCGACTTTCTGATTTTTGGTGGCGTATAACTTGTCAGCTGTAGAAGAACCCGGAAAACCTACAGCACCACCCCGGGTGGTCGGTGCGAACTCAAGCAAGCACCAGACGATATAGATAATATTATATATAATATTAAGGCAATAATAGGGCTTATTTAACGTGCTAGGAATCGCACGTAAAAAGGTAGGACTTCGTTAATTCTTGGCTCGCACAAGTTTCGACTTCTGAGGACTGCCGTTCATAGGGGGGCGACAGCTGGTTAACGGAAAAAATAATTTCAAACAATGTTGAACAATTCATCAATAGCTGTTTGAAGGCTTGTCTGAATGTATAAAGTAGTGCAATATCTTTCACATCATTGAGTGGGTGATTGTAAATTCTACACCCATAGAAAATGAAGGATTCTTTGATGAGAGTCAATGTGGGTAGTGGAAGTTTGGTGTTTTTATTTTGTCGAGTATGGTAGTATAATGAATGGTAGCTGAATTCATTTATGTTTCACTATGATAGAAGCAGTTTCTAATATGCATAAGGCCATCACAGTGTGTAACCCATATACTATGACAAGAGGTTTGCAAGAGGCACGATTTCTTGCTTTGAACATATATCGTAATGCTCTTTTCTGTTGGATGAGTATACTATTCATTACTTGATCACTACAACTTCCCCAAAATGGAAAACCATACCATTAATAGGATTCAATGAGCGAGTGGTACACCATATTTCTAGATGAGATGTCCAGGTTTTGTGAGACTAGTTTCAAAGCGTAATATCTAGAAGACATTTTTCGCAGCAATATGATTCCTCGAATTTTAGTTTATTGTCAATGTGAACACCTAAGTATTTTGATAATGATTTGGTCTCAGTATTACTTGAATTTGGCTTAATATCACTCTAGAGTTTCCATGTTAGGTTGTGAAAGATGGTTACAGCGCACCAAAATCTTGACGTCACTGGATCTGAATATCATCAACAACAAACTTCTCATAACTCTCCAATCCAGCCCATCAATCCTACAGGACAATTTTAGGATTACCAGATCCACAAGATTCTGGTCCACCATCATATTCCCCAATCTAATGAAGTTCTTCCAGACATCTCCATAGATCGGTTTATCTCGAGATTGCTTCTTGGTAACCAGGTGGAAGATGGTTCACTGGCCCTCCTCCAAGTGTAGCATCCTTTCAACTTCTGGGTTCTGTTCCCGTAGTTCCTGGAGTCGACTGAACGTTTTGGAGAATACCATAGAGAACCCTCTAGACAGTTGAACCTCATCGGCCATACAACGAGCTAGTGCGTATTCGACAGGTACCTTGAAAAGGTCTCGTGTCTCTACTAGAGTTACCCCATTCGGAAACTCTGTTCGTTAAAGAATAAGGACATCAACATTTGGAATGCCATCTCATCCTCAGGATGAGGGTGCGGACTTGGTCGTTGTGGCTTATAGATTCGGTAGACGGGATTGTTTATCCTCATGAACTTGTTCGGACCTTCCCACGAGTTTCGCGACTTCAGTGATAGTCCACGGCGACCTTTAGGATTGAACAGTCAAACTACGTCACCCCTTTCTGGATGTTCAAACGGACTCTGAAGTGATCTGCTGATAATCCCCTCCCACAGGGATTTGTCCTAGTGCGTCTCAAACTCCAGGTCACAGAAAAGTCGTAGCTCTCGGCCCATAATAATATTGGCAGGAGTTTGGCCGATTGACTCATATACTACGGAACGATAGGCCATCAGGCACAAATGAAGGTACTTACTGGAACAAATCTTTCTGGTGGTCAGAGAATATCTTGGACAGGTGACGGTTTATCCTCTTATTCATATTCTCTACCATTGCATCGGACTGTGGTTCTTGTCTTCTGGATGTTCGGCATCTAACACATTTCTTGGAACAGTTATACAGGTCCGGCACCCACACGTTACAATGAAAACAATGTTATATTTAACCCAAACAATTAACATGAGTAGAAATGAGTAGAAATCTAAAAGAGATATATCATCACAGCAGTTTTTCAAACTGGAGTGGCAAACTATAGAATGAGGGCAGTTCATACAGAATGTTAAGGAAAGATATTGAGTCTAACGCATTCTTTCCAGCAACTCATTTAAGTGAAGTAGAGTAGCTAATGCTCGTTGAATGGACTACCATCGCAAAGCCAGAGCATTCCCTTCTATGTTGACGGATAATAATAATAAAGATACTCCCTCATAAACACTCATTTAGTGTACCTAGAGGCATAACATGTGAGGGTAGAGGACGTCTATTATTATTATTTATCGTAGCGCATATACATAGATACTATCAGCTATAAATTGCCAGGTAAAATATTTCGATTCCAATTCAATCTCTAGAGATCAAAACCAAAGAAGGAGTCATATCCCTAGACATTAAGAGGAATTGAAGAGTTTGAAGTTGATAAAGGCTTTCCGTCTTGATGAATAAAATGTAGATAACAGATGAAAGTGGGTAGAAATACCTTCAACTTGGAAAATTTCATTTTTACATACTCCAATATACTAATAGGATTCCGCTATTCTCAATAGAAAACCAAAAAAATTCAATATTTTTTCTAATGTACGCATATAGCTTTCATGACGGAACGGTAAATTAACTGGTCTGAAATTGAAGTTTGAAATTTTTTCATATGATAAATACTATAAGTACTCTCTTTTAATAACACGGACGTACATATTATATACACAACATGCAATGAACCAACCCCATTCAATCAAATATTTGTAGTGGAATTTTAAAACTCAGCTCATACTGCTGAATAATGAAAAGTGTTAATCATGACCGGATATTAAACTTTCATCACGGACATGATTTTGAAACCACTTGAAATACACTGATTTAAATTAATAACCATTGGAATGGAGTATATAGATACGGATATTTTGAAATTGATCATATATGAATTTGAATTTGTCTGTAGGTAAGTCTTTCAGTAGTACTAACTGTAACAATTGAAGCAAATTGACCATGTCCGGATGTGCATTTACAGTATTGATTGAATAAACCTTGATATTATTCACTTTGGTAAAATCTCAGCTCTTTCTATCGGTACGATAATTCTGTATTAAATTCATGCATGTGTTATACAAACCGACTACTTTTACTGACTGCCCCAAAAAGTACAAGTACCCATAATACCGTTCAAAATAATTATTAATTTCGCTGCCTAAATAATTGTGAAACCTGTCAAATCGAGGGGAGCAATGCGGGGCTTACTGAAGTTGTCGTGGTGAAGGTTTTAAGTGGATTCCAGTGATTTCCTGGGGATATTATTCAACTATTATTTTGCTGATGTGTAAGTACGACAATGAAATAGAGTGAATTACTGTTAGTTGTTTCATGCTTTTGTTGAGTTGAAACAGACTTGAAAATATTTTTAAAATAATACGATTATTCCATTCTAACAAAATTTATTCAGAATTAAAAAAATATTCTGTATATGGATGCTCAAAAACCCCTCAGCTTGGTTTCTTCTATTTCTCGATAATCTCCGTTAGAGAAATTATTTCCATATTTAAATGGAAAAAAAATATCTCTACTATACGAAACAAGTAGAAGTAGAGTATGTACCGCTTTGGAGTTACGTTCCCTAAGATGTAAGCATCACCTTGGAAATGGTACAGAGGTATGTACTGAACGATCACCCGGATTCAGGAATATATTAAAAAAAATTATCAACTTCCTGAAAGATAGTAATTTCGCTGATAAAGAAATGTGTCCATAAGTCAGTGCGCGCTACATTGTAATAAAATCAATTTCCTTTTGTTTCTTCCTGATTTTTCTGTAGTTTTGACAGCTAACCAGCATTTTAATTTTTCAACAAAATGTTATGCAATGACTTATCTTTTGTTCATGTTCATGTTTTTGTACTCATTTCTTCTCATTTTGTGCTCCTGATAGGAAGCGTGACTTCATTAAGCCTTGATTCCGTTAATTCACTGAATTCCCAAATGTACCAATTTTTATTATGGGTTTTGGTTCTTATTGCTTGTACCTGGAAAGGGTTTTGTTCTGATCTCTCTGATTTCCTGCCTCCACGTTTTACTCTGGTTGAGCATTCATTCTTTAGTTTAAAATTATTCGGGTGTTTTTGAATTTCAATGATCTCTGATAATTCGCGGGTAATACCCTGAGGTCCTTTACAGTACCCGAGTTTTGCAAAATATAACTGCGTGGTTGTCCTCAGTTAGCGGAGCATGCTCTGCAATCGCGGATTTCTCGGTGAATTCATATTTGCAGTACCTCTTGTTTTTGGTATAGCAGGTGTTCATGCCCCTTTTTGTCGTAATGATATATACGTCACCACAGCTGCAAGGGATGCGGTGAACACCTGGTATTTTGCGGATCTCAGGCTCTGTTCAATGGTCTTCGTTGGTTTGAATAACGTTTTGATTTCATGTTTTTCCAGAAGCTTCCCAATTCTATCTCTGACATTCTCAATGAATGGCTGAAATGCTCTTCCTTGTGGTGTGAGTTTTTATGTGTTTTATTTCTTGCGAGTTATAGCCATTATTACCCAAAGCACTTTCCAAGCGACTGAGTTCTTCATTGAGATGTTCTACTTCACATATTCGTATGGCCTGCTCCATCAGTGTTTTAATTCCTCCTCGTTTTTGCTTTGGATTGTGATTTGACTTTTTATTCAAGTATCGGTCGGTGTGGGATAGTTTTCTAACTCTCTGTCTCAGTTTTCCATTCGGCTTCTTTTGAAAGCAATCTTGTTCTCCTTTTCTGTTTCCATTGTGAACTGCAACTTCGAATTCATGGAGTTGAGGTAGCTCTGAAAACTCATTTGTTCTTGTTTTCCTTCATATAATGAGGTGTCATCCACATAGCGAAACCAAAACCAAATCAGTTAGGTTTAACGAACGCTTCATCTGTTACCGCACCGCCTTTGAAAATATCGTCCGCAAATGTAGACGAAACGCAAGGAAAAATTACCTCGAGACGATGACTAACAAACCCGAAAACCACCGGAAATTTAGAGATTACAGGTCGTGAAATTTTCCTCCTAAGATGCGTGTACCAATATATCTATTTCAGATTTTGATTTCGTTTGTTATTATCTGCTTTATGCAGGGTGATTTTCGTTGATATTATAGGCAGCATGCTAAACGGTGATGGTTACAGAAAAATTAATATACGTGTCCTGATCTCTGGTTTGTTTCGGATATACATCGATCGATTCCCGCTTCAGCCTGTATATCAGTAGGCATCATACAAAATATAAAAAAAAAGTTAGTACTTACCTACGATATTCGTATGCTTTATGTAAAATACAGTTGTCTTTCCGATTGTTTTTCAGGCAACCATGTGTAATGTTTCAAAATAAAATATTTGTGTATTTTTTTGGTTTGGCCTTTATCTCAAGAATGTTACTGCCCCTGGATGAAATCGCAGTACACCACTTCTGGATCGATACAAAAAAAATACAAATCGTACACAGAAAGTGAACATAATAAGGGGCCTCTATTGTTTTTCCTGCGTGTAAGCTAAATCCATATTTTTTTTCTTTCACTAAGCTTGTTACGTTCAGAGGTATAATGAAGACAGCAAATATACCAGCAATAGTTTGAACTGAAATGTTGGAATGAATTTACAGGATTGCTAAAAAATGATTAAATATAACAGGGATTTTATGGACATAATCCTTGAATTTGACTTAAACCCACTGTTAAAATACAAGACTACAGTAAATCTACAAATATATTAGTTGAAAATTACAATAATTGAAGCATACATTCTACATAATATAGCAGTTGAATTACCAAAATACAACTTCACATTTTCATAAACAACAGTGGATTAACATTATACTGATATAAATTTGACACTTTCTTTGCTGGTAACATATGACCTACTTTATTTGCTCTCATTCACATTGAGGCTTCAGGTTACTGATGGAAAAAAACTTCAAAATTGATAAACGTAGGTAAAGCAATCACTTCCAATCGCAGTGATCACGTCGTTTTCGTCGAAAATAGATTTGGACATGCGCTAAATAAGGGGTTTCTTTGTTCAACTCATTATCTTTTGGTTCTTGTTGTTGTTTATGATCCGTTTGGAAATGTTCAAATCTGCAGCATATGAGTTAAATTGTAAGAGTATTAAAAAAACTCAATATGGAGGACATGAAATCAGGTCGGCGTGCAGATGAAAGGGTCTTGTAATTTTTTTGGCGTTATGCAATCAATTCATTCAATTATTAACAAAAACAAACAAAAACTATAGTGAAGACATTTTTCACTGATGTCAGATTAGGTCAATATGCGCCTTGACCAAGTAAAGGAAAATACCTGAGTAAGATACTGTTTGATGCAAACTGTGCTCCACGTGTTGAAATCATATATTACCTAGAAGTAGAATATTATTACTTTTGCACTCATAATAGCATTTATTGATGAAATTCGACTTTTTCATCAGGAACGTATGTGCCCAAGTTGACCAAGTAGTTGGCAAGAATCAAGTTGTATCTGCTATTTTGGACACGTCTATAGAACAGGACAATAAGTATGACCAACATTAAAAATTGATTCTTTGCATCATTCTCTCAACTACTTGCTTCATGCTACATGCAATCTATTCGAGAATGGAAAGATTTGATGAAATATTGTTCTAATAGTACAGTTTTCCGTAGGAAAACCCTTTACACTTCTTTACACCGAATGGTGATGCTGTATCTATTTTGTGTTAGTCCAAAATTAACCACTCATCAATAAAGCTCAGTTACTTGCAGCTTGTCGAATAGAACTGACTAACATAAATGAAAAGAGATAATTCCCACTACGGTCGGAAATACTCTTCTCTCCACACATTTGCGCACAGTGAAAAAATGAGGATAATATCTGACAGAAATCAACTACTCTTCCATATAGAGATTGATTGTCATTTTTCCTCCACGTGTGCAATGTTCCTCAAGGAGGACACTATTGCAAGTGCTGATAGTTATGAAGTCATTAAATATTATCCCCCATTTTGTTGGAAATGACCAAATGCATCCATGCATGTTTCGAGGTTTTTCCTCTCATCAGTTCTAGGACAGATCAGACAACAATAGAGTCATCTTGTTCCACAAAACAAACGATAACATTCAAGAGCCTTATAGTGTTCCCCTACGAATTGAGCCGCGACTCAAAATAATTCAGTCGCAGCGCCAACAGTCAGATGTTTGCCTCACTTTTACACTTTATGAAAAAGTGTGGAGAGAAGGGTATTTCGACTTAGTCTATTTAAATCGTCTTATTTTGAGGACACTCTCCGACAATAATTTTCGTGCTGTGTTCGAAATATTACAGTAGGTAGGATGGAGAAAACTTTGAAAGTTTTTTATTTTCACCGTTATTTTGTTTGAAATTGCATTTGCTGTGATAACTCAATCAGAAGAGAATTTCTATTTAGGATAATAAAAATTGCATTTTCAATGAGATCGTTGGATACGAACAAAAAAATACCCTCCAGGAAAATTCTGGCATAGCGTAACATCTGTTCATCATCTGCTTACAAATTTGTATTCTTCTGGTATCTCGGATATTTAATTAACAGTTTATTCTTGCATCTCTTTGTATTTCCACTGAACAACCTATTTTCCTGCCATGGAACCATCTTCTAGCTCCATTTAAAACTATGGACACATTCGTCGCATGCTCAGTTTTCAAATGTTTTATGTATTTTTGCTATGAATATCGAACTGTAATCAGAATACTTCATAATAATATTATCAATTAATTATTATTATGAAAGGTGAAGCACTTTTCACAGAAACTGTACGTGTTTCTTTCCGAATTGTCACCTGAAATAAAAAAATTCTACAACCGAAAAGTACCATATTTGCGCTTCAAAAAGAAAGTCTAAAGTTGCACTTTTCCGAGGAGCGAGCGTATTTTTACTCTGCCCCTCGCCTTTTTTACTTTGCATGTTCCGTTGGACGTTAAATAGTGTTGAAATATAAATTTCTAAGTTTAGTTATACAAAATAACACAAGTATATGTTCGGAAAGTGTAATGCATCGTTCTGAGGGAGTTTCGTTCCACAAAAGGTGGTGAAAATATACTATTTTCTACATACGCTTAACAAAGTAGCCTTTGACGCTTTCAGATTTCAACGCAAAATTGACGTTTTCCGTGAAATGTCATTTTGTGACAGCATTTGCGCTCTAGAGCGAAAATATTTCGAAAACGCTCGCTTCTCCAACGTATTTCCGCATTATGTTTGATGATAGTGACAGTGAATTGTCAAACAATCCTTCTGATGTAGCAGAAAGTGCAAAAATTGTTACTTTCAATCTCCTACCAGAGAAATCAAGGAAGAAATATGAATTACAATCCGGTAAATTCATGACGTGATTTCCAATATTTGGGGGAATTATCGTTAGATGGATCTACTGATCGTCCATCATGTTCAGGAATAATAATTAAAGAGTGTCACAATTGTACATTCAATTTTAGTATTATAGTCAATGATGAATTAAATTAATATTAATGAGGAATCTATAAACTGTGTTCGATATTCGAGTTAAAATGAAATATTGTTATAATGTGATGTACTTTTGTTGGATAAATCATCTGGTGTTTCTTTTTCTGAAAACTGCGTTTGTAGAAAAAATCTTGTGTGTATTTCGAGCATGGAAATAACTAATTGAGTAGGTACTCGAGTAATTTTTTTATTGTTTTTTTTACAATAACACACATGTGTATCGCAAATTATTGCTTGCACGTTTTAAAATCTAAACGGTCAAATTTGAGGTTACCAAACATTTTTGTAAAATCTGCGGTTGTGAAAAGAATCGTGTTTGTGATTCAAGGGCAAAAACTGTGCCGCTTTCAGAACATTGCCCCTTTCAAACTTTTTTCTCAAGCGGCAAAGTATTACTTTGCGCTCTTGATATACAAATTGTTTACGTTTTACTGTGCCCATAATAAATTTTTCTCTGAGAGAGAAAAATAAGGTTATTTCATTGAATAATTTCAGGTAACGAAATTTTTGTCCAGTGCAGCACCCAAAAGGACGAGTTATCTGTATTTATTGAAAAATTCAACTGTGTGATTATTCTTTAACTCTGGTGCTTATGCTTGGAGTGTGCGCCGACCACCCGGTGTGGTGCTGTAGGTTTTCCGGGTTTCTTACAGCTGAAAAGTGAATACGCCACCGAAAAAATCAGTAAGTTGCCCCGGAGAGTCACGGCAAGTAATAATAATAGCAATCCTCTACCAGCACAGACTATGCCTTTGGTTACACTCTATGAGGGTTAATGAGGGAGTATTATTATTATTATAATTATTATTATTCTTTAACTCTAGAGTCACTCGAGCTCTTTAATCTCTACACAGTCATACAATTCTGTAAGCTAAACGTGCACTGAATGCAACACGGCTATCTTCTGAATCATACATGAATTTGGAATTCTAGTTATTAGTGTTCATTATTTTCGACTTCAAATACAGTTAAACCGGTGGAGAATGGCCCATTGGTAGCAATAACTGTGAAATTAAACAACTGCGGATGGGCTCTTAATATCTGACAAAAATAATTTTTGAGGTCATTTCGATGGCAACATTTGCTACAAACTAATTTGGCAAGCCTGATATTGCAGAACATCAATTACGATTATAAGATATTTTATTACTTTCCGTATGTCAGCGTTCCCGAAAGTAGAATAAAAATATACGATTCGCCAGTATTGTTCAGTTGGAGTTTGTTAGTTTTACACACTTTCAATATTTCCATTCTCTTTTCCACATTTTCTTTATAACAAGGTCTCAAACAGCGGAGATCTTTTCGATATTTGAAGGGAATCGAATTCGGCGAGAGAAAATCCTACGAGTCTCTTGAAGCAGCGATACATGCCATTTATATTTGGGTACATTTGCGAAAGCAATTTACATCAATGTTATGCAGCAATAGATTTTCTTTATCCTTCGTAGAGTGAGCAGGAAATTAAATTTGGTGAATATAGTAAAATATCTCCATATTTTCAGAATACAACAAAAATGAAAAATTTAAGTTGGTGAAAATGAATGGCTACGTTAATTCATTCAGGGAAGACTTCTGAATGCATTTTTTTCCGACTTAACTCATGATGATAAGTCTTGGTATATGTTATACTCTTACAATTATCTAAGAAAGAATATGCCTGATGAAGAATAATAGAAAAGAATTTGCCTGATGAAAAGATTAGAAATATACTAGAAGGGAGAAAAAATTCATAGAAAAGATATATAATTCTTGAAGAGATTTTTATAAATTTATCAAAAAAAATATTTAAAATATTTTTGAAAGCAAAACATTTTCAAATTATTGAACTGAAATTGAAAAATAAAATGAACTGTATGGAAAGCAATGATCCTTTGAAGTTTTTTAATATTTTCTTTTAACCATTTCGAACAAAATTCGAAAATAAGTGCCGTAGAGTATCACAAAAATTAAACCTTTCACCTTTCCACCAACTTTGTTCAAAATGATAGAGTTAATTATTCCTGGAGTCTGTTCATTTCGAGGAGTGTAGTTCTTTATTTTCCATGTGGATGGCGCTGCAACCAACTTAGTTGTGGGCCGCAGCTTTATTCGTAGGAAAATATCAGTTAAACAGTTGATTATCATTCATTGAGCAGGGACAGGACATTTGTCCGATCCACCCTGGCACTGATGAGAGGCAAAACCTCGAAACATGCATGTCTGCAGGTGGTCATTCCCAGCCAAATGAAGGATAATTACTGTTCGATCACAAAATACGCACTTGCAATTGGGTCTTCTTGAAAGAACGTTGCACAAATATCTGTCAGATGTAGTTCAATGTCTTTCGTGGTATTAGCCAGGGATGTAGTTGTTTTCTGACAGAAGTTTGTCTCATTTCTCCATTTGGTGGAAACGTGTGGGGAGAAAGGGGAATTCGACAATTTCGATTTTATTCAATTCATTTTCTTGAAAACTTGAGGCTTTATTTCAAGTGTAATGACGTTTCACACCTTAAGGTTTCATTTAAGAAAATATTAAAATTTTCATACACAAATTAAATTTCTTCAGTTTAAATTGAATAATTTATGAATGAGAGTACTTATGTCTTTAAAAATAATGTTCAAGATCATCAGAGTTGTTTCACAAAATCCGATTTTTTTACTTCTAGTTAAGTAATTAGTCGATTTTTTAAAAAAATGTAAAGTATTAAAAGTTCAACAGGAAACGAGATAAAAATCAAAGAAGTTCGTAACAAACAACCCTACAAAAGGTGTTCAAAGTTTTATCCAGCTTGCAAGCCAGCTTGGACCCACCTAATCCAATTAGAATGTTTCTCCGTTCTGCTATTCCCAAAGACCCAAAATTTCGGCTATTTTTATGTCGATTTTTGGTTGACTTCCATTGATTTTTTTCAAGCAACCTGCTTATTACGTAGCAGTGCATATGTGGTTACACAATTTTGGATAGGCTTTAAAACACCTTTTATTTTGTACTTTTGAGAATTACAATTTGAATAATGGAAGAACAAGGAGTTTCTGAATGTCTTAAATGTTTTTTTTTCATTTTCTCTAAACACGTTTCATGTTTTTCATTCAAAGTAAAATTTTGGAAATGATAACGACGTACTCATATTTTTTTTCTGTTGGAATTATCCCAGTCGGGCTCTGTCTCCGGAGCTTCGATATATAAAAAACTTTATCCTTTATGTATCCCCAGACAAAAAATCCAAAGGAGTAAGGTCTGGGGATCGAGCTGGCCAGGCAATTGGTCCATTGTTTCCAATCCACTTTGTTGGGAATATTGCATCTAAATGTTCCCTTACTATTGCTGCATTATGGGGAGGGGCACCGTCTTGTTGAAAATATTGTATTTCACGGCGGGTGCTTAATGGCAATTCATCTAAGTAGCCATCAAACTCATTGGATAAAAAATTTAAATACATTTCACCATTCAAATGCTCATCGTAAAAGAAATGATCTAGTATGTTTGTTCCCAAAATTCCCAATCAAACATTTATTCCGAACCTCTCCTGGAAATTGGTTTCTCTATGTAAATGTTCATTCGTATTAGACCACCTATAATGGATGTTTCTGTTAAACCAACCATTGTTGGTGAATTTTGATTCGTCCGTCCATATTATTTTTTTACAAATATTTCGAACTTCCCTATTTCTGCGTCTTAATCATTTCGCAAATCGTACTCTCCTTCCGTAATCCCTTTCATCAAGGTGATGAACTTTGCGTATCCTGTAGCATTTGTATTGTATTGTATTTGTTCTTTTTCGAAATATTTCTGGTACATTTTACAGATATTCCAAGTTCGTGGGCAATTTCTCGTAAAGAACAATCTTGATAAGAAATATTTTTGTAACTGACCAATCCTAGATTTTAAAAAAATTACGTTATTTTTCACTTTTTAGTCTTTATAAGATAATATTTGCTTACCCAAAACATTTATTTGGTTCCTTATACTTCCAGTAACAACACATTTTCTAGTTTTATTTCTGTCAAATGCACCACAGTCTCTCAAATTTATTTCTAATCGTCTAAAAATTTTAATGTTTGGAATGCGACAATTCGAGTATAGCTCACCATACATATTTCTTGCCAAAAGAGGATTTCTATTTGATTTTGCATAAGTAAATAGCATATCAGTCCTTTCGTCATTCGAATACATCTTTAATATGTAACCGAGTGCTTAAATGTCTGACAGTTCTTAACAGATATCAACAACTCATTTATTTTTCCTGCCATTGAAATCAAGCAAAGCCTACGTGTTTAAATATGGTAAAAGAAGTGGGATGCTATTTAATTGTACCAAATTAGACAACACTTGTATTTTGATCAAATACTGATATTTTCATTACTTCCAGGATTGAGAATTATGAAAATAATCCGTGTAAAAATTGATACAGGAGAAAACAGCCTTGAATCAAGGATTACTGTAATACAAAAATCCCCAAAAAGGAAAAATACAAATGTTCGTTGTGTTGAGGTATCTTCCTATCGAAAGTATTGGGTAATGACTGAAGTATCCTAATAGTTGAATGAGTTTTGAAGAAATCAAAACAATTTACAAAAGAACTAACGACAGGACCGTAATTAAAAATTGTTGTCACTGATGATGCCAGTTATTTTATATGAAACGCTATAAAAATGTCAAGTGTGATATACCACTGAATTGTGATTTCATCGCTTTATCAATATTTGTTATGAAATAGACAGGTCCGTATTTGAAAAAAATTGATGATGGTGGCCGTGTTGACACGAAACGTTTAATTAAAAATTTATCATCACGTAGTTCTAGTACATTTTGAATACAATAAAACTTTCCATTTTCATTTTTTAAATTTTCTGAAATAACCATTCTATTCGTAAAAAAACAAAAACAGCACTTTTAGTTTTCCCTGTATAAGTCGTGAAGGGCGAGAGTTTCCGTAGATTTTCTCTGGCCAATGTACTGCTCACCACAATAGTTACATTTTTTCCCATTAAATTTTCTTTGTATCTATTACGGTTTAGAATATAGCAATGTATTCTGAATACAATAAAATATTCCTCTTTAATTTTTTTATATTTTCTGAAATAATCATTCTATTCGTGAAAAACCGAAAACAGCATTTTTAGTTTTCCCTGTAGAAGTCGGGAAGGGCAAGAGTCCCCGTAGATTTTCTCTGACCAATGTACTCCTCACCACAATAGTTACATGTTTTCCCATTTAATCGTCTTTGTATCTATTACGGTTTAGAATATAGTAATAATACCACATGATAAAAGAAACGGCCTGTATTGTGATCAATAGTATCACAAGCCTTGGCCAAACCCAAAAACACAGTAACGCATTATTTATGGTTTTGGAAATAATTGTTGATTTGGTTAACTATTTTAAATACTGCTTTTTCGGTTTATCAGTTTTCCATACTGTGTGTGATTCAGAAAAATACAGTTTTTTTTGCAGAATTGTAGTTTGAGACATTTTCCGAATATTTTTGAGAAATTATTATTTGTACTTTGGGAATCAAAACTAGTAAACAATATTTTATCATCTGAATTATCAATCCTTTAAAATTATTGGTTATTTAACTAACGGTAAATATTAAATTAAGGATGACGCATATGAGTTTTATGAAATATGTGTACAGTTTTTTTATGTTCACTATGAGATTTTATCGGGACCTGGTGAACCATTATTTTTTAGACCAGAAATGATATCGATCGCCTCATTTCCTGCTACTGAATGCATGAATATCGAGTTGGTCATATTGCTGCGGCTTTCCATGATGGGGATGTGATCTTTTCTATTTCACTTACCATAAATCTGCATCAATTTCAGCAAAAAATCTACTGGCAGAGTTCAATTTTTCTTCAAGTCTGTTTTCATCTTCAATATCATAATTAGTAGACTTCTGTTTTGCACTGTTCGTTATTTCTTTCACATTATGCCAAATTTTTTAGCATCCACTATTCAACTGGTATAGAACGTTTTTTTTCTCGGATAAGATTCATCAGGAAGTTTCTGTAAAGATTGTATTCATTGTGTTGTTCTTCTGAGAAACTGATCAAAACATTCCGTTTCAAGTTGTCTCTGTGGTGTATAGGAATAAGAAGACCATCTGTCATCCGTGATTTCAATTTTGTCTGTACATTAGATCTTTTTTCACCTCTATACATTTGATATGGCTTTTTAGTTTATTAATGAAAGTGGTATAGTTATACATATCCAGGTTCACTGGATTGTATAAGGGATTCCTACGTAATATTTCGAACAAGTTCGAAATTATGTGCCGGAGAGTATTAACTTAGTGAAACGAATACGAAGTACGCTTCTTCTCTCCAAGTGTTTCCACCGAGTGGAAAAAGAAGGTAAACATCTGTCAGAAAACAACTACTTCCTTGTCTAATACCACGACGGACATTGAACTACATCTGACAGATATTTGTGCAACGTTCTTCCAAGAAGACCCAATTGCCTCTCATCAGTGCTAGGGTAGGTCGGGCAAAATTATAATTGTCCTTTCTCTGCTAAATGAATAATAATCAACTGTTTAACTAATATTTATCCACGGATGAAACTACGACCCACAACTAAGTTGGTCGCAGCGCCGTCCGCACGGAAAATCAAGAACAAAACACTCTCCCTTCTCTTCGAACGTTTCCACCAAGTGGAAAGATGAAGACAAACATCTCTCAAAAAACATCTACTTTCCTGGCTAATACCACGACGGACATTAAACTACATCTGACAGATATTTGAAGAGGAGGGTACTTCGTATTCATTTCACAATGTTTTTTTTTTATGTCGGCCTCTGGTTGATTTGAAAAGTAGGACTCTATATCCAATGAATACGTTCCTAGATTAGGCAGTGGTTGACGATATGTTACTGTTGATAATAATGATGTATTACCCATTGAAAATGATATCTCTAATAAGTTGGTTTCTTTTAGGTGTTTCAAAGTAGGAGAGAAGTTGATATATGTCCTAATGTAAACTATCAGACTATCGTTCTCGTTAAATTGATATTCATTATAAAATATATTTGAATTAGGAATGGAAGAAATTCAAACATCATCATGTTTCAGATAATATTTTGACATCAACATCACTTGTATTTCCTGACTGAATATGAAAGAGAAATTCATCCATATTTCTTTGCATATATTGAGATGGGATATATGAAAAAAATTCTCATTACTGAAACATACCACATGGTCTTCTAAGTTCTCAAAATCGTTTTTCCCTCCTCATAGTTTTCAATATGGTTTGAGAAATCGATCATATTAGTTATTTTGTGTTGTAGATGGGAGAATGTGTAATTGTATCTGAAAAATGAACTGACAGTAGAGAATATGGTGAGTAAGGTATTTAAAAACAAATGATTGGACAAAGTTGAAGAAGATAAAGTTAAGGAAGTGAAGGAGGTGAAATTATCAGTATTTTCTTCCTTCTACCCTGAGAAGAGGTAACTAAGTTTGGTCCATTTCGACTGAGTTTGTTGAAAATGTAGGCAGTTTCTTTCAACTTTTTTTTTTGGTTTGATTTTCCATTTAAAACTTCTGAATAGTTCCATTTCATCATATGATCGCTATCAGATGTTCAAATATTTTTCAATCATTTATATTCCGATCTCTTATTTTATTTTAAAGGTCTTTCTGGCTCACTGTCAATGGTTTGATTTTCTTCAATGTTTCTACAGTTATATGTGGTGATGTTGATCTTAATGTACAGGTTGTTTCAAATGTTGCCAATACGTTACACCTATGAGAAATTATGTTCATTATGAGATGTGTATGTGGTTGGAGTACTTTTGTTGCTTTTGATGATTGGATATTTGGATATTACTGTTTTCAATGTTATGCAAGTATGTTTTTTTCCACGAACTTATCTGTATAAACATTTTCCTTAAGAACAGACTTTATACGAATATGGTTGGAACTGTAGAAGGATGAAATACCAAAATTGAGATTTGGTACTGCTTTAATTCACTCATCAAAACAGATGATAGTTACTATTGAAATGCACTTTCCGCTTCCATACTGTCAAACAATTTCTTTTACTGAACAATTTCGTCATGAGGTCATATCAGTGGTGTATGGTAGTGAAATATGAAATTTCTGATTCATTAGAATTCTTTGCTAACTTTACACTAATAGCTAACAATATGTGGTAAAATAAACAGTGTTCCATTGTTAATATTTTACCGAAATTCATATGCGTTGCTGCCCCACTTCTCTTCGAGAATAACAATGAAAAACCCTTGAGGAATATGACCTGAATATTCAACAAATAGTTCATCAATTATTGCTCGGTAACACTGAATAACTTACTTGGGTCGCCTTAGCTCTATTTTAAAAGATCATAACTTATTCATCGCTGATTACATTATTCAAGTCATTTTCTACATCGAGTACTGGTGAACGATGGAAACGGAATAAATCGATAATTGAGATTCATCAAAAGGTAATATATTTTATTATGCAAATAGTTTCATAATATCATCTAATTGATTTGTTCCCAGTGCAATTGTCTTTCCAGAATAATATCACAGTTTCAGATATTTTCTATTTGAAAAAAGTTTGTTCATGGTACTGGACATTTTTGTGCCAGCATGATAATGTTTGTTATGTATTGTTATGTATTCATTGATGAACACCTGGGTGAAGCATCTGTTAATAGTCTGGCAACACCAAATGAAGTATTTCAAATTCCTCGAGCAGAAAGAAGTTGAGTATCACTATGGGCTTCTCACTAGAATTGCTCCTCTCTCTGTATAACGTATGAATATGAGGTATTGCTATAGTTCAAAGAGGAGAACCAATGGAATCTACAGACCTGACTCCTTTTCTGACTATTTATTCTTACCGTGGTCCGGCTGTACCCCTATGAACAACCCTCAGAAGTCTTCAGATGACTTGTGTGACTTTATTCCCAAGCACAGTCGAGAATTCATGCTGACAACGTTTGTCTAGGTATGCAGAATTTCACACCTCCTTCCGGAAGTTTCAGAAACATTTTGAAGTGTCCTCTCTAATAATCCTGACATGTCCAAACACTTCTCACACCAGTCATTATTGGTTAATATATGATACAAATTGCATTAGAATAACAGAAAGTGGAATTAGTGAAACGATATACATACAGAAAAAATATCGTTGTCCGCACTGGGTAAATTCAAGAAATCAGGGTGGCAGTGTTCATCTGAGGTTCTGTGAGCATTTGAAAAATTGCTGGTGGTTGAATAAACAGAGTACAAATTATTCCAACCACCTCATTGGGCATAATCGTAACTTCACAAAGAATCCTGAAATTTTGATTAATAATCAGTGATGACTTAACATTTCACAGAAGTTGTTTTGTTAATCGTCATAATTTTCACTATTATGCTACTGAAAACCTGCATGCAGTTCTAGTTTTTAACTTTCAACATGAGCGGTCACTCTATGCCTGGGGAGGTATTTTCAATGATTACGTTACGGGCTGTTTTTCTCCGATTAGCACTTAATCGGGGAGAGATTTTTACGATTATAACAAAGTGATGTCTTCAACCTATTTCAGCACATTCCACTGCTGATATAATATAACATGACATGTATTTAGAATTGGATGGTGCACCTGCACAGTATCATAAAAGAATTCGGGACCATCTTGAAGAATGATTTCTTCAAAAATGGATTGGTCGGGAAGGACCAGCTAGATCTACCGACTTGACCAGTATGGACTTTGTTATGGGGTTACCATTGATGAATTAAAAAAAGGATTCGGGATGCATTTCGAAGTATGACACGCATCATGTTGTTCAATGTGAGGGAAATTTCAGAATACTGGAGCTTGTACAGTGTCCGCCAAAAACTTGGAACCATATAATAATAATAATACTCCCTCATAAACACTCGTTGAGTGTACCCGAAGGCATAGCCTGTGCGGGAAGAAGACGGCTATTATTATTATTTGCCGTGGCGCTCCGGGGCGACTTACTGATGTTTTAGCTGAAGTATTCACTTTTCAGCTATAGGAAAACCCGGAAAACCTACAGCACCACCTCGGGTGGTCGGTGTGCACTCCAAGCTAGCACTAGACGAGATTGGCATCCAGACAACTCACAATAATATACTGGCTTTTCAACAAGGCATGCGGTCGTCTATCGATCCGATATAAAGTAGTTGAGAAAAATTCATTTCACATGAAAGTTGGTGCATTCAATTAGACTAAATATGCACATAGCCGTTTTTATTAGTGGCGTGCAGTTAAGCGGGAATCGGCCGATATTCTAATTTCACTATGGAGTGAAAAGTGGCATTACTATACAAAATAACGAAAAATTTCATTGAAAAAAGTTGTTTGCAATTGAAAGATATTTTCAGGTATTCAGTTCAGTCTGCTAATTACTAATTTCAATAACGTCCTAATGAGTAGGCTTCAGTTTTTAATTGGAATTATGGAAAATAATTTTCACGTAGTAAATTACTGAATAAGCATCAACTGAATAAATGAACATATTTTTCAATAACAAACAACATTTTTCGATATTTTGTATAGTAATGCCACTTTACTCCATAATGAAATTAGAATATCGGCCGATTCCCGCTTAACCGCACGCCAATGATGAAAACGGTTATGCGAATATATGTATTTCTTGAGAGTCAAAGAGATTGGATAATTTTTTTGTGGAATTTACAGTTGTTATAACACCCTGTAGGTTTTTTCAGAATATCGATAAAATAATCACCAATCAGAAAAGTCTCCAGAATATATGAAGTATGTTCAAATCGGTTGAAATCGAGCTGAAATTGTTTTTAATTGGTAAAGTGTAAAATGCTATGTTTTCTTAAAACATCGATATTTCTAATTCCAGTGCACCTATTAATTTTTTTTTCTCAGAATATCATGAAAATGCATGAGATTTCATGTTCGAATAGTTGAGAATAAAAAAAATGTTTGGCGTAAACGGGGGTTGAATGATTTTTTGTCGGATTTGTACAAACCAATATATCACCCTGTAATTTTTGCGAGGGTGATAATAGGCAAAATTCGGCCCAAACAGTCAAAAGCCAATGAAACGCACTCTCATTATCTGCAAAAAACATTCAAATCGGTTCAGGCAATCAAAAGTACCGACTGCTCATGTTCAAACGAAATTTCTAAGTGTCCCGTTTCTATTTTTGAGCACTGTATTTGTTTGTTTCAAATCCAAAATTACAGTGCCTGTAAATAATCTTATCACTTATAATATTGCAAGGCAAGGTAACAGCCCGACGCCGCGAAGGTACTAATACGTAGATATGATAGGTTCAAATTACATGGAAAAAATTTTCGTATAAATACATGATTGTTCATGTAGAAATTTGAATATACCGTAGGCAAGCAATATTTCCACAATAGAAATAAATAAAAGAACTATGACTTAGAAATTATTCTGAAACAGTATGGTAGAAATGCAGAAATAACTCATAACTTTATATAACTTTTGATTTTCTTTTCAGTGATGATGGTCGTGTGGTAGAGCGCTCGCATTACAAGCATAAGGTCGTGGATTCAAAGCATAAGCTCCTAGAAGCTTCTGAGGGGTTCTTCTCTCTGGAAACCTGGAAGATACGTAACAAAATAAAAGGGCGTTTTATTTGAAAATTCCCAATAAATTTCGTCTGAATTTTACAACATCCAAATTTGATCACCATGTACAGAAACATGTCGCGAGATTACTGAATTGGTGTATGCCAAAAATATTTTTTTAAATCTGAATAAACGAATATATCATGCACAATACGTGACCATTCAATAGTGGTAAAAATGCTTGAATACATTATAACTTGGCAACATTGCACCTGATTTAAATTTTTTTGGCGATAAGATAAATAAAAAATACAGGGTGTTCTATTAAAATAAACTCGCCTCTGAGTCGTCCCGCTTTCATAAAACACCCAGTAAGGTTGAAAATTAATAAAATGGGCCAGTTTGTTCCTTCCGTCATAGCTCAGTATAAATCGCTATTTGCTGAATTTGTATCTGTATATCTGGTTGAATCCATAAATTGAATTCTTGATTTATTCGAAAAACAACTTCCACACGCTGCAGAAAAAGAGACCTGGCTATTATTATAATAGGTGAAGGTGCTCCTGTCGCAGAATAATCGATGGGTAGCAAGTGATCCAGACATTTTCCATTCAGCAACTTGTTGAAAAGTGCCAACAAAAAGGTTACTTCGAGAGCCCAATCGAAATTGACCTAACGCCGACAACAACTCACTTTTCAGTTTGTATATTCAGAACGCTGATTGCACGTTCTAAGAAAGTTGGGATGGCAGTTTGATTGAAAGTTTAAGCCGCTCTTGGATTCCGTCACTGCCATTCATCTGCGATGAACAAGTGGCAAAAAGATTTGATGTTTAACTAGTGAATTAGGTTTTATTGATGGAATGATTTCAGCAGCAATCATGACGTGCGAATTCTTGGAAAATGGAAATTATAATATCATCTAGTGAAGATTAGATTAGATTAGTTTGGGTTCCGTACTATAGATGCCCCTACACCGTGACCTTTTCAGATCTACTGTAGATGTACTCATATTCGTTTAGAGTTCTTCATCCATTATTGTCTCTGTTGTAAGACTCCATGGGCTAGTTTATAGAGCTCCCATGTATCCGGGAGCTCTTCGTTCATCTTCTCCCAGAATAGAAACCTTAGCCTTGACAAACCTTTGCAATGGCATAGTATGGTATGTGAACAGATGTTTTCTCTTCTTTCAAACAGAACTTGCTTATTATTTCTTCTGCTAGACCGATTGTACTCATATTTTTGTTGAGCCCACAATTCCCTGTAGATATATTTTAATTGTGCTCCTTCTCTGGCTTATCAGATATTCTGCAAATGTTGGCAGCAGTTTTTTCATGAACTTCTTGGCCTGCCCCATTCCTGGTGACTCGTTTCACAAATCTTTAGATTTCTGTTGGAATCATACTACAGTATTTTTTGCTATTCTTACCGTAAAACGGTTCCAGGCCATTCAGGTCTTTACTTGCTCCTTTTCATGGCCTTCATAAGCTTAGTTTAGTAAAACTCAGACTGGGCTCGGTATTATGACTGCCCAGCTTTTGTGTCTATGGGTTCTCATGCAAACAATGTTTAGGTAGCTTGCATTGAGTTGACGCTTTTATCGTCGCTTGGCTATCTGAGTAAATGACAACAGTTTTTCCAGAAAAGTGCGATCTCTGTATTATACTAGACCTATTGACTCTCAATATTGAAGGACCACCCTGTATGACATTTTTACTGTATATATTTTTTTTGATAACTCTCATAATGACGGATATATAACCGCTATCCCTCCTAATGTATAAATTACTCAGTGTATCTCAGAAACTGGTCATTTTTCAAACTGAAACTAATGATAAAACATTGGAAATTTTAACATAGAAACACCAAAACTACCAATTTCTGAGAAGGTAAAATTTCACGACCAGTAATCTTTGAAGTTTCGGTAGTTTTCGGATTTGTTAATCGTGATAATTTTTTTCTGATGTTCCGTCTACATCTGCGGTAGACAATTTCAAAGGCGATGCGGTAACTGATGTTGGGCTTAAACGAACGCCGTTACCGCACCCCCTTTCAAAATGTCTGCCGCAGACGAAAGTTAGGAAAAATTAACTTTTTTAGTAATTCCAAAAAAGAAAAATTAAGTAATTAGAATTCGTACTGACAACGTCTGTCTAAAGTATGCCAATCATTCAACAAAACAGTAACAGTTTTATAGGACTATGCCTGAAGCGTCGAGAACATTCTAAGAAAGTCGGGAAAAATCTATTTTTTTATTAATCCCAATAAAGAGAAATTATGTATTTAGGATCAGTCAAAAAGTCATGACGAAACAAAATTTGCTTTTTCTCTAATATAACACCCTGTATGTTATTCCATATTTCAAATCTTCCCAAAATTATTTTTCTGAACAGTTTAGTGATCATAGTAATTTGTTAAAGTTAAAATTACTGAAAAACAGTCATTAATAATATTGAAAATAATAATGAAATTATGCAAAGTGTTCCAATAATAAACTTTTGTTCATGGGTTAGGTTCTATAGCAGTGGACACTGTTATGTAATTATGGTTACGGTCGTTACTTTGGAAATTATCTTTGCAAACAAGTTTCATCTCTTATAAGATTATTTCACTTAGTACCAAGATCTGAAGAATTCATACCCAGTATCGGGTTTGAAATACAAAATATATATTTGGTCCAGACAGACGAAATAATCATTAAAACATGATTATGCTGTGTTTTGTGGATTTCTCGATTGACTAGGTAGAAAGTGAAGGAGTGAAGTCACCCAGTGAGCTAGAGTGGCTCGGGCCACCCTTTATGGGGTGGTACGTAAACGCTAGAATAATAGTCCGTAGGGCCGACAAAATTTCTGATGGTGTGGGTTCCTGTCTGATGTGATTTTGTCAAAAAAAATTATTCGCAGAGAATATTCGATAATTTGCTTCATTCAATGGACATTTATACTTTATAGATATGTCAGGACGGCATCATTATATTGTTGAATTTTTAGTTGAATAGTCGCCCTACTTTTCGAAATCTACAACTTTATTCTACATAAACAATCATATTGAATACAAACATGTTCATTCTCGTTCCTCTCCTGATCTTGAACAACTCTGGATATCGACTAAATCGGAAGGAAAAACCTACATTTTTGGAGTTGTATACCGCCCCCCTTCTTCTTCAATCCCCAGTTTTATTAATGAACTGGAAGACTCAATTGATGCCCTGTTACCTACCTGTGATTTTCTTATTCTGTCAGGTGACATCAATATAGGTTTTTTGACACCAAATAGAGGCGTTGAGTTGCGTAATTTTTTTGAACTCTTTTGATCTTCATCAAGTGGTCAATGAACCCACTCATTTCACCCCACGGAGTAAAACTCTAATAGACATAATCTTTGTATCAGATATTGATCAAGTGTCTTGTGTAGAAGTGGTAGATGTGAAGGGTCGTGGACTATCATATCACTTAGCAGTATCTTGTAGTATATAATCATTGGTATCAGAAAATAAAGTTAAATTCATAACATATCATATCGTGATTTTTCAAATTTTCATTTGGATGACTTCAATTTCGATTTGAATAATATCAACTGGGATCTCATATATTCACTAAACGACATTGATGAAATGATTTCTTATTTGAATGAGAGTCTAATGCTGCTTTTCTCCGCACATGCCCCTGTGGTGAAGATAAAAGTAAGTAAACCACATGCACCTTGGATCACATATAACATAAAGAAAATTATTTCACTTAGGAAAAAAGCCTTTGACAAATACAAAAAAAATAGAACTGCTGTGAATTGGGATGGTTATACAGAAATGAGAAACTATGTTACAGGTGCAATTCGTAGGGAGAAAAAGGCTTATCTTGATTTCATACTCAGACAAAAAAACTCAAAAAATATCTGGAATACACTAAGGTCTTTGGAAGTTCTTAGAAAAAAAAACTAGAACAGAAATTCCCCTCGAACTAAAAAATGTCAATGACATCATTCGTCATTTCAACTCTACCCCTTCTGCCCAAAAATCTGCAAATCAGTTGACATTGCTAGATCGATACGATGGACATAACTTAGTCGATAGTGAGTTTCATTTCAATATCATCGACGAAGAATCTGTTAGAAAATCTATTCATATGATAAAGAGCAATGCGGTCGGTAACGATAATATCTCGCTAAGAATGCTTTCCTTGATTGAAAATAAGTTGATGAAACATCTAACTTTTATCTTCAACAAAATAATATCATCTGCTCAATATCCAGCTGCTTGGAAGTATGCTGTAGTTATTTCCCTTCCTAAATGTGATCAGCCAAAAACTCTCTCGGATCTCCGACCAATAAGTATCCTTCCAACTCTTTTTCAAGGCATTTGAATTAATCCTCAAAGAACAATTGAATGAATATGTCTATAAACATAATATCATAACATCGTGTCAGTCAGGGTTCCGCAGTCACTAGGTATAGCACAACTACTGCCCTGCTGTCAATCACTGACGATATCTTCAAGGCCACGGACTTGGGAAAAATAACATGCCTAACGCTCTTGGATTATAGCAAGGCATTCGACACCTTAGATCACGATACTCTCTGTGAAAAACTAAAATATTCTGGATTCTCCCGAAATTCAGTTTCACTGATATCGAACTATATTAGCAATCGCAGCCACAGAGATATTTTGGAAAACCAGGCGTCGGAAAACATGCTTGTAATCCAAGGAGTACCACAGGGTTCTATTTTAGGGCCACTTCTTTTTTCTTTATACATAGCCGATTTTCATACTTTTGTAAAAAATTGTAGTGTCCATCATTATGCCGACGATACGCAGTTGTACCTCTCTTCTGATATCGAATTTTTGGATTCTTTTGAAAAACACATCAACGAAGATATTTCGGGTTTTCAGTGTCCTAAGGATTTCCCGGAAAAACAACGAAAAAACCGGGCCTCTGTGATGCCGAAACAAATGAACATCGACCTCGAATTGGACGCTGCTGAATTATTGTGCTTGCGCCAGGAGATTCCTATTCAAAGACACGATTTTGTATTTTCATCTCTTTCCAGCGTGTATGGTTCGGCACCAACAATTATCGAAGATATGAGGAGATTTGATTCTGGTATCCGTATCTGTTTACAAATTTTATATTTTCATACTAAAAGGGTTTTATTCCTGAGAAAATTACCCAGTTTTAAAAATTTCTAGATTCATGCCTGAATGAATTCAAGATCGCCGAGTTATACTTCGGGTATGTGTTATGTATATGTATTTTTGTCTCCAAAATACATCACTAATCACTATCACCAAACTATTTTTCTCGGAGGTTATGAGGCCGATATGGAACGAGATCTACCTTTTCAAATAACTGTCCGTCACATAGTCAATCCATATATCCTCAGTTTTAATGATTAATGAGTTTATATCCGCTTTTGACAAAAAATTGATTGGTGGAACTCTAGTGGTAACAAACAGACATTGATGATGATGATGATGATGATGAATATATGTTTATTGTACATAAGAATAAATTCTTGTCGACAAACACAGGTAAAAATATAAAAAAAAAAACATGTATATACAAACTCTTACAATTTAAAATTTAAAACATAGCAAAATAATAGCAAGCATGAAATATGTCAAATATAAAGTTCATTGTTTCACAATTATAAATGTAAACATTAAAATGTATCGTCATAAAACTCCGATAAATTATAATATGCCTTATCACTAAGAAGTTTTTTTGTCATATTTCTAAAAATATTGTACCTTTTTTCCTTAATTTCCCAAGGTAATTTATTATACATTTTCACCCCATTATAGATCAGAGAATCTTTTATTAGATTTGTTACGGGAATGGGGATCTTTAAACTATTTTCGTTTTGACGAGTATAATAGGTGACATCATTTACTCCGTAATCTAATCTATTTTTGTGGATTAATGAAACTGTTTCTAATATAAAAATTGAAACTAGGGTCAGGATCCCATGTTCAATAAACATAGGTTTACAGGAGTCCCTAAATTTTAATTTACAAAGGTATCTAATTGCTCGCTTCTGTAGTATAAACACTGACTGAAACAATTGGTTGTTACAGACTCCCCAAAAAGATATACCATAACGCAAATGGGACTCCACAAGTGCGTAATAAACTGATTTTGCAGCAGCAAATCCCATTTCATTAGACACCACCCTCAAAACATAACAACCAGATGCCAATTTTTTATTTAAGTTTCTTATTTGCTCTTCAAATTTCAGATTTGTGTCCAAGTAAATTCCCAAAAATTTTGCTGTATCCCTGTTTTCTAATATTTGGCTACCTATATTCACATTCGGTATTACAGTTTTGAAGGAAATGGCACTTGTCTTTTTAGTATTCAGTGACAGTAAATTAGAATCACACCAGTCTTTGATTAAGACCATGTCACTACACATTATTTCGTGGAGTCTATCCTTATCTTTATGGTGCCATAATATGGTTGTATCATCTGCAAATAATGTTAAATTTCCCGAAATTGGTAGAATTGTAAGGTCATTTATAAATAAAAGAAAGAGTATAGGACCCAGTACAGAGCCCTGGGGCACTCCACACCTTATGCCAATTGTATCTGAAGTAGTGAATAATTTTACACACTGCTTTCTGTCTGAGAGATATGATCTAAACCAGTTCAGAGTGACTCCACCAAAGCCATATCGATTAAGCTTGTGCAGCAAAATGTCATGATCTACACAATCAAATGCTTTTGCAAGATCACACAGCACCGCCGCGACAGCTTCTTTACCATTTATGCTTCTATAAATCATTGACATTAATCTATGCATGGCATCATTTGTGCTTTTTGAATTCTGAAAACCAAACTGCTCTGCACTCAGTATTTTGTTACTCGTCAAAAATTCCATAATTCTTTTCTTTACTAGTTTTTCTATTATTTTTGCAAGTGTGGGAATTAAAGATATCGGTCTGAAGTTGGAGGGATCTTCCCTGTCACCTCCTTTATGAAGAGGAATTATAATAGATGTTTTCAGGAATGTCGGAAAATTTCCAGTTTCAAATGAGGTATTTATGACTTGTGCAAGAGCGTCGAGCGCCCTATCTGGAAGGTTTTCGAATATCTTTATAGAGATATCATCTGAACCAGCCGCGTTCTTATTTTTTATAGAAAAAATAACTTCTTTCAATTCATATGCATTAGTAGCATAGAGTATTAGATTTCCATCAACGTGGATGTCCCTCAGGTAGTCTAATGGATCATATTTCGGAAATATATTTTCAGTAAGTTTTATGTTGTGTATGGTTACAAATTAATCGATGAATAGATTTTGGAATGACACGAAGTTAAATTGCCGTCTTAAATAATTCTCACTTCATTTTATCCACATTATAGAAAAATAATAGTTCATTGCAAATATGGTACGGTTGAAATTGTCAAAATGTCAAAATAAGCACAACCTTAAAAAATTATGACAATCATCATGTTTCAGAATTCGGCATGCGTAGTAGTACGTGCCCATGCGAGAAAAGAATAAAGATATTTTTTTGGCTTCAATTTGATTACATGGCGTCTTATGGTGTGATACCCATATTCGTAGTTAATAGATGTATGGTACCAAAGTGTACAGTGAGAGCGTCTGTAAAAGACTGGATTAGGGACAAGCACAAAAACTACTGGGATGTCCCAGGAAACAAAAACGGAAAAGAATATATCAAAGGACCGTGTAACAAAAGATCGGCAGACCTGTTAACAATGAAACGGGGACAGTTGAGTACCGTTACGGGACTCCTGACTGGACATACACCAGTGAAGGAGAACCTCAAACAAATGAGGCAATACGATGATAACCTGGCCTGCAGACTATGCGGTTAGTATCTAGAAACCATGGAACACATACTGTGCTATTGCGATTTTGTATGGAAGTAGCATTTAAGATGTTCATGTTGCAATAAAAAATTTAAGAAAACTTCCTACAAAACCTGATATAAATTTTTTAAGCCCCACTGGCAGAACACCCTGACCTATTACAAACAAAATTACAGCTCGAAAACTTCAAAAAATGGCTGAACATACATGGAGTAATTCCGAATACCTCTGGGTGAAAGAAATTCAGATGTTTCTTTTGGACTTCACTATTTGGATCACCCCCTATATGGAAAATATCCTTAACCAATTTCATTCAAAAAGACATTTTGATGCCAAACAGATTTTTTTTATAACATACAGGTTCATGAAAGCCATATCATTGGGTTTTATAATGACCCTCGGTAGGTTATTAAGAATTCTGCGAATAAAGCAAGAAGGTTTTTATGTATGCATTTAAAAATAGCTCTGAGAACATTCATAGGAGTGGGCCATTGTGGATTAATGGCATCTTTATAGAGATTTTATGGATGTTGTTAGGGCAGCACAATTTTATCGTGGCTGTGATTGTTATGGTCTTCAGAACCTTCTGAGAGCTATTACAAAAGTGAAATTGTTAGTTGGGAATGCTCCCCATACTTGAAAAAAAAAGAAGGTTTTGAATAAATCTCAAATTAGCCAGCATATTATTGTTTCCAATGTAAGTTGAGGCAGATATCCCACTTTAAACCCCATGAAGAGGGTTGACACTACTTGACGGAAGACCATTGTTCTAATCATGAAAAATGGTGGATTACACAATCCTAATCTTCCGCAAAAAATCCTATACAACAGGTCCGGTCGTCGGCAAGTATTGAACAGAAAATAACTACTGCCCCTTACGACCGTTGAATGATATCTGATTAATACTTGGCAAAGTTTTTTACAAGAACCACTTTGCAATGCTTTTTAAATGAAAAAGCTGGAATTAGTCTTCGATTTAATTGGGGAAACACCTCCTTGCTAATCATCAGCGAAGGCTAGTTCGACCCAATTGAATCGAAAAATCCTTTCAGACTAATTGGAAATCCCAGAGACAAATACTGAAATATGAATTCAGCGCCTTCTCTGGGTTCCAGAATCAAAATGCATTTCGACTGCGTGTCGACTTCAATATGAAGCCAAAACATCATAAAGAAGGCGCAACACTACTTAACGGAAGACCATTATTCCAATCATGAAAAATGGTGGATTACGTAATCGTAATCTTCCGCCAAAAATCCTATACACTTTGAATACTTTCAGAGCTTTTTTTAGGTAAATAAACATTCGAAAAGCACTACCAGGTCTCAAGCTCTAATCAAAAGAATGTAAAAGTGTGTTGTATCAGTGAAAATATAGAGCCAATATTAGGACCCGTCTTCATAACTGAATCAACTCACTGAAGGGGTTTCATAGTGCACGATTAGCTCGCATCCAATTTCTGTTATATTTCTTGTCAAAGCAGTCAGTCTCTTGGGACTACAGTATTGGCTGTTGATGGACGTTTAGACCATAAGCGCATCAGTAGATCATAAAATTGCGTTGTGTCGAAAGTGTGATCAATGGGGGAATTATTTCATTAAATTCTTTATGGAAAACGTAAGTGATTGGGAAAATAAGAAGGAAAAATTACAGAATAAATTTTTGTTAAGCATTTTAAAAACACAGCATTTCGGACTGGAATTCACCATATTAAGCCTTCTTGAAATCGAATGGGGGTAGGTACATAGAGCAGTCAATCGACACTAAAGGATATCAAATATCTGATGGAAAAGTAAACAGTGGGGCAGTTCAGAGTGCAAGGCTACAACAAACAATCAGACGATCGGATTAGATTATTATTTACAGTATCAATAATAATGCCACATACATTCAGGGTTACTAGTGAAAGTGCGGTGGAAGTGACAATGTCACAGGGTATAAAGGTTAACAGAAATGTTTGAGCTCTGTAACAAGATTAAAATACGGATAACTATTGAATTCAGACCCATTAACAAAAATTCTCGCTGACTGTAGAAGACAGTCACTGAGTAGATGAGGATCATTACAGGGTTTATCAATAAATATGCTTTGATGATGAATCATGGGACGATATAAAAGTTCTAGCTCACTGATTACTATGAATGCTCACCGGATAAACAACGAATAAGTTTTTGAATCTCAAAAGACATTACCGCTGAGAGACTGCTAAAAGAACTGTACCGGCTGGAAAATGACATAGAAAAATGCGGTTGAATTATAACGAGGGTAGCTAAAGAAGTACATCTTAGCTGCTGAGTCTCTAATGTGACTATGATAGATGGATCGGAGTGAAATCGTTCTCTGAAATGTTTCTGGAGTTTAGTAGAATATAAAAATCAATAATATGGAATTATTGAACGTAGAAATCGTGCTAAATATAAAAATAAACAACTTGCGTGCTCCTAACTAGCATGACAGCGGTTCTATATACTTTTAAAACCAGTAATGTAGATTCATCAATAGCCCTTTTCCTTGTTCATAGTTATAATGAAAAATTAATCACATATTCTAGTCTTCCGCAAAAAATCTCATACAATAGGGAAACACCGGTGTTGTTGGTTGACGGAACGTTTATTTATTCATGTTTTTGTCGATAGACTTGGTGAACTGAACTGGTGTAAAACTGTTCTGGTTAACTGCTAGTACCAGGTGAATGCATGCTGGTGTGTTTCCAGTCATTATATATCCTGTATACCTAGGACCAAACCAAATAGTCCAAGGTATACCCATTGATGCCAATGGAAATAAAATATGCCGTGTTGCTAATGGTAATATACAAGTGGGTCAGTTTAGTCTTTCACGAGACTCTCGAAATTCCAGATTTCTCGTCTCGTCTCGTCTCAATTTCGAGACGAGATCGAGACGAGACTAATGGGTTTTTTCCAGAACGAGATCGAGAAAAACACTTTGCTAAGAAAGGGCCATAAATTCAACTTTATTTCTATTGTATTCTTCGAATATGTTAGCCCAAGTTTATTACTATATTACTTCCAAGGATATTCTTATGGCAGACTTATGGCACCATTTTTGCATTAATTTCACTATGCAGTACTGCGACCCCTACTATTGAGATAAAATAATTTGAGTAATATCGATAATTGTTTTTTCAACAGATGACTGTTTCGATTATAAAAAATGAGTTTTTTACTGGTGCTGGTAAATTCTTCCCTTCCCGAACTAAGAAACAATTTTAAACTTTCACCTTTCGTACTTAGGTAAATTTTAAATGTATTGATAAAAGATTAAATTGAAACATCAAGGATTCGTTTAATTTTAATTTTTTGGAACAATATTATTTATTTTTGTGCTGATACTCGGCGATTTTTTTGTTATACGTGGTTTTTTGTTCATAGCATATAGCCTATACATAGCATTTTTTAATAACATTCAGTTTTTGTTTCCGAGACTTTCGAAATTTCGAGAGTCTCGAATCGAGATCGGGAAATTGTCTTCGAGATAAACATCGAGACGAGAGTTTGTTTATTTCTCGTCTCGATGATCGAGACGAGAAAGTGCCTTCGAGACGAGATTTCTCGTCTTGATGAAACCCTGGGTCAATTCCCCACTGGTATTTTTTTCAGCAAGTATTCAACAGAAAACAACTACTGCCCACAACGACCGTTGAACATCTGTTTTATACTCTCAAAAACTTTTAAAATAACTACGTACCTAGGTACTCCATTTTTAGGTCTGAATGGGACCATTTAGAAACTCATCGTAGGTAGGTTGAAAAACAGAGTTTACATACATATTTTGAAATTTCTCATGTATTTTATGTTAATTCTCGATAAAATTGTAGAAAAGGATGTTTTTGTGATTTATTACTTTGATCATTCATTTTGTTTCGAAAATAATCACACAAAATCAATACTTATGCATAGTCATGTTTGGAACATTTGGTATAGAATACAATAAAGCTCTTTTTCACCACCAAATCACATTTAGCACCTTCAAATTTGTTTCAGTGATAAAGTGACCATGTTCGGGAGGAAGATCATATTGATTCTCTAGTACCAAATATCTGCTCCTGTTAATTTTTTTCGAGTCCACATGGTTGATGTTTAGTTTTGTTAGCGCTTAATCGGTGCACAACTATTCGAGGCAACTGGTAGTACAGACTGAATGCTGGTGTGTCCAGTACCTATAAGACCAAATGAATCAGTCCTAGGTATATCCATTGTTTCCAATGGAAATAAAATATACCGTGTTGTCCTGATGGAATTATAGTTGCCAATGGAAATATACAAGTGGGATAATTCCCCACTGGTATTATCTTCGGCAAGAATCGAACAGAAAATAACTACTGCCCTATAAGACCGTTGAACATCTGTTCGATACTCTCGAAAGTTTTTCACGATAACTACTCCATTTCAGGTCTGAATGGGACCATTTAGGATCATATTGATTTTTCACAGCTCTCCGAAACCGAATATCTACTTCTATTAATTTTTGTTGAGTTCTCACGGTAAATTTTTAGTTTTGTTAGCCCTGACGTTATCATGTACTTGCTCAGTAATGTTTGGATACTTTGATCTAGCGATAAAAACACCGAAGCATTCTCCCACCATCGAATCACAATGTTTCACATACCTCTGCACGTGTTTCAGTCACCAAGTAACCATCTCCGAGAGAAAGATAAGAATATCTCATGAGTCTTTCATAACACCTGTAACCAGATATACTCTTCATGATTGCATCATTGGTAGATCATTGAAAACTCTGAAAAACTAGGACAGGACAAATTGACCATTGTCAATATGGTATGAAAATAGCTTAATATATTCGTAAATTTGAAGTCTCCTCTTTTTGCTGGCACACAGCCACACAATGTACTTGAATGTTATGCTTCATCACGTTTGCTTCTCTTCAGTAGTAGGTAAGTATATTATTCATTCTTTACTTTGATCTCTACTGAACTACAAATACAAAGTGACTGCTTGACACCTACAGAAAATACATTAATCTTCTCCACTATTTTGCACTTGAAGTTTGTTTTATTGACAGGGAGCCTTGACTGAATAGATTACCAAATCCAATCTTCCGCGAATATTATATATTTTGGTCGGCAAGTATACAACAGAAAACAACTTCTGCAGCCTAAAACCTTAGCAAGAATCATATTTCGGCACAAGTCAAGCCGCAGAAAGTGCAGCGGCTAGCCTGTCTGGGAATCACAGGGGCAATATTTACGTGCCCTACTGCATCCTTTGAGGCAATGCTAAACCTTCCGCCATTGCACCTATGTGTAATAAAAGAAGCAGCAAATAGTGCCTTTAGACTGAGCCAGACAAAACACTTGAAAGCAGGAGATCTAATCGGACATCTAAAGATTTTGGAACAATTCTCCCTTGAAGCCATGTCTGAATCGACAGATATGCCGATCAGGTACGACTTCGAAGTGCAGTTTGTAGTGGTCATAAACAACCACCAGGTTTGCAAAGAGAACGGACCTCAATTGGCAACGGATGCTTTAGTGTGGTACACAGATGGATCCAAGATGGATGAAGGGGTTAGAGTGGGCATTACAGGGCCAAATTCCAGGCTCTCAAGACCCCTTGGCAAAACCTCAACCATCTTCCAAGAAGAAGTTCATGCTATAGAGATCTGTGCCCAAGAATGCCTTGAATATAGCCAAGCAGCATTAAAAGCTTTGAAGTCACACCCTTGCGAGTCTAAGCTTACTTGGGACAAAATCACTCTGAAACAACTGACTCACATCAGGTAACCCTGATGTGAGTGCCAGGTCACAGGGTCATCAAAGGCAACGAGGAGGCAGACTACCTTGCATACACACCATTTCCCGACCCAGAACCATTCTGTGGACTCTCCAATGCCTACCTAAGGGAAGAGTTCCGACGCTGGGAACCAGATGAAATGAAATCTCACTGGAATAAAGTGTCAGGACAAAGACATGCGAAAAGGAAAGCTAAACAGTTCTCGAGTTCCTGGTATTCCTGGAAGGGGCATTCTTGATGCCCTCCGATATCAGGAAACTGATAAACTTCGCAAAAAGTCTCAGAATCCCGGCCCCCGAATAGACAAAGGGTCACGCACAAAATACCTTATAGGTCGAGGTGCTTGTGACGCTACAGAGCCTGCACGAACCCCCTACAATCTACAATCTTGCAAGAGTAATGAAACCGGTACGTAGGAATTCTCGGTGAGTTTTGATGACTGAGACAGATATAGCCTTCGAAACGTCTACGAATTTTTAAAAGTACTGTGTAATGTTAAAATTCCAAATAAATTTCAACGGTCGTAGGGGACAGTAGTGGCTTTCTGTTGGATACTTGTCGACAAAAATAGCTACAGTATATAGTTTTTTGCGGAAGCTTGGATTATGTTATCCATTGTTATCCATTAGTTCGATGGTCTTCTGTCAAGTAAAGCTTACCATTCTTCATGACTTTCTAATAGGTACTGGGTTCTTTTGTGTACTTCCCCGGTGTTATTCAAATACTGTGAAATTGTTAGTATTTTGAAACAAACGAAACGATAACACTAAATAAACGTAAATGAAATTATGATGACAAAGTGTAGGGAAAATGTCAAATATCCTATTCACGTGAGTTAATCTCAAAGTCCCTCTCCGTGCACCGGTATGATCAATAAGCGGCAACAAGAGATTGACACCGCAAATTCAATTAATTCCAACGGATACCAATAAACTTAGTTTGGGTCTCTATCCTGAACCGACATTAAACAAACAAAATTGTTGAACACTATCACGACTACTTCAATTAATGAACGGATTCATGCACACAACGCAGGGGAAATCGTTTTTTTTTTTCGATTCGCCATTCTGCGCCAAATTTTCCGGAAATTGTTTTCAATACTCGCAAAAAGTTCATCGTATTGAGTTTACTCTTTTATTCATAAACTGGGATTGCTATGAAGACAACTGTTTTTAATGGTAATATTCCATCGAACTAATAGAAATCCCCTACAGAGAAAAAAACTATCGAAAATTTAATATTCACAACTAGAGGTGCTTGAGGTTTCCCCAAGTTTTTCTCTAATCGATAATTTCTTAGAGCACTATTATACAGGCTATACTGGGTAATTCAAATTCGGAAACTATAAGAGATACGAAGATGGTTAAATTGGGGCAAATTTGCGCATCTATATGACCAGCAATATGCCATTAAGAAATTTTCAAAATAACGAGTATACCCGGAAAAAACAAAAATTTCAAAAAGTATATTTATTTTTTTCCGGTGTTATGATGAAGGATATCAAAATGAACAGCACATTTACATTCGCAGATTATTCCAGCTATACGACGATATTATTAGAATTACTATCCGACGTTTCGTCGCTTGGCAATCATCATCAACTTAAATTTTTCTGATGGGCATCATATTGAACTGTTTCAAATTGAAATTGAGTTTTTCATTCTGATTTCAATGTATAATATGTGATACTTTGTTATGATACAACCTTTTATATTTCACAAAAACTAGAGTTTTCAAGTGGGCTCTGACTCTGTCAAAAACACTTGTTAAATGAGTCGATTCGTTGCTACGCTATAATTTGTCCCACAGTCACGTCTGCTGTCACAATTTCAAAGTGATAATAAACGTAAATGGTTTTTTCAAACCAAGAAAAACGGGATGTGATAAAACTGTTTTATAAATCAGACAGTAATACCACCGTACAGAAGTAGATTCACTCTCAGTCGGCGCCTTTGATGTATCTGGTACAGATTTTATTTTTTTCTTTCATGCGGTGGGGTAAGAGGGGTCAGCTGAGAGTATTCCTGTCTCACTTAGTCTCATGTACGGCATTCTATCTATGATTCTTTTGGTTGCGCTATAGCACAGAATACATCGGCTAGACACAAAATTCGGGGTGGGGATATCGACACAAATATAGCGGCAAGTGAATTCACTTCTGTTTACTTATGTACGGTAGTACTGAGGAAACTGCAAAAATGTATCTTTAACTATACTCAGAAAAAATATAACAAGCAAGAACACAATTCAAAGAATTAGATGGAAAAAAAACCTTACCGAGTTTGGTAGTTTGAAAAAACCGAGGGTTAAAAATGGAAATCGCTAAGATGAAAATACGAGAAACAATACTTAAAATGTTGTAATAAACTGCAATCATTTTATTAAAATATAAAATTTGTTTAAATTGTCTGTTTTTTAGATAAATTTGAATCCGTTAGTTTCAACACATGAAGTTGCTTTTAATACAGGTGTGCCACATATAAGTGTTTGGAGGGAGCTCAGAAGAAATGGCCTAAAATGCTACAAAATTTATATTTGCCAAAAATTATACCCAGGTGATTCTGAACGGAGGTTGCCTTACTGTAATTGGCAAATGAATGGAAATGATTTTCACCAATTTCTCATTTCTCATTTGGAAGGATGAGAGTACTTTCATCAATTGTGGTATGTTCAATACAAATGAAGAGCACATCTGGAGTCAGAACAATCCCAGAGAGTTTAGAGCACTCAGGCCACAGGTACGGTTCAGTTTGAACGTATATGGGCTGGAATTTGTGGAGATGAAATCCTTGGTCCTTATTTTTTTAATCGAACGCTCAACAATCACTTAGATGTGCTCAGGAATGAACTATTGCTGTCGAACCAGGCCTCTTTATTTATTTTCAATATTCGTTCAAAATATCCGTCAGAAAATTTTTGTATAATATTGTTAAAATTATAACTTACTATTTTTATTTATTTTACTTCGTGTTCACTTTAGTATAGGTATACATAAATTGGTTTAATATTTTTTTTTGCTTCCAAAGTTTAAGATGAAAAACAGCTTTAGCTGATACTTCGCCTTTTCACCTATAAATAACCTTATTTTGTAGTTTTTTTTATAAACTTGTATCCTATTTTTATCCGTTAGGAATTACCCAGACAGGCCCTGTCTCCGGAGCCCCGACACTTCCGGAGGGCGCGCTGGTGTATCATTAACCCCAGTGAACACTCCCCACGTCCGTGGGGTGAGTGATTACTGGGTCCGAGAGTCATGTGCCCTGAGAAGACGGAGTGAACCAAGAATTACGGCCTTCTGCATTCTTCCGGCCAAGTTTTCTGCCGTATCATCGCAAGCCGGTATGATTTTCAAGTTTGAGAGCAGTGTGTCCATCATTTCACCAAGGACCCCTATTATCAGAACCACCATCTTGGCAGAATGGTTTGGATAAAGCCTGCGGAGTTCAAAGAGAAGATCTCGATATTTAGTCCGTTTTTCCTCCTCTTTTCGGACGATGTTCGTTTCGCCAGGAGCTGAAAACTCAATGACGAAAATCGTCCTATTTTGATGGCCGAGGAGGACTACATCAGGCTTATTGGCTTGTATTTGTCTGAGGGTGGGGAATGAGTAGTTCCAATATATTCGGCACTTCTCATTCTCCATAACGGACTCAATATCCCCCGGGGCATAAGGCAACACCGGTATCTCGTCTACACCGTACGAGTGTCGTAGATGGTAGTACAACACTCGTAGGGCCGCGTTATGCCTGTGGATATAGGCTGAGACTGCATAAACTGGACAAGCTGACAGCAAATGCATTATGGTCTCAGCTGCCCCACGACACGCTCTGCATCTAGTGTCAGGGACCTCTACACCCATCACGCGACTACGGTAGACGAGAGTGTTGAAGACACCATCCTGGCAGGCCATAATGAATCCCTCGGTTTCCGACTTTAGCCCACTTGACCTGAGAAAAGCGAAGGTCAGGTTTCTGGATAAGCCAAGGTCTTCAATGTTCTTGAAGAAGAACCCCATGCATTGGCTTATCCCTATGTAGCTGTAGGAGCCTGTCACACTCCGCAGATTTCACGTGGGCTTTTTGCTGAACGGGATCCAACTCGGTGACAGAGTTTGGGTTCGTCCATTCAGTGTCAAAAATGAGACCGAGTTCATCGGCTGCACGGGTTGCTGCCTTGAAAATAAATGCTCCAATCCCTGCTTTTTCGTGATCGCAAACTAAGCAGAGAAGGGGATCTGAACTCCTGATGACTTTACAGGCTCCATCCAGTACCATTCTGTTATGTAGACACTCCAAACTCAAAAGTCCACGGCCTCCCCGTTGTCTGGGGAAGTATAACCGTGGAACAGACGATTTAGGATGCAAGCTTCTATGAAGATGCATCATTTCGCGAGTTTTTACGTCGAGTTGTCGCAGCTCTTCCTGAGTCCATTTCATTACTCCAAAGGAGTAAAGTAGAATCGGAACGGCAAGCATATTAGTTGCAGCAACTTTGTTCTTCCCCGACAGTTCTGAAGACCAGATCTGTCGGAGTTTGTGCTGATACTTGCCGCGGAGAGAGCTTTTGACAGTAGCTACCTCTTGGGTGTGGCGTTGTTCCACCCCTAGGTAGGTATACGTCTCTCCGGCATCCAGATGATGTAGGATGCTTCCGTCTACGAGCTGAACGTCCTCTCCGTATTCCTCGCATCGTCCTCTTTTGAGATGAACCGTGGCACATTTGTCTATCCCAAACTCCATTCCGACAGCATGCGTGTACTCTTGCACCACCCTTAAGGACTGGTGAAGGTCCTTTTCTCCGGAGGCATAAAGTTTAAGGTCATCCATGTAAAACAGATGGGTGACCTTATGCCTCCGGTTGCTGGGGGTGCCGCAGTTGTATCCGCGGGTTTTCCGTAGTGCAACGGACAATGGCAGTAGTGAGATGCAGAAGAGAAGAGGGCTGAGGGAGTCTCCCTGAAACACGCCTCTTTTAAAGATAACCTGCTCTGTTTGGACTCTGACTTGACCAGATGTTATGGTAAATCGAGTCCTCCAGAGCGGCATCAGCTGTTCAATGCATCTCACTATTTGATCGGGTACCGAGAGGCATCTGAGCAAATGCATGATGAGTTCATGCGATGTTGTATCAAATGCCTTGCGATAATCGATCCAGGCCATTGAAAGGTTACGCTTATACTGCACGGAGTCCTGCGTGATGCATCTGTCGATTAGCAGGTTCTCCTTGCAGCCAGCGACCCCCTTTTTTGACCCTCTTTGCTCATATATCCGTTCATACACCGGCTCAACTGCGGAGAGTCTTCGCATGTACAAGATGCGTGTAAACATCTTATAACATGCGTTCAAGCATGCTATCGGTCTGTAGTTCTTCGGATCAGACAAATCTCCGTTTTTGGGGATTAGCACGGTTCGCCCCTCGACAAACCAATCCGGAATCTGCTGCTCCCCATCTAGCCACGAGTTGAAAACTCTTGCTAGATGGTGGTGGGTACTTGGTAATTTTTTCCACCAATAGTTATTCAGGCCATCAGGACCTGGAGCAGCAAAATTCTTCGAGCCTTTGAGGGCCCGTCGAACTTCTTCCGGGGTTATCGGATTGCGCAGTTCATTGAGCTCAGGCAGACGAAGCCTCCTGCAGAAAGCTTCGAACTGCGCTAGGGCTGGAGTATCTACGTTGAGTGGTTGCGGAAATTCGTAAATACCCTTCCAGAAGGTTTCTACCCGATCAGCCGCCGGCGGGTTTTCCACAACACGTGGAGGCTCTTGGAATAGGCGAGAAGGTTTATCGCGGAACTTCATGTTTTCCGCGATGCTTCTCGCCCGCCTCACTAGTGACTTTTTTGCAGCCACCAGTATTCGTATCCTATCAAGACAGTGCTGTTTGATGGTTAACAGCACGCCTTGATTTAGTGTGTGGTGAGCTCGTCTTAAACTTGCGGCAATTCGCCGCACTGCGGGCGTGAAGGGCCTATTGGCCGCCACGTAGTCCGCCACACACTGGATACGAGACGCGTGTTGTCTCGCTGACCTGATCTTAGCTTCCATCTTGTGAATGCGTCGCTCATGCCTCCCAATCAGAGGGTTGGTATCCCTTCTCTCCGTTTGGGACAGGGACTGAGCGGCGTCATACACGGCAGAGTTGATCTGCCAGATGTCAGCCTCTTCTGAAAGGACATCGTGAATCTCCGCATCCACCCGAGCCAGTTGTTGTGGCTTCAGGGGCTTGGTGTTTTGCAGCGCCCTGCGGGTTCTGATGCCTTCCGTTGGTGGTATGATGCGGGCCTCCTCTACAGCCAGATCGACGCTTGGCATATCTGCCACTTCTGCCACTGCGTTAACCGGCTGAGGAGGGGCTCTAACATAGCCTCGAACCCTTAGGTTTTGTGCGGAAAAGGCAGCATGCTCTGGGTGTATTTCACACCACAAAGCATGCATTCTCGCCATGTATCCTCTTCGGGCGGGCTCACTGCTCTCATAGCAATGCAGAAGACTGTCCCTTAGTTCATCCGTCCACTTAAAGCGTCCGTTTTCATTGCGGTCGTTATACAGTGGCAATCCATCGTTCTGGGCCCCACCACCTTGCCTATGACCCCTAATCCGAGGGGGTCGGTTGTGGGGACCTCTTTCTCGTCCATCGTGAACCGAGTAGTGGGGTATACCGGGGGGTTAACCCAGTATACCCACGGCCGACATCAGAGGGAATGAGCATTCCCTCCAGGGTGCGCCATGGCTGCCGGTCCGGTTTTGCACCGGTAGCTCAGGAAAGTGGTGTCGCAACTCACCAAGGCCTTGGATGATGGTTGGCCTTCCCTGCTTATTATTAATATTATTATTATTATTATTATTATTATTATTAATTAAGAAACCTCTCTGGAGTTCCTTCGAGGCACTTCCGAGGATTGTCTAGACATTTCACCTCTCGTAAATTCGAATCAATATTGGTTTCAACATGACGGTGCCCCTCCACATAATACCAGAGCAGCATCTGAATATCTTAAAGAAATATTCCAAGATAGGTAGATGGGAAATGATGGTAACGTGAAATGGCCAGCAAGGTCGCCTGATGTTACAGTACTTGACACTTTTTTGTAGGGCACATTGTGCAATCGGGTTTATTGCCAACAATAATTCATTAATGTTGAGGATCTTAGGAGAGGCATAATTGAACAGTGTCGGTCAATATGGAGGAGGGCTATAGCAAAGACTGTAGAAAACTTAGGACAGCGAGCACCTCTACGTATTCGGAAAGAAGGCAAAAATTTCAAGTAGTTACTTCGATGTTTTAGTTGGTTTCCGGGTTTTGCCATTGTCTTCTTTGGTCAGTTCGATGTTTCAGATTTTTCTTCACCAGTCTGTTGTTATTTCGTTTGTTCATTTGTAGTTAAAGACAATGAAGTTTATTAAAAACTAGTTTAATCAGATTATATCTCGTTTTTTGTTGAAAAAAAACATTCTTCATCATTATTACTTTGATAATAACAGCAGACGTGGCAAATAATCAGGTAGCAACAAATCGGTTAGTTTGACAAGTGTTATTTGATGCGAAGTTGAGACATAACAAAGTATCGCAATTATACATCGGCGGAATCAGAATGGAACACTCTATTTTAATTTGTGTTAGTTCAATATGATGCCCAAGAAAAAAAATTGAGTTGATGATGGTGGCCAAGGGGCGAAACGTTGGATGGTAAATCTGAAAATACCGTCGTATAGCGGGAACAAAAAGGGCAATGTAAACGTGCTGTTTATTTTGATATCCTATATCAAATAACGCCATCAGAGAGAAATAATTTTTTTTTCAACATTTCGGATTTTTCTGGATATCTCCGAGTATACTCGGAATTTTGGCTTTCTTAACGGCATATTGCTAGTCACATAGATGCGCAAATTTGCCCCAATTCCGATAAAAATTAAGATTTATTTTTTTATCCTCAAAAATCCTAACGGAAAAAATTGAACTTGGTACACTAACCTAGGTTTATCTATATGATAATTTGATTTTATAGTGTCAGTTTTCGTGAAATAGTTACGGTGGTATTTTGCTACATTCTCCTTCATATTTTCATATTTTCTTCAGACAAGTCAAGGTTTCTGAGATATTTACGAAAAACTGAAGTATGTCCTGAGTAAGCATCGGGTAAAGATGTCATTTCCCGTATGCCAAAATCGAATAATGCTAATTTGTGAACTTAACATCTTGTCTGAAACAGATTGAACTTGAAAAATTGTTTCACTTTAAAATAATGTGTGGCATAAATAGGTATAAGGAGTTTGAAGGTTCAATTCAGACTCACACTCGCTACGTTTTCCATATTTCCAGCATTCAAAAATATTTAATATGTTATAAAAAATTTGCATTCTGCGATTATTGTATGAGGAGAATTATATATTTACCCGATGCTTTCTAAGGACATACTTTCAGTTTTTCGTAAATATCTTAGGCACATGGAATGATTTTAGGTCAAGTATCGATGGCCTAACTGATGTCAAACACTCAATTCACAATTCACTTGTCTGCAGAAAGTACACCGATAAAAATGATTTTTTGCATCAATGCATAATAGCATTGATTCAAGAAGATTGTATTCTTGAATAGGTCCAACCAAATAAAAGTTTGATTTTTTGACAGAATCCCCTTGACCACAGGAAAAGATAATGTTTTGAAACATAAGATCACCTTCTTCTTTGAAGAATGGGAGTTGGTTGAAGCAAGAATATTTCAACTTCAATAATGAACACTATTCTTCCATCAATGTGATACTTTAACATCTGTGAGCGTTGAACCTCCTGAACCAATAGGTATTTTTCCATGAAACCTTAACACTTTTCATAAGAAATAATAAAATGCTCATAGGAATAACATTTATTATAAAATAATAATAATAATACTCCCTCATAAACACTCATAGTGGCAGCCTGTGCGGGTAGAGGACGGCTATTATTATTATTTGCCGTGGCGCTCCGGGGCGACTTACTGATATTTTCGGTGGTGTATTTACATTTCAGCTGTAGGAAAACCCGGAAAACCTACAGCACCACCCCACCACCATATAAATAAGTACTCATTTTTCAACAATAAAAATTTCAACAAAGGAACAAAAATTAAATTTATAATAACACTAACTTCACATACAATCATAACAAGATTATCAAAAATTTTCAAATGTTCGTTATTCATATTACCATACTTGTTGATGAAATGAGTAACTATCAACTCTGCCAATCTGTCTCTATAGGTGTTATTAAGGGTGCTAGAACTGATCTTCGTCAAAATAGCTTGTCACAAAAGGTCATTTCTTAGGTTTCAGAAGTCCTTTTTTTTTAGACGAATTCGATCCGCAATTATACACTTCCACCAGTGCATTAATTTAATACTCGTCCATACTGGACCGAATTTCCAGTTCTATTTAATTTTACTCTGAGAATGAAATAATTTTAGAAAATAATAGAAATAATGAATCTCTGAATCATGTCGTACCTATGGAACCTATTCTACTGAATAAAATCAAATTTTTAAAGATTGTCAAACGGGATTTGTAGTTGAATAGAAAATAATACATTAACAACTACGAACAATTGAGGTATAATGGCTATATGTTAGAATAGTTTCGTAATATTAATTTTATACCTACGTTTTGATGAAAACCGTTAGCAGTGATGCACAACAATGCGATCGAATACAGAAAAAATGGTTTCGCCATTATACACACAACAATAATTGAAAACGAAAATATTTCATACTCACCTTCACAACTGGCCCATAAATGATGTGAATTCCAATTCTGCAGGAATAATTCAACCTCCATATTGCACTTCCTTAATGTCATATCTACACAAAATACCACTGAATACTATGACGAATATAGGAATATATCAACTTTGATTTTCGAACAAAACCCCTCAAACAGTCAGTCAAACGGAAGAAGATTACAAGATGGAGGTCCCAGTAGCAGTTCTCGCTTTCGCGTGGGTACGCAGGGTATCGCGAGCACCCGCTATGGCTTAGGCTAATTGGTTGACTGTATCACGTGCTTCCTCCAGATCTTTGCCAAATAATTATTTTTTTGAGTCAAGAGGAACATGTTCTGCATATGAGTCAATGTTCTCTAGGTTAAAGAGGTAGAATGTTTTGCTGCAATCACATTCATTCCAAGAGAATTTATGTAAAGAAGCAAACAGCTTAAATAAATTAAAAAATAATAGTATATTCATCAATTAGAAATAATCATACTTCTCAGAAGAGTATTTTGGTCAACAGTTTTTATATATTTGATTGAAGATATCCTTTTTATTGTATGATCAAAAATATGACAACATACCACCACAACTACTCCACAACACAATAACTTTAAATCAAATTCATTTATAAAACTAGATAAGTAAGTTTCGATTTTTTTTGTCAGGGGTTTTGGAGAGTAAAATTAAAATCTATTTTTTTGTTGGACTTTCGACACCCAGTACCTCAGAGGGGATGCATGTATTTTTCACCTCGAAATGAGGTAAGGAATCTGTTCACGAAGTTTGCCGGTCTTATTCTGACTCACCCTGTATGAATCATAATGATACGAGTAATTACAGCAGTCAGCAATTATCATCCTATTCAGTGATTATTATCAAATCAATGTTCCTCACACGTGTGGTAACCCTAATCGTCAACCATTTCCTAAATTCAAACATTTTTTATATACGTGAATCTGAGTGAAATTAGGTTATGCAACTTTATGCTAACAGATAGTTTTATCCCACTATGTGAGGTGAGATGGTTCCATATGGAAATCGAACGAAAAACTTGGGTAATTTTCGTAATGTAACATTCTAATGTATACTGTCATCAAAATTCAAGCAGCAAATGTCGTGTATTTGTATTAAAAAGAAATCATCACACTATTATTGACATGGGTCACATATGATTCGTCAATTCCAGTGCCCATAACTTACACCCTCCACCCGATACTGCATGCTTTGGAACATGACTCTCAATGAATGTTGTTGGATGGAACTGTTTGAATGGAGGCATACCACCAAGAAAGACATTCTCTGTACGAATTTCGACCATATATCGAATCGCACTTTGAATGGTAAGACCGTCGTCATCCCCAGCGCACACAAGTCTTTCGAATATTTCTGAGGATTGCTCGTGGAGGTGCAGCCGGATGCCGGTTAAAACAAATTTTAGAACGAAACAAAATATTTTAGAACTGCTGGTTTCTGATTCATCATTCGCCTGTGATACTTTTCTCTCAAGATTTTTTTAAATTTTGAGTTTCTCATCCACTTTATTTACTTCTGGTCGAAATAGCAGATCCAAAAGTCTTCTCTTCTTTTGGAGTCCATATTTCAGGACCTAACTATCTAACATCAGAAGGGGTTAACAAATTTGACCGTGGCAGGAAATAATGGAGATATTTATGTTGGATTGTGACCATCACAATCATTATTGGTTCTGATTCTCTTTGACTAGCGGATTCTGGAACATTCATCCCTGTACCAAGTTCTTTTTCTGATGTTGGTCTACTTTCATCGGTCACATCCTAACGACCCCTGTGGTAGAAAAACGACCCCAGCTATTATTCTTCCCCACTATCAGATCGTTTAGCCTTCAGCAAACTGTACCTTTCATATAACCCCGAAAATGACAATAAAGAGAGTAATAAAAAAAATACAAATACCTCAGATCAGAAAACATAGAGAAATTAATAATATTTGTGATGCAACAACTTGGACGGTCAGTTCCAACTACTTCCACGAAGACATAAAACTGTAGGGTAGCTTTTGCATTTTCTGAACGAGTATATGCGCGTTAGAGCCAGCGTTGCCAGAGTATTCCTAAAGTACCACATGTGGTACTCTTGGTCGTCAAAAAGTACGGTGGTACTCCTTTGATAAATGTGGTACCCAAATACCCAAATTAGTTTCTGGGTACAGTGAGAAATTAAAAATCGATAATTTCGAACAAGAAATCAATATCCATATCTATGAAAAGAAAGGGAAGCAAGTCAGATGGAAAGTGTAAAATGTATATACACGGAACACTCACCCCACCCCACAAAATGTTGAGACCATCTAAAACTCGATGGCTTTCTCTATAGGTACTTGAAAACAGGTATTAATTTATTCTACTATATGTTTCTTTGTTTTAGGCAGTAGTGGATAGAACTCTCTTGTTATGGGATGCATTAGGACTGTACTTTCGGAATTATATACTTGAGACAGAAGAAAAAGGAATTTTACACACTGACAGAATTCTGCTTGACAATTTGAATAACCCTATTTTCAAGGTGTATCTGTTATTTGTATCCTACATATTAGAAATTATTAATTCAATGAATCTACAATTTCAAAATGAAACTACACAAATTCACACCCTCTATACAACATTTACCAGTTTATACAAAACAGTCTTGAAAAATTTTATGTTGATGTCCATAATTGAAAAGTACAATACTGAATTATCAAATATATCCCCGAATAATCCAGATAAATATTTAAAGATAGAATATATGTATATGGGAGCAAAATTTGCACTTTTTTTGACTGAAATTTTACCTGCAGAGGAATTAAATAAGGTCAGGGTGAATGTTTCGAACTTTTATATTGAGTTATGCAACCAAATATGAAAGCGGTTCAATTTTGAGGACAATTTCTTAAAATTCCTAACGAATTTTCAGCCACAAGTTGCACTAAGTGGAGATGTTCCAACTATTTTTGAAGCAGGGAGGTACGATTACGAATGGAGAATTTTACCTGAAATTGAAGAATTGAAAAAAAAAACACATGTCGGAGTAAAAAATCTGGTGAATTGAATAAAAATGGTAAAATGAATTCTGAAAGCTTTGGTTAGGAATTTTCGATATGCAAAACGAATTAGAGGAAGTGATGTTTCCTAACTTAACCAAAGTAGTTAAAGCTGTGATGTGATTGCCACATTCTTCCGCAGCAGCGGAAAGGATATTCTCCAAATTGAACCTGATAAAGACTAGAACTAGGAATAAACTGAAAGTAGAGACATGCAACTCTATTTTACTCGCTGTGGATTTGTTAGATGATGCGACGTGTTATACATTGCAACCATCACAAAGACTGTTAGAATAAAAACCCAAGTATGAATAGTAAATGAGAAAACTTATTGAATGAAACTTGTTTTGTCAATTTGTTTCTGTTTATTTGAATTTTTTGATTTATGTTGAATATGTGATGTTTATATTCTTTCGTTTTTATTTAATTTTTTGATGAATTATTCAAATTTTTGGATTTATTCATTGTATTATTTGTGTTGTTCCTAAATATACTCATAAGTAGGGAGGTATTAATTTATTACAGTTTATCATTGTAGAATTAATATATTTTTGAATCTCGATCTTTAACTAATTTGTTCTTTTCTCTAATTAAAATCGAGCAGTTTTACTACGAAAACATTTGAGGGAATTTTTTATACCAGAATTAAATCAACAACTGAGAATTAAGAAAATGAATTCAAGAAAATACCATCAGGGAATTATATACTTTCATCTGCCAACTAAAATAAGAATTAGCATTAACAACTAACAACTAGACTAGGAGGATCTTAGTTTTTTTCAACAATTACAGTTGAGCTCTAAAACATGCGCACACGCTAGCCTTGAACTGAACCTGAAGTGAACTGCACCTGACTTTATGAATGGGGTTCAATTGAAACATGATTTTGCATGGTCTGTCAAATTAATTTTGAGCTACCCAGTGCTACCCACTGTGTCAATTGGAAAGCGGATATTATCGAACGGAACAAAATACTGAACAGTGGTACGCTGAGGCAAAATTTAGTACATTTTTATAAAGTTTGTGGTACTGAAAATTTTTCCCACCTGGCAACGCTGGTCAGAGCCGCTTTCCAATTGCCATGGGGAGTAGCACCCAACAGACCTTGTTACTCGTACTCCTGTACCGAACCTGAAGTGAACTGCACCTGATTTCATTAATGGGGTTTAATTGGTACATGACTTATCAAGGTTTGTCAAATAACTCCAGGACCTAGCCAGAGCTACTCCCTGTGACAATTGGGAAGTGGCTAAGGTACAGAGGTAGTATTAGAAGAATTGTCCTACCATGACGGATATCAATGCCCCGGTTTCACCTACTTTCGATCCACAAAAATTTATTTGCTTCGTAAAAACACAAATATCATGAAAAGAGGTGGTCTTTCACATGAAATTTTAGAATTGTATATTCTTCATAGCATTCTCTATGCCACTGACTTTGATTTGAAGTTCAGCTATACGAATTTGACGATATTAGCATGAACTCACCCAACATTCGAAGTTTGTCGTTGCCATACCACTAGATATATTCTACGAATTTCATAACTTCAGCCTACCAGTGGGCTTAAATCTACGATATTTGTTCACCGCCCCAGCATTATTCGTGAGTTCAAAGCGAAAAAGCGAATTGAAAGAGACATCATTTTTGTTGCAACTGAAATGTTGTGTAATATTCCATATAATGAGGAAGCTTTGCATTGAGGTTGGCTATTGATGCATTTTGGTCAGATTTGTGGAAAATGTCGACAGTCCAGTTTTCTCAACCTACGAGATTTATCAAACATCAATAGCTGAAACAGTTTGGAATTTCTGATAGATATTGGTACAATAGCTGAGTATTTTGTATTCTTAAATTGAATGATATACTATCGTTTCGACCATCACGATTTGTTAAGAGATTTTTCACCTCTCATTTAAAAATATCACCATGAACGTTTGATTTTATTCAGCTCTAGAATATAAAATTCTCCATATTTTTCAACTCAGATCTGTAGGTACTTTTTATTTCTTAAAAAATTTGAAATGAACTCTCATTTGACAAAAACTGAATCCATTTTCAATTTCGATATCCTCTTAGTGGACATATCAACCTGGCCACATTGTAATCAGGAAGTAACTCCAAATTGTATAACGTATATTTTCAAATTAACATTGTAAAGTGTATTGTCGTTCATTGGGCGGAACAAGACGACTTTGATATTGTCTGACCTACCCTGGCATTGATGAGAGAAAATAACTTTGATACAAACATTCATGCATTTCATTCCCAAGTAAATTGTAAAATTATAAAATAATTTTTTTCGTTAACCAACTGTTGCCCCCTACGAAGCCCCCCCTCAGAAGTCGAAACTTGTGAGAGCCAAGTATTAACGAGGTCTTATTTTTTAACGTACGATTTCTAGCACTTTCTCAGGCTATCAGAAAAATAAACTGAAGGCGCTGGGCTTTGTACCCACGACCGGCAAACAGAATGATTGAAAATAATTGATTCCAACCACTTGGCTACCTGACCTCCTTACTAACTAAATGAAGGATATAAATGAAGAATTAATATTCCATTGCTTTATTACAATCAACACGTGTAATCGTGTTCGTGAGAAATGTTACATAAATGGATGACAGAAGTAATTCAATGTCCGTAGGAGGAAGTAATTGTTTTCGGTGTGCAGCGAAGTGTTATTTCGACTGTAGTCGAAATAATTTGTTTTCATCCAAACTTTAATGATTTACAAAATTCTTTGCATGGATTTTGCCAAAACGTACAGTATACTACGACGAGCTAAGCTGATATATTTATATATGGGAAACTACTGGGAATATTTTTCTAAAAATTTGTTTACTTAAGTCTATTGAGGAGCTTGTTTCAGTAAAAATTTTCAGTTGTCTACGACTACCGGTTATACCGGATGTGGACCCCAACTTTGTTTTTTTTTGAACTTCAGGTCTGACCATAAGCAACATCAACTCTCTCATTTTAAATAGCAATCCAATTTTTTTCCCCGTTATTCAGCATTTAATTCTCTTTCTAAACATATCACAAATTGGTACCAAACTAAAAACTAGATAAGAAATAATATATTATGGAAGTAGGCGGTGGAAACAAAGTTAAAACAAAATATGAAAAGTTTGCCATGGAAACCATAGGTCACTAAAAAATAAAGGAAAAGTTGTGGGTGAATCGATACTCTATAAGTAAGTCCAAAACTTAAATAGGAATTTACAACTTTTTCTGGTCTGGTACTATTCAGCATAACCATTTCTTTCGAATGATATTATAGAAGGTAATTTTTTGAAATAAAATACCGAAAAATCCAATTATCATTCTTGAAATGATAATAAAACAAATTTTTTGGTACTTTATTCCATTATCATCGTAAGAAAGGAATAGTTATGCTGAATAGTAGGGCCAAAAAAAAGTGGTATGTTCCTATTTTAGTTGAACCTAAAATACAGATTATTGATTTCATCCCAATTCGTCCAATCTTTTTTGACGGCTTTTTATGACGCTTACGAACAAAATTGAAAACATTTACAGTATTATCAAGTGACGTATGGATTCCATGACCAGTTTTTCATTTTTCGGTTTTCATTTTGCTTTCACGGCCTACTAAGAAAATTTCAATAGTTATTTTTCTTCTGATCTAGTTTGTGTGTGATTTGTCATCAAAAAAGGAATTGAATACTCAATAAAGTGAAAAGAAAACAAAATTGGGTGGCCATTTAGAATAAGGCAGTTGATGTTACTTCCGGTCAGAGCGTAAGTTGACTTCTTCATGTCAATATTCTCAAATTCTAGCTCGAATGTTATTATATCGATGTTCCAAGCCTACTTCATACAATAACTGACATATATGTTCATAGGCAATTATTCCATAGCAACCCGGTATACCTAATATACGAAGTTCTGAACTCTGCAGTTAACTTTAATTCTTTGTATCTGCACATTCATTCAAAAAACATGGAATTAAAAGTCATTGAAAGATTTTTTATTTTATATAGTGACTGGCACTATTCTGTGACTTAAAACATAGATATTGCAGTTTTGTCTATTCGTCTCTTATTTACACATGCGTTCGATATTCATAACGTATAAATCAAATCTAGTTTTTCAGATTTTTGTTCTTGCATAATTTATTTTGGACTACGATACAATTACGATTTGTACTGAAAAAATCATATCAGTATCAAGCAAGGAAAATATAATTCTGGCCTCAAGCATTCACTAATACATAAAGAAGGCAGGCTGCAGGCTGTATTTTCATAAAGTTGTCCTCTTACCAGAATAATATTGCGCGAGCGAACTGCAATATCTCTTTTATGAACGAAGTACGCTCGTTGACACAACTATACCGTATGAAGAACAATTCCTTACAGACCAAGAGCGCATTCGCGATTTTTTCATGGGAGTGGAGAAGGTTTATTTTTTTATTCCAATTTCCGAAACCCAAAATATATCTCGACAATACAGTATCAGTGAATGATCAAGTGGTATTGGTACATTTCAGGGGAGGGGACGGTTATAACCCCTGATATTCCTACTTGGGTGCGCCCTTGTCAAACACAATCAAGCATTTTTACAAATTATAAAAATTAGTATGGCATCACGTATCATGTGAATTTAAACAGAATTTTTTTGTTTTCTCCGAATAAGGTGGTCGGTGGACCAGTGGCTAAGGTATTCAGCAGTAGAACCTCCTCTCGGTTATTTGCTTTAGCCAGCATTGGTTAGGGGGAGAGGGAGGCGGCTCTCCGTGCGTCTTCCCGATCCTTTTCTCTCCTGAGTCCTCTTGGTCGAAGAATGAGTTGTGTGGTGGAATTTCGAGTACATCACTCGAACTGTAAAAAAATTGAAAACTATGTAAAATAAACCCTCATTAATTTATTTATTTATTTGTATCTAGCAGGGGAACTTCTGGCAAGCATCAGACAGACGTTTGAGGCTCCGGTACGCGAGTTGTTTTTCTCAACTACATGGGTCTATTTAGGTGGCCACATGCCTTGCTGTAAATCAAGTGTGATGTGCATTGCCTGGATGCCAATCCCGACGTCTGGTGCTATTTTGAAGTGCGCACCGACCACCCAGGGGGATGCTGTATGTTTTCCGGGTTTTCCTACAGTTGGAAAGTGAATACACCACCAAGAAAAAAAAATTAGCCGTCCTCTACCCACATAGGCTCTTTGCCTTTGTATACACTCTATTAGTGTTTACGTGGGAGTATTATTATTATAACTGGACAATAAGCAGTAAATTCAATCAGATTTTCAAGGAAAATATAATTCGGTTTGAACGATGATGGAGTTGATACATAAAATCTGTGCAGAATTACATGCCACTGCTTAAGTCCCAGCCAACAGTAGAAAGAGCCAGATCAATAAATGTTTTAGTTGGCTATCAAAAGTGTCGTCTGATCTTGTATTGATGAGAGACACGGACTTCTAAACTAATGTGCTAGTAGTCATCAAATCATTTCAGTTGTAACTGATTATAATCCAATGTCGTAGTATTAACCAAGAAAGTAGTCGTATTCTGCAGAATATCTTTCACAGTATTAACAGAAACAATGGGTTTCAATTGTCTCTCTTCATACACTTACCGAAGTGGTCTGAATCTGACATTAACCAAATTACTTATTCACCGATACAGATGTATCATACGTATACATACTCGAATTTAAATAGCACTGTATATTTACACAGTATACATACATTCTCATCCAATATTAACCCTCACTCTTAGGGATGGATGAGCCTAGGGAATATACTTTCCACTGGTTTCATGATTGGGTGCAGAAGAAGGCAAAACCCATTCGAATGTGAATTATATTTGACTCTATTGATTGATGAATATAGTTAAAGTGATAAAAATAATACTTGTTATGTTCATTCAGCACAAGAAGCTAATTATAATTTTAAAAGGTAAAAAATATATACAGTGTGTCCATAAAGTAACCCTCCCCTCTATTAACTTTTGAACGGATTGGAATGTTTGGATGAAATTTTCTTGGTGAAATGGCAGTTCATAAGCTACTTTTTAACAAAAAAAATGTCTATCTTGACCTTGCTGGTCATTTTACATGACCAATAGTTCCAATCCGCCTATCTGGGAATCTTTCTTTTAGATATTCTCATACTGCCCTGGTATTATGTGGAGAGGCACTGTTATGTGGAAACAATATTTGAGTAAATTACGAGAGGTACACGCAGAGAAAAGAACGGTAGAAATTACTAGAATCGTCCGAAATCTTACCACGAAAAACGTTAAGAATATGGACAAACTTTGATCGTAGTGAGATGTACTCTATAAATACGTTGAAACAACTTGAGAAAGTGGTGCTAGGTATTATAGTAATATTGATGGCGAAAAACAAAACTCGATCAACGGAACACCGTGGTTACATTTACCACGACTATTATATTTCGATTGACTACCCAGTGATTATTCCATACTACAACGCTATAGCATTTTAAAATAGGAATCCCCACCAATTCAACCGTTAGATTCAAGCAGTGGATAGTTTACCATCGTTCGCAGTACAATATGTTTAAATCAGATTAACCCAACATTGTTATTGGATTCATCGCGACCATTTCCATCTGTAATATTATCTGTAGAGTACTATATACCATGCTTCACTAGTAGATTGAACATCAAACAGTTTACCACACTCTCGCCTTTGATGTATGACCTAGTTCAGTACATATTACCATATCTCAAAGTACCAGATAGAGGCGGTATCATTTACTATATTTCGGATTAGTTTTAATCACGTTGTGGAGTATATTCATATCGGTGAACTCCCCAGTAATTCATTGAAATATATTAATTTTCGATATTCCATAAAAATACCGGAAACATTAAATTCATTCATTTTCAAGAACCCTTTAATGTCAGATGATGTCAATTAACCATATTTGATGAAAGCAGTTCATTATTTGAGTAACACGTGCTATTTTTATTCTTGTACCTATCAAGTGAAAAAATCGAGTTAGTTATAATTTTTCAGTTTTGAACAACGTTTATTATTGGAAATATAAAACAATATATTCTTCCACATATCCTTTGAAGGATTATTGTTATTAGCCAGCCTTTTGACGTTTTGGCAGTAACATCAATTTTATGAAACATCTAAAGAGAAGTACAAAGAGAATAGGAAAGTGCCCATCGGCAAAAATTTTACTGATAGATTACTCCAAACTTTTCTGTGTGACTTTTTTTGGTTCGAGGGGCCTTTTTCCGAAAGTTCAGAGTGTTATTCGTTAGGTTGTTTTAAGACAAAAAGTTCCTATGAATACATAAACAAAGTAACGTTTCTGAGGTACAGGGCGTTAAACTTTTATTTTGAACTACGGACATATGTTCATAGGAACTTTTTTCTCAAAATTACCTAAAAAATCACCCTCTGTAGTTTCGAACCGTGTTTAGGAAAGATGAGGGAAACACATAAAATAAAATCGGATTTTTTTCCCTCCGAAACAAAAAAATTCACAGAGTAGAACGGTGGCAGACTAGGTCCAATAAAGCCATACAGAAACTTTGGAGAGTATCAATCAGTAAAATTTTTGACGATGGGCACTCTGATTAGAATAATTTTAGGCGATTTATTTATCACTGAATTTTTCGATTTCATATTTCAATGCTGAAACAAGGTAAAAAAAGGGCTTCACAGAACTTTTAATAAGCTTTTTCCTTGTGATTATATCGGTTATGCCGTCCATCTTTCCGTTATTGAACAACCATTATCAACTTCATCCTTTAAATACGGCGTAGTTTTGAAAAATAAATTTTATAAAGTAGTTTCCTATTGAAATCTGATGAACTACTTATCACTCATGTCGGTTTAAATATGTTTCAAATCTTCAGCTCAACTCAAACTATTAATTTTTTTCAGATCTAGGATATTCTATTTCACAATATTTATCACTAATTCAGGCCCGTACTAGAAAATGATTTCAACAATACTACATGATCTAATATACAATGAACTACCATGTTTGAAACATCATATAATTTATAATGAAGAATACTTTAAAAATCCGTTTTCATCAATACAAGGCCGTATTTAAAAAAATTAAGATGATGGTTGTTCGGTAACAAAACGTCGGACAGTAAAACTAACTTCATCGCAAGAAAGCTCATAAAAAGTAGTTGATGTGAAAAGTATTTTACCTTGTTCAAGCTCTGACGATCACACCTAAAAAAAATAAGACATCAAAAAATTCAGTTTTTTCAAAATTTATTTTAATTTTTTTCCAATTTAACCAAAACAGTATCTATCACCGTTTCAGATATCCCGTGCAGGACAACCTTATCTAAACCCAGCAGAATGATGGCAAACATAATATTTTTTTCCATTGTAATATTTAATCATACCAACAGTTTTCATTACCTTTTTATTCAAAAAACATTAAAATACAGATCAGTAAAATAGTAGAAACTGAAAAACCAAAGTAGGAACTATTTAAATCTCCTTATAACATAGGTAATGTATACAATATTATATTGTAATGAGTCCACGGATAGCATACAAAGGTAAAAAAAAGAGCATTGTATCCGATTCCACAGGATACTTAGCATCGAATACATGATAGCATTTAAAACAAATATCAATAGCCTGCAAAGGTGATTTTACCTCCCATAATATATCGCACACACTCACAAATGCTTTTTCAATCTTTAAATAATTTTCTCCAATGAATATTGGTATTGGTTGCATGGTCAATTTCAACGATTCATATTTGTTCCTTTTATACAGCAAATTGGGCTGTATATCTGCAACAGTCTGAAAATAAAAATCATGTATAAATCAAATCGAATATGCCTGGTTGAAAATATGGTCTAACAATAAGGAAAAAAATAGAGGTTATGAGTTTCCTTTAAAAAAATAAGTTATCGCTAATGTTTACCTTGACGAAAAGAATGAATCCCTCCTGAATTTCTAGTTTTGATGGCCTCCAGTTAGTATTCCTCATTTTCTTCGGAGGAAAATAAACAGGCAGTAAAAGTAGTGGCAATACTTCATTAGTGGCTAACTCGTCAGGTGCAAACTGGGAGATGCTTGATTGTATCTGTTTTATGTTGCTTGACATCAAGATATCTAATAACTTATTCCTCTTCAAGGGCCAGTTCAGGAAGAAATTATTATACTTTTCACAAAACATCTTCTGAAAGTCGTATTCAACCTAAAAAAAATATTTAGACATCGTCCGAATTAAAACAACATACCTACTTACCAAACTATAACCCAGCTGATGTTTATATGCTGGAAAGCTATCAATTATTTCTTGAATTGCTTTATCTTTGAAGGCTTGCTGCCTCCCTATGAATGTGGTTTTCCATTTTGTCAAAACAATGGTCCACGGTTCTATTGAATTAGCCAACCATGTCATATCTTCCTGTTCATTTGAGGATAGTTCAATAGTAACATTTCCTAGAATTCGATGGAAATGGTGAATAATCAATACATACGAAACGGTTTTGAATGATGATTAGAACAAAGAAATATACTGTTGGTTACCAATAAACAAACCCTTTCTCTCTGTTGATAAACCACCCAGTGGTAAATCTCTAAGGACTATTCTTGTGTGGATTGGTGGAATTCAATGTATTCTTAGTATGGCAAAACTTCGAAATACTAATTATTCCATTCAAAATTTTTTTTTTTGTGTAAAAACGTGATTTTTAGGAAAGACGCCTACATAAATCAACCTAAAGAGCAAAATCTTATATGACAAAATTTGATGCAAATCTTTTGAGCTGCTTCTACTCAAAATGTATAAATGAATATATATATATATATATATATATATATATATATATATATATATATATATATATATATCAATCGAAACCTTATCTAAATACAAAATTTGTATTTGTAAATATTTTTATTGTAGACCGCGGTTACCGCGACGCTGTTGAATTTCTGCATAGACTCGATTTAAATTGTGAAATCCCTCCATTTCTTCCCCGTGGTCAACGACAAATAGCTACCGAAGAAGCAAATCATTCTCGAACTAAACAAAAACGCGTTGGATTATAGAATCCAGAAACGGGCATATTAAATTAGTATTTAAAATGTTGTGATATCATCCCCATGCAACATTGTATTCATTTTAAAGACTTCCTTAGAATAGCTTGTACGATGTTGAATAAGTTTTATGAGCCTATCTATAATGATGCAAAATGCAGATGAACAACTAATTGTAGAAATTAGCCGAGTACAAAATATAAACCAATTACAACAATGTGTTGAAGCACAACAACTCATTCGGAGAGGTGGAGGGATTTGGCACGATATTCGTCATCATGAAGATTTACCATTTCCTAGAATCGATTGGACTATTTGAGAACAAAAACACTTGGAACACAGGAAAACATGTATCCAGTGCCATGTCCTTTGCAATCAATGCTCATGATAATTGATTGATAGTATAATATACGCACTTACCCGTAGTATGAATTCCTGTTACAGATGTTTTTTCGATGAGTCCTAATCTCAACAGTTTTTTCTTTTATTACAGTAATGATCGTATAATATCCCTCTTGCGGAAATGTTTCTATTGTTTACTTTTTTTGATGGAATGAAATAAATCTCCTTTTTTTCGAACGGGAATGCTTCTACGACTTCATTTGCCATTGTTTCAAATTCGTCTTTGGTTATTCTAAAAATTATATCTTTGAAATCTATTCCTTTAATAGGGACGCAGTCAAGAGAAACTTAATAAAAGTTTGTGCACATCGAAATATTCTTCAAAATTTTTGAGGATAACGAGGAAGAGACCATTTGACATGAAATAAAGACTTACTTTTTATTCAAATCATTTTTAATTTTCTCCTCGATGAGAAATTTTGAAAGATTTCTTCTATTAAACTTTTTCTTTTCCGCAGATACTAATATGACTTTTCCATCCAGAATGACTAAAAAGTGAGAAGTGAGAGTGAGAAGTTTATTTTTTAAATAGGACACCCTGTATATCACTGCATAATCGGTTAGGGATGGTCGTAAGGAATCGCACGTTCTGCAGGATTCTGAACAATTTTTCTCACTACGGCGTCCGTTAACTTTTCAAAATCACCATCTCCATTTTCTGAAGTAACAAAAAAATTTGTATCATTCTGGTGTCCAATTGCGCTAGTTGGACCAAGAATTGAAATCCAAATAGGTAGGTACTCGGGTAGGTATGTATACTTGACATTATCATTTGAAATAAATACAGTGACTTTGTTGTTTCAAATAGAACATCTTGTAGAACTGAGTAGAAAAAATAAATCGAAATAAGTATCTACTATACTAGGTACTGTTCAAAAATTCTATCATAATAAATAAATGGGTGACTTATAGATCAATCACTGAAAATATGATTCTGAGGGTGTTTCGAGGGAGCAGGCAGCAGCCTTATGAACAAATTGTATACAACTATTTTTGATAACTTCTAATTATCGATATATGACGATATATGAAACCGGTCATAGCAAAGCTATACGGGTCAGTCTGTAGAAGTATACTCGAACCAACACTTATAAAAATTGCCAAATTCATATTTTCACATTCACAACGAAATTTATGAATACAAGGTGAATTATAAAAATATCACTTCCTCGCAATTTTTGTCATCACCAGCATCACCTCTATATCAATTTCGGACATGAATTCTGAATGGTTCGTAGTCCATTGAGTTCAAAATGTAAAATAAAAATATACAAAATGCCACCAAAAATAATGTGACTTTTTGACCCACACGGTAACTATAAAATTTTTAACTTGTCAATAATTGTGACACAATCAAACCCTATATCTAATGATATTTTTTATCAAATACCACTCCAAAAACATCGCCTTGTGGGTAATCAGTATTAGTCACGCAAACCATTTACATATTAAATATTAATTTCAAAAGATGTAGATCTCTTTTCAATTTCTACACCATTTATTTCGGAAACTAGTCATAGCATTGAGTTCTGTCCATGGACACTTTTGTTTGGGAGGCCAACCTCTACAGCATAGGTATCTATTCATAAAAATCAATAGGTGACAATTTTCCATAGGGTCGCTGCCTGGTCAATTGCGAATTGTTTAAAAAAAATTAAATTTTTTTAGTCAAATTATTTTTTGTACTACACTCTTCTTATTGTGAATGATGATTATTGATCATTATCTATCACAGTCGTAGACAAAGTAAAGTATACATACTTGCGTGATGATAGCTGATAATTTTTTCTGATTTTCATATTTTCTCACAAAAAAATGTAATCATTCAAATATTTCCATGGGATTAGTTGTTGATGGGTACAGTTTGTTCAAAAAATATATTAGTTACACAAAATCAATGCAAAATAGAAACACAGCAGAAACAGTAAAAACAACGCTATTATCATATACCTACCTATCTACTTTCCAGGAATAAATACCACGACAGAGGCAGTAAAAACATTACCAGGACTCCTGGTAATGTGAATATGTCGGTTCACTGAATTATGCAATTCAATCATTCAAGAAACATTATTTTCTGCAAAAATGAGATAAATGAATTATAAATTACCAACGTACCTTCAAATAATGGGAGTTAATGTTCAATTCCATTGAATTCCAACGATCGTCGAAATTCCTTTGAGTTGTTTTCCATAATCAGGTTGAAAATTCTTTAACCTGATGACTCTTTCGCGGCTTCGCGACACCAAGACCACTGATGACTGAACAGAAATACTGAATACTGTGAAGAAAAGTGGAACGATGTTGGTGGTGTTAGGTCAGCTGACCGGTAGACGGTTGCTAATTTGCATATCATTGGCGTACCGCTCAGGGTTTTTAGCACTAGGACCAGTTCTTGAATACCAAGTTAGGAATACCATAACTTATAGAGAACATAGGAGACAGAATAAATAGATCATCAAATATTTTTTCTCGAATTAAATTGTCTCAACGGAAACGTAACCGAACAGGTCAGTTATCGGTGAAAATATAAATAGATAGATAGGTACTAATAATTATTCTTTGTGGTTATAGGAAAATAAGTTTGATGTTTAAAGATATGAGAAGTTTTTAAAGGGGTTAATTATTTCTTGTTATATAAATTGAGAAATGTGAATCGTCCGCTCCCGAAATTTATATGATAATTTCGCAGCACAAAGTAATATTAAATGGGATACCTTAAGGCTACATAAAAATTACCGTTGCATTGTTTTGTTAAGAAACAGGGGAATGGATCTAAGAGCTCATCATATTTCAAAATAAGGTATTCTTTCGTGTCCACTTCCACCAAGAATGACACGAAATGTTCATCGTAGCATAAAGTGGAAATCTTTTCACATGCAAAATGTACCACGCTGTCCAATAAAATTACCTTATCAACAATACAAAAGGTTTGAGTATCTTGAAAGTCCCACATCAAAATAGTCCCTTTTTTATATAGTATCCCTTTATATTCCAACCAGGAATCTGCAAAACATGTTGCGTATATGAAAATATCAAGATGAAATTCATCGAGAATAATATCAGAATTAGGAACTCCATAATCATATTTATCGATGTAACTATCCCCTTCAAAAAATTTAGAGCTAAGTTCCAGCTGGTGTTTCAGTGAAATAGTGAATGGCAAATTTTTTCTTGAATTACATATGTTTGAAGTTTGTTTCAAGTTTTATGCTTGGCTTCAAATCTCATACATGATAAATAAGTAATAGGTCCAGATTTCTCTATTACTTTACCGTAATGTATCATGTTGTGGTGTTTAGGCTTCAGTTCTTGTCCTTTTGGTTTGAATAGGTCCAAGTATAACGTACGATGTTCCCTAACTAACTCATCTATCAGAATGCGACATTCCGGTTGAATATTTCTCAGTGAAACTATATTTATAATTCTGTTTAAGCTGATATAAAGCGCCCAGTGAGGGTTATCTTCAGGAATCCAATCACCCACAAGAAGTCCTAAATATCTACAGAAAATCATCATCTCTGATGCAGACATTCGAATATTGATTAAATCTTCCTTTTGTATAGGTGGAGGACGATTTCTGTTATCTAAATAACCGAAATCAAAACACTCAAGTCTGTTATTCAAGGATTCTAAACTGAAAATCTTGATGATGTATATAAAAAAATCATATTTGCAGTCTCCTTCAAAAATATCATGCATTATATCGACGTAATAATTTGTTGTTACATGAAAATCAGGCAAATCATTCCAAACACTTATTTTTTAATACCTGTTTTTGTAGGGTCATTCTTTTCTAGATCATTTTCATAGTTTTCTTCGTTTATCTGTTCATTGATATCGGCCACATATTTCGTTTTATTTGCATTCTTCGAACTTTTACAGAATCTTCAATAATATGAGGCCGAAAAACTCTCCTCAAATCCAAGTATTGTATTAAGACCTAAATTATCACCCATTATCAGACCCAGTGAGAAGAATATAGTTTTTTCACCCTCAAATGTTTTGATTCTGATACCTTGAGATTCTAGTTCATGAAGTTGCTGAATGAGGGGTTTGAAAATTTGTTTCTTCGTCAAGATTTTATTCATTCTTGAATGATAAAGTGCAAATAAAAATATGTTACTTAAATCTGATAAATATTCTGGAGGCATACAAGGTAAGGACACATATATTGCAGATAATTTTTGTGTACCAGGATGAGAACCCAGAGCGTTTCCTGGTTGGAAATCATCAGAATACAGAAATTTCGAGTTTTTTTTGCCCAAAGTTCTCCTTGGGTGAAATTACTTATAACTTGTTTTTCTGCCATCAACATTTCATTATATAATAAAACTTTACTCAGAAAATTTGGTATTTCGAACATTTTTTTCAATATACCCTTCAAATCTATAGTTTGAATTGAAATATTTTCATACGATATAGTAGTATTTTCTTTTCCATTATTTTTAATGCAAAGACCTACTTTCACTTCAGATGGCTTGATTAAATTTCCAGTGGTGTTCAACTGTTTCAATCCCATATATTCACCCTGAGAACCTTCGAAAGGGTTTTGAATTATATCGAAAGACGCATTAATTCGAGAGTTAGTTTTCTGAATACCAATCAAACTTTCATTCTTCATGGTAAGTAAAATGATGTTTTTTAAATTGCTCACGAAGGAGTGATTCAAAAGATTTGTGATTTTTTCAATAATATTCTGAATGTATGATCTTGGCAGATTTAGAGCATATAAATCAGAAATAAAATGTTTTCTTCTCGGATTCAAAATCGTCTTCCAGTAGCTCGAACCCAACATCATCATTTGTTTGTGAATAATTCCCAATCCCATCATTTTCATTCGTGATGAAATTATTATAAACACCAGGCATATTTGATTTTGATGATTCATTCGTAGGCATATTTTGAGAATCAAGACTTTTATCAGTATTTTTTCTCATTTCATTCTCATTTCCCCGCTTATTCTGGGAGTGCTTCATTTCAATATGCTTCCAGTACGAATTGTAACAACCGAATTTTCTATAAATTCGTAAGTTGAATTCTCGATCAGCTTGTGTATAAGTCTATAATGTTCAGTTATGGATTTCAGTCCATTGAACGTAGAATGGCAGCAAAAACAGATCATATTTGAATAAGTAATCTGAAATGTTCAAGACGGAATATAACCCATATTCATCAATTTTTATCTACTTACCTTTGAGAGTAGTCATAATAGTCACGATAGTAATATTGTCAGGCCCCGATTCAGAAACTAGCTCGTAGAAAAATAGAACTCCATAAAACCTCTATATAGGTGTAAGAATCTTGTCAGACACCACCACTGCTTTGCAACTCAATTGTACGTTGAGCGCTAGTTTTACCTTATTTTGTATTATGTTTACCATTAATTTCTGTATGTAATGCTTTAAAGCGCAATGAATCCAAGTGAATATTATCCACTTTGAATGAAAAGTAATTTCGAAATTCGGTTCATATTCAGATTTACTGTGAATGTGATTATAAATACTGGCACCCTGTATGACCACAACATCGTTAGTGATTCATTTTTTCCATGGCAGTACTATTATCAACTTTGGTAGATAATACTAGTAACTGAGTAGCAAACACGGGTGCATTTCTGTCAGGAGAATATGTTGAATGATGTCGCATCGTGGAGCGATACGTACAGAAAAGAGTCAGTATTAATTACCAGAATCTCGGAGAACACTGAAATATTTCAATTAGCCAAGTTATCGCGGTACAAATTAACGTTTATTGCAGTAAAATGTATCCACTAATTTATGAAAAATTCAACCACATTTGAATGTTCACCTTCGCTCTTGTAAGAGTACCGTTTACTCGTCGACGCAGCAATCTGTACTATTATCACAGTGTGACGAACCACGATTTTCAGACTGCCAAATTGTGGTGAATTAGTCCGCCGGATTTTTCTGCGTGTAAAATGTCTAGATAATCATCAAAAGCGCCTGGAAGAAACTACAGATATAAGTTTCTTCATTGAGTGTTCCATTAAAAAAATAAGGACCCAGGATTTGATCTCCAAAAATTTCAGCTCATACGTTTAAGTTGAACCGTAGCTGTGGTCTGATTGCTCTGAACTCTCTGGAATTGTTTTGACTCCAGATGAGCTCATTATTTCTATTGAACATACCACAATTAGTGAAAGTGCTCTCATCCGTCCAAATGACATTTGGGATGAATTGGGAAAAATCATTTCTATTCATTAGCCAATAACAGTAAGCCAACCTTGGGGTCACCTGGGTATGATTTTTGGCAAATATGAATTTTGTGGTATTTTAGACCGTTTCTTCTGAGCTCCCTCCAAACACTTATTTGTAGCGCACCTGTTTTCAAAGCAACTTCGGGTGTTGAAACTGACGGATTCATATTTATCTAAAAAACATTCAAGTTAAAAAAAAATTAATATATAAATAAAAGAATAGCAGTTTATTACAGCATTTTAAATATTATTTTTTGTATTTTTATCTAATCGATTTCCATATTCATTCCTCGGTGTTTTGAAACTACCGTAATCGGTAGGGTTTCTATCTATTTTTTTGAATAAAGTTCTTGCTGTTTGTATTATTTCTGGGTATAGTTACAGTTCTCTCATTATTACTGTCTGATTTATAAAATAATTTCATCATATCCCGTTTTTCTTGGTATGTAAAAACCATTTTACCTTGATTATTACTTTTAAATTGTGACAGCAAACGTGACTATGTGATAGATAATAGCGTAACAACGAATTAACTCATTTAACAAGTGTTTTTGATGGAGTCTTGAAAATTCTAGTTTTTGTGAAATATATAAGGTTGTGACAACAAAGTATCACATATTATACATATTTAGAAGCAGAATGAAGAACTCTATTTCAATTTGAAACAGTTCAATATGACGCCCATATGAAAAAATAAAGTTGATGATGGTGGCCAAGAGACAAAACGTCGGATAGTAAATCTGAAAATACCTATAAAATGGTATTTGCGGGGACAAAATGGCGATGTGAATGGTCTGTTGATTTTGATATCCTTCATCAAATAACGTCAGAAAAAATTATATCTCCGTATATACTCGGAATTTTTAAACATCCTTTACGGCATTTTGATGGTCATATAGATGCGCAAATTTGTCGCAATTCAACCATCTTCGTATCTCTTATAAATTCCGAAATCCCAATGGTGGCCCTCGAATTTGAATTACCCGGTATACAATAATGGTTTCTAACCATTTCGTACATATCTCAAGTACATAAGGTGGAATGTTATCTACATCAGATTATTTCTTCGGTTTCAGTTCATTTATTCCAGTTTAAAAATATTCAATGTTATTCTAACCTCTCTATATTTTTTATCTTATGACATTTAATTTTTTCAAGTTTATACAATTGATTTTTTTCTTGTTACACATGCCCAGTTTTTTTCATAATCCATATGGGAATGCAAGTTTTTTTAACCCTAGAACACTAAACCTTCGTAAAATTTACGACGATTCGTGCGCGATTCGCCTAGTTCGGATATTTCCGACAGTACGATCTATGCCTGATTCTCAGTAGCTGCGTCTCTTATTGTAAGACAGTTGCATCCGTGAGGAGTTTGCAGTGGGATCGTTTCTATTGAAGTTACTGTATGTTAGTCGTCAATTTTACGAATGTTTATTATTTACGTAACTTGCAACCAGGAACATCGATTTTTTGTATTGACAAACAAAAAACTATGGTAAGCATAAAAAATTAGTAATTTTTGTTATCGACGATGCATACGAACAAGAGTTTGAATAATGTCATTAAGAAACCAGAAATAATACACTTTTACAACCAGACAAAATTTGGCGTAGATACAGTTGATCAGATGTGCTCCAACATGAATTGTGGTCGTAAACCTAGGAGATGGCCAATGTGTATATTTTACGGTATGATAAATATGGCAGCAATCAATTCTTTTATCATTTATAATTCAAACAGAATTGAAAATGGAGGAAAACCTGTATCAAGGATAAAATTTATGCTCGACTTGACGGATGAGTTGGTGAAGTCATGGTTACAGCTACGAATGAAACTTTGCATCGTCCAATTCGCCAAGATATATGCAAAATTCTCAATATCGATATGTTCTGAAAGGCCCATGCAGGTAGAAAAGAAGCGTACACTTTGTGCCTTTTGTCCGTCGCGTCTTCGTAGGATGACTACAAACTTTTGCAGCCGCTGCAACCAAGCAATCTGTGGAGAACATCGGGCACCTTGTTGCCTTAATTGTGCAGAAAAATTATGAGTTCCATGATTTAAGATGGATTTCCTGTTCGATAAAGAGTTAATTTTGTCTTTTATATTTTGATAATAAAAAAAATCTCATTTTCTGTTTATTTTCTGTGGCTAATAAAAATTTCGTAAAATTTACGAGTGTTCAGTATTCATGGGTTTTATATATATGTTTAGTGTTCTAGGGTTAATAATATGCAATTTGGGTTCGTTCAAATCGAGCAGTATTTTCAAATGAACTATCCCACTCTGTATCTCCTAAATGTCATGTTTTAAAATGAGCTTTTTAAAATTATAATATTATCCCATTGATATCGTAGGAATATTTTATCGACAATCATCGATAATTCTCATTAAAAAAGAGGGTCTAGCGCAGACTGACCAAAAATTATTGGATTTCTCTTGTAGTTATTCTTTAGGAGGGCAATAATTTAAAATTTGACATAATATTCTCTGAATGTAATGATATCATGGAATATATATTTATTTGGATTAAAAGTTTGCTTGGTAAATACGTTATCGCAATAGGAAATGTTTACAGACCGCCTAGTGCCAACAATCCTAAATTCTATGATAGTTTTGATAATATACTCTCGAAAATATTTTCACAAACTTCGACCATATTATTTATATAGGTGACTTCAATATCAACATATTGGACCTAGACGCCAACAGCACCATACGTTTCAATGATATTCTAGACACATTTGGTTGCAAACAACTGATAAAAGAACCAACGAGGGGTTTCTCATTAATTGACCAGTTTATAACAAATTTTGATACTGAACACTGTGAGAAAATGGTCGGAAGTGACATGATATCGGATCATTCAACGATCAACTGCAAAATCAACTTCGAATCCACTGCGTGCCAGTCAAATGAAACTCTAACGTATATATCTCTTCGTGTTATTGTGCATGAAGATTTTCAAAATGATCTACAGTTACAGCCATGGAATCTCATTTATGAGACACACAATGTTGATAAAAATTTCTCTTTTGAATAATATACATACTGTTCTAGACAAACATGCTCCCATAAGGTTAGTGTCACAAAAACAAAGCAGATATTCACCCTGGATAACAAATAACATCAAAATCATGCAGAAGTACAGAGATAAAGCCCTACAAAAATTCAGACTAACTCAGTTACCTAAACACTGGTCTTATTACAGCAATTGAAAAACTTTACCACTAACGCCATTAAATCTGAAAAGAAAGCATATCTGAACTGATTAGAACTAATAACTCAACACATCAAAAAAAAAACGTTCTGAAATTCCTTCACACATGAATTCCGTTGAGGAGATGAATAAGTTTTGCATAAATGCTACAAGTGGCATAACATTAGACATTAACTTGCTTGATTACTATAAAAACAATAGAAAAAAAGAATATTAGGAATGAATTCATACTTCAGTTAGTAAACGAAGAAACTATAACTGATTTTATAAAGAATATTGGTAGTAAAGCCTAAAACTAAATATTACTATTATTCGGTTATGCTGTTCCCGAATTGTTCCGATAATTGTCCACATTATTAATGTGTGCTTATTGATCGGATATTTTCCTTCAGACTGGAAATTTGCTAAAGTGATTCCATTCCCTAAAGTTAGTTCACATAAAGAATACAGTGATCTGAGGCAACTTAGTATCTTACCTGTCCTTTCGAAAGTTTTTGAATCTCAAATTAGAGACTTCGTAGATAAAAACAGCATTTTACGTATCAAGCAATCCGGCTTCAAAAAGGGGGAGGTATAGCTGCGCCACGGCACTTGCCGATGTCGTTGACGACTTATTAATTAAGTACCATTGATTATGGAAAAATATCTATGCTGATATTGTTAGATTTTTCGAAGGCCTTCGACATGTTGAATCACGATATTCTGGCAGCGATGTTCAAATACTATAATTTTAGTGAAACCGTATGTTCTCTTCTCTCATCGTATATCTGAACGAATAGAGATCTTGAGGAATCATCGAATACCACGCAACAGCACTGTCTGAAAATAAACCCTAACAAATCCAAAGCTCTCATATTTTGTAACAATTATACTTCGGCACTCGTAAAGGACAGAGTTTTCCTTGAAATTGTAGGTAGGTAGATTTAAAGAACATATCGTTGGGTGACAGGAAAAACTCACTAAGTACTTTTTCGTTAATAAGTTCTAATTTTAAAAAATGTATATAAAAAAACTTTAATACTCAGATTTTTGAGTAAAATATGTTTCATCATTATGTTCGATTTGTCTAAGAATTGCTTTTCGAATGGATTTATGTTTTAAAACAGTAAAAAATCTACAAATATCCCAATTGTTTAATGGTACTTAGTGAGTTCTTCATGTCACCCGACGATATATTCTCTAAACTTAGAATTGCATATGCCTCGCTGATAATGATCTATTCACAGCGGCAATCTCTCTCGTGTGAAATAAAAAAATGTTATGTGATTCGATTGTACTATCACACTTAAATTACTGCGATGAAGTGTATGGTCCTTGCTTAGAAAGTAATGATTCTAGACGAGTTCAGAGGCTTCGGAATTCTTGTGTTCGATTGGTTCATGGAATAAGAAAATATCACCACATCTCAGGGAAATTTAGGGAAATGAATTGGTTGAATATGTACAACCGACGACGTTTACACTTTGCATGTTTGGCCCATAAAATCTACACAACTAAAACACCCCCTATTTACATAATAAACTAACTTACGGAACAGATGTTCATAACTTGAATATTTGACAAAAAACACTTCTCCGTGTGCCGGGGCATGGGAGAATGATTTTTAAACGATCATTTTCCTATGGCCTGCCAGTCTGTATCAATGATTTGCATAGATTAGATCCTACATTGTTATCATCCTCAACCAAATCATTCAAAGTGAAATACAAAAATTATCTTTTGAGCTCGCAAAAATAAATTAAATTATGAATTCATGTCTCATATCTCTCCTTCTCTACCTTCGTCTGACTAACTCATTCTTTTTCCCATTCTTTACTTCTTTTTTCTTCCCTTCTTCTCTCTCCCTCGCACTCAATCTATCATTTGCTTCTCAAATCTCTTCTCTCGCTGGCACTAGTGGGAGAACAGGGGTGAACTCGTCCACAACTGAACCAGTTATAGCCTTTTATCCACTTGAATACTGTAATATCCGATGTATTATATAAAATTTGTGGATAACAGATGTATTATTATTATTATTATTATCAGTTAAATATCCTCATTCATTCTTTTTCAAGTTATTTTCATCGTGAAATTGTTTGTAAAGGTGAAATTCTCATTTACCTACCAAAAAAAAACAATTCCATTATGGTTGTGGAATAATAGACATGAAAAGTTTTGGAGCGAGAGTGAGTGCCTTTTAAATTATTCTTTTATAATCAAAGTATCGAAAAAACGTAGTCAAAATTACAGAATAAATATGTTTATCAATCATCTGAGAGAGAGAGTTGATATTGCTTCATATTCAGAAGCATTTCCATATAAATTAACACTTTCTATTTCATGTATTGGAACAAAATGATTATATCTTATATGAACTACAGATCTTTATAGGGAATATCTATCCCATATCATTAGCTTTTCTTCAATTCAAATCCAAACTTTTCATAATCCCACCACTGGCGGATCTCCGGAGTTTTTCAGGGGAGAGCCATGAGTTGATAAATTTTTTTAACCAAACAGGTGCGTATACAGCTTTGTTCCATGGGGGGGTAATTCTTAGCGCGGAATTGACAGAAAATAGAAAAGCGGCACAGGCGAAATTTTTTTTTGTTCAAGGTCTAAAGCCTTTAAATTGATAGTTAGGTTTGTCAGCAGGGTATCATAAAGTTGGGAAAAAAGGATGTCAAATTCAGTCTGTTTTATTCAATAAGAAAAAGCAACAATAATTTTACGATATTAACCGATGCATTCTGAAACTAAATACATTTTACTTTTACATATATAGGTAAATGTTAATTTTTATTGAAACATTGAATTTTCTTTGATTATGGGGGGGGGATGTTTACCCCCATTACCACCCCTTATATACGCGCCTGTAACCAACGTAATAAAATCTATAGGAATATGAACTGAATCTTACTGATATGTTTGAAGTCCTATTGTGAAATGATCCTTTTCCTTCAAAACCAAGTGGAATAGAATTATTCTTTGTTTGTGCGGTTTCCGATAAAAAACAACTACTTAATTCCTTTGTTTTTGAATATTAGCGCTCACCGCTCACGGCTTACCGCTAATGGTAAAATGCATTTTATTGAAGCCTATAGTGTATTCATATTTCAAATACGCTCGATGTGAACAGTGATCAATGCATGCTTGCAGCATGTCCACCTCGTGATCGCCAATTCTCGTAATGCTATTGGTCGATAGAACATCAACCTGACACGACACTAAATGAAATGTTTTTGCAGAGATGTATTGAGCTTAGCTGCGTAACCATTTTTTAAAGCTGCGTTTTGTTTGAGGGTGTAGCGGTGATTTATTTTTGTGTTTTTAATTACATTAATGATTATTAAATTCAAATATTTATATTGGTGTAAAGTTCTTGGTTGGTTTTGGATGATGTTACATTTTCAAATTCATTTCACTGGGTTAACGAACTTAATGCGTCTCTGTTCTAGTTTGGCGTTCACGTGCTATTGTTGACATCGTCCGTATTTGAAATATGCACTGTAGTCCCCGAAAGTAATTATTTATCTTCTATCGTGATCTGTTTTGCCGCCCTTTGGTTTGACCGCCTGTGTTCTTTTCACATATTCGCACTGCATAGTAGGAGAATATTTCTGTTTCTTGGTCGTATTGGATGATGAATGACTCCTATGAAATAAAAAAACGTGTTGATTTGGGATGTTTGAGTGTTTGAAGAAACATTCAATACGAAAAATACGAATAATTTTGGTTTGTATAACGTGTGTTTTCTTCTTAAAAATCAATCCAGGTTAGTTACATATCCACACTGGTTGTTGAACCAATATTAAGTACTTATTCAAAATTCTAGGGGGGTATGGCCCCCATGGCCCCCCCTCAGATCCTCCAGTGAATCCCACTTCAGTCATAACACAAATTCCTTTCTCTATGAGAAATAACTCCAAAGAAATATCATAGAATCATCTCATAGCCTGAACCTGCATGAAATGGGTCAGCACAAAAAATCATAACCATCATAAATGAAAATACATGTCATTACCTGCTTTCATGTTGCTTCAAAATAAAAATGTTATGTCCTCACGGCGCTTTCGAGCTTTATTATTCACCCTGACTCAGATACCAATTTCCATTGCCATAAAATATTTACGAATATTAATCTAACTTTGTTATAGGGTAATTTACCGGCATGTAAAGGGTCACATATTGTTACCAAAGGGTGCAAAAATCGAAAACTTAACAAGGCATCGCAATTTAGCATATGCAGGGTTCATGTAGTTTCTGAATATATATCGTACTCGTTGCGATTGACGTTATGGATTTGTTATTACATACATGCTTGGTAATTCTTTGGAAAATTGCCATTTCTGTTGTGTGCTATATTATAGAAATCATGCTGCTTTCTTTGTGATTTGGAATCTAAGTGTTTGTTTGTTAAGAGATTCAGGAGTAAGTTCCAAAGAGATGGTTGTACCTTATTTGTTTTTCATAAGAAAAATGAAAATACTAGATAACTCAAATTTTCATCCTAATCCCACAAGAAAGTTTTATCCTACTTCGGTTGAGCCTTGACAACATCTGTTTACTTGGCGACTATTTGCAGTAGGTACTAATGAAACGGTAAATTGATATAAGAGTAACACCCTTACTCAGCATGGTGTCATAATTTCTTTCAATTGGATGTAGTTTAGCAGAAAACGTCCGACTCAAAAATAGCAATTATTTAAAATGTCAACTTGAAATTGTTATATATGTCATATCAATACAAACAAGATTTAGTCACTGAAACAATGATTTCACATTTGATTCAACACAACGATTGTGTGGACGAATTCTACAAATTTAGCAAACAGGAATTTTATAGTCGCCCTACATATGATAACATGAATTTTTATAATTTGTGGGTTGGACGTTTCCTGCTTAACTACGTCCAATTCTTCCTCCTTTCCATTTTAATTTCGCAATACGGACCTGAGACCTCACAATCAAAGTGCAATTCAGATTTGTAAAAGTACAGAGAATCATCGACGAACAAAACACATCGATATAAAATATCATTTTATACGAGAACGTATTTTGGATGAAACCCTGAGTGTGTCGTATGTTTCGTCGGAGAACCAGTTGGCTTACATCTTCACAAAAGCGTTACCATTTACAAGATTTTCACACAACAGATCATTGCTCTCAATGCATCTTCAGTCATCGGTTGACAAAGAGTGGGAGTGTCAAGAGTTGAGCTTCGTCTCCCAATGATATCTATTATTTTACTGTTTACTGGTTAGTGTCGATTATAACATTTATATCATGTTACACTAGGGATATATCGCTAGGACAGGATATTTGGTTAGCCTTGACTCTGTTGTAGTTACGTCTTTACATTTTTTGACTATATATTTTTGCCTGAAATATAATTCATAGTTTATTCAAGTTTTTCTGATTTATTGCAAATATTAGATCACTATCCATAAATCTCAATAAGCATTTTCTGAATAAGATATATGTGACAGTTCGGTCGAACGAATGTAAATTTTTTTTTCTAATATTTACTAGCGACATAATCATCATAAACTACAGCAACGTGTTATTATGACCATTAAATTGGAATGGAATCCTAACGCAAGTGACGCCTCCGTTTCATTAGTATCTACTCCAAATAGTAGGTACTAATGAAACGGTAAAGTGATATAAGAGTAACACCCTTACTCAGCATGGTGTCATAATTTCTTTCAATTGGATGTAGTTTAGCAGAAAACGTTCAACTCAAAAATAGCAATTATTTGAAATGTCAACTTGAAATTGTTATATGTATATGTCATATCAATACAAACAAGATTTAGTCACTGAAACAATGATTTCACATTTGATTCAACGATTTGTGCAAATTTAGCAAACAGGAATTTTATAGTCGCCCTACATATAACAACATGAATTTTATAATTTGTGGGTTGGACGTTTCCTGCTTAACTACGTCCAATTCTTCCTCCTTTCCATTTTAATTTCGCAATACGGACCTGAGACCACACCTCACAAGTTTCATTCAACTCGAATTTAAAGTAATTAGCTTGTTTGAGCACGAAGTTGAAATGAATCTCAACTTGCAACAAAAACAATGCAAGTCATTAGCGTGAAAATTCAAATCAGGTGCATATTTTACTGGTGGGAACGAAGGTCTCATTAGATTTACCAGGTTATGGAGAAGTATCTCTGCAAACTTGCATTGCAAATGTGGATTTCTTTTGAAATTTTAATAAAACACAAAATTATCTCGTGTAACATAAAAACCTCATATCTAGTCGGTATATGTTGAGAAAGGCGACCATATGACGTAACACTCCTTTTATTCACATATACAGTAATACCCAAAAGTTCGCCTCCACTTTTTTTATTCCGAACGGTACATCATAGATGATGTTACAGTATGTTTTCACCAATAACTTGAGATGTTTCTATTTCTCTGTTTCGGACTTTTCTTACGATTGGCGCACTTGTCCCGTTCTCCCCTCACTATGTAGGGATCCGCCCTACCCAGCCTGGTTACTGGCATAAATAGTAGGTAGGAGCTTTATCGAAGAGTACAGAAGAGGAGGGTTTGCTCAAGGCAATTTCTCATTCTGAAAAATGGGTACCTTGTTTTCTTTTACTCGCACGTAATACGCCAGACTTCAAAAACACCTTTGTCAATGCACCTACTAACCAGACGGCGAATATTACTAACACGCTCCAAAATGGCATCCTCGTACCATCTTTGTGACCCGATGAATACATGTTTGATTACTGACGCTGCCGCGGAACGGAACTAGAATAAATAAATAAAGGCTCATTTTATAAAATTTCCAATTAAAACCACCGCAGAGTTGTCTAGATTATTACATTTCACCAGCGTCTTCTTTCTTCACCCCACGCGGGCTTGGATGTCCATCGTTGGTCAATGGACGCTCGGAGAGCCGCCTCCCCCCATACCCTATTGCTGAGGAGGGGGGCGAGCGCTTGTGCGAAGGAGTGCCTAGGGTTCTGGTCAGGGGGCGCTAACAGTCGCCTTCATTGATGTTGGCGGATGGTCGAACTATACAACTCACGTGGGTTGTAGGTGGCATAATACACGCCTCCTGCGAAGCTTGTGCGTGTCGTTTATTGCATTCTGTCCAGATACTACTATTGTCTGAGGTCGTGTGAGACTGATTATTGCGAGCTTATCCCGGAGAAGGCTAATAGCAAAAAACCGGGTCAAGGTACTGGGCGTTTCAAAACTTCATGCGACTAGGTTCCCTATGAGACCGGTTCTTCCCATCTTTCCTGGAAAATATCCAGCGCTTGATAGATAATCCCGGGAAAATTCGGAGTCTGGTGGGATCTCTGGTTGAGGAACTTTTGGGGAGGTTGAAGTCATAAAATTTGTATGACAAGTTTTTTACGTGTCGGGATCGAGTCGACGCCAACAAGGTCGCGCAGCGCATCCAGTCGATTGTACCTATTACTATTATCGATGATACGAAGCACTTTGTTCTGCATCCTGTCCAATCTCATAAAAGGAGTTTTGGGCAGGCTGCAGAACTCTGGGCAGGCGTACAACATCGCCGGGTGAATGACTTGCTTGTAGATAGCCATCTTTGCCTCAAGCTTCATGTGGGAACCTCTGGCTATTAAAGGGGACATACGATTTACCGCAGCTGGAGCCCTCTGAATAGCCAAGTTCAGGTGCTTGTGCTACGTTGTACGCTTGTCCAGCTGTACTCCCAGGTATAGCACATTTGTCGAGATGTCCAGGGCTTTGTCCTTGACATTCAACTTCTGTAGAACTTCAGAAAACTTAAATTTCTTGGAGAAGTTGATGGCCTCGGACTTAGCCTCGTGAACAACTTCACCTCCACTGCCTTGGCAACGACGCTCAGAAGTGAAATCTGGCGGTAACTATCGAGTTGATGGCCATCCTTGCCCGGCTTCAGGATAGGTATTACCAGCGCCTTCTTGAGGCAATCTGGGTACCACTGCCATCTGATGATGAAACGAAACTCAGTAACTTCAAGTAAGATCGATTATACGGCTAGTCATACTTCGTTTGAATAAGATTCAAGAGACTTATATAACCATGCTAGTTTTGTTTAGGTTTTAGGAGTTTGAAAGGATTGATTGGTCGGTGCCTGGATGCCAAAATTTAATCGTAATTTTTTTCGGACTTTCGACACCATGTATCTCAGGGGCGTTGCTTTATAGGATATAAATTGATAAAGACTTTTCACTTCGAAATTAGGTGAGGAATCTGAGACGAACTTACGGTGGTTTTCGGGTTCATTCGTGGCCTCGAGGTCATTACTCCTGACGTTTCGTCTACATCTGCGTTAGGTATTTTCAAAGGCGGTGCGATAGCGGATGAAGCGTTCGTTCAAGCCTAACTGATTCAGTGTCTTTGCTGATTTCTTCTTTTATTGTGCTCATCCTGATAGGGGCTTTCATTAAGCCTTCAATTTCGATAGGTACCGTTTTTGTTTTGGGTTTTGATTATTATTGCTTGTACCTGAAAAGAGTTTTGTTCTGAAATCTCTGAATACCAGCCTGAATTTCAATGGTTTCTGTAAAAATTTGCGGGTAATATCCTGAGGTCCTGTCCAGTATCCAGTACCTGAGTTTCGCTGAACATAATTATTGTGTGGTTGTCCTCGGTTGCAACCGCGGATTTTTGGGGGTTTGGTTTAACGGGTGTTCAAGCTCTTTTTTGTGGTACCAATATATACGTCACCACAGCTGCAAGAAATGCTGTAAACACCTGTCCAACAACTCCAAAAAAACTCTGAGATAGCGAGATTGAAACGTAACATTTTTGATATTTCAAACGTCTCGGTTCAAGGATTAAAAGCTGTGAATATGCTGAAAAGTAAAACAAGTTGGAGATCTTCAAATACGCCTACTGTTCCACCTTTATTCGGAGGCAGATATTTGAAATTGTATTTCATGTTGATAAAAAATTGTAGTTTTATTTATTGAATTCCTCTCAATTGCGCAAACCAAAAAAAAATAAGTATGTATGGTTGAATTCGTATTTTAAGTACATTTCAAACGAGGCGTCACTTGCGTTAGGATTCCATTCCAATTTAATGGTCATAATAACACGTTGCGGTAGTTTATGATGATTATGTCGCTAGTAACTATTAGAAAAAAAGGTTTACATTCGTTCGACCAAACTATCACATATACCTTATTCAGAAAAAGCTTATTGAGATTTATGGATAGTGATCTAATATTTGCAATAAATCAGAAAAACTTGAATAAATTATGAATTATATTTCAGGCAAAAATATATAGTCAAAAAATGTAATGAAGTAACTACAACAGAGTCAAGGCTAACCAAATATCATGTCCTAGCGATATATACCTAGTGTAACATGATATAAATGTTTAATCGACACTAAACAGTAAACAGTAAAATAAAAGATATCATCGGGAGACGAAGCTCAACTCTTGACAATTCCACTCTTTGTCAACCGATGACTGAAGATGCATTGAGAGAAATGATCTGTTGAGTGAAAATCTTGTAAATGGTAACGCTTTTGTGAAGATGTCAGCCAACTGGTTCTCCGACGAAACATACGACACACTCAGGGTTTCATCCAAAATACGTTGTCGTATAAAATGATATTTTATATCGATGTGTTTTGTTCGTCGATGATTCTCTGTACATTTACAAATCTGAATTGCACTTTGATTGTTAACCATCAACTCTATAGGCCCGAATTGAAGTCTAATTCTTCGAGAAAATGTCTCATACAGGTAAGTTGTTGTGCTGCATCCGACGCTGCTACATATTCTGCTTCTGCAGTTGACTTCGACACACATATTTGTTTAGGAGATGACCATGTTACTGGACCACCAGCCATAATCATCCTATATCCTGTTACAGATCGGTGAGTGTCTGGATCGTTCGCGAAATCAGCATCGGAATAAGCTATTGGTGATATTTCGTTTCCTTGATAGCATTTTCCCAGTTATTGAGTTCCCTTCAGATACCTGAAAATCCTTTTCACTGCTGACCAGTGTCCTTTGCCAGGATTGTCCAGAAAACGTCTAACTTGACTAACGGCAAACATGATGTCAGGTCGAGAAACGATGGCCGCAAACATCAAAGATCCAACTGCCTGCCGATATGGTACATCACTCATATCATCATTTTCATCGACTGACGATATTCGTTTGCATAAATTTGTATTTGTATCCATTGGAATTTTGACAGGATTACAATTTTCCATGTTGAACCTTTTCAGAATACGGGAAATCTCTCTGAAAATGAACAACTTTTTCACGTTTCTATTCCTGATTATTTCCGATCGCACATACTGACATAGATCACAAATAGTGCATTCAAAATTGTCATCGAGCTCTTTCAGAAATTCATCAATAATACTGGACGTTTTGCTAATAATCATTCCATCATGGGCCGCAGTGGTCATGATGGTAGAGCGCTAGTCTATCAATCAGAGGGACGTGGGTTCGATTCCCAGTATGGTCACTGGTCTCGTGCACGTTAAAAGGTAAGACCTCGTTAATCCTTAGCTCACACAAGTTTCGACTTCTGAGGGCTGTTGTTCGTAGGGGGATGACAGCTGGTTAACGGAAAAAACAATTTTAAACAATTTTTTAATTTTAAACAATCATCTACGAATAGGGCAAGAAGTTCCTTTTCTTTGTATTTTATCTTGAAAATACTTTTATCAGCTGCTAGTTGTTTGTATTCATAGCCAGAAAGGAAATTAATGAAAGTTTTATTCCAACAATATGGCGATTGTTTTAGACCATACAAACTTTTATTTAGCTTGCATACCAGTGAAGAATCTTCAGCCTCATAACCAGGTGGTTGATCCATGTGAATTCATTACTCACTGCTAATCTTAATTGTTTTTATCATCTTTTGTGATACTTTTGAATTTTTAAAATGTTTTTCTTTGTTTTTGTGTACTGTTTTTATAATTATGTGATATTTGTTTTCATGTGAAGCTAATGACGACGCTTATCCTGTAATGGGCCTGTAGTTAATAAATAAATGAATGAATGAATGTAAATCACTTCCTCCAAAACTCCGTTGAGGAAGGCAGTCTTTACGTCAAATTGTCTGATTTCTAGATTTCAAACTGATGCAATTGCAAGTAGCATGCGGATGGAATCGTATCTTACAACTGGTGCGAATGTTTCAGAATAATTAATGCCTTTCTTCTGGGAGTACCCCTTCGCACATAACCGCGCCTTGAAACGATCAGTAGAGCTATCTGGTTTTCGTTTCAATTTATAGACCCATTTACATTTGATTGTCGTACGGTCAGGTGGAAGAGGTATTAAATTCCAGGTTCGGTTATTTTCTAGTGATAACATTTCTTCTTCCATCGCTTTTTCCCATGATAAAGCCTGATCACTAGCCATGGCCTCTTCGAAAGTCTCTGGTTCTTCTATTACTGCTGCATATGCAACTTCATATTCACTACCGAACCGCTCAGGCCTTCGAAGTGTATTTCTATCTCGTAACTGACGTTTTGAATCTCCCTGTATATCAGTTTGATCACAGGTCTCATTTTCAAGCAGACTCTTGTCAGAATTCTGACTTTTTGTGTCATTATTTTGAAATGTCACTTCATCTGACATATTTTCACAAAATGGCATAACTTTTGAAAAGTGGAGTCCTATCACTTAGCGAGTTCTCATCAAAACTCACATCCCTTGAAACAATAACATATTTCGTACTGGGATCATAAAGTCTATAATTTGAGCTTTCACTATCGTAGCCCCCCGCGTACATTTTCTTGGATTTGCTTTGGAATTTGGACCGAAACTGTTTGGAGGTATGTACATAAGCCGTTGCACCAAATTTTCACAAGTAGCTCAAGTTGATTGCATTACTCGTCCATTTTTCATAAGGCGTCAAGTCATCTTGCTGAAATGGAATCCTATTGAGAATATGCACTGCGGTGTTCACAGCTTCCGCCCACAAACTTTCTGGTAAACCTGAGTTAAGTAGCATTGTACGTGCAGATTCTACCACCGTTCTCATGTCTCTCTCGATTCTACCATTTTGTTCTGGTGTGTAAGGAGAACTCTTTCCGTGTACTATCCCATTTTCTCTGAAGTAGCTAGTGAATTCTTGATTTATATACTCAGTTCCATTATCTGATCGAAAAGTTTTGATATCAGTACGTGCTTGCCTTTTTGTCAATTTTTCAAATTCCAGATATTTGTTGAAAACGTCACTTTTATTCTTGATGAAGAATACTGTCCGGAAAGATGAGCAATCATCCTTGAATACCAGAAAATAGTAGGCCCCTCCCAATGACGGAGTCGACATTTTCCCGCAGACATCAGAATGTATAAATTCTCCGGGAATTTTTGCTCTCTTCGGGTTAACTTTGAAGGATTTTTTGTGAATCTTTCCATATTGACAAGCTTCACAAAATGGAAAATTCATTGTAGAGGGAATGTTTATGTGACCTTTTTTACTGAGTTCCTTCAGTTTCTGGAAATTCACATGCCCCAGACGTTCATGCCAAAGAACGAGTTGGCATTCATGGCAATATTTGCTTGCTCATCTGCTTCAACCTTGAATTCCATTTTATAACATTGGTTATCTTGCTTGAAGCCTTGGGCAAGTAAAGTTTCACCTCTGACTTCAATTTTATTTTCAGCAAACTCAACTTTCAGACCTTTACTAGTTGTTGCTCCCACTGAGAATAAGTTCTTCTTGATGTGCGGAAGATATAAGGTATTTTCGAGTGTTCCTGGCTCCCACGGTCCATTAACAAACGCCTTAACAGCAACACTACCAATTCCTTCGGCATAAAGGAGAGTATTGTCGCCAATTTGAAGAGCAATTTTTGTTGCTAATGCTATATAATCCTTGAATCATTCCTGGTGAAAAGTGATGTGTTTGGATGCGGCGCTATCAGCTAACCATATATCTTGAACGTTTTCAGCATGGATATTTTTGGTTTCAGCGCTCAGAGCTTGATCTTCGGAATCCTTATTCCCAGTATTGTTCTTCTTCTGAACTAGTCGTCTGAATCGACACTGGATTATGAGGTGACCCTTTCTATGACAAAAATAGCATTCGATGGTCCTTTTCTTGAACTTGGTATTATTGTTACTACTTCTGTTGTCTGCTTTAGACTTGGATATTTGAAGAGATGCAAAAGCTGTATTCGTTTGCTCCATTTGACACAATCGAAATTCTTCTTTCAGTAGCCTGGCCGCAAGATTGTCGTAGGTTTGTCTAGCTTCCTCACATGAGTCCCATGCGGTTATGAACGAGTTGAATTTACTTGGAAGACTACCAAGAACTTTGGCAATTTCGTCAGTGTCACTAACTTTTTCCTCTACATCGTCAAGTGCTTGAGTCATTGACTCCACAGTTCTTAAATGCTTCGAAATACTATCACTGTCACTCATTCTGTAGTTGAAGAATTGCTGCTTTAGCATAACTTTCTTTACAGCAGACCGTTACTCGTGAATTATTTTAAGACGTTTCCACATATCTGATGCTATTTCACACGTCATGATGGTTTGTAGCTGTTCGAACTCCATTGCTGTTGAAATAATAAGCATAGCTTTCGCATTCTTTTCTTCCCAGCATTTCTTATCTTGGACAGAAGCGTTGTCTCCAGGTTTAGCATCAATTCCATCAAGTAATGCCTTGATACCTTCTGCCCTGAATATAATTTCCATTTGGTATTTCCATAATGAAAAATTTCTTCCATCAAACTTTTGTATTGAATATAATTTCTTGTCCATCTCAACTCTGCTATCACAATAACAGTAGAAATTTTCTGTGTGATGCAAAAACGATGTAACTTTGAACTTTTTCTCAAGTTCACTGCAATGCCTCTTATATTAGAATCACTGACGGACTGGGCCCATAACCTAATGAGATTTATGGATAGTGATCTGATATTTGTAATAAATGAGAGAAACTTGAATAAACTATGAATTATATTTCAGGCAAAAATATATAGTCAAAAAATGTAACGACGTAACTACAACAGAGTCAAGGCTAACCAAATATCCTGTCCTAGCGATATATACCTAGTGTAACATAATATAAATGTTATAATCGACACTAAACAGTAAACAGTAAAATAATAGATATCATCGGGAGACGGCGCTCAACTCTTTTGACAAAGCTCTTTGAAATACCAGTTATAGAGAATGTTCCAGCCAGGGCGGTGTGAGCTCCGGAACTATCGAAATTCAAGAAGATTGAAGGAAATCATAAATTAGTTTCTGGTGAAGATAATTGACTCACATTTCATATGGCGAAAACATTTAAAGTTCACATCTAGGAAATGGAATATTATCTTATTTAATCTCTCAAGAGTAAACTAGGTACTAAAGTAATTCTATATTCGCCACAACATCGCCGTCTGGAGTTTATTCACTAAAATAAGAATAATAAGAATTCCAATAAGGTAGAAATCATTATCGAAGTATATCTTTAATAATGGTTATGGAACGTTAAGTAAAGAGATTTTTGTTCAACATGAATTGAAAAACTATTGCTCTTAAAACATTAACGTATATCTCTGGAAAAGGAAGCAACTAGAGAAGTTTATAACTACTAAACCAGGCTTAATAACATGCTAACTACCCAAAAACATCAATATGCGATGTATCAAAAGTCTCAGGTATTTTATGAAGCAGTTATGCAATAGATGAATGTATGTACAAAGTTGATAAAGAAAGTTCAGTTTAATTTTGACAAATCTATTTCAATATATTCTCTATGTTTCGTTTGTGAATATTGATATTCAAATGTTCAGGCCATTACACGATAATTTCATACTGACCCGTTAACATTTTCCTGTCATGTCATTTATTATTTATGTTATTCAAGGCAAATTGATTTATTCCATCATTTCATCTATTATAGAGGGTGAAATACCATCATTTACGGAAAATTTTACAGTGTGCTCTCCACTACGGAAGAAGTGATAAACCGAATGAAATTTTGATATTTGCACCAGAAATCTCACCATTTGTTTGTGTAGGGGAGCCTCTGGTTGATAGATAATACATGAAAAGTCAGTTTGGGTGATTGTCCTCCTTCATAAAGCCTGGGGCTGGAGCTGGTAGTGGAAGATGGAGTTTTTCTACTCATGTATATGAAAATTATATTTTTCAACCAGATTACACTACATGAAAGTGATAGTTTTTCACTCTAGAGATGAAAATGAAGCAACTGAACATCATCATGCTCCGCTTTACTTCAAGAAAAAAATAGTATTTTGATCTTTTGTTGAAAAATATACTATTTGAGTTTGTTATTCAATTTATAACGATAACCACCTTCATTCTTCCAGTATATTTGTATGACTTGCGTTCTTTATATGTTTTATGTACATTCAATTGACTTTCAATCATGCAACTATTCAGTTGAGTGAAATTCAATTGAATGTGTTGATAGAACTATTTCTCATATCTATGGTGTGAGTGAGTATTGGGTTCGATAATAATGTGCCCTGAGCAGACAAAGTAAACCAAGAATTAGGAAATTCTCAATTCGTTCGGTTAGGATTACACAGTGCGGTCCATAGGTATGGAATAAATTCGTTTTTGGCATTATTATTCAATACTTTCAAAAAAACTGAATCAAGAAAATTTCAATTCTCAATTTGAAAATTCAGAATATGGAAATATTACCCCCTTCTTCTACCCCCTTTGAATTATAAGACCATCACAAGAATTTTAAATGAGAGGGGGGGTATCGTGTGGCACTTTGTTCGAAATTTATTTTCTACTTGGTAATTTTGAATTTTTCGAATTAGGTGTAATCATAACTGAGAAAATTTATTTTGAAAATGTAAAATGTTTATACTTTATGTAGAATGAAGAAAATAATGTGATGGGTCGGATGTGGTAATATAACAAGAACTCAAACATGAGTTTGTGAAATGTATAATGATAAATACTGGTCAACACGTCTCGGTCTACAGTTACAAAACTAGAAACAAAAGTTCGTGTTTCGCATTCAATCACTTGGTTCAGGATTCAAATGAGGATACTCCGGATGCAAGGCAACAATTCTCTGAACTGATGATGGACATAATGGAACCAGATTTGGATTTCATAAATAAAATTGTTTTTTCAATAAAATGGAAAGGTTAATAGACAAAACTGTGGATATTTGAGCAGAGAAAATCCTCATCGGATGTGTAAGGCTCACACACAATATCCTGAAAATGTGAATGTTGGTGCTGGTATCATTAACATCAAAATTATAGGCCTTCATTTCTTTGAAGACACAATTAATGATAAGGGTCATGTAGATTCTTTGATGAACTTTTTACAGCCTTACAGACTGAAAAGATTATTTCCTGATGTTAATGATCTAAATAGAAATGACAGATAATAGAAAACTGAAAGAAATAAAAATAATAAAGATCGTAAAATTTTTCAAACATGATACTCAACTCAATGAAATTCCTCAAAAAGGTAATTTCTAATGAATAAACTTTATTATTATTATTATTATTATTAATTATACCTATTTATATTACTAACAATTGATATCAGGTTAGAGTATATTTTTTATATATTTTAATTAATTTATGTACTATTTTTATATAGTTTTAACTTATATTTAGGTACTGTCTTTATAAATATATTTCAACTGAGTTTATGTTGAGGTACTAATTTAAAAATTCATATATTCTCACTCTACATACATATGTGTATCCTGATATACATATTATACCTCGTAGATTAGGCTCTATTTATTCACACAATTCCTTTATACAATTTGTAATTTTTATCTTTATCTTGTGAATAAATTGTTTATTATTATTATTATTATTAATTTGGTACCAACAAGACGGAGCTCCACTGCATTGCAATTGCAAACGTTTTGTTCAAGATTATGTGAACGAAGTTTTTCCCAATTGGTGGATTGGAAGACGTGGAACGATTGAATGGCCGCCTAGATCCCCCGATTTGACTATTGATTACTTTTTATGAGGTTATTTGAAATCGACCACACGATATTGCAGAATCAGAAAAAAGAAATTATCATCATAACCCCTTGTGCCGGCTTATCCTAGAAGCGGGGTAAGCGGTCTCGTTGAGCCCGGGGCCCAAAGGGCCCGGTCGTGGCAGGCTATGTTCAACGTTATAATATACTGAGGATTTGAATCGTGTTTCTCTCCTTTTATTCATTCTGTTTTCGACGTTTCTTCATTCAAAACAGATTCAGATATAAATTAGAAGCGAAAAATTCAACCCAAGATAACACATATGGAGATGAAATTCTCGAAACTGAAAATTTTTTGAAGTATGGCGAAGTAAGAAAATGTGCGTTCACAGTACATTGTAAAAATATGCGAGTCCAAACTCATTATGTAGTTTGTGATTATATTATCTAAAATCTCAATCGACGAACTGAATGTAATGAAACCATAAGTGAAAATGCCAACTATTTTTTTACTGCCATTGAATATGAAAGTCGAATAATAACCTTAAAACCGCTTATAGTTTAGATATAGATGCTCTAGTTTTTGTTGAGGAAATATATCAGTTTCTTCTATTTCTATAAACAAAGAAACAAGTTCTGCTGAATTCGAACTTGTCTGCATTTTCAAATGGATGAAAAGAATTGAAAACCATTTGAGATCTACAACTGACTAGATGCCCTTTCTGTTATACATATAGAAAGTACCAGTTTAGTTTATTAATGAATTTGTTCAGAAAAATATAAGCCTAATAATTGTCTGCTAAAGTATAATCCTAAATAGTTTCGTAATCAGTCCAATGTAATTTGTTTTGCTTCACGCCAAAATGGTCCAACTGTGATGGTTGAATAGGGCTAGATTAGGCTCATTTGGCGGTATAAACGTGAGGGGGGAGAATGAGTGGTTTCAATAAGTTCGCACTTCTCATTCTCCATAACAATCTTAATATTTCCAGAAGCGTAGGGCAACACATTTGACCGCTAATATTTTAAGAGCGTCGCAGATAGTGCTAGCACTAGTGCCTCTGGTCTTGACAAGCCAACAGCAACCCCATAGTAGTTACAGGCGCACTAGGGCAGGCAATTTTTTTTTATTTACAGATTAAAGCGCATCAACCCTTTAGGTTATTAGCGCTGGACAGGTAACAACTAATGTATTCTGTATATTTTACATATATGATATCATATTCTACTGTAAAGGTTTATGTGGGCCAGATAAGACATTAGGTTTTCTATGTGGCAGCCTTCTCCTAGGATGTTGTGGATTTCTCTTGGTAAATGGAAAGCTTCCTTCGAATCTGCATCCATTGGACACTCTGTAAGCACGTGCTTTACTGTTAGGGTCGTTTGGAAGTTGTCGCATCTTGGCTGTTCGGTGCGGAGCATGAGATATTCATGTGAGAACCTTGTGTGTTCAATTCGAAGACAGGATAATGTAGTCTGGTGTTTTTTATTGCTTGCTGGGTTCCCCTACGGTTTCACGGATTGTTTGATCTCTGCAAGGTATGATTTTGATTGGTTCCATTTATTGCCATTCATTCAAAATGTTGTTTTTCATATAATTTTTCGTATCCGATGATACTGATCGCTTGATTGAATGAGATTGTGGACTTGATATCGCCAGGCGTGCGGTTGCGTCTGCTTTCTCATTCCCCTGTATGTCTATGTGGGAAGGGACCCAAATGAGTTTCACTATTTTTCCGCAGGCTATTTATCTGATGCATGTTAGGTGGTTACGAATAGTTCAAATATGAAAAATAACTTGCACTGCACTGTTTAAAACCTTTGGTGTAGAGATGAATATGCTGTGGTTTTATCCCGATACCAAACTGCTATTTGAACATCTCAACCAAGTTTTAGTTTACGTTTGAGGATATTGAAAATAGGAAACCAATATTCGTTGTTCGTCAGTTAAATTCATTCACAGGGTGTATGGCTGAAAAGGAGGTAACATACGTACAATACGGTACAGGAAAATGTTCTGTCTCATTTGCTGATCTCTACGTACTGATAATGTAATATATCATCGAATCCATAAGTGAACTGTTCTGATATGAAAGTTCAACATTTTCTGAATTTTACTTTTCACTAAGGCAATTTCCATTAAACTTCTTCCGATTGAGTAGAAATACAAAACTCAATATCACAAGCTGTGACAAAATAATTGATTATATTTACATTTTGTGTAGGTATATTGTGAATAAGAATTCAATATCGAACAAGATTATGAATTGGAATAATAATTTCACTTACGATATTTCTCCGAATGCTGCGAAGGCATCTCGCAGAGTTTGTGTTTCTATCTCTGGACTGAGATCCCCAACGAAGATATGGTGGTGCTCTGGAAAAAAAAGAGTACAGTTTAGTATTTTAATAGATCGGCTGGTTATCATTCGAAATATTCATTCAAACAATTAATAATTTCCCAACCCAGTATTCAAATGATTTTTTTCATATTAGATATTATCTATCAGCTACGAATCTATGATTTTGAAAGGAAAAGGAGATACTGCTCATTATGATTCCAGAGGTATAGCCTTTATGGGTAGATGATGGCTATTATTACTATTATCCGTCCGTCCTGCGCGAAATCTTATACAGTGCGGCTTTTAATAGCCCCCTGTTAACTTTTTAACGGTTTGACGTACAAACATAAAAAAAACTTCTGGAGGGTTTCACCGATACTACTTTTAGAAATAAAACACATTGTGATTGCTCGAAAAATGGCGCGGGGGGGCACATCAACTAAAAAATTCTAAACGGCATGGGGGGTCATGTGTCACATCGTTGAAAAGATAATTCAATTCTCTTTTCAGCCATCTAAAAATTTGTAGAGTTTCGTTCCATTCAAAAAAAATTCTGGCCTGTTATTTCACATCAAATCATTCAAAAATTATCGTGGTCAGGTTAGAAAAGGGATAATCTTCTGTTTAATCACAAGCACTTGCAATTGGGTCTTCTTGGAAGAACGTTGCACAAATATCTGTCAGATGTAGTTCAATGTCCATTGTGGAATTAGCCAGGGAAGTAGTTGTTTTGTGACAGATGTTTTCTTTCATTTTTCCACTTGGTGAAACCGCTCAGAGAGAAGCACAAGCACTTGCAATTGGGTCTTCTTGGAAGAACGTTGCACAAATATCTGTCAGATGTAGGTCAATGTCCATTGTGGAATTACCCAGGGAAGTAGTTGTTTTCTGACAGATGTTTTCTTTCATTTTTCCACTTGGTGAAACCGCTCAGAGAGAAGGGTACCCCGTAGTCTTTCACATTGTTGATACCTTTCTGGCACAATATATTCGAATTTCGTTCGAATTATTACTGTGTCTACTTGTTTCAATTCATCTAGGCATACATTTGCTATAGATATTCCTGCCAACAAAGAATGCAAAACTGATAAAAAACTCAAATTCTATCTGTATAAATTTTATAATGTACCTATTTGACGGATTAATAGATGTAGAAAATCTGAAGCTACTGAATTACAACTTAGATCACGTCAATAACAAAGTCAACACGCCAATCAATAATTCTCATCCAATATTTTTAGATTAATCCTGATGTTTTATTTGAAAAAATTATTCCAAAACAAAGTTGAGTTCCAGCAGAAATTTTAGTTGATTATAAAGACGATGATGTAGTTATTTAGGGCCAAGAAATACTATCATGCATTGCAGAAACATTGACCATAGTTGAAAACAACCACGCGATTGTAGAGATTTACAATCACACGTACTTGTACTTACAACGACATCAAACTTGTAATGTTATACCTACCCGGTTGAGGTTGCGTCCTTACGATTTAATGAAGCCCATTTCCTTTGAGTATTTCCACGTATAAACAATAATGATTTCAATGAACATTCTGAAGTATTCCTTACTGAAAATTCGCAGAAAGTTGATATATCCAATATCACCCAATTAATTAGAACACATCATGTGAATAAAGAGAAACAAAAAATAATTTTAAAACTGCATATGAATTATTCTGTTGTATTTGTACAGAGGGTGAACCACTAACGTCTACAACTGGAGTGAAACACTCAATCATACCGTTATCCATTTGTTCAAAAATAAAAGAAGACCTCACAAATAAATAGAATGCTGGAACAAAATATCATACGTCCCAGTAAATCCCCATGGTCATTACCATTTTGGATTGTTCCTAAAACGGTTGAGAGAAAATGGAGGAGTGGTTGACTATCGTAGACAGTAGACGATAAGTATCCTATCCCAAATATCACAGATGTTCTAGACAAAATTGGCGAATCTGGACCTAGCATCTGGATTTTATCAAATTCAGATGAATCCAACATCTATTGAGGAAACAGCCTTCAATGTTGAAGGAGGGCACTAAGAATTTCTTCGTATGCCGATAGATCTGAAAAATTACCCCTCCACATTCCAGATATGTCTTGATAACATTCTAGAAGAGTATATTAACAAAATTTGTCTTACTTATCTTGATGGTATTTTGATTTATTTGACATCATTAAAACAACATATCGACACTTTAAGTAAGATTATCCAAAAATCAAGGGAAGCCAATTGTAAAATTTTAATGAATAAGTCGAAATAGCCCACTTAGGTGATGTGATAACTAAGAACGGTGACAAATAAAACCCCAATAAAATCGAGGCAATCCAATATTTTTCTATCCCCAGGACTACTAAACAAAATAAAGGATTCCTGGGAATCTTAGGTTACTAAAGACAATTCATAAAGGACTTTATCAAACTGACCAAACCGTTAAATCTCTGTTAGGAAAAAGGTGCGAAAATTATTCATGACCCTACTTTTATTAAATGTTTCCAAACACATTAAAAGAGTCTTGATAAATTAATCTATTTTGATATATCATGATTTTGAAAACCCGTTTATACTGACGACTGAAGCGAGTAACTTTGCCCTTGGAGCTATTTTTTCGCAAGGTCCCATTGGGTCAGATGAGCCAGTACCTAGCGTTTGCATCACGATCTCTGAACGACTCAGAGCAAAATCACTGGATAACAGAGAAGGAATTATTGTCGATCGTTTGGGTAACAAATATTTCAGGTCCTAATTTCTTGACTGTGAATTAAAAATTTCTCTCGTTTAGTTAGATGGAGACTCGCAGACTCGAGGAGTTTGTATACAAACGTGATGAACTGAATACTAATACTAATGATTTGTTAAGAGTTGGAGTTCACACGAACGAAACTGAGGAGACACAATCGATAGAGAACTTCTACCGTCTGTTGACCTTTGTGGTAGAAACACAAATTTCAATCATAGGGACGAAGAAAAAGAATCAATAATTATCAGACAAATTGGCGAACCACCTAACTTACCAGAATTAGATGATGCTGAGACCGTCTATACTAGTGAAGAAAACCCCGTCTTGACCATACCTATTTCAGAAAATCCGATAAACAAAAATTACCCAACTCCAAATAGTTACTTAATTTCATTCCACAGCCTTGCCAAAAACTGTACAAACCTTCCCTATGAGAAGGAGAATTATTGCATAGATATCTTTAGACAATTTAGAACAAGAAATTTAAGTAGTCGAAAAATATTCAAACTCAAAATTTCGATACGCCCTGTATTTAGGAAACGATAGTATCATGCCTAAATTCTGCGAAGTAGTACAAGAGACATTCAAAACTCATTCGCTATACAAAAATTGTACAAGACGTTATAAACAGTGACGAACAAAAACAAATTTTGAAACAATTCCTGGAAGGTATTGTAGAAACAGAAAGACGTATTAGGGAACCTATTTTTAGGCCAAACTGGAAATAGATTTCAGATTGAATATAAACAATCATGAGATATGCTACGCAAACAAATAAAATTGAAATCTCCCAAATCATAAATTTTCAATCACACCAACTACCAGTAAACCATTTGAAAACATTCATATTGATGAAATATCTTCACAAATCAAAATACATTTCGGAACACCTGATCATCACGAATCTAATTCGATAGTCGAACGATTTCATTCGACCATTACCGAACACATCCGGTTGCTGCATGGCATTCCTAAAGAAAAAGAAATGAAAAAACTAATGATCCATTCTATTTTAGGTTATAATAACTCCATCCACTCAGCTGAAAATAAGACCAATCGATGTTACAAAAAATCACATTTCTAACTCAGATACTCTCAATTTCGATTTAGAGTATCGAATTCAAAGCGCATATACCTATAACAAATCACAAAAAACAAAGAAATATACAAAGCCCTCAATGAAAGACTTACGAAACAAATTAAGAATAATATTGGAAATCTAAATGAAAATCGTGAAGAACCATCAGAATATCAAACTGGTGATATTGACTATAAGGAAACAGCTCCGCGCAATAAAAGTCTACCCCATTTCAGAATCGTCAGAATAAGATCTGATGAAAATACCAAAATTAATACATAAAACGGTAAAAGGATTTATGAATCGAACTTAAAACGTCCCTTCATTCAGATCCCTGCTGTCGATGAAACTCAGCCAGGAAATTCGAATAATAACCCTTGATAAAAAGTCAGGAATATTACCCTTCAAACTAGGCACTGCGAGGGTTGAAAAGAAACCTTACACTTTCATCAAGTACTTTGAACTGAACCCTATCTCGCGGACTATCTGATCCATATCTTATTGAACTATCAGTGATAAATCAATGACACTTAAGGCGGATTCATGCAACGTTCATTATGATTACATTTTTACTACATTAAAATTAGAAAAAGTTGAATTTCAGTACTTCATAGGAGGCGTTCATGCAAACAAATTATTACATTACATCAACACTGCTTCATCAAGAAGTTGGTCAACTTTCAACTATAAAATTACGTTCTTAGTTAAAACACCAAGTACGCATGCGCGTAAACCTGTAAAGTGGTTCACCGCCGTTCTTTTTTATAATGTGAACTATGGTCATGGTTCATGAGGCTTGTTCTTTGTTTGTTTGGGTAGCTGTTAAGATCGGATTTCGACAGTTGGTATTTTATTTATAATTGATTATTTTGAAATGGTATACTAATAGATCAGGTGCAACAGTGATGACAGGATAAAATCATACATACAACGCATGCGTAAGTTCATAGTTCAATCGTTGCATGACCGGTGTCAAAATCGTTAGTGAAAATGTAATGCAATGTTAATTATAATGTAATGCTTGAAAATGTAGTTATATTGAACGTTGCATGAATCCGCCTTTAGTTTAGTTGTGAGGTATAATTCAATTACTCCAAACGAAAAAATAAATAAAAAGAGGCTTGAATTATGGTTTGAGCTGTATAATAATAAGTATCTCAGAAAACTTAGATTCGACGGATGCTGAAAGATATGAACAAACTATCTAAGAGTTACATTTCAATCACAGAAATATCATTAAAAAAATTAATGAATGATCAAATTGTCCTATTCAAGCATATCATAGGAACTTTCAATGAAACAATTGAATTATTTAAACGAGACGAAGATGTCATGACAAAGAGAATAAATGAGATATCTTCTAATCTATCGACATTCGTATATAACTTCACTCATGTCTTAGAAATGAAATTAGACTTTGATCAAATAAACTCCATTACTCTTCATTCCCAATCACTAGTAGATTTGGAAATGCCATCACATTCGCTAAAATAAATTTAGTTCACAATAAATATCAACGAATTAGAAGTTCTAGTTAAAATCCTAATAGGACAATACCTTCCTGACAATTAACTATATGGTACTGAATCTAATAACATCTATAAATATTATAATAATTTAGACGTACCTATAAAGAAAAGTAAAATAATATTGAATGAAATTAGCGTAAGTATTTCCTAATAAATATACACATCACCATTTATACTCTATCCCAACCCAACCTCTGAACAAATTACCCTTATTCCACTGACATTGACACTGGCATATCATGTATGGATTTCCACGAGACCTTTCACTGTCTGTCCAAAGATGTTCTCCACCAAGATATATGCGTATTCCAAATACTGAATATTGGCCCAACTACTCCAGGATGCTTATTCAAAACATCACCGGACACGTTGTAATCGTTTGGAATTATATGCAGGTTCTTTTTCATTTCTTCATTGGAAATATAAAACTTCAGTCAAAAACAACTTGAAAAAAACATCTACGAAATTAAGTTTCCCTTCGTATTAACAATTATTGGAATATGCACATAATCATTTAGTCACAACTCACCCAATACCGGGGATTATTCTAAAATCAGTTGAGCTGAACTGTAACAGAATAATTAGCCCAAAAAGCTATTATTATTGAAACTCGAATTAGTTTTGCATTTCTTCTTGGAATAAAAAAACAGTTGTTAGTTGTTTATCATTCAAAAAGACATTCAGATGACAGAAACATAATGATTTACAGGATAATTCCTGAATGTTAAGTGCAAAGATGTTACAGGATGATTCCTAAATATTCTGCTACAACGTATCGGAATGAAGCAACTGGAACACAACAATAGCCCCTACCGCTAACATATTTGGCAATACGTCTGGTGCTTGCTTGGAGTTCGTGCCGACCACTCGGCGTGGTATTGCAGATTTTCCAACAGTTGAAAAGTCAAATACTAATAATAGCCGTCCTCTACCCGCAAAGGCTATGCCTTTGGGTACACTCTACGAGTGTTCATGAGGGAGTATTATTGTTATTATTATCATTATTACCAAAGTTTGCCGAAATCAAGCCGATACCAGCATTAAAATCCAAAACATCCACATGGACAAACTGCATGAACTTCGAGAAAAGAAAAACCGTATCACACCCCTGCTGACTATTGATACACCTATAGTCCATGCCTGGACAATCCCCCTATACGTTATCGTCGTATTATTTATATGTGTGTTCGTAATATTCAAATATGAACACTCAATATGGAATGAGAAATCATCACCGCAACCTGAACCAGCATCCACAGCTTCAACTATGGAAAGATCGACGATTTTTCCAAATAGGAAATGATTTTTCATCAACGGAGGGGGGAGTTACGTCGCTGATAAAGTCGACTTCAGCATCTTGTCCGCACAATTCCGCTGACGAAGCTTTTCTTTTCAACGCTCTGTACAATAACCATCGCAGAGGCAGTCTGACTTCATGATTCAAACAATACAGTTGTTGTTCATATATTTTTACGTTGAAATTGAAAGAAATAAAATTGACAGAGTCAAAGTACTCTTTTTCTCCACACGTTTCCACCAAGTGAAAATATGAGGCAAACAACTCTCAGAAAATACCAAGAAAACACAATTGCAAGTGCGTATCTTATAATTGAATAGTAGATTATTCTTCATTTGGCTAGGAATGACCACCTTCAGATGTTTCGATGTTTCGCCTCTCATCAGTGCCATGGTAGGTCGGACATCATTATAATTATTGTCCTGTCCCTGCCTAATGAATAGTAATCAACTGTTTGATAAATATTTACCCACAAATGAAGCTGCGACCCAAAACTAAGTTGGTCGCATCACCATCTGCATGAAAAATCAAGAACTACACTCTCCGTCAAATATTTTCGAACTTCGTTCGAAATGATACAGTTGACTCTTCCCAGTGTCTGTGTTTTTCGAGGAGCGTAGTTCTTGATTTTCCATGCGGATGGCGCTGCGACCAACTTAGTTGTGGGTCGCAGCTTCATAAAATGCCATCGACCCAGCTATAATAAATATCATAGAAAACGACCCTGCATATAATGAAAAGGAACTGATTTAAACGACATGACAGAGCTGGATGTGCACATTTACCTGAATGAAACGATTCCAGGACGGAAAATATGACAAAGCGGTGCAAACGAGTGGCCCTCTTAGTCACCCGATTTGAGTCCTTTAGATTAGTTTTGTTTGTGGAAATATAAAAACTTTACTTTACATTTCTCTACCTGACACCCTGAAAGATCTACGAGGACGAATCATCGAAGTATATCGCGAAGTGAAACCGCAAATGTTCCAGGATATAACGACAACGGTTTAGAGAAAACCTGTATCACTGTATGCTCGTTGACGAACATCAGTTGGAGCATTCACTTGATTGGTACACTAAGTTTTTATTGTTAAATCAAATCAACTTTTGAATTTTTTGTCGAACTTGTTCTTGCTATTTCAAAGCTCCATATTTTCTAGTAATTGAACGCCCTTCGCAATGCGGTCTCATTTGACACCTATTCTTTTCGTGAAAAATTTTGGGGATGACTTTCCCATCGAGGCCTTGAAGGTCTTATGATTTACAGTGTGGTCCAACGAAAACTTAACACCTCGATTTTCCGGCTTTAAAATGAAAATGTGGAAAATCGCTCGGACCCGTCAATTTCTAATACGGGGGGGAACAACTTTTCCGCTGTTTTCATCCCCGTAACTTCAACCGTCTAACGGGGGTGAGCACAACCCCTTGATTTTGAATAGGGATGCGGGTGTTGCGATACCTCATTTTGAAGATCTCATCGTGTACTATCTGACCGTAAAATTTCACTTCAAAATATCCATCGATAATGAAATAACAGCGAAAATAGTGAAAGAGGCAATATGGAATTTATCTCGAGAATAGTTTCGTATCCGACGCATTTCAAAGGTATTGAGTCGTTAATTTTTTGTCCAAAAAAGTAGACGGACCTTGTTTTTGTACCTTAGTCTATCGTGAATGTTTAAGAATGGTACAAGTGTGTCAAAGCGATTGTAAATTGGTAGTGGAATTAAAATGGTGTATTCCGTAGAAGAGAGGGTGGAAATGATAAAATTATTTTTCCGAAATAACGACTCTGCGCGCACACCAGCGGCTTTATTTAACGAACGACATCCTGGAAAAAATGTATCCGCTGCTTACGTTGTGCAACTGGTTGCCAAATTTGACGCTACTGGTTCAGTTGGAAACAAAAAGAGGGTGCATGAAAGGGACGAAGCGAGGGACGTGGCTGTCTTAGGTCATATAGCAATGGATCCGACCGTTAGTACTAGGAAATTGTCCGATGTATCTGGTGTTTCACGCACAACAATCATGAGAATCCTGAAACAACATAAATTCCATCCTTATAAGATACGATTGGTTCAGGAACTGAATGAGGATGATCCCGATCGCTGACTCCAGTTCTGTGAAGTGATCAGTGAAATAATTAACGGCAATCAAAACTACATGTTCGATATCTGTTTTTCGGACGAGTGTTCATTTTACCTTAACGGCATTGTAAACCGGCATAACTGTCGGTATTGGTCAGATGAAAATCCAAGATTATTTCGTGAGGTGTATACACAGCGCCCCCAAAAATTAAATGTTTGGGCGGGTATATATGGAAATCACATAATCGGCCCTTTTTTTATACCTGGTAATCTCACAGGCCAAATTTATCTCGATCTATTGGAGAACGCTATTTATCCAGCCCTCGTGCAAGTATTGGAGAATGCAGAAGACCATCAAACGATCATTTTCCAACAAGATGGCGCACCACCTCACTTTGTTCAACCGGTGCGTCAGTTCTTAGATGACAATTTTCCTCACGCCTGGATTGGAAGAAGGGGACATATTAAGTCGTCACCCAGATCACCTGATCCACTGGACTTTTTTCTATGGGGTCACCTGAAATCCAAGATTTACGCTACCCGGTCTGAGTCACTGGATGATTTGCGAACTCGGATCATTAATGAATGCCGTCAAATTACACCAGAAATCTTGAGTAATGTACGTGAACGTTTTCAGCAAAACTTATATTACTGCATGGAAGTGGATGGTGCCCATTTCGAGCATTTAATAAAGTAATCACAAAAGTACGTACTCTTCCACTACTTTACCTGTCCTTTCGTTATCGATGGATATTTTGGAGCGAAATTTTACGGTCAGATAGTACACGATGAGATCTTCAAAATGAGGTATCGCAACACCCCGCATCCCTATTCAAAATCAAGGGGTTGTGCTCACCCCCGTTAGGTGGTTGAAGTTACGGGGATGAAAACAGCGGAAAAGTTGTTTCCCCTCGTATTAGAAATTGACGGGTCCGAGCGATTTTCCACATTTTCATTTTAAAGCCGGAAAATCGAGGTGTTAAGTTTTCGTTGGACCACACTGTATATGTCAAAAGCTAACCCAACCTAATCTAACCTAACAAACAAATCTGATTTGTTTTTAGATTTTGTCGAGGAGTCATTTCCCAACTCGTAATACCTTGTAGTACGTTTCGATGGGCCACCCTGTATGTAATTGATGTTGATATACTTCAAGAAGGTTTACGATGGCATTATTGAAATAATATTCTGTGTGACACAACCTACCATGTTATTCACACACTGACCGTAAACCAGCGTTCTATTGACATATTTGTGATTCCAAGAAATATTTGTTGCAGCGAATCACGTGTGTTATCTGAAAAGTCTCAGCATATCTCCGCAGCATGAAACTTTGGGAAGTATGATGGTACAGGTACATCAAGTAGAATGATCTACGCGAACAATCGTTATTTTTAGAACATTTTGTGGGGAAAAGCTTTTTGTTCCAAATACTTATGACTTTCATTTTCATCTGGCTTATGAGTAAATCCTCATCACACCATCCCGCTCGTTTCATATAAACCTCTTTAGGATAATATACCTTTTCTAACCTCATACCGCATCCTTCCCGCATAAACAAATAATTTCTTATTAAAGCTAAGTCCACGCTATGATGTTCGGGGTATTAGATTTCCTTTTTCTCCTCATGGGAGTTCTTTATAAGTACGAATGTCCTGTCTGTTCTCACCCAAATGAAAATGCGATTTTTCACTTCAATCAATTTCGTGAAAAAATCTTGAGAAATAATGTGTCAGAAAAAGTTGAAGAAATTCAGAGGTAGATATCAAAAAGAAGTAAGAAAATAGAATATGAAATAGAGAAATGCAAATCCTTTCGGAATGCAACAGATTCACTGTCATCACAATTATGCATCAAGTTCTGGATTGGCATTCAGTTAAGGAAATAATGTTCTGTTCTTCTATGAGTTTAATCCTGAGAATTTCATCTGGCGAAGCACCTGCTTGCTTTGATCATATTATCATATTCACTAGGGAAATTCATGAATAACTTAAGAGAGACAGTATCAATTTCGTTTTTTTCTTGTACCTGGTATGCGTAATCTTCAAACTCTATTTTCCATCACGGTTTGTTGGAGTTTTACAGAAATCTAGCAGTCATGTTCGATAATAATGAAAAAATAACCCCCAGAAACCGGAGGCATAAAGTCACCCATCTGTTTTACATGGATGACCTCACTATATATCTCGGATGAAAAGGATCTTCAGCAGTCCATGAGGGTGGTGCATGCTATCGGACTAGAGTTTACATGAGATCGACAAATGTGCAACGCTTCATCTCAGAGGGGGACGATGCAAGAAATACGGAGACGACGTTTAACTCGTAGGATGGGCTAATGCATGTGGTCTTCTTCAACAACATTGAATACCTAGGCTTATCGAGAAACCTGACTTTCACATTTCCCAGGTCAAGTGGGCTACCTCATAGTTGAAGCGGCAACGCCGCATCGCCTAAAATATTTCATTCGTGTAGATCATGTTAGTTAATGCATACTGTCAAATGGATCCGTTGGACAAATGAATCCGTTGTCTTGGTTGCCAGAAACGTCTATTTCACCCTCATCGTGAAAAGCCCTGTATAGATCAACACTTCCTGGGTCACTGGATTGGTAGGCGAGGTTATTCTATCAAATTTTCCCCACGTTTCTCAGACCTGTGTCCTCTAGATGCTCTATGTGGAAGCATTTGAGAAGCAGAATTCATGCAACTCCACCTTCACTAAAATATTTACGAAAATGGATCACAAGTGGCCTTATAACTCCAGAAATGGTCTAGAATGTAGGAAAACTTCAGCAGAATTTATATCAGAAAAAATAGTGTATTTTCCCTCCACCACACATGTAATTTGATTCGTAGATGTTCATTTCGATAAACATGTTAAGTTCATCCGTAGGATTTTCTTAACTGAACTAACTAGATTTTTGTTGGAGGTGAACGTTTCGAGCATTTTTTGAGATGGGAATAATGTAAGTAAACTTAACTTGCAACTCATTATGGTTCATCACAATCTGAAAAATAAAAAACATTTTTCAGAGAATTTCACGGGCATCCAAACGATGTGCCACTTGACCCTATTCCCTATTCAACTTTTAGGGGTTGTTGACCCCACTGCTTGGAGATTGACATGACGGTTCTGCATGTAGGACAATAAAATACCCTCCTCTTAACTGAAATCGACCTATCCAGGCGTTTTTCCATATCTACGATATCATTACCCAAAACTCCTCCCTATGTCAAGTTTTCGATTAGCCACCCTGTTTATATTACCATATCATACCTAAGGAACACTTCTCTTTTTAGAGAGATGAACCATAATAGGCAATACATATTTTCGTAATTAGTTACTTGAACAATTCCAGTTTCTCAAATAATTTCAAAGAATTCTTTTGATTAGTATGGGAACTATGGGAAAAACTGGTAAAACATAATTCGAATTTTGGTTATATTTCTCATATTTCAAAAATACGTACGATAAAATCTTATTACAAAGTATTCATAAAGCTGAAAAAATGCATAACAAATTTTCCTGAAAGTATGTTTCACTTCTCTGGACTTCTATCGGTTTTCGCTTTGTAATTGACACATCAAAAACTTTTCTCATTCAGCACAGCTTTGAGTGTTCTACTCGGTATCGTCCTCCCATTTCCAAATGCCAGTGATGTTCGATAAACTGGGTCTTGTCAGGGTTATCCATACGAACTAACCAACAAGTTGGAAGTTAGGTAGGAGTTCCACTTTTTCATGTTTCAATTTGGGTGCTTGTTCTCTTAATTGTGCCAATGTTTCATTGTATATTGATTGTTTGGAGAAATTTGGTAGTTTCGAATTGTTGTAAATTCGATGCATTAGGTCTCATTACTGAAAGTAGATTCATCCGAGAGAATTACCACAATCGTATAGATATTATTGGTAATATAAATAAAACTTTACAAAATTTCACATGATGATAATACTAGGGAATACGTATGTATGCGTTTGATATTTGGGGGTTCAGAAGTACAAGATTTGATCTCAAGAGAGGACTTTGTGAAGACTTCAGAGTGAGTCAGAACCTATTCTCGATTTTATTTCCATAGAAAACTGAGAGTTTGAAGTGTTACGGAACGGGATGGTACCACATAAGAGTCAAATCAGATCAGTTTGATACAATAAAAATAAATTAGGCCCACCCTCAGGAGATCCCCAACCTGATAGCCTAATGTGGTTTTTCGTACCTATCAAAAAAATTAAATATTCGTCTTGAAGTTCACATTTCTAGGTGTTCGAAAGAGTCACCTAAATTCACCACATCAAAATGTCTACTTCGAAGATCATGAACCTTCATCTCACCAAAAGTATTTTGAATCGATAGAGCTTTGCCATTACAAATGATAAAGGGTGTATGTAATGATTCAACACAATTTGGTTGTACGGTTTTACGTCTCCCCAAAATTGTCCAACCCAAATTGGCAACTATTATTTCATTCTGTATAGGAAATTTGTTGGAAAATATGAAAATTCTTTCAGAGTTGTGTACCTATGTTTTTCATATTACACGAAATTATTCAATGTGTACAGAAGTATCAAATACAAATTCAGCCACCTCTACAAAAAACTTGACGAACTTTTCTCCGTCAGCCTGTAAACTATAAACCGTATACCGTGAGTATACGTTATTCTGTACCATAAGCAGTGCATAGATTTGAATTCAAAACGGACCATCCAACCTCCAATTCATTTTTCAATATGCAGGAAACAACGAAAAAAAATTCTCATCTGAGATCAGAAACGCAGTGGCAATATTTTATAGACTCACATCCATTAATTTCTTTTTTTCCACCTTCTGTTTCACAAGGGTAAAACCAAAAGCAGAAAAAATTACTATATTTCAAGGAAATGTTTACTCGATACCGTCATGTTTCATAATGGACATTAAAAGTATGGTTTCGGCAGAACCCAAAAAATATGGCACGAATAATATATGTGTCTGGGGATCTTTGGATTCCGTTTAATTTTTGATGTCTGATGTAGGATGGGTAGGTGATTGAAAGCTATCATTGGCCAAAATGTGTGGCACACATCGTTCGTTCTCAAAAGTAATCCAAAGCAAATGGCGGATGCGCCTCAATAGAAAATTTTTAGATCTACAGGGTGTTAGTGAATTAGTGCGACAAACTTCAGAGGGTGATTCTGTATGAAAAAATAATCACATTTTGCTTGGTTACTTTTGTCCGCTAATGCTTCGTTTTCCGAGATACGAAGTGTTAAAGTTTTACTTACAAATTGAATATTTATTCATTTTGCTCTGAAACCGGTAGAGACACGCAAATGAAATTTGGTCGGTTTTAAGAGGTAATTATTGCGCATTTTCTGACAGGCAATTAGGAATTCTATATTCATCATTGGCGCGCATACGGATAATGATCTTAATTTTTTTAAAGAAAAAAATGGTACAGCACGGAGATATTTTAAACTAACAATCGTTTTTGGATTCTTCGTTCCATTTGTGACGAAAAATCTCTCCTGTCTTTTTTTTTGTGTGGGGCTCCGTTTTTATGCAAAAAATAAAAGCTCTTAACGCTCTCCTAATTTTTCATTTCTTTAACATATTATCTAGTTGCGACGCTAATAGGCTACTGTCAACATTCTGCGAAATTGCGAAATTGTCAGACATGCATTTTGTCTACGGTCGAAGTAATGGAAATGGTCGGCAAGCTCGAAGATTGTATGCTGAGTTGTATCCAGGACGTAGTGTACCCCATCACACAATATTTGCTCGTCTTCACCAACGTTTGCGCAAAAATGGTACATTTAAGAAACAAACGGCTGACTGCGGGCGCCCTCGAGAAGTACGAACTGTGCAACTGGAAGAAGCAGTTCTAGAGTTAACTGAATCACCTGAAATGAGTACTCGAAAAATAGCTAAAATATTGAATGTAAGCAACTTCACTGCATTTAAAATTCTTAAAGGACAGCAGTTGTATCCGTTCCATAGCCAACGTGTGCAAGCTCTACTATCTAGAGACTTTCTTCAACGTTTTGTTTTTTGTCATTGAATTCTTCATCAAATCGCTCAAATTCATAATTTTTCAAATGGTGTTTTGTTTACTGACGAAGCTAATTGTGGACAACAGTGTATTCGAAATTTCCATAACAATATCGTCTGGGCTGAGGAAAATCCACATGGAATCTTTGAAGCTCATTTTCAGCAACAGTTTCCCGTTGTGGCTTGGGGTAATTGATGATCATTTAGTCGGTCCATATTCCCTACCACAACGGCTAACAGGCGACTCTTACCTTCATTTTCTACAGGAATAGTTACCTGTTCTTCTCGACGAAATCCCACTACAACTGAGACAAAACTTATGGTTCATGCATAATGGTACACCAGCCCATTTTAGCACTGATGTACGTAATCACTTAGATACAGTGATCCAAATCGTTCGATAGGTAGGAGAGTTACGGAACATTGACCTGCTCGATCGCCGGATTCTGCATTTGGGTTTTCTTAAGTCTTAAGGATTATTCCACTCTCATCGAAACTGTTGAAGACTTGAGGAATCGAATTATAGCCGGCTGTGAGATAATAAGAAATACACCAGTAGGCCAGGCAAAATAGACCGGCAATTCACAGTAATTACAAACATTTCTTTAGCACCGTCATATGCTAAGGTATCCAGTAAAGACTCAATATAAAATTTTGCACAAAAATCCGGAGACCGGAAATTAGGCAAATGCGCATAAAACGCTAATTAGCAATATCTCTTTGGGCGAAATTGCAAACATTGTGCAAATTGTAGATGTATCAACGAACTTCTTTTCTACATTCCTCTTGAAATTTGCACCTAATATTTTCAACTGGAAATACGAATAATCCTCAATTACGTTGTAATTAGCGCTAATTACGATAACAAAATTGCAAACATTGTGCAAATTTGTGGTAAATCATGGCATAGTCACTCCTAAAATGCTTTGAATTTGCATACTTGTCATGCGTACGGAACATCCAAAAAACATGGAAAACGCTAAAAACAGTCTCAGGGGCAGTTTTAGGGGTCACAAAATTACAAACATCATTTTCGTGTTTTGCAAACTTTGCTAGTATAATTTGTCGCCAATTGAGTTTGCACTCTTTTCAGTATCTCGGAAGATGACAGGACTGAACAGTATCTTTAGAAGCAATTCGAATATTCGCCACGAGCAACCGTAAAGCCGAGAACAGACATGCGGTATTCGGCATATCGCGATTATTATTCGCCGAGCAACTCGATAAAAAAAAATTGTATTGGGCAAGCAGGGCAGACACACATGCGGCGTATTTGCCACATATCGTATCGAAAGCCACTGCAAATATTTGTCTCCTTTGACTCGGCCTAAAATACCGACAGACGATGGGAAAACACCGAATAACACCGAATGGCGAATATTCGCCACGAGCAACCCTCACACATTAGTCGCTACTTGCCGACAAGCGATTAATTGGTATTTGGGAATTGCCGAATACCGCATATCTGTTCAGCCGGGAAAAGACATGCGGTATTCGGCATATCGCGATTATTCGCTATTCGCCGAGCAACTCGGTGAACAAAATTTGTATTGGGCAAGCAGGGCAGACACACTTGAGACGTATTTGCCAAATATTATTGTTTCCTTTGACTGGGCTAAAATACCGACAGACGATGGGAAAACAGCCAATAACACCGAATGGCAAATATTCGCCACGAGCAACCCTTACACATTAGTCGCTACTTGCCGAAAAGCGATTAATTGGTATTCGGGAATTGCCGAATACCGCATGTCTGTTCTCGGCTTTCCCGGCTTTACACATTAGTCGCTACTAGCCGAAAAGCAATTGATTAGTATTCGGTATATCGCGATTATTCGCTATTCGCCGAGCAACTCGGTAAACAAAATTTGTATTGGGCAAGCAGGGTAGACACACATGCGACGTATTTGCCAAATATTATTGTTTCCTTTGACTGGGCTAAAATACCGACAGACGATGGGAAAACAGCCAATAACACCGAATGGCAAATATTCGCCACGAGCAACCCTTACACATTAGTCGCTACTTGCCGAAAAGCGATTAATTGGTATTCGGGAATTGCCGAATACCGCATGTCTGTTCTCGGCTTTCCCGGCTTTACACATTAGTCGCTACTAGCCGAAAAGCAATTGATTAGTATTCGGTATATCGCGATTATTCGCTATTCGCCGAGCAACTCGGTAAACAAAATTTGTATTGGGCAAGCAGGGTAGACACACATGCGACGTATTTGCCAAATATTATTGTTTCCTTTGACTCGGCCTAAAATACCGACAGACGATGGGAAAACAGCGAATAACAGCGAATAACAGCGAAATATTCGCCACGAGCAACCCTTTACACATTAGTCGCTACTTGCCGAAAAGCGATTAATTGGTAATAGGGAATTGCCGAATGTCTGCTCCCGGCTTTAGTTGAATTCTTCCCTTCAAAAATTACTGGGCAAACATACAAATAAATCGTAAAAGTGGATAGCGTTTGATGACGATCATCAAAGACTCGAAGCGTTCAAGGCCAAATTTACTATAACTGTAATATTTGACACCCCAATCAGTTAGAGTGAGACGCTATTCTTTATGATGGAGCTCCGCCTCCATCGGTCGGGATTATTATTTCCCCCTTCACACCTCAGATTTAGTCTAACCTTTTTATGCTACTGGCCTGTTTTCCCGACGGTTTATAGGGTTGCAAATTTATAAGTAGCCTTGTTTGCCATACCAGAACTTTGAGAAAAAATTACACAAAGTTTTGAATTTTGTGTCACCCGCGAAAATCGACTTAATTGATAATATTCTATTTCCCGGCTTTCCCGATATCTCATAGGGTTGCAAATTTATATATGGACGTGTTTGCCATGGCAGAAATTTAAGGAAAAAATGCACAAAGTTTGCAATTTTATGGTATTTGCAAAAATTGCTTCTAAAGATACTGTTCATTCCTGCCATCTTCCGGGATACTGAAAAGAGTGCAAACTCAATTGGCGACTTGAAATTATACCAGTAAAGTTTGCAAAACACGAAAATTATATTTGCAATTTTGTGACCCCTAAAACTTTGCCCCTGAGACTGATTTTAGCGTTATCCATGTTTTTTGGATGTTCCGTACGCATGACAAGTGTGCAAATTCAAAGCATTTTAGGGGTGACTGTACCATAATTTACTACAAATTTGCACAATGTTTGCAATTTTGTTATCGTAATTAGCGCTAATTACAACGTAATTGAGGATTATTCGTAGTTCCAGTTGAAAATTGCAGGTGCAAATTTCAAGAGGAATGTAGAACAGAAGTTCGTTGATACATCTACAATTTGCACAGTGTTTGCAATTTTGCCCAAGGAGATATTGCTAATTAGCGTTTTATGCAAATTTGACTAATTTCCGGTCCCCGGATTTTTGTGCAAATTTTTATTACGAGTCTTTACTGGATACCTAAACATATGACGTTGCTAAAGAAATGATTGTTTGTAATTATTGTGAATTGCCGGTCTATTTTGCCTGGCCTACAGGAATATTTGCGCGAATACGACAATCAATGAGGCTAAGAGTTGAATCTTGAGACACGTCTGAGGGAGGTCATTTTAAACATTTGTTGTAGCTTTGCGCCTATATATTTATTAGTGTTATTTTCTGTCATTGTTCTGGTTTAATGTTATTGTATCAGATAATTCTTGATGAAGAATTGAAGAAATGAAACAAGATGTTTTATTTTTTTTGCATAAAAACGGCGCTCCACGCAAAAAAAGGCAAGTGAGATTTTTTGTCACAAATTGAACGAAGAATCCAAAAATGATTGTTAATTTGAAATAACTCAGTGACGTACCATTTTTTCTTAAAAAAATGAGATCATTTCTCATATGCGCGCCAATGATGAACATAAAATTCTTAATTGGTTGGCAGAAAATGTACAATAACTACCTATTAAAATTCACCAAATTCAATTCACATATCTCTACCAGTTTCAGAGCAATCAATAAATAGTCAATTTTTAAGAAAAACTTCAACACCCCGTATCTCGGAATATGAAGGATTTGCGGACAAAAGCTATATACAAACTGTTATCATTTCTGCATGCTGAATCACCTCCTGAAGTTTGTCGCACTTATTCACTAACACTTAAGACTCATTCGGCAAACTGTTTGGTTTGTTGTGGGGTACTGAAAAAGATAGTGAGTAATAAGTGTTGCTCACTGGGCTGATTCCATGATTTCATAGATCAGGAGGTGATGGAATGAATTGGCAATTATCATTGCTAGTTGATGGAAACATCCCTAATAAGAGAAAGAGAGAGAAATAATTTATTTAGCTAAGAGCTAACAAAAACAATAAATACAAGAAATAGTACACAGTATAAATAAAAAATTTCAACAGTCACAAGTTTAAAAACACAACGATCACTAAAAAAGTTATGATGAATAACGTCAAGTATTTAAATATATTAACAAATGCTCTTTCAATCTATCAATGAATATACAAATGTTTTTTGATGCTGTAATAAATCCAGGTATGTTACTTATATTCAGTCATTCCTTCATCGTATGCATTCCGTTTTCATCAATGAAGTAGGCAATATTTGAACGTGATTTTTTTATCTGGTATTATAATTGTGAATATTATTACGAGATTGATAAAAATTCCCCTATCTACGCCGCTGAGAGATCTATAAAAAACAAATCGCATACAAATGTGTTGACGTCGCGCCGCAGGTATTTATTAATCGAGCAGTTCAAAGAAGTGATTATTTGGATGGCCTTCTGTCCCGACTATTTTAGGAAATTTTGCGAAAGATCCAATCGGCATAAATGTACCTATATAAGCTAGAGATATCACTGGGATGAGACATAATGGACATTTGCCAATATTTTTGAAAGGTAGTCTAGACTGCTTACCTTCGCAACATGTTATGCAGTTTTTCAAATCAAAATGAGTATTTCCCTATTTCCCTGGTATTCCATTTCTTCAACTGCTCCATTCAACATTTTGTTCAAATATGCTGAATTTATGTGGCCCAATCTCCAATGCCATGTTGCGAAAGCCACCGCAGGTGCAGCTAGTAGAGAAGTATCCTTGGGTACATTCAACTTATAGACACCATCTTGCAAATCAAGTTTCCATTTTCTATGATTTGACTCACAGATAATAAGTTTGTTGATAGGCCTGGGACACACATAACGTTTCTTACTGTGATATCTAGGCACTCAGCATTTACAACTGTTTTCAGTTCCACATCACCAACACATTTTACAGAAAGCTTTTCATTGTTGGCAATCATTATTTCTGACATATTGGGATTATCTTTATTCTTCAGCCTATTTTGATTTGCAGTAAAATGGCAACTAGCTCCTGAGTCAACGTACCAGACTTTACTACTAAAATTTCCGCTTGAAAACACAACATTAAACAAATGCTCATTTTTCGGTTGCATTCCTGTGCCTTTTTCACCATTTGAACATTTCAGTTTCGGACACTGGCTTCGGAAGTGGCCTTTATCCTTGCAGTACCAACATGTTACAGTCTTTTCGAGATTTGGGTTATTTTCAAATTTATTTTTATTACATCTGTCAAAATTCCTTTACACTATCCTTCTGTCACGAATGACAGAACGTTGGACTGCGAGCGCCATCCCACTGCCATTGCTTTCACTATCCATGTCCAAGAGTTTAATCTTAATGGAATTTGTAGTAATTTTCTGCACACTGTTTTCGAGCGCCATCACCATAGGTTGGTATTTGTCTGTCAGACCGGCTAACAAAATGGAACCCAAAAGTTCATCACCAATGCTCAAGCCTGTGCCACTCAGTTTTTGTCCTATGTCCACTATTTGGTTCACATAGTTTGTCATTGAATCACATTCATTAAGTCGAATCGAAATTAACTTTCTAAGCAAAGTTATTTTTCGCGTTTGTCCGGAATCGTCAAAGAGTCTTTTCAACGTTTTCCACAATTCCACTGTTGATTCTGCCTTTTTGATATGCATGTACAAGGAAGAGTCTATTGTCAATATTATGTTTGCCTTTGCTTTCGCGTTCTGATCTTCGACCACTTCGTAGATGCACTTGGACAAACCCTCCAACACTAAGAAATTTTCACCGGAAAAGACCATTCTGCGAAATTCTCGCGGCCTTTCAGCTTTGGCACATTCACCCATTTGGAAACATCAAGCAAATAATCATCATCAATCTTCCTGGGAAGACGCCTCAGGTAAGTAACGGTGATGGAGTCAACTGACTGGCCATCAAGGCATCTTCTTGAACTGAGATGGAACTCCCTTAGGAAGGTGGTAGGACTAATAACACGACACTGCCACCTGAGAAAACACTTGAAGATGTGTATCCCCAACATGAGCAGGTTCTGTGATTATTTGGACGAAACAGCCACTCACACTTCAGTTGAATTCAAAGCCCTGGCTTACATTGTGTGAGGAAAATATCATCTCATAGAAAAACTTCGTGAGAAATCTCCAGTTCATCAGAAGATCCAGAGTACTTACCAGATAAACCTGCGAGAAGCAGAAAGGTGTTACTCAGAAATTTTAAAATTTATTGTTTTGTAATATGACTTCAGTTTCATTCATTCTGATACAACAGTTTTCACCAGAATTCTCGCGAACTGCTAACAAGAAAGGTCAAGTATATTGTATATTTTAGAAAAGGTAGTTAGTAGAACGATTTTCGAAATGAGGTATGACTCAACGTCCTTGCTAGTGGGTTGATGTAATTCAATTAAAAGCCAGTCTAAAAAATATCCCCCTTGAAAATGAGTTTAATGTGTTTTTGCGTATTCTTACATTTTTTATAGAGGCCAAAGATAGCTTTTGCAGCTTAACCCCACAAGGGGTGTATAGCCACTGTATATATACATATATAAGGGTCAAAATATAAAGGGTGGTACGTTTTTAAACTGACATCCTGTATAAACATAAAGTATCGTTTGCTGCTTTCAATGGTAGATCGGTTGAAGAAAGACTAGTATAGATGCTGAACGACACTATCAAAATTCTGAATGTTTTTCTAAACTGTTTAGATTTCCAGGCGTTGGACTTCCACGTCATTTCATGATCCACTTTCATCGTATGCATCTCATTTTGAGTACGACATAAAGGAAGTTGAATGGTATTTTTGAACGAGTTTCTTATCAGTAGTTAAAACTTGTTACATGCATTTATCATGTGAAGGAATGTACCCAAATAAGGATGAAAAGGGGCGCGACTCGAGGTATATGTTTTCATGACTTCATTCAACACTACGACACAGAACTGCGTCTTTCCCTCAGGATTTCCGCATACTTTCAGTGACGGAGGTTGAAGAGGTAGGATAAAGTGGAGAAGTCCCAGAAACCTGATGAATGAACTATGCGACACATTTCGTTCTTTGGATGAAGGTCGGTAAAAAAATGTTTTCACGTTTCGATATGAAACATTCAACATCTGTGTGGTTATTATGAGCCACCATCAACACGTCCCATCGAATAGTCGAAAAAGGGACTGTGGAGAAAATAGTTATTCAAAGCAAAGTCTCACAAACATAGGATTCGGGCTTCATGTGAATATATTCTTCTCTGAATATATTCGTTTTTCCAGTGTTTTTGTGTATATCTCTCGGTTGCTTCAGATACGTTCTTTGCCATCCACTGTATGGGTTTTTGATGTATATAAAGTTAGCAAAGCCACTTACTAGAACGTTGATGAATCCTATTCCAGTAATTGTCAAATGATTGTCGACAATTTGTCGTGAACGAGAAAAAATTGTCGCCGTCTCAGTTTTTCTTACATACATAATTCCCAAGACAACTCAAGACAAATCGAGAGCCGAACAAAGTTAATAAAATTAAATTTCGGACGGTTGTTCAATAATTTTACGAACAAAAAAATTTCAATTAAATATGAGATAGTAGGAGACTGAAAGTAATGGAATTTAACAAATTACAGGTAGTTTTTCCGCTACAGAAAATTTCAACGTTTCACGACAAATATGTTTTATTCTTTCGACAATTGTTAAGTTGATTTTCAGGAGCAGAAAAAATAAACCAACTGAACCCTATAGCATTGCTGAAAATAAAATGAAATATTTGAAATATTATTATTTTATTCATTATTCGAAAGTAGTTTTCTAGCTATAAAAAATTTGAGTTTTTACAAAAAATATGTATATGTACCCCTGAGCTGGGCTGGGAATAATTTTTTATGGACGTAATCGTTGAGGTTTAGTTCTTACATGAATTTTGTATATGAACTATTTCCAAAGCCAAATAAGAAAAATATGTTGATGATCTCATTCAGCTAGAGCCTCTATTCAGGTGATAAATTCCAGAATCTCCAATTCCAATTTGAACCGCCACTGTTTATTCGTATATTCACTCACTTTCCTCCAAACAAACTTTGGAACATTCGGAGCCCTACATTAAAATAAATATGATATAGGCAAGCATAGCTGTTTTCCAACGCGAAATTTATGTGCACACGCTTTTTATCAATATAAATTCGTTTAGATCTGTAGTAATCTTCTTCTTGGGACAACTTCCATCCATTCTTATATAAAAAGTCCAGGTTGTAGGTACGGATATCCCGGGGCTGAATGGAGATAATGGAACAGACAAATAACCCAGTCACCCCTACTGGAAAAATGCAGCTGAAAGTAGATTTCGTGTGAACATGAAATTATTCTTCCGATAATATGTGATAGCTCATTTCCAAGTAGCAACAATTTATTTTTGATGGTTCACAGTAATTCTGAGCACAAGCAATGCAGAAAAATATCAATAAAAAATGCCCGTGGTTTCATTGAGCTGCCTTAGGGTCCGAGATAGGAAATAAGTTTTGGACATAACTCTAACTTCGAAAAAACCTGGAGAAAATATTGCCAACTGGCAATATTAAGGGCCGTGATGGTCGTATGGTAGAGCTCGCCTTACAAGCACAAGGTCGTGGGTTCAAAGCCCAGCACGACCATCGGTTTCGGATCTTTTCCTTGCTCGCACAAGCTCCTAGGAGCTTCTGAGGGGTTTCTTTCTCTGAAAACCTGGAAGATTCGTTACAAAATAATAATTGATCTAGTTACCCCACCGCGTACTTTAGTACTGGGAAAAATACTCAGCGTCGCTCAGTGAGTCTCTTGAGAGGTCCGCGACTGAAATGACCAAGTGGACCAGGCAATAGTCAATGTCTACTGGGAAAGCTGTCTCAGAAAACAAGGCAACAAAATAACAGAACAGTTTGGTGGAATAAGCACCTGGTTTCCCTCAAAGGTGTGGTGCGGAAGCTTTTCAACAAAGCAAAATCCAACCAAGATTGGACCACATACAAGACGCAGTACAACAAAGAAAGGCCAGATGACCATCGTGGAAGAAATTCTGCGAAGAGGTAGATATCCCACTGTGCACGAGAATTCATAAAGCATTAGCCAAAGAAGTAGGTTTCTTGAATACGAATAACAACACCATAACGACAACATGTGGGGAAAGCCTAAAGATGCTCACAGAGGCACACTTTCTAGCCACGGTTATTCTTAACGGCACGATAACAGTAGAAAGATACATAAGCGTGCCAAATATGTCGACAGCTTTGGAATGGAGACTAGCTACGAAAATATCGAGACCACTCAGATTCGGGTGGGCTATCAGTAAATTCAAACCATTAAAATCACCTGGAATAGATGGAACATACCACATCTATCTCCAAAAAGGACGGGAAATACTAATTCCATACCTGTGCCGTATATTCAAGGATTGCATAGCATCACGACATACAGTACATCTCACAGCTCACGGAGTACAGATGGAATCAGTGCAATTGATAATTATTCGATCATGAGACCACGGTGGCAAACAACGTTGACACATTCATTTGGGAAGTTAGCTGATGTGCAAGAAGAGTTGTAGACTTAAGGATAGTAATTCATAATTTGGCAATATCGTAGCAAGGTTCATCGGCAATCGCTGATGGTTTTTTTGTGGAACGGAAAAACAGTCAACTCAACTATATGTGGATTTCTTAACCTACTTATAGATGTACACTGGAAGGGGGCCCGGCAACAGTTAATTGATCTTATCCTCTTCTACGTTTCCTTCATCGTGAGATTATCCCTGTGTAGGTACGTACGATGTGGAAAGAGGTAAGAGTCCCCAAAAGTAGGGAAAATTAACGATAAGACACCCGAGGTATAGCGTCCCATGAGTCTAATGTGTTTTCTACTCAAAATGTTGGAAAGGCTGATAAATAGATACATAAGAGATGAGGTACTACAAAACAAGCCCGCTCAACGATAAACGGTATGCGTATCAGCAAGGTAAGTCAACAGACTTAGCACTGGACGATCTCCACAGGCTACTGATAAAGTCCTCGGAAGACGAAGAGATAGCCATGACAACATTTATAGACATCGAGGGGGCCTTCACTAATGCATTCACCGAGTCTATAGCAAACGCTCTAGTAAAACAAGGGGTACTTTCTCTATTGTGCCGGTGAATGAACATCAACTTGAAAAACAGGGTTATCATATCAGCTATTGGCGAAAGAACACTAACAGCTAGAGCAAACAGGGGATGACTTCAGGAAAAGGTACTATAGCACCTACTCTGGGCCATTCTAATGGACGAACTGATTAAAAGGCTAGCATCCAGAGGCTTCCATTGCTCAGGATCTGCCGATGACCTTGCGATTATTGCAAAAAACAAATTCGCAAGGACAGTATCGCTGCTTAAACAGACAGCCCTAGATATAATCAACAAGTGGTTTGGAGAGAAGGAGCTGACAGATATCCTCATAAAACCAAAATGGGTATATTTAAACGAAAAAAGTACTGGAAGGACTTGAGTCACTTGCACTGAACGGGATAGAAATTCAATTTGTTCAAGAAGTCAAATACTTAGTAATCTTCAACTATAAGTTAATATGGAATCAAAACCTACAAATAGTTACAGAAATAAGTACAGTAGCCTTCAATCTGTGCAAAAGAGTGTACGGAAAAAGTTGTGGGCTACAACCAAAAATAACCACATGGCTTTATGCCAGAGTCATCAGACCTATGATAACGTATGGGTCGGTGGTATGATGACCAAAGCCAAAGCAGGTAGGAGTGGTTCAAAGATTCGTAGTACTGAAACAAGTATGTCTGAGTGCCACCGGGGCTAAGAAAACCATCTCAACAGCCGCACTAGAGGTTTTGCTCAACCTGCCTCCGCTCCACATATACATTTGAGGCGAAGCCAGCAAGCAGGTTGCTTAAAGGACAAGTACCCATAATCAACATGCACGGGAGTGACTACAACAGGCTATAGGAAGAGTTGGAAAACCCTGTTATCAGATGGCATACTTCCCAGATAAAGCTGTGACGAAACTTCTGAAATGAGTAAAGGGATGCGTGGAAGGAGGGACCTCCCATCAACACAGAAGTCACTGTCTACACAGATGGTTTCAAACTGATGAATGTTCAGGAGCCAACATTTATGAAACCAAATATAAGCCAAATATAAAAGTCTCATTGAGCTTAGGTATATACGCGACGATATTTCAAGCAGAAATCGTCGCAATACACTATTGCGCTCAAGAGCTGATAAGGCATGACTTTTCAGAAAGAACTTGGCATTTACTCAGACAGCCAAGTTACGATAAAAACAACAACTCAATGCAAGTTACCTCTAAACTTGTTTGGGACTGCATAGAGCCCTAAAAGAGATGGACAGTCAGAACAGACTGACCATAGTCTGGATACCAGCACACACAGGTTATAGAAGCAATGAAGAGGCCGATTCAATAGCCCGAGAAGGGGCAAGTAATAATGAATTATGGTGGATTACGTAATCCAATCTTCCGCAAAAGTACTCTAAATGGCCCAGAACCGTTGCGGTATGGCAAAAGCTGTACTGAAAACAAACAAACACAAATCTCAAGAATTTTGGAACAATTTACCAGGAACGAGACGAGCTAAAGAGTTCATGAAACAACCGCAGCCAACTTTCATAAAATATCAACTAAGCCAGAAGAGGAGAATATCTCACAGGGCATTGTAGGCTCAACAAAAATATGAGTACAATCGGTCTGGTAGGAGAAATGCTATGCATGTTATGTCAGGAAGAAAAAGAAACATCAATACACATGCTATGCGAGGGCTTATCAAGGCTAAAGTTCCTAACGCTGCTGGGAGAAGAAAAACCAAGAGCTCCCAGATACAAAGTTCTAAAAACGAGCCTATGGCCTCTCGTAACGAAGACAGGGCTAGATAGAGAACTCTGAATGATTTCGAGAGCACACACAATAGATCTGAAAAAGTTGTGGTGTAGAGGCTTGTAGCACAAAAGCCTAAACTAATCTAATCTAAGGTCAAGTAATTTTTTCAAGAATTTGGCTCAATTCTTTTTTAACTGTACACCAACGAAATGAGCTACGCTCTTGGCACACCAGCTGAAAAATACTTGTCTCAACTTTCGACTGGAGAAATACTTTTGTGCTATACATGTTGTTCCAAATTGAATCATCACCACTGCCAACTCCGGTGTTTTTAATGCTACGAATTTGGTTGAATGGATGAACAAGTGGTAGGATTTTTAATGGCCTTCTCGAAACTGAAGACAAGAAAAAAAAACAGTCGCGTTTTCAAAATATTCCATGAAATGGAACAACAAAGCTGTTGACCTTCCTCCTGAAGTTGAAAATGTACAAAGTATTTTTTTCCCAGTATTTCGGGTATTGTAACCTATGCACCCTATCGCTTATGGAAGTCGCACTATAACAAAAAGTAAAAAAAACCATACGGTTTCGGAGCTCGAGGCTTAGGCGGTGATTTGGAGGTTGACCTATTTTCGACATTTTGGTTATGGAAAACCTATTAAATCACAACCAACTATCACGCTTTGTGTTTTCTGATGAATTCAGCGCATCTCACAGGAAAGTTAGCCAGATGGGCCTTCAAGCTGAACGAGTTTGAGAACAAAGTAATTTTTTTAAAAAAGGGGCTTTTCATAAAAATGCCTAATGTTTGCCAAGAAATGCAGTTTTATCACCAAAACTGAAAAAATAAAATTTATTTTTGAATATAGCTACCTACCTTCCCCACTACGAGTAGAGGTATGGCGGAGGAAAAGAGGAAAGATGATAAGGTCAAGAGATTGATAGAAACCTTGGAGAATCCTGGTAGAACTAAAGTCAATATTAACTTGAGGAGGAGAGCAGAAAATTTAATAAATAGAGTTCAATATAAGAATGTTATATCTCTAAAAGGGCTAGAAAAGCTGTTAGTCGTTCCAAGACAGTTAGTTGTGGAAATTCTATTTTCTAATCATAGCGAACCATTGGCAGGTCATTTGGGCATTTCACGGTTATATCAAAAAATCAAGATTCGATGTTTGTGGAACGGGCAACAAAAAAGACGTGGAAAAGTGTATCAAGGGTTGTCAAGATTGTCAAACAGGGAAGGGTGAGACAACTAGGAAACCTTTAGGACTTTCACAGCCAATCCCAGTGCCAGAGTGCAATTCTAAAAAATTGGCATTGATCTTTTGGGACCGTTCAAACGTTCAAAAAATTAAAATAATACAATGCCTAATTGTTGCGGATAATTATGCAACAAAATATCTTGGAATTTCTGCGGCTCCGGATTAACGACCCATGAAGTCGGTTGTTCAGGAAGCCTAATTATATTATAATCATTTGTGTAATGTAGGTAACCAGGTAGACGTTAAAAAAAGTGGGCACACAATAATATCTCCAAGTGCTTTGGACTCAAAGAGCGAGAAATTTGCAAATTAACGACAACGTTATATGTCATGGCATACATGTCAAATTAAAGGGTGAATGAAGTATGAAACTATAAGCAAAACTGTGCGCAGTATTTTAGTGAATGAGTAATGAATGAGGTCGAACTGAAATTATTGACAATTGTTGAATAATGTGAAATGCGAGTGTGAAATTGTTTTGTTATATCCTGTATCTAGTTCTGGTCAAAGAATATTAGGGTGATACATTACAAAGTTCGGGTATGCAATGTGAGCAAAGGTAGTATTTTGAATTCAATTGGATTTATAGAATGAAAAATGTGTCTATTGCTAGAAATGGAATGGAAATGAAATAATATCATTATTCTATTTTGACACGAAAATTAAGATTACATTATCAATTAGAATGTAATTTTACTGAAAATTTGGCGTTCCAAATACTTATTATTAGGAATTATATGATGAGAATACGGTCTAGTAGATGGTAATATATTTTGGGGCACAATATTTGTAATGAAATTAGTTGATAGGAGTACATTTAAACTTTGAATTTTTGTATTTTAGTATTGGTATCATTTGTACGGAACGCAGGAGAGTTGTCAACCTTGTGATACTCCAAGTTAACCCCTGAATGAATCGACATGAAGTAAGCCAGATGATCCAATTCTAGAAAATTTGAGCCATTGCGAAAAACGGAGTTAACACAGCCAGGTTCTGACAAGCCTATCCACAAGCAATCAGAATGATTGAAGCGAAGTCCTACCATCCCAAAGCTACGTGATGTCTAGTCAGACTGAGCCAAAACGGAGTCCAACTGAGCCAAGCCGGTATTAAGCTATGCCATGCCAAATCCAGGCGAGCAGATCGATGACAAATCCAATAAATCTGAGCCATACCATGTTCAATATGAACAAGTCAAGCCTAGGTCTTGAAAAAGCAAGTAACGACAATTATTGTAGTGGAACCAAGTAACGCCAAGTCCAATAAAAGTCCAGTAGGTTTGAAAGAAACCATAGTCCAACCAAGCCAACATGAGCCGATGTCAATTGTTAGCCAGGCAATGATGAATCGAGCAAGAGTTATAATTTTTTTTGTTGAAAAAATGATATCTGCAGATGCATACCAAAAAAATTACTGTTCTCAAGATCATGGAATGCAGGAGGATATTCATAATTCTATTCGTCAGACAGATGAGTGATATTTCTGAATCATTCCTAAATATTACATAGGGTGGCTGAAAATTATTTTTTAATTCGGAAGTTTTTGAATTGAATTTTCTCGAGTTTTTTTTTTCCCTATATTTTTCGACAATGTGATGTAGGATTGAGATGCGAATGTTTTTTGTATGTATACACCCCTGAGGCTATTTCTAACCGTTTTCGAGTTATTCCCTTGGACAATCTTTAGTAGCTCATTTTTACTGACACCTCTCATAAGGGTTATGGAAACACATCACTTGATTGAAAAATTGAACAAAAACATGAAAGAACGGAACGAACAAATTAAGCCGGCGCTACATGATGCTACGAACACCCTCCAACGTTGGAGGCTTGGCAGTGCGGTCCATCGTGTGGCCGACCTTCAAACCTGCGAGCTACCAATGTCGAGCTTCCAACGTTCGTGTTGGAACACGTTCGGGCTATTGTCGGTATTCTTGACCTGAGTCAAAGGAATTCCTAGAACGTTGGAAGGAATACATTCGTGGATTTGATGCACTGCTACACGACTCGTAGTTTCGTAGAGGCGTTTGACATAAGCAGTGGTAGGGTTTGATAATGAATTCATGTGGTTTGAAAAGGTTTGTATATTTTTTATTATAATTGGCAACAGTTTTTCATTTCGTATTCCCTCAAACAAGAGTTTCTTAATTGTATTAGAAATATAATACATAATGAATACCAGAGGCAATTGTTTGTACCACACTTGCTTCAAGTGTTTCTGCTTCAAACATTCATTTCACCGTGTAGCAGAAACGTTTGTCGAACCAACTGTCGAAATTTTTGGCTCAAATGTTCGGTCCAGCGTTAGAGCCAATGTTAGATGCATCGTATAGCGCCTGCTTTATAATAAATGTCTACATGTTGCCCATTTTTGTTTACCCACATTTCTTTCCATCTACGGAATGAGTTGTTCACTGCTCTCAACACTACAGGTGTTATACTGCTGAATACATCTAATATTCTTTCCTTCATATTTTCTATACTTGTTGGTGTGTCTCTGTAGACAACTTCTTCAACATATCCCCATGAAAATATTCATTTTGGTAAGATTTGGGGATCTTGCAGGCCATCGAATACGTCCATTTTTCCCAATTCCATTGAAGTGGGTAAGTATTATTGATAATAATAATTTAATAATAAATTTAATTGCTTCAGAAACAAGGTTTACAGCAATGAATACAAGTGAGACAAACATATAGTATGAAATTAACATCATGATTCAGTATGTAATCTAGTAACAACATTACAGCATTGAGACCAAATAAAAAAGATATACTGTGGGCTTAAAAGCATGTCTTAAATAAAGAGATTATTTGTTGTGACCTATGTTGGATTATTCTAATAGGATGAATGAACGGAGCTTGAGTATATTCCAGATATAAGCAGTGATTGATTTAGCATCAGTAATAGTGATATTTTGAAAGGAGGTAATTAATGAATCAATGAAGTGGGTAAATATTATTGAAGTGTTCCTTTACTGGATTGAAATAATGAGGTCGATCCTGTTGAAACCACATTCTTTGTCTGTGAGGAAGATTCATTAGTAAATTTGGCAGATAGTGTTCTGAAAAATTCAAATAACCAGCTCCTGTCTAGGTACCATCAAAGAAATGTGGACTTATTAATGATTCCACCCCAAACATTCAAAGGATATCTGTGCTGGTTATCAACTTGCCCTAAAAAATGTGGATATTCTGTTGCATAATAATGAAAATTATGCCTATTAACAAGACCCAATTGCAGAACTGAAGATGCGATGCATTTGAATACGAAATACATGAAACTTATTTCTTTTCATGATTTGACCAACGGAACGTCTACTTATTCCAACTGATGTACTCATTTCTCGCTGACTGACGCGGGGATTCTCAAATATTTTTTCTCCGTTCCTTCTTTTCATATTACATATTGCCAGATTGTACAAATCTTTCAAGCAGGTTTAGGAAGCAGTTGATATCCGGGCACCTTCTTTAAAGATATTTCGGAGAGTAAATTCTAGTGGCGTGTAAACAATTTCTTTCAGACTCTCCAAGAACAAAAATCATATCTCCAAGTTCTTCTTTGTTGAAATTCATTTGAGCTATCTTTCAAAACTTCGATATTGACATTGACAGTAACTGACTACAGCGATTATTCTCCCATTATTCAGAATGTATGTATGTACCCACGATAAATATTGTTGTTCGATCAATGAATAGCACACAATAGCAAACGAAAATAATGTTCATGTGAAACATCCATTTACTGAAAAATTATGCAAAATCGGAAATCGAACAAACGAAATAAAGTTAAAGAATAAAAAAAGTTGGGATTCGTTAAAATAATTGAACTAATGTGTTTCCATAACCCTTATAAGAGGTATCAGAAAATGAGATACTATTGTCCAAGTGAACTCGAAAACGGCTACGAATAGCCTCAGGGGTGTACATACAAAAAACATTTACATCTCAACCCTACATCATATGGTCGAAAAATATACGGAGTGTTCCAATTGAAAAACTCGAGAAAATTCAATCCAAAACTTCCTAAATGAAAAATCATTTTCAGCCACCCTGTATAATTTTTGGGAATGATAATGATTCATAAACAGCACTCATATGTCTGATGAATGTGATTATAATTATATCCTCGTGCATTCCATAATCTTGAGAACGGTGATTTTTTTGGTATGCATCTGCAGATATAATTATTTTAACAAAAAAAATTATAACTCCCAAGTGGTTGGGAGATAGTAAATGAATTGGAGGGGTGGAAGGAAACCACTGAATTGTTTGAAAAAATGTATTGAAATACATGGAATTCCAATGAAAAAAATGCAGTTGACCCTGTATATTTTTCTTGGTTTACCCTGTACATAAGACATTCATTTCTGGATGTAGACAATGATGTCTAGTTTACATTGGATTTTGAATTATCTGCCTATCTACCATAGAACTCGAGCAATCGGACTCTGACGCACTATTGCCCCACCCTATATACGTATATTTTTATTCGCTATAGAATCATCAGTTGATCTGAAGTATAATCACTCGCGTGATTTTGGCTAGGGGGAGTATTGTCAAAAATGTAGACATACCGTATAAAGGATTATTCATTATTATTCAGTAAGATGGGGTATGGAATTGTTACGTCTTGAAACAAAACTTGTCCTCAATTACGCTTGGTACGTTTTTCAAACAACAAACGACAGTTTTCAATAAAGCTGCTGAGATCAATAGGGGAGCCGAAATTAGGCTTCTGCGGTGCCCAGAGCTGGTGATAGTTATGGGGGAATGTTATTTGTATGTATAGGTCTTTTCATAATAATTTATTTGAAAATTAAAAACGAGGGATTCATTAAATCATAATCAGATTCAGAATTGTACATACTTGAAAATATGTTGTTTTCATATTTTTCCAAAGTGTTTTCAATCTGTGAAGGATGAAGGAACAACACCAATTCACGACAATATATCAATCGATACATTTCTCAGAGAAACCTCCTGAAATAGGGGTCTACTGTTTTTGATTAGACTGAATTTCTGCTGTACCTAATAGAAAACCCTCATTATTCATCCACAGCCTCTAAAAATACTTCAACACATTGCCTTTTCATCCCAAATCATACGATTCACCTCGAACAATACGGGGATCCTTTACGTGAGGCTCAAACTTGAAGAATCCTAAAGATAAAGAAATATATTGAATACAATTTCAGACATGCATCATTATTTATGTTCTGAGGAAGCATTCGGGAGAACCAAGGAAACTTATCGCTTCAAATATTGCACGCTTTTACATGTCGAGTAGTAATGGTACATACAGTAGGTAGATAGATACTGGCCAATAGTCAGTGTGACTCTGTGTATACCAAAGTGGATTCATATCACTTCAGTGTTTTACATGTTTACAGGTTTGCGAGTAATCATGTCACTTGTAATTTTTTAAAACTTCAATCTTTTTTCAGGACATCAACATTCTATTCAACATGGAAAATATACAATTTTTCCTATCATTCCGTAAGTGGACCGGGCCCTTTTAAATACAATGTTGAGTTGATTGGTTTCTGACAGAGATGGCCTGCTAGATTGTTCCATTGTGGACGGAATCAGTTTTAAAAAATTTAAGACATTGACTCCCACAAGTATTTCCCGCAATGGCACGTAATGATGCCAAATATTGAAAATTATTTCCGCAATACCTGATTAATGATAAAAAACTCGACTAATACAACAAAAACATCCTTCTCCCTAATTTTCTACCTTCTCTCATGCATCATACGCGTTTCTATAGTTGAGACAGATTTTGTTAACTTCAATTTAAAAAACTATCTGAGTTGACAATAAAATCTACAAAAATTAACGGGTTGTGTTCGATATGTTTTCATTTATTTCACTCATAAAACCGCTGACGAAGAGAAGGGACAAGTAGTTTTTACTATTTCTATTTCCGTTGAATGAATAATGAATGTATAGTTTCAACGATGTCCAAGGAAATCACCAAACTAGTCTTTGAATTTGGAGTTGGAATCGCCTCTGAGGCCACTTTTGAATTCATTGAAATTGAAATGTTTCGATGATAAAACACTTTATTCAATCTTATTCCTCCCTCATTTTGGATTATTCCATCCTCATTTTGGATTATTTTACCCTCATTTTGGAATGAGTCTCTTGTCTGATCCAAGCGTAAGAGTAAAGGGCTTTAGGACTGCATTTATATTTTCCTAAAAGTCATGTAAGAAAATTGAATTGAGGATGGTGCCCATAAAGACGATAGTATTGGATACACCACTGAATTTTTCCATCTTCAGTATAACAGTGGAGAAAAATCGATAGTAATATTATTATGGAATGATTTGTTACTGAAATACCCTATTGGGAGCCTATTATCTCCAAAGAATTCAGTGGCAATGAATTATTATATTTGATATAAACTGAAGACTGCAAAACTGTCTATAATCTGCCATCTCATGTCGAGCGTCTTGCATTTATACCAGCAATAGGCTTTTGTTACAACATCCCAGAATCGGCGTGAGATTTTGCTGTCATTTTGAATGGTTCGGATCACTCGATGACGTGTCTAGTTGTTTCTTACATGGTTCTCGTTTATTCTTCATTCTGATAATATCATGCATGCATCGGTACCGAGCTGAGCTTGATTATTGAACTAAAAGCAGTCAGTTTCGGCTTCGATCCTTCTGAAAATCAGGAGCAAGCTAAGGGTGAGCAAGGCCATTCAATTCATCGTGCGATTCCAAGCTCTACAAAATGGTCGTGGTGCTAATCCCAATATCTGACACGAAGAAGATGTTAATAAAAATAAATGCTGTAAATATGTATTGAGAGCATTCAACATAAGCTGAGTAAGTGTTGGGGATACTACTTATCCATATAAAAATTCAATATGTTGAGACGAAGTTCTATGTAACAAATTGCCAATTTATTTTCTGAATATTTCCAGGAAATGGATTGGTGGGAGGAGATCTCAAGAATGGCCCGCCAGATCTCCTGATCTGAGGTCAAAAAAAAAATAAGAGCATACAGAACACCTATTGAGGACATGCAAGAATTGCGACACGTGATAAATCAAAAACATGGGCGTAATACTCGTGATTTTTTGTCAATATATGAATCCGATTCAGAGTTTTTTTTTGAGAATTGATCAGATGATTTTTTGGCATATGTCAAAATTTAAAATTTGAGGTTTCATAATTATGTATCACACGTTATGGGATGCCTTATTCAATTCCATAGTAGATGTGGATGTGGGTGAGAAGATGAATGTAGCACTCAATCGATTCCATTATTCAACTTTCTCCTTGATAACTAAATCGACCTATTTTCCAAAAAATTCATCTGCAGTGATGAATAACTATTTGGAATGTTTTGAAAGTATTACCGGTATATTAAAATCAATGATATGGATGCCATAGATTTGATAAGTCTGTGGTTGTGCTTAACCCTCAATTTTTGAACTATTACAGCATCATTTGCTATTTGTGAATGACGTAAATAAGATGAAAATGTTTCGTTGCAAATTTCCGGTAGAAAGAAAACCATTTGAGAATGACTTTTGCGTCATTTTGACAACGATAAAAAAGGTCAAACCAATATTATTTTGTTGTAACGCATATTTGTTCCATAACCTTGTGTTCCTGCTCTTTTTTGAGACTGAAGTAGTATACTCTTCTGAAAAAGCCGATCTAACAGTCCCAGCATTACTGTATCATGAGTGACCATACCAAATAAGCCATCCATTTATTATTCATATATTATACTTGACGAAAGAGAGAAAAGAGAGAGAAAACTCTGCAAACCAGGATCATCCGAGAAGCCCTTGAGATAGAGAAGCGCCCCAATTGCCTCAACACTCGCGACGACGGACGTAGACTTCCCAATACCTGGAAGCCTCTCATTGCACGCATAAACTCATTTCCCACCAACCCAGTTCCCGCACACAGCTCACTTAGCGCCAACCAAGTTCCCGCACACAGCTCATCTAGCGCCAATTCAGTTCCCGCCCATAGTTCACCTCGCGCCAATACATTGCACACGGCCATTACAGCCACGTCCACTATAAATACAGTTCCTCAACCCACAATTCCTCAGTTCTCTCGAAGGAGTAGGCAGATTGAGACCTTAGAGAGAACCAGTGACGAGACATGGGGAGTAGGCAGATTGAGACCCCGACTTCAAGTCACAAAAACCTAACGTTATTATACCTGAGGAGTAGGCAGATTGAGATCTCAGCGTAGAATTACGTTTCAACCATTTATTAATTTTCTTTCTTTTTCAGTTCTTGAAAATGGCTCCAAAATCGGAGCCGAAATGTCGAATTTCAACAAATTCTAGACGCGGTTCAACCCGAACTTTTAGTTTTCATATATATATATATAACAGTCGATAACAATCCTTTAGGAAGTGACTATAACTTTGTATAGTATGTATGGCATGTGTCCGACAGAAAACAACTACTTCTCTGGCTAATACCGCGACAGATATTGAATTATATCAGTCAGACACATGTGCAAAGATCCTTACTTTGAAGGAACAACTTTGCAAGAACTCTCTGAACAAACAGCAGGACTTCACCCGATTCAAATGGTGAACCAACTACAGACCGGTTTCGGAATGTTGTCCCTCATCAGTGCAGTCCAGGTTATCACAAATTGTATACACGCGAGGTGTCGCTGTCCGTCACCGTCCGCCGAGATGAATACTGCAATTGCTTACAGGATCCACCTTGACGACAGATTAGAGAGCACTCCAGAAGGACATTTCGGATACGAAATGGTATATGTAAAATACTTGTTTCAAGGAGCAAATAATGTCCAAGTGACTGTAAAACAGTCGATAACAATCCTTTAGGAAGTGACTATAACTTTGTATATATATAATAATAATAATAATATATATATATATATATATATATATATATATATATATATATATATATATATATATATATATATATATATATATATATATATATAAATATATATATATTATATATATATATATATATAATAATAAAATAATATAAAAAAAAAATCTTAGAAACTATCTATATATATATATATATATATATATATATATATATATATATATAGAAACTATCTATATATATATATATATATATATATATATAGAAACTATCTATATATATATATATATATATATATATATATATATATATATATATATATATATATATATATATATATGATATATATATATATATATATATATATATATATATATATATATATATATATATATGAAACAGGGATATGATCTCGAGGGAAGTTGTGAATAACAAGAAGGAACATTTTATTGGACTAAGCCCTCTAATAAAAATGTGTTTCGATCTTAGGGATCTCATCAGTACGGTGAAAGCAAGTGTAAGGGTGTGCAACACTTGATTGCTGATACTAAGATGAGTTTTCCCCCAGACGGCTAGTGCTCTGGGATGACGATAAGTTCACCGAGACAAAAGACCCTGAAATGAAATCATTGACTGTCTGATACCAACTTGACTTGACCTCATACCTTTGCCTAGGAAGGCCTGGTGCTAACTGCGAGAAAGATCCTGTTAGAAGGCTCCTCTACAGATGTTATTTCATATCATAGTCCTAGTCAAAGGGTCAACGACGTCAGGCTTGATTTACACGCTTTTCCAAAATTTATGCCTACAAAATAAACCGAATTGCCAAAGGTTCAAAGGATAAAGTTAGGGGGTTCTGCTTAACCGAAAAATATGTGGTTAGAAAGTGAGGATATAATTCCCTATTGGGTATGTTTTCCAAAAATTAATCAACTTCCCATCAAATCACCAACGTGAATAATTAAGGAAAATATTAATTCAGTTGAAAGATTAATCCCATTAACTGGATGATGGCAGAAATCAATAATCAATATTCAACTGAAAATTTCCATCACTTCCACATATGGCACAGAACGAAAAGACTTTCTCTTCTTCTTTATTAAGACCGAAATCAAGAACCTTAGCGGAATTGCCAAGTAACTTCATTCCTCGAAGTGTCCAAATGTCAACAAAGGATTCTAAAATGTTCCGTGCAAAATTTCATTACCTAACATTATCTAATACTCAAACATACGGGAATTTTTCCAGACAGATAACTATCATCACGATATGGAGTCTTTTTAAATCCATGTCAGCGTCGGCCTTTGAAGGTCATTTCCAGCGATACATCACAGAGAAGTCGTATCTACCTGGAAAAGTGATCTATGCCCCAGCTATAGTTACTGAACTGAACAGCTGTTCTCAGACAATAGACAGCACTAAAGATACAAAATGACTGTAATATATCCAAAGTAAACAAATAAACAAATTACGGAAGAAATAATGTTTCAATGACAATAAGATTTTATTAAGGTAGGCAAATTCAACCATCAGTCTAATAAATATAAATCGAATTCAATTTCATAACTAAAACTCTGAGTAGCTGATAGTGGAAAAATAATAATGTTACACTATTTCACATTAGTCTTAATTCGTCAGTTCGATATTCTTTCAGTGTTCTGTATTGAACTCTTAGTAATTGCATTTTAGCTTGGAGCCAAAGATATTGATTACTCTATAGTAAACTCGTAGGAGGAACGAAAATTGAGGCCAATTTGAAATATTTGAATATATTTTGCTCGAAGGTACGTGGGCGATACTTTCAATTACTGTATGAAAAAAAAACGTTTCCGTAAAATAAACTATAGGACATCTATATGTTTTTTTGCATATTGACGAACGTTGGAAAAGGAATACGTGGCAATTTACTGAAAAGAAAATATGAGGGGAAATGTGACTGGAATTGAAGAAAAAACTGCTTCTGGTGAAAGTAACATGGGTGTGTCTCTGTGTGTGACAATGACATCGTACAGAAATTCATTGAAATATTATTTTGCAATTTAATTTATTTGGAGTTTTATTTATTATATCCATTTATAACGATGCACCATGACATCATATGATCGAAGCAGAAACGAGAGCGATCTAGACGAGTCACCAAGTGTTCCGAATTATTCTAAATCTCAAGTAGTCTCTCAGTATTCCCAGAATTTCTGAAAACATACTGCCAGTATGAATATACAAATCTTAAACGGCAGATTGGAGTTTCACAGATATTTACAGTCAGAGTGTAGATGAAAATATGATCTCGTCTTGTACCATACTGCTAGATGCGACTGGGACAATCCTCGGGCATGCTTTGGCGAAAACAACAGCAAGAATTGAACCGTTAACTTGGAAGTTACGCACAGCAACAGGAGTGGCAGCCACGAGATATGGCGAGATACCAATCGAACTTACTGCTGACTGGCAATACCAATGTGAAACAGCGGACTATAGTAGCAGACATTGAAGATGATGCAATCATTGGAATGGACAACATAAATAAATGGCAGAAGGTTCGAGCTTAATTTCAAAGACGGCGTCCTACGTGTGAACGGAGAACAGCTGTTACTTCGTGGAAGAAGCGGAGAGATGATTCGTGTTCTGAAGCTGTGAGCGTACCAGAGAGGGCTGAAACCATTCTGGAGGCTCGCCAGGATGAGAGTGCGAGCAGTGGAAACGTGTTGATGTTCGAGACCTAGCTTCATGATGAGAGATGGACGAGGAATCCCACTAGGGAAGACCTTGTTGCGCATTGATAAATTTGTGCCGGTAAGGGTGATAAGTGTCAATTATTATTACCTGGTGACCTTGAAAAAAAGAAAATTCCTTTGTGATTAGGGGTGAACGCGTCACTTATTCCAAGAGCAAAGATCAAATTCAACAGCCTAAACCGAGGGAATTAGTCCGGAAGTACCAAGATACCTCCAATACCGGACATGTGTCTGTTACTCGGCATGCCTGGACGATCCGACAATCAGCTTGAAGACTTATCCTCTCCAAGAAGGAATAGTCAGCGATATGGAAGAAGAAGGAGACATCGAAAGGGCAATGAAAGTTGGAGCATTGATCAATGACTCAATTCTCAGCTATCCATTTCCGAATTGAAAATTCATTCTGTATACAGACGCGAGCACCGTGGGTCCTGGAGCTGTTTCCTCTCTGATCTAAGAAGGGTGGGAGACCCTTAGTACAATAATGGTATAATAACAAGGACCCAAGTAGCATGTACAAGGGTTGATGCTCGGCTTTTTCCCCACATCATTACAATTGTGTTATTTGTATATTCATAAATTTACACTTCGTAATATGTTGTTGTTGATTAATGCTTTATGGAAAATAAAGACATATCTATCTATCTATCTAGTAACCGAGAGCAGATGAGGAAGATTCAACACATTTAGGATCAACGATAGTAGATGACACCTGGAATAACAACAAGTTCTTGAAAGACCAAGAGATCGATTCAGATCTTGGTTTGGTCATCGGCTAAAAAAATAACCTAAGACCGTCGTGGCGGGAAAAGCAAATGATTCGCTAGCTGTTAAATCTTATGACTCCCAATGAAATTCACTTACACTGGACAATGAAGTCCTGAAGGGTGCTGTCTGAAATGTTGGAGTCCAAGGAGAGTGGGGATGAAAGGAGTCAGACAGTAGTACCTAGGTGCAGAAAACAGGAAGGGATAGGGATATGCATGATTGGGTCACCGTACGATATCTGGGACCATTTAGAAAGTGAAGCATCGGTTTCACTAGGCCAGTTGCCATGCTGACGTCAAGAATTGGTGCAGAAAGTGTGGTGCTGTATGCGCTACCAGCATTGTACCTAGAACAGGAGCTAAGGCACCGATGCGTCAGTGCAACGTAGGCACTCCATTTGAAAGGATCTCCATCAATATTGCTTGCCCATCGTGTCCACATTGGACCACGAAAATAAGTACATCCTTGGTTAGATAGCCGAGTGGTTAGAATCAATGCTTGCCGGTCGTGGGTTCAAAGCCCAGCGACTTCTGATGGCCTTAGAAAGTACTAGGAATCGCAAGTTGGAAGGAGAGACCTCGTTAATCGCACAAGTTTCCACTTCTTAGGTGAACGACAACTGGTTGAGGGAAAGAACAATTTTAGACAGAAAAGAAAAATTTTCGTAGCAATAGGCTACTTCAAAAAGTGGACAGAAGCATAATTATGCTCTGCCCAATCAGGAAGCCATCTCCGTTGCCGACGTTTTGTCAACCAAAAAACGAGAACCACGGTTCTACACTCATTGATTGTTATCAAAGGCATAGCCTGTGCGGGTAGGGGACGGTTATTATTATTATTTGCTATGGTGCTCCGGGGCGACTTACTGAATTTTGGTGGCGTATTCACTTTTCAGGTGTAGGAAAACCTGGAAAACCTACAGCACCACCTCGGGTGGTCGGTGTGCACTCCAAGCTAGCACCAGACGAGATTGGCATCTAGACAATCCACAATACACTTGCTTTTCAAGAAGGCAGGCGGTCGCCTATCGATCCGATATGAAGTAGATTAAAAAAATTCTCTTGTACCTACAACGGGCTCGAACCGACTATCGCTATGCTGGAGTTTTGAACGGCCTGTGCGTTAGACAACTGATCCACCGACCACACCTATAGATTGATTCTATAGACAAAATATGTTTGGAAGCCTCCTCACGAAAGACATCACCAGGAACAGAAGCTACCATAATGCATCAGGGTAGTAAAACCAGGCGCTGGACCTGTTTCATGAGCGACTAGAAGATGACTAAGGAATGAGGAGTAATTTTCAAACTGGTTTTTTCTAAGTTCTTCTGGAACTTGAGCAGATGATTCCATCCATGTATAATACAACTAGTGAAATGATGCTAGACCACAGCTCATGTAACACCTCTGCACAAGTTGAAGGAGGCATGGAAGTAGCCAATCTGCGACCAAACCACTTATGTTCATATGGCCCAAATATCAACGTGGGGTCTGTCTACGGACAGACGTGGGTCCACTTTGCCTGCCCCCTGAAAACAGGAGGACAGAATCAAAACCTCAAAGCGGTTAAAACCCGGGCCTACTCCCATCCTGCGGTTCAATATGTCTTCATATATTCGTGAAAGTGTGTACTGTATGTTATTTATATATTCAATATTTAAGATTTTTTTTGGTAATTCGTAGGTACATTTTTTCAGGAACATAGTTGATTAGCAGTAGAATGGATGTTCTGATTGAGAAATTGAAGACATTTTCGACGTACTCCGCCTTCTACTTATATTTATCGGAAATGTTGGTAGTTTCTTCGACCCTGGAGTGCACTGGAGTAGGTAGTATAAACTTTAAGAGACATCAAAATAATGTTCAGCATTTTCAGCTAGAATTTTTTATAAATCAGTATTGAATGACATTGCAAAGTTTATCATTCTTTTACATAAGTTGGACTTTATTATAAAATTTGGATTCTATGAAGTTTGAATTTTGGCATATTTTTATTAGGAAATAAGGTTGATCAGTATAATTTTTTCGCCCAGCGTCTTCAAAGTGCACATCCGCATCATTCCCAAATATATGTTCGCTGGGCTGGTTGTTTAGGATTATTTGATTAATATACAGCTAGGTAATGTCATTATTGGTACGTGCTCTGATAAACAAATGTTGACAGGTAGTTGATTCTTGTGATTTTTTTTGGCAATAAAAGCCTTTTCGAAGTGTGAATATGATCTCCAGAATATCGGACCACACTGTAAAACTGATTGCACCATACTGTTGATTGAATTGATTTACTTTGAATATGTGAACAGAGATCAAAGTTAGGAGATATATTTTTTGCTATAAATGTTAAGGAGTTAGAGTCGATTCTGAGAACTATATTTATTACTTTCTTCAGATGCGACATTTCTGTTTATCACTAGTTGGTCACTATATTTATGGGACATCAGACTATTTTGTATCATCAGCATACCTGATATGAAAATAATAAAGAATAAAGGACCTAAAATTGATAAAATGTAAGTAGATTGAATGGTGCTTTTTCAAAACATAAAAGACACCACCAGTTGGTACTTACTTAAGAAGAATAATTGTGAATCGTGAATATCTTTGTATGCGCTGAGCTGAGAAAGCCTTTTTAAGCAGTAATGAAAAGTGCGCCACAGTCAATAATTAACATGAAAACGAAACTGCCGACAACACACATTTTCATTAGATGAAATATTCTTCTCAGATCGTGACATTTTCAGAGGCAAGCTAGGTTTGGTTACATCACTAAAGAGTTTCCGAGTTATATAACGATGTATAAGAGTGCGGAGAACAGAAAGTTGACGATATTCTTAAGAATAAACAGAAGAGTATTGGTTACATGAACACAATAGTTATGATCCCCCAGGCGTGAATTTCTAAGCATTATTCTCATTATCGTCATCTTACGTATTTCCTCAAATTAGAGGATAAACATCTAACTTGTTAAATATTCCTTCATTGTTATGGAAAATAATAGGGAACTTGTGGAATTATTTTGGAAAGGAATTGATTGTTTCATATTTTCAAGAAACTTGCAGCATGTTCAATAAACAACATAAAACTTTCCTTCTCATACTCATTCTACGTAATCTGGTGCTCATCTGTACTGGAGAGGAAATATTCATTCCATCTTGGGGTTGAACAAAGAATGTATATTTTGCTGACTGCTTCGCTTATGGCTTAAATATTATATAATTGAGTTCAATCCCAGCAATTCGAAAAATGTATTTCGAATATAGTGGAAGTTGTACGGAATTATTTGACATTTTGTTCGTAATGAATTATTCAACCATTTCTCTTCAACATGGTCCAGACAGACCTTTCGATCAAGTGATTGTTCCTGGGAAAATATTTCTTGCAAATTTGGATTCATTCGCATTTTTCAAATTCTCGAATAATCCACAATGTTTACATATATTGAATCGTCACATTATCATACCTATGAATTTTATTCTGATCTTCACGTCGAACATTTATTTATTTATTTATTTATTCGAAATTTGGGATACAAACAGGTTATTTATTACCCATACAAGCATCCACCAATACAATCAGTTACAAAGCTAATATTCTTGTCTAAAGAAGTACAGAAATACACCTAATCACATCGAAAATGAAATAAATGAAATACGGGAAAAATAGTAATGAGAATTCTAATTTTTGGTTACAAATAACTTATTATCGTGACAGTAGGAAATAAAAATATTTTCAACAGTTTTTTCAAAGGAATATAAGGATACGGAAAAAATGTTTTGGAGAGTTTTTTCCTAAATATGTTTTATAATTGGGACACGCTAATAATTGTCTATTCCTGGTATACCTTTTAGGAACATGATATGATATCAATGGCACTAATGTCGGTGAGTCATAACAGTTTGTTAATATTTTGTAAAAAATAAGTAAATCACTGAGAATTATTCGTTGTTCGAGAAGTTGTAGGGTAAAGTCGGGAGAGATGACCAACAGCTTGATATAGGTCAAAGTGTGGCTAGAGAGCGCTGCATGTCCTATGACACGATGAGCCGGAAAAGCTCGACGTTACCAGTATGCATTGAACTGCGTCGGAGTGAAGGTCAACAATTTACAGAACAAAAATATTTTTGTACTGCTGGATAATATTCTAACTCTTGCACTGTATGTGATACTGAGAAGTTTTGGGTGGAAATAAAATTCTGATTTCTACATATAAGGTAAGAACAATGCTTATATGAACTTCCTAACCTCAAAAAACTGTTAATAAACAACACTGAGTTTTTAATACCACGTTGACAATCTCTCCCTTGTACTTGGTATAGATTGCCAGCAATGGTTTGGGATAGATGGCCAATCAATATTTGCTACTCTCTATTCTCAATTTTCAATTATTCCATGATTCATTCCAGAAAAATGCCTACTGAGTATAAGAGGAAAAACTTGTATCGTGGAAATTATTCTGAAGAAAATCTGAGGCGAGCAATTGAAGCTGTCAAATGTGGTTCATCAGTAAACACTGCCTCAAAAAATTATGGCATCCCTAGAAAAACATTGGAAAGAAAGATTTGAAAAAATGTCTTCACATCTGGTAAAATGGGACCAGGCAGCATGTTGGGGGAGGCCAATGAGAATAAATTAGCACTACACATAAGAAAGGCGCAAAAATGCGGTTTTCCAATGACTGTACGAGATGTTAGAATACTTGCCTATAACTTTGCTGAAAGCCTACATATCCACCATAAGTTCAACAAAGAAAAGGGAATGGCAGGTTCCAATTGGTTTAGATCCTTTTTCAGAAGACATCCTGACTCATCAATTTGAAAAGCTGAGGGAGTTTCCCTCGGACGAGGTGAGGGAATGAACCGCGTAGATGTGGGGAACTATTTGAAACTATTGCAAACATTTCTAGAGGATTCTGAACTTTTCGACAAACTTGGTTCCATCTTCAATGTGGATGAAACAGGTCTCCAATTGAATAATAGACCAGGACATGTTTTAGCCGAAAAAGGTGCAAAAGACGTTGTGACACTGACGTCGGGAGAAAAGGACGAGACCATTTCGTGCATTGTCTGCTCCAACGCTGAGGGCTATGTTCTACCACCTGTCTGTGTATTAAAAGGTAAAAACTTGAAGAACGAGTGGACTGATTCAATGCTACCTGGTTCGGAGATTGTAATGTCTCAAAAGTCAGCTTACGTAAATGCACCAATATTTTTCAATTGGTTCACGAACCACTTCCTTCCACGTAAAGGCGAAGGAAAGACATTGTTAATTCTTGATAAGCATTCATCTCATTGTTCCTGTGTTGAACTTTTAGAAACCGCTGAATTAAAAAACGTCAGTTTATTGTGCTTACCTCCACATACAACCTATTACTTGCAACCTCTCGATAGGGCTGTCTTCAAATCGTTGAAAACCTACTACTATCAAGCTTGTAGAGAATGGATGCAGAGTCACCCCGGAAGAAAAATAGGAAGGCTGCAATTTGGTGAGCTCCTAACAAAAAGTTGGGGGAAGTCAGCGACCGTTGGAAACGCGATATCAGGTTTCAGAGCTACAGGTATATTTTCCTGGAATCCTGATTCCATACCTGACCATGCTTACGCAATTGCTGATCGAGTGATAAGCAACCAGGTGATAGATAAGACACCAAACATGCCAGATCCTGATGTAACACAAGAACCAAATGCTCAGTCAACAAACAGTCGAATTGAAAATATTCCGTTAGACATGATACCATCTTGTAGCTATGCCTCCACAGATACCCGATGCAAAACTCCAGTAGAAGGTACGACTGTTCCAGACTCAACACCTGGAAAAGTTTTAGAAGCAATAAACCTGACGCCCAAAGTAGTTTCTGTAAAAAAAGGGCAACATCCATTGCTACTTTGTTAACATCTCCTGAAAATATTGCAATTATGAAGAATAAGGCAGACAAAAAGAACGAGTCAAAAGGGAAAGATATTCCAGGAAAAACATGTCTCAAGAAAAAAGTTGTTCAGAAGAGAAGACGCTCATCTTCTTGTTCAAAAGAAGAGGACGTAGGTATGCTGTATGAGGATGAGAGTGATACAATCGAATCTGTTGATAATGATGATGCTGAATGTACTGGATGTGGGGAAAGCTACAGCACCACTCGAAAGCAAGAAGATTGGTTGGAATGTATAATATGCAAGAAATGGTTCCATGAAAATTGCTAATTTTTCATAAATACTTGTCAAAGTTGCCGTAAAACCGCGTTCAAAACTAGACGAAATAAGTAGACTTTGAGTTATATTTAATTTTTTCATGAAAATGTTCCATTGATTTTATTTTTGTAATGAATATATATTTATATTTTCTGGCCAACTCTTCCTTACTGACATGACCAACTAACCCAGTTGAATGGGGATAGATAGCCAAATGTATCTTTTTCTTCAATACATAATATAAAAACTTTCAATATCTCAATCGTTATTTCTAACTCCATATGTTATTAGAATATTCAAGCTATCGTAGGAAAAATCTAATGAACCTAACTCTTACCAAACCTATACAGCCTTCAATTCCTCAAAATATTGGCCATCTCACCCGACTTTACCCTACCTTATAATGGGTACGTATTCATTTCACTAATACCTGTGATTACATAATATGTATTAGTAATTTTAAAGTGGAGGAATCTCACAAATCAATTCTGAAACTTTTCTAATCGTACTTTATGTATGTTATAATATGGGTTCCATATCACACTAGCAAAACTTAATTGGCTGGAAACAAATGAGTAGTAAACTGATTTTATTGCCACTTCATTGTCGATGTCCCTACACATTCTGCAAAAAGAAATTTAAGGCTCTACTGCAGGAATTAATCACATAGTCTTGATGTTGATTGAAGCTCATTTTAAAATCAAAATATACTCCAAGATCTTTGATTTGATCTACTCTATTTATTATCTTGTCAGTTATGGAATATTGAAATTCAATGGGCGTACTGCTCCTGCTGAATGATATACAAGAACATGTCTTAAAATTAAGTTTCAATCTGTTGCGATTACAACAATCTGAGAATTTCGATAGATCTTCTTGGATCTGCGTACAATCCCTAAGAGAGGTTACTTTACCAAAAATATTTTCAAGTCATCCGCATATAAGAGAATATTAGATTGTTCAAAGCACCCTATCAAGTCGTTAATGAACACCGAGAACAACAAAGGGCCAAGATGTGAACCCTGTGGAACTCCTGAAGTGACCACGAACGGAGCAGAACTATATCCATTGAGATTCACAACTTGGCTTCGATTGTGTAAATAGGATGACAACCATCTCAAGAGGTCTCCCTGTACACCGATTCCAGCAAGCTTCGAGATAAGGATGTTGCGATCAACCTTATCAAAAGCCTCTGAAATCAGTGTACACCGAGTCTACCTGTGTTCGGTTGTCTAGTGCATTTGAGATGTATTCTGAATTTATTATCAAAAAACCATGTAGGTATTCTGAAATTGAAGACTTGAGAGAATGAAATAGACTGTCATAGATAATACTTTCAAACAATTTGCTGAAAATAGATAATTTGCTAATATCACGATAATTATTAACCGAGTTTCAACTTACAGAATGTTTGTAAATTGGAACTAACAAAGCAGTTTTCCATAAATCTGGAAAAGTGCGAGACTGAGACCAGTGAGTTTGAGAAGCGAATAAATATTCTGTTATCAGGTATCAGGTTAAAAGGGGATTTTAGATAGAAATATTTTGTGATGGGACACTTACACATTACTCTGAATTCAGAACATATAATCAGGCCTTATTTTTTTGATGCTGTGAAGCGATGTAACCAACAATAATAATCATCATCACTATTGAAACAAACCAAAATATGTGAACTAAGTTGAGTTTTTTCCACATACAGATATAGTAAAATATTATCGGCATATAGCATTCCCAATACTGCTGCAACTGCTGTGATAGGCTGACACTGTCACGTAAATTGTGCTCGAAGAAAACAGTTCTTAGGGAGGAGAACAGTAGTCCTGTTAAATACTTGACTCTTCATCACGTAAATTTATTATATTTTGTACTGGTCGACTGGCTACACCAACAATCTACCAAACTTCTTGGGAACGCTATATGCCGATAGTATTCACCATATCTGTATAAATTATAATCGCGGGGAGAAGGTAAAATCCAAATTTCATTAATTAACTGTTTTCTAAAACGAATAATTATTGAAAAAACTAATCTTTCATTTATCACCTTAATGCGCAATTTTTTTCCCAAACCAGGCCGTATCTCTCACCGATTCCGAGAATTTCATGCTGTGCAATCTAATCGTTTTGTAGAGATTTCGACTTCAAATACTGCATAAATATAATAAACAAATTCAGCCGCGCTCCTTTGGAAAAATTGTTTTAATACAAAATCTGCACACTAGGTCTACGAGGTAGATTTACTTATTCAGGAAGTGATGTTCAGGTATTAGACACAAGTTTATTCTCATACCATCCCTATTTTGACAGATATGTTTTTCAGGTTATACTCAAATAATCTAACTGAAATTATCATTATCACCTCCTGAGATGAAAATCCCTATTGAAATTCAAAAGATCTTACATCCTATTTCTCGAAAAATTGCAGTATTACTAGTTACTTTTATATTGCATTTTTCATTCATGTTTCTTAAGTTCAATTTCTCTCCTTTGTAAGCAGCGTTGTTCCAGGAAAATAATTCATATTAAATTATTTTCTTGATGAGGAAGAGAACGTTTCCAGGATCTAATCCTTTTTCTGGTTCTATCAGAGAACATCTATATTGTTCCATAAATACAATGATAATACATATCTTTATTAGTTGTTGTAAAATTAATTTCTTCAAGTTTGATGCACTGTTGAATCTAAGATGGTGGATCATCTTTCCGGCTACTTGATAGTGTTCAATCGCATGGTGGGAACCCAGTGTTTTCAAGTTAATAAGTTGATGGCGAATCCTTATTGCGAATTTTCAACTTATTTCCTAAATCATGAAAATTCCTGAATGCCAAGAAGCCTCACCTCAAAAACAAGGGAATGAGATTTTTTGATTTTTTAATCCACCTTTTCCTGTTCTCCAACAGCTCTGAAGATGAACTTTCTCAATTTTTTTGACTTTAATACATTCTTCTTCAAAATAAATTTAATCCACTTTCAGAATAAGGTTGAAATAAAAAAATAGTTTACATTACATTAAATCCTTTGGGAACTTGCGAATATGGCAGGATAACGAGTAAAAACAAAAAATTTATAAATTGTTTCCGTAGAATAAACTTGAAAATTAGAAAAAAAAAATTGGCTACAGAATTAAACATAAAAGTGCGTCGTAGAGTTTCAAAGGAATGGAAAGAATAATTTCGACTAAGTCGAAATCCGCTTCTCTCCACACCATCCCAAAAACTGTAAAATTTGAGGAATATATCTGTCAGAAAAATTTGAGAATAGAGGATTTTATTTATTTCAATCTCTTCGATACATTTCTCGAATCAAGAACCTTACAAAATTACGAATGAACCATATTTCTCAAACAGAAGCAACGTTAATTATCGAGACAAATCCCAACAATTGGTTCAGAGGGAACAATCTCTACAGGAAAGTCAAACTATTCAATATCTAGTAGGCGCCTGTTAGACATACGCTATTCCTATAGTTTGCAAAACTCATTCATTATTTACATAAATATTTTGTAAATGAGGGTATTGGTCAAGTTGGCATTGGAAATAGAAATTATCTCTGCAGGGAAGTCGTGTCAATATCAATCTAGTAAGCGCCTGTCAGTTTCACGGTATTACGGTGGTTCAAGTAAAACTGAGAATTTTCGTTGAATAATCTGATATTTCTATACACAAAATGAGACAGTCAATATGTTGCTGATATACGGGGAATATAAAAAAACTCATACGTCGCTGAAAGGCTTCATGCAGAGAGGTATCCTAACAGACGCCATCCTTGTAGAGCGTATTTTAAAGAAATTGAACAAGTTCATGAGACAGCTAGATGAAGAAGAAAAGTACGTTATTAGTGAATATACTGAAATCAATGTTTTGGCTAACGTAGGATATGATAAATCAACTTCTATTCGTCAGTTCGGACAAATGTTTGATATTAGTAGAGAATCTTCCAAGAAGATTCTGAAAAAACACGGTTACAAAAACTACAAGTACCATATTCACCAACATTTGTATAGAGACAATGATTATCAGAGAAGTTTGACATTTTGTAATTGGTTAATCGATAATCAGGATGCAATTAATGTAATCGTGGTCACCGACGAAAGTAGATTTACTAATCAGGGCTTGTTCAATCGTAATAATACCAGATATTGGTCCAAGGAGAATCAAAATTTAATAAAACCCAGAAATAAGAGAACTTTGGTGTCAATGCTTGGGCAGGCATTATTGAAAATAGGATAATTGGTCCAATTTTGTTTCAAGGAATTTTGAATGGACAGCGATACTTACAATTTCTCGTGAACGAAATATCACATTTATTGGAAGAGTTGCCTTTGGCTGTATATTCAGATATGTTTTTCCTCACCCCATAACTCATCAGACGTTAGAGATTTTCTGACAGAAAAGTTTGGAAATAGACTGATTTCAACTAATGGCCCAGTCAGATGGCTAGGTCTCCCAATTTAACACCCCTTGACATTTTTTTGTTGGGATATTTAAAAGACAGAGTTTATTTATCACCATCTCGAAATTTAGAGGAATTGGAAAACAAAATTATGGACACTTATAGATCAATAACACCACTGATGTTGGATAAAGTTGGCAGAGAATCCATAAGAAGGGCTTACAAATGCCGAGAAGTTGAAGGAAGACATTTCGAACAATATTTATGAAACATTTCTCAGTATTAAATTACTCTGTGAAAATTGTACCGAGTTGACTTTGTTAATAACTTCGTTCAAACTTTCTGAAGTGAATAACAATTTTTCCTTTAATGTAGTGATAATTGAATTCATTTATTAGATGTACCGAATTGTTTGGCAATGTTTCGAAAACAATAATACCTAGAGAGAGATTCGCAAATATAAAGAAATCGAAGTGAAAATTCTTAACTGGTAGTAGTTTTATAGACTAAGGTATGTATTATAAATACTGAATTTCAAAATTTCTTGACTTTTCTGCTGCAAGAAAATGACTAGTTGAAACCCTTGGTACATCTGACCATGAACACGTAAAAATAAAAAAATTAACTAATGAGGTATGATGTTAGGAAGTTGGTGTGCAAGTAGAAGTATATATAGGTATGATGGCTAAATAAATTTAACGAAGCACAATAAGATGTAAAGTTATGTAATGATAATCAGAAATCGTAATTCCGAACGAGAGTTTTAATGAACGGACAAGAAAAGAACGTTGACATTGTCGCACCAGTCGACCGTCTCTCCTAATAGTAGGGGAGCCCACCATGCTAAGTGTGGATTTACTCGAGCGTCGTAGAGACCTATTGGGTTGCAAACCTTAGAAGATAAGAAGAAAAAAAATTTATGTAATGTATACCTTTTCATCGGTAGGGGAAGCGGCTATAGATTTTCAAATTTGTAAAAAGAAAACTGTTGCATGGACATACTCGAGCGCGTCAGATATTGATAGCATCAATGTCCTACGTATTTTTAATGATGTACGTATGTTAATCTGATTGTTTGCATGATGGGGGTAAACGTAGGTAAGGGTTGAAAATGAAAAAAAAATAAAATTTGACCGAGCGCGTCAGATTTTCTTAGGGGGTGTTGAGTAAACCTAAAAAAAACTCACATGCAATAATCTGACGATGTCGATTTGACGCAAACTCGCGGCCATTATTATAATATGAAAACAATCGCCATTTTGAAATAATCAAGCGCGTCAGATTAAGATATATATGGTTCATCTACATGTCCTAGATGTGCTGTCTCCTAAGCTGACGATTATCTAGAGGGATTCGCCTAATCTGACAAAAAAAATTAGGAGAACGGTTGACCATAAAGGCCGTCCCTGCAACTTTCCGCTAACTCCATACCTAATCGCTCAACATTTCACTTATTTTGTTTTTGAGCTCTTCCGAGCTCAAAAATATGATTTTTGTGTCATTATGAGCTCTCCTAGCTCAAAAGTGTGATAGAAGTTTATACAATTTTTTTTATTTTCAAACCGCAATAACTTTTGGATAAATAAACCGTTTTTCACGCGTTTGACGGCATTCGACGCAGTTTTTCAGTCTCCATGAAAAATCTTTAGTTTGAATTGATCGACCTAGAAATTTCAGAGTGATTCCAAGAAAACACTTTTTTCGGTTTTCTTTCGACAACGATAACTCACGAACGAATCAACCGACTCTGACCGGACTGGCGGCGATCGACGTGGTTTTTTAATATTAGGAGCTGATGTTAATGAAATAGATCGATAAAGCCGTTTGAAAGTTATTCCAAAAAATCCACATTAAAAAATATCATAGTTTTTTTGAGATTTCTCAAAATCTACCCGTACGAATCGGTTCAAATTATAATCAAAATCTAAGTTTGGCCAAGCCAAATAGACAGAGAAAGAGTGAGAGAGAAATAGTAACGCAGAGAGAGGAATATAGGCATTACGCAGCTGCACGCATTCGACTTTATCGACGAATTTTTGTTATTTCGGCTTGTGGAAATCGTCAGATTATATATTTTTTGTTATCCTTGAATTATTTCCTTCAAAATTAAAAATAATTAGCCACGCTCGAGAATGTCAAGAGAATGTTAAGATGAAGTTTTTTTTACAACTATGTAACCCTCCCCTTTCCTTACATCACACTCAAATTGTCAGATTAGTAGAATGTACACTTTTTAGCATGTAATTAACTCACCTTACCTTAATCTGACGCGCTCGAGAATTTCAGAAGATCAATTTTTTTTACTCATCTGATCCTTTATCCTGGACGCGCGGCCTTATTTATGAGGTTCATATTTGGTGGAGGTACTTAACCGGGTACAAGCAACAGTTCGATTATTATAACTTTACCCATGCGTCATCAATTTATGATCAAAGAAATCACACACTCTCTATCGAACATCTCTTTCTAACAACCGCTATGAGCGAATCAAAGTTCGTTAACATTTGTCTTCTATGCTAAGAATTATGGTATTTTGACGATCGATTATAACTCAAAACAGTGAAAAGAGATAGCCATAATAGCGACAGTCTTTTATATTTCAACTAAACTTACCGAACATGTTATCGGCTAGCCTGTACCATCAATTGCGTCATTTTATGTCATTGCGGTATTGTTTGTTGCCAGTTTTACTTTGTTTTGCAGTCGAATATATTATAAAAACAGTTTTCTTCAAAGCTAAACGTCTTTTGGAATCATTACTTTCAAAGTAAGTACAATACAATGTGTTTTATTCACAAATAATCTTCAAAATTTTCAACCTCACAATTGACATTTGTGACTATAATTCCGTACTACCGAGATATTAACACAACAATTATTCATAGCGTGGAAACCCTATTGAGAGAAAAAACATTACCTAAATCTATAAATACAGGTCAAAAACATTCAAAATATATTTTAATTATTTCTTAGATTATGCCTGGAACTATTCTACACTAACAAGCACAACAATTTGTGTTGAACATGTTCGAGTATTTTGAATGGGAAGGAAGGAATGGTGGACCTTTTTTACCACTTTCATCTGTTCACGAGGTAACAATTAAAACCACGAAAGAAATGTCATACATTTTCTTTACTGTATTTTAGAGAGTTGCAGATGCACTTAAAATATCTCAAAAAACGGTGTACAACATCAAAATGAGAATCGAAAATAAACCCATTCCATCAACTCCAGGAAAAAGTAGACGTCGTCTCAAAAAGAAAACAGCTGATTTACCTGAAGGACAGAAAATGGCAGTATGAAATACTTTGTACGATATGTATGAAAAAAGTGAGTATACCTCCTTATTACTTGGTGAGGGAAATGATAATATTGATTGTTCATTCGATGGACATGACACGGACTAGTGAGAAAAATTTCTGAACAAATGTAACCACCTCATTTTCATCAATCACAACTTCATCAGGAAAGTCATTGGATTTGTGTATATTAGTTGAAAAGTCAAACTTTATTGTCACATCTATTTCCTTTTTAATTTGATTTTAATCGTATGAATTTTGACATGTACCTATATTTATTTGAATTTTTTTCTTCCAGAAAAAGATGTTACCATTTAATCTTTGAACAATGAACAAAAATAAGGAGATTGTTTCGATGTGCAAATCATCTTTAAATGTTTTACTGAAAGAGCTGGGATTTAAATTTAAAAAAGATGATAATCGGAGAGCTTTGATTGAAAAGACTTATTTTGTTTCAATAAGTGCATATTTTTTACGTAATTACCAAGAAAACCGAAAAAGTTTATATCCACAAGAAGTTTTTTTTTTTAGATAAAACAAGGATTTATTCTAGAGGAAATAAAACCAAGTCTTGGCAGGAAGATAATGTCAAAAGTGTACGCAAACCCGAAGGATATGATGATAAACGATTTATTGTTGTGCATGCTGGTTCTGCGAAAGGGTTTGTTCCAGTTTCATACCTCAGTGTTTGTCTCAGGGATTTCCAATTAGGATGAAAGGATTTTTCGATTCAATTGGGTCGAACTAGCCTTCGCTGATGATTGGCAATGACCATGAAACCGGTACGGAGGTGTTCCCCCAATTAAATCGAAAAATAATTTCAGCTTTGATATTTGAAATGCATTGCAAAGTGGTTCTTGTAGAAAACTTTGCCAAGTATTAAACAAATATAATTCAATGGTCGTAGGGGGCAGTAGTTGTTTTTTGTTGAATACTTGCCGACGACTTTACCTATTGTATAGGTTTTATTGCGAAAGATTGGATTACGTAATCCACCATATTTCATTATTAGTTTTATGGTCTTCCGTCAAGTGGTGTCGCCCCTCTTTCATCATGCTATTGAATTAATTTGGGCTAATTGTAAGACATACTACAACAATCATATTGGCAGAGATGGATACAGTGATGAAAAAGTATTGGGTAAGTGGAATGAAGCATTAGAGAAGTGCAACACTGAATCCTGGGCAAAATGTGTAAAACACACCGAATCGCTCATTGAAAAATGGTATAAACGAGAAAAGCTCGTTTGTGATATGGTTATTGAACCCATTATTATAAACATTGGTGACAGTTCTGGATCAGAAAGTGATTCAATATATTAGTTTTGTTTTTACTTTCATAAATGGTACATAGTTCTACATGCTCGCATTACATAAATAAAGGTATGAATAATTTTTTTTTGATCATGTTTTTCATTACCAAATATATTTTAACTGGTGTTTTTTATTTCTTAGATATTCATTTATGTATCATTATACAGTGGGTTCTTGCATCCATGCACGAATAGGTAATAGAAAAAGTTTGAATACCTAAGTCTAGAAGATTCCTTTTATGAGTTTTAGTCATGTGAGTGAATGTTTATTGTACATAAGAACAATTTCTTGTTGACAAACAGTTGAATTATGAAATATAATAATAAATTAATAACATGTAATATCACAGCAACAAAATATTTAAAATTCTAAAGTACTAAAATACGGAAATATAGCCTACTAAAAGCAGTGCAGGCGCGTAGGTGTATACATAATGAATAATCATTGCTAAAAAAAACATATGTTATCAAATATTTATTGAAACATTATGTGTCGTCATAAAACTCTGCCATGTTTGAATGGAAAATCATTTTTTGATATCCCCGTACGCAAAGGTTTTGAAAATATTGCACTCCAACCTTGTTTTTTTTCGTTAAATATTACCTAGAGAACTTGCATCAATGAGGATAAAATTAGGATGTGATGGATTTGTGTCAAATCGTCTGCGGAGTTACGGATAAAACAATTTCCTTATATGAGTGTGACTGAAATTCGAATACAGTAGGGAGGTCAAAAGTTTCTAGTAAACTCACTACCTCCATATTTTATTATCCTATCAAACCTGGTGTCACAGGATTCGTAATAACTGGAAATCACCGTGTGCTAGGAATCGCACGTTAAAAGGTAAGACCTCGTTAAGCCCTGGCTCGCACAAGTTTCGACTACTGAGGGCTGCCGTTCGTAAGGAGACGACAGCTGGTTTACGGAAAAAACAATTTTAAAGATTCATTCCTTTTCGCCTTTGTATCTCCAGCAATATTTTTAAATTTGGAACATTGAATATGCTCACTAGACGACACTTTTTGACATATTTGGAAAATAAAGGAGAAAAGGAGGGTTTACCCATGAGTGTGTCACACGGTATTCTATTGAAACTAAAAAACACTCTCATTGTCGGTGGTTCACCATTTCCATGAATTTGAAAATGTTAATTCAGTAATTCATTATCCTATCTTATTACCTACACGTTGTAATTTCATCGGGATATTAGCCACGGAATTCTACATTTAGACGTCATTTGGCTTAAACGTCTCGACTTATTTCATATGCATATTATTGATGACGCACGGGTAAAGATATAATAATCGAACTGTATCCCCCTATATATTAATCTGCCGCGCTTCAGTAAATCCAGAAATCGCCGCTTGGGCTCCCCTGCTATAAAGCAATGCACCAATACTGATTCGCATGCACGCGCGCAGCCAGTAAGTGAGAGAGTAAAAGGGATAGGTAGTCAAGTTCATGTGATACTATCCAACATATGAATAAGCTATCGAGGAGACAACAAATAACTCCACTATCAATTTTCGTCCTATGAACTAACAAACTGAATGCCTAATTTGGTATTTCACCTTCTGAAGTCAATACGAAATATCTGGGAACCTAGGGAGGTAAGAAGTGAAATGAATGAGTTTTCCAAACCATCGGAATAGCGTCCATCTGACAGACGCCTACTAGATTTTAAATTGTTTTTCGACTTTCCTGCAGATAATTTCCCGCTGAACCATTTGTTGGAATTTCTCTCGAAAAAGAAAAACAAGACGTTGTTTCTGTTTGAACATGATTGTAGAAGATGGTTCATTCGTAATTTTGATCATAATAAATGTGTATCTTTCTGTTGGGTTTGTCAATAAAACATTAAATAGGAATGACCCTGTATTGTATATCATTATATTTTCTAATATATTTATGTAATGGAAACGTTACAGACATGAATCACATCTGCACTCGAATGACGAATGACGAATGAGTTATTTTAGTTTTAGTCAGTCTACAAGTGTAAAAGTGAATTTATTTAATAAATACAGTGAGTCTACCTGAACTGGTTGTTTAGATTTGACCCTATCCTAGCAGGTTATGGGCCCAGTGTACGTGAAACAAAATCAAAAGTGAGCTTTTGTTGTGAAATTTGATTCAAGTAAATAATATGGAATCCAAAACTATTAAACGAAACATTCAACCATTCAATGGAGAACGTTACAGTGTCTGGAAGGTCCGTGTGAAATCACTTCTTGCTGAACTACAAGTTTTGGATGTGATGGATCAGGAGACTGAGAACCAATATGAAGAGTGGAGCAAGAAAAATTTGATAGCAAAGAGCACAATAGTTGAATACTTGAGTGATTCATTTCTGAGCTTCGCAAGAGAAGAACATTCTGCCAAAGACATTCTAAAAAGCCTGGATGCCATTCATGAACGAAGAAGTCTTGCTCTGAGGAAACAATTATTGAGTTTGAAACTACAAGGAGAAGTGTCTCTATCACAACATTTCATTCGTTTCGATGAAATTGTAACCGAACTCACTTCCGCTGGAGCCAAATTAGATGAAATGGATAAGGTGTCTCATCTATTGCCGACTCTTCCTTCCACATATGATGGAGTCATAACAGCCCTCGAGACCCTTATAGAAGATAACTTAAATATCGCTTTTGTGAAAACAAGACTGTTGGATCATGAAGTTGAATTGAGAAGAACTGATGTTAGCACAGAGTTGAAAGTACTGCAGATGGGAAATCAACCAATCCCGGGAACCTCCGGTGTCAGATTCAAAAAACAAATGAAGTATAAAGTAACAGGAAATACAAGAATGAAGAAGCCACACTACAAATCACCACATCAGGTCTCACATATAATCTGTGATCATTGTGTGGAAATGGATTGTTACCACCACAAAAGGATGCTAGAAAAACGACATGAACGTCCAAGCCCAATCCAAGCTATTCAAACAATTGAAGACAAGGTGGATTCATTTTCATGACTGGAAACACGAGTGGTATGAACAATAAAAAATCTGGTGAAATTATTTTCCTCTTGGACTCCGGTGCAACAGATCACATTGTGAATCGACTAGATGTTTTTACAACATATTTATGGCTACGGACGCCCTTGGAAATTAGTGTTGCGAAGAATGGAACTTCAATAGCAGCTACCGGAAGGGGTACCATCCAAGTGACGACCAACCTAGGAGTTGACGGAAATCTGGAGAATGTACTTTATTCCCCAGATGTTCCATATAACTTGCTGTCAGTATCTCGCATTCAAGTAGCAGGGATTACTGTCATTTTCGACAGTGACGGTGTGAAGGTATTATCTAACGACCACGTCATATTAACAGGTGAGCATTCAAATGGTCTCGTAAAAGTGATTTTGAAAATTACGAAATACACATCAAATCTCCCTAACTTGATAAATATGAGTAGTAGAAATGATTATAAAATATGGCATGAACGTCTCGGCCATATCAGTAAAGCAAAATTCGAACAATTAAAGAATTACCAAATGATCGATAATATTACTCATATTGATCAAATAAAACCAACGGAAATGATGTGTGAATCTTGCACATATGGACGACAAGCAAGACTACCATTTTCAAAGGTAAAACAAAAACCTAGTAATGGAAGACCATTATTCATAATTCATACAGATGTATGTGGCCCTATAACACCAACTACAATAGATAATAAACATTATTTCGTAGTTTTTATTGATGGCTATACTCATTATACAGTTACATATCTAATTACTTTGAAATCAGATGTGTTGCACGCATTTAAAGATTATGTGGCTAAAAATAGTCAATCTTTATTGTGATAACGGTGGAGAATATCTATCGAATGACTTCAGAGAACTTTGCGTTCAAAAGGGAATCACGTACCACCTTACAGTTCCACATACACCACAGCAAAATGGCGTTGCAGAGCGAATGAATCGTTCTATAACAGAAAAAGCTGGGACAACGGTTACTGCCATCGATATGAACAAATCATTCTGGGGAGAAGCTGTACTTACAGCAACCTATTTAATCAATATGTCTCCTACCAAAGCACTGCAAATAAATAAAACGCCATACGAACTGTGGCATAATAAAAAACCGAAAATACATAATTTGATGGTGTTTGGTTCTACTGCCTATGTCCATAACAAAACCAGAAAACATAAATTTGATGAGAAATCATTTAAAGCTATACTGGTTGGATACGAACCAAACGGTTACAAATTGTGGAATGTGCAATCTGAAAAGTTTTTCGTCGCACGTGACGTTATAGTGGACGAATTAAATTTCAGTACCTCTAGGCCAAATAAAAGGTTGGACGATGAAATTCCTCTCAAAACTAATAAATCTGATACCGACTCAGAAAAATGAGTAACCGAGTGTGACCCAAAATTCACTGAAGTGAAAGAACATATTAATAATCCTGAAGTTAGAAGAAGTGAAAGAATCTAGAATCTTCCAACTCATTCCTATAATAAAATGCTTGATGACAATGATTATAATATCATGTTGTCAGCAAAATAATTTGATTCAAATTTGCCTAAAACTTATAGTGAAATGAGAGAAAAGGAAGACAGAAATCAGTGGGAGGAGGCTATAAAAGTTGAACTTGATTCACTATCATATAATGAAACTTGGACAACAGTGCCTAAACCTACAAACAAAATTGTTATAGATTCCAAATGGGTTTTTACTATCAAAAATAATGAATATGGTAATCCAACAAAATATAAAGCACGACTAGTAGCCAGAGGTTTCAAACAACAATATTTACTAGATTATGAAGAAACATTTGCCCCTGTAGCTAGGATTACCACATTCAGATTTTTATTAGCCTTCTCGACTCAATTTGACCTCATCATCCACCAAATTAAAAGAGGAGATTTATATGAAAATTCCTGAAGGAGTTATAGCCGAAAGGGATCAAGTTTGTGAACTTAACAAATCTCTATATGGCTTAAAACAATCCTCAAGGTGTTGGTTTGAACGTTTCGACCATATTCTAAAAGAAAAGGGTTTCAAAAATTCCCAAGTAGATCGTTGTCTTTATATATTAGATAACGGCAATATAAACAAAAATATATATGTTGTTTTATATGTAGATGACTTATTATTAGCTACAGAAGACATAAATATAATGAACGGATTCAAGCAATATCAATATCAATTAGTTTAGATCAAAGTTCTTACTTGAAATCAATTTTGATTAAGTATAACATGAATGATTGCAAAAAGGTGAATACACCTTTCGAAACTAAATTAAATTACGATTTATTGAATATTGATGAAAATTATGATGCACCATGTAGATATTTAATAGATAATATATATATATATATTATATATATATATATATTATATATATATATATATATATATTATATATATATATTATATATATATATATTATATATATATATATATATATATTATATATATATATATATATATATATATATATATATATATATATATATATATATATATATATATATATATATTATATAATATATAATAGATAATAGTAGATGTATGCAATACTATGTACTCGTCCAGATTTGTGCTTGGCAATTAATCTTTTAAGTAGATATCAAAGTAAAAATAATCATGAACTTTGGAAATGTCTGAAAAGAGTATTGAGATACATAAAAGGTACAATTGATATTAAATTAACATATTCTAAGTGCGATTATGTCAATCTGGTTGTTGGCTATGTAGATTCTGACTGGGGCAACAACGAAACTGATAGAGAAAGTACAACAGGATACTTGTGTAAAGTATTTGATAATTGTACAATATCGTGGAATACTGGGAAACAAAATACAGTTGCCGCTTCATCCACTGAAGCTGAATATATGGCCCTCTTTGAAGCAGTAAGAGAAGCTATATGGTTAAAATCACTTCTGAATAGTGATAATCTTGTTTTTTTGAAACCTATTCTTATATTGGAGGACAACAACGGTTGCATATGGTTGGCCAACAACCCGACTGATCATAAGAGATCAAAGCACATTGACATCAAATATCATTCCTCACGAGAACAGATTGCGCAAAAGACAATAATACTCAAATATATCCCAACAGATGAACAACTTGCAGATGCCTTCACCAAACCATTGTCAGGACCAAAGTTCGCAGAAATAAGATCGGCTATTGGTTTGCAGTAGGAGTAGGATTTCAATTTAATTTTTTTTTGAGTGGGAGTGTTGGGTTTGTCAATAAAACATTAAATAGGAATGACCCTGTATTGTATATTATTATATTTTCTAATATATTTATGTAATGGAAACGTTACAGACATGAATATCATCTACACTCGAATGACGAATGACGAATGAGTTATTTTAGTTTTAGTCAGTCATTAGTTGTCCTTGTACCTACTAAATTTTACCGATGAGTTGGACCCATTTTTCATTTCCAAAGCCAACTTGACCAATATTTTTTTTAATTTGGCGTTGTGAAACTACCTCAGATTTTCATTTACTTCAAATTGTAACGCCATTTTAGGGACATATTACGTCATATAGCATATGGTTGGATTGAAAATAGAATAACAAATTTAAATAATGATAAAAAATTGAAGTATTCCATTTGTAATTCAAAAGTTAAAACCGGAAGTCGTATTTCAACTTTTAATACTTATACAACATATCCAAAGCTCAAATTTCTATCTTCAAAAATATCAAAATGGCGTTACGTAACAAATCTCGTGGCCAACCGGTATATAAATATATATCCGGTTGTATAGGAAACCTTATAGGCAGTTATTTGTGACATCGCACTAAGACTGTACACGAGCAGCGGCCTGGAGATTACTACAGGAGTCCCACAAGGTTCCGTACTCAGACCAATAATTTGGAATACTTCATACGACGAAGTACTGAACTTGAAACTGATGCCAACCAAAGGAAACAACTGATTTACAAGACGGATGAATCACTTAGGAGAACAGCTAAAAGGAAACAGATGAAGTGAAAGTGAGAGATCCCCCCAATGGAAACGTCGAATTCTACATAGATGGCGAGAATATAAAGAATGTAAACAGTTTTATATATCTGTGAGTGTGCTCAGAGTTATGAGTAGCAATCGGACAATATCGGCAATAGCAGTGGAAGTAATTGTTGTAATTACTTCGAATCAACTGTTTGCCAATGAAAAAACGATACTATATAATAGACAGGATTCAAACAAGTATAGTGGGAAATTGGAAAAAAAAAATTAGGACATTGAGACATTAGTTGAGTATACATACACACAGGAGAAGTTATTTCCTATGCAATTCTTATCCGGACATGGCTGATTTGGAGATTATATCCTCAGAATAGGAAAAACAATTACGAATAGTGGTCGGTAGCGAGGCGGTTAGATGCAGGCCTTCTAAACTTCCGCTTGCATTTGGCCAAGTTCGAATCCTGGAAGACGAAAAGAATTTTCTCAATTTCATGGGAGTCCATAGGTAATGCAAGTTGTCTAGATGCCAATCCCGACGTCTGGTGCTTGTTTGGAGTTCGCGCCGACCACCGGGGGTAGTTGCTGTAGGTTTTCCGAGTTTTCCTGTAGCCGAAAAGTGAATAAGCCGCCAAAAATCGTAAGTCGTCCCGGGGTGCCACGGCAAATGATAATAATAGCCGTCCTCTACTCGCACAGGTTATGCCAATGAGTGTTTATTATTATTATTATTATTAAGAAGGAGAACCAGTTGAACATACCATATTTCACTGCTCGAGATGGACAAGGAATAGGCTCAAAGTGAATATGAGGCTCGAATAATATAGGAGTGGATAATATAATCGAACTAATGGTAGGTGGGAAAAAAATGGTTTATGAAGAACGTGAAAGACAATTAACGAATAACTAGAAGAAATAAGACAGTTTTAAATATCAAAGTGGGACCTCAGTAAGTGTTTTCTAACTGAAGCTGCAAAGTCAGTGAAATTTTTATCATTCTCTTTCCTTCAAAGTTATTCAGAATGACCCCCACTTACCAATCTATAAATAGTAGACAATTTCATGGAAAGAAAAATCAGTGAATTAATTCTGGTGTCTGTCATCCGATTCCGTACAACATAATTCATTCAATAATATTGGAATATCTGTAATATCTCCCATTAAGTACCTGTGGATAGTTGTTTGATATATTCAGAACAGAATCGACGCCTGTGATTTCTGGGAGCGTATCCAGCCGAATTATATCGCTGTTGATGACCATATAGAACATCTTATTCTTCACTTTGTCGGTTCGCTTGATTGCTACACCTGCCCTCTGCTTTAATGAACATGGTTATGAAATGTCGCTTGTCTGTACTCGTCTGCAATTTCTTCCTTGCTCCTCAACTTTCTAGCAATATTGAATGCCTATACAGACATTTCTTCGAAAAGTAGATCGGTTTTTGTCGCATTCATCCAGATCTTATTCTTTTTTCTGATACAGTACAACATCCCGGTCCTCATGAATTTGGATGTGTGATACATTTCACAGATCAACACATGTTTTGCCCAGGATATGATTTCTCCCACCGTACACGACTCGATCTGTGGGTTGTAGGCTGTATTTCACTAACAATATTGAAGATGGTAAAAGCGTTTCTGAAGAATCTAGCAACTCGAAGTAGCGAAACGTTAAAAAAATCAGCTTACGACTTCCTTAAAACCCGATGAAGTAAGACACTCCAGTAGCCATTTAATCTTTAATTCATTCCAACTTCGCTTATCTCAGTATTTCAAGTGAAAAGATGAAATGAGTTTTACTTAAATCAACAATGGTTAAAATTGAAAATACTCATTTAAGGAAACTTTCTCAAACAAACAGCCGACATGGAATTATGAATATTCATAAAGAAATTAGCCATGGAACATAATCTTGAAGCAATGTCAGATATCCGGCTTGCTGTCAATGGAATTGAAGGGATGTTTCATGAAGGAATCTACTGATTATTTTCAGTGCTTATAGTAGGATGCAAATACGGGATGGTCCATTTGTGTGAGGATCTACAATTTCTTCCTGAAGTGATCAATAATCAATTGATAATAATTTTTTCCATAAGCAGTTGAATCAATAGTCGCTTCCTTCTTGGGAGTTTCATGCACCAGGGCTTCTTATTCTATACTTGCTATTGATGGATTTTGACAGATGATGTCAGTTTCTAGCCAATTATCGAGCTAGAATAAGAAGCCCTGGGCAACAAATCTCAAAAAGTAGTAAATGTAATCAAAGATGTAGCCTGTGCGGATGAAGGATATCTATTATTATAATTTGCAGCAGTGTTATGGGAAAACATACTGATTTTTGGTGGCCCATTCACCTTTCAGTTGTGGCAAACCGCACAGTTTCACTCTGGGTATTTTGTGTAATTCAATATTCTTATCAAGATAAGACATTTAGACATATAACGCTTGCTTTGAACAGAGTATGTTAGAGGATATCTGGATTAATAAATACACTTTCGTTTCATAAAAAATCCCTGATAACGCAGCGGCGACTCCAAATTTTTTAATTCAAATAGTAGTAAGAATGTATAACACATTACAACATTTACTTAAATATCTAAAAATGCTAAAACTGTCACTAAGCCACAGAGGGGTAGGAGGGAGTTATATTGCATTTAGCGGCAAGGGGTTTACTCCTGCCCTGCTGAGCTATCAGCGGGCGGGCAAAACCAGCACACTCCGGCCCTAAGGCAGGTCCTACGGCGTTATGTAGGCGGTTAAATGCTGTAGGTGCTAAGTCTCGAAGTTGTTAGACTCACCCGCCTCCTCCAAGTTATGCGAGGGGTTATTATTAGCTTATATGTAAGACATCAGGCTATTGGATTCATGTATTATTGAGTTTTCAGTGGGCCCCCGGAAAAACGTCGAAAAAACCGGGTTATAACATTCATGGTTTGATGAGTGGTTTATCACTCGTCTTCTGGGTTCTCGTGGAAAATGTCCAGTGCCTGGTAGATGAGTCCTCCATGCCTTCGTGGCCTGTTGTGGTGGGCTCGAACCGCTGTTAGCTCCCTGGTCAGTGGGCTTCCAAGGACATGGTATCTGTAGAATTTATCAGACTGTCGTTTGATAAATTCCTCGATGGATGGAATATCGGCCAACTCCCTCGACGCGTCTAGCCGAATGTATCTGTCACTGTTTGTGACGATACGGAGTACTTTGTTTTGCATCCTCTCCAGTCTCCCGATATGGGTTTTGGGGAGGCTGCAAAACACTTGGCAGGCGTAGGTCATCGTTGGTCTGATAATCTGCTTGTAGATTAACACCTTGTTCTCCATGGACAGCTTGGAATTCCTGGCTATTAACGGGTATGTCCTTCTTACTACAGCCGCAGCTCGTTGAATTGGTAATCTTTTGTCCAGCTGTACTCCCAGGTACCGCATGGACTCCTTGTTGTCTATCCGGTTTCCCAGAGCTCTGAATCCTCCAGTGATCTCCGCGATTACCGGTTTTCGATTCTTTGTAAAAACCATGAGCTCTGTTTTTGCCGGATTGAGCGCAATCTTGTTGCTCGCCAGATACGGCACGACCTTCCGTTGTAAGTGAGTCTTCAAACGCGCCGCAGCCGCATTGCATGAGTGTGACTGGGCATATATGGCCGTGCTCGTGTTAGCGAACATCGGAAATTCGTGTGTATACAGCGGGTACAACATTGGCGACAGGCTCGAACCTTGCAGCACACCTGCTCCAGCCTTCTTCATCGTGGAGCTTGTGTCATTTACCCTAACCTTGAAAGTCCTGTCGACCAGGTAAGAGTCCATTGTTCTTACCATATGATCAGGAATGCCTGCTCGTAACATCTTCATGATTAGACCTTCTATCCAGACGGTATCAAATGCCTTCTGGATATCCAACAAGACCATTACTGTGCCAAGATTTCGATTGAAGCCCTCCCTCACCTCGTGGACAATCCTGGCCACTTAAGATATCGTTGAGTGACCTCTCCGGAAGCCGAACTGTTCCTCCGGGATGAGCGAGAGCTCTTTTTCGATTTCCTGGAATCTCTTTAGCAGGATTCTATCCACCACCTTGGCAACCGCACTGAGTGGTGAGATCGGACGGTAACTCTCGATCCTCTCTTCAGATCTTGCTGGCTTTAAGATAGGGATAATCTCCGCCATCTTCAGGCATTTGGGGTAGTGCTGCCACTTTATTATACTGTTAACCATGTATATTAGTTGCACTAGAGATTTTTTCGGAAGATTCCTGAGTGGTATTGCGTCGATCTTATCCATGCCAGGTGCCTTGTTCCTGGGGAGCCTTTTTATCGTCTCACGAACCTCCTCGAAGATTGTCATTAGCTTCGAGAAGATTCTGTTATCTATATTTACTTTAGGGGTGTTTCTGAATTCTCTGACTCCCCGCGAAACCTCTTCGTGTTCCTGGGAGGCATCGGCACCTACCCGGAAAGCACTCTGAAAGTACTCCCCAAACATTGCAGCGGCGACTCGCCAACTGTTGAATTTGAGTAATGTGTGAAGGCCGATTCAGATACATGCGTGCCCATGCACGGATGGTTTAAATGCCTTTTATTCACGTTTCTATCACAAGAAATAATTCTATCAATGCTGGAGTAATGCTCTAATTGAGTTTTTCAAATAATCCCCAAATATTTTTTACTGTATTTTTTATCTGAGGCAGAATGGGTACTCATGTATCTAAATCGGACCTAAAAGCAGTGGAAAATACATCGGGATTATTTGAAAAACGCAAATAGCATTACTTCAGCATTGAAAAAATTATTACAGAACCATATAAAATATATTCTTTTGATAGAAACGGGAGTAAAAGTCATTTAAACCGTCCGTGCTTCAAAAACCCTGCATGGGCACGCATGTGCATGCAGAATTTTTTATGAAGAATGACTTCAGTATATAAGTGTGGGAAGAGGCCAAGACTGACACCAAGAATGGCATATAGGCAACCCAAACTTATTTCATTTTGGATCCAAGAGTTTGAACACCTATCATGATTAAAAACCTCGACAAATATTGGGTTTCAAAGTCGTGCCAAATACTAAAAATGGACCGGCTAGTGTTCTTCAATAGAAGCGGACAATGTGTTCAATATAACCAAAAAACTATAAATGGTCCTATCATGTAGAAGTTCTTTGACTGCATTCCTGAACTCGGAGTCTTTCAGATTTGCAAATCTGATGAAGAAAGGTAGATAATTGTACATAAATCGTCTCTTCCACGGATATACTCAACCAGACTACGTGGAGGGGAGGGGAGAACTCTTGAGCTTGGAGTGTCTACATAACAGAATGGTACTGGATAGAGCATGTAAAGTTATCATGAGTTAAAATTTCCTTCTCTGCTCAGTCTGCGACCATGAAAAAACGGGGATCGGAGCATTTATTGTCGAAGTAGCAGCCCGTGCAGCCGATGAATTTGGTCTCGTATTCGAAAATGAACTAGGTAACCCAATCTCCATCACTGAGATGAATCTGTCTAGCATAGGTCCACGTCAAAGCTGTGGAAACAGGAGTACTCCTGCAGCTACATAAGGATAAGCCAATGCATATGGGTCTTCTTCAAGAATATTGAATGTTACCTTTGTTTTCCTCAGGTCAAGTGGGCTTAAGTCGGAGACCAAGTGATTCATAATGGTCTGCTTGAATGGAGTCTTCAACATCTTCATCTACCGTAGTCGCGTGATGGGTATAGTGGTCTCAAACACTAGATGTGTTATACTACCACCTACGACGTCCGCTGTGGAGAATGAGACGTACAGAATCTATTGGAACTTCTTATTCCTCAACCTCAGTCAAATACAATCGACCTCCCCGACCATCAAAGAGGAGGAGAAACGGACATAATATCGAGACTTACTCTTTGAACTCCGTTGGCTTCACCCAAACCATTCTGTTGAAATGGTGGTTCCGATCATAGGGATACTTGGTAGTTTGACGGGCACGCTGCTCTCGAACCTGAAAGTAATAACGGCTATCCGTGATGCGGCAGAAAACTTAACCGGAATAATGCAGCAGACCGTAATTCTTGGTTCACTCGGCCTACTCAGGGCACATGATTCTAGAACCCTATAATTACTCACCCCCCGACGTGGGAAGGGCTTGACTGGAAAATTCCTGAGAGAATGAAAAAATTAAAAATTATACTCCCTCATCAACACTCGTAGAGATATATTGGTTACGGGAAAACTACAGCACCATCCCCGATGGTACCAGACGTTTGGTATCGAGGCAATTCACATCAAACTCGTTTTACATCACGGCATGGATGCATTTACTAAAAATTTCCGAACCTCGAACCGAGCAATACTTCGAGCATTAATGAAACACTCATATAAATTCGGTGTGATCTCTCTTTTCAATGGATCTTTTCCAAAAAGTTGGAAGATTTTGCATTACACCAATGTTCAATTTCTTGTGAATCGAGTATTCCAGAGTATAGTGGTGTCATTAGGGTCGTCAACTTTCACAAGTTTCCAGGGTACCCATCCCTGAATCAACTTTACAATTATTGTTGTGTTGAGAATAATCTCATTTTCTAATATTTTACGGAACAGAGTTCATTTCAGTCAAGGCAGACCCTGTGATAGATATATCGATAGCTCAATCAATTTTTTAGTTATATATTTTTGAGGCAAGTGGTTGTCTACTTATGAGAATAGTTCGAATGTGTCTTTCTGAAACTTATGCGAGTTGAGAAAAATGAGGGTCCCAGCCAAGAATAACTTGTTGTCCCGGTTATCCGTCAAGTTGATGGCCACCTATGGAAAGTTACACAGTGGCATATGCGTTTTCTTCACACATCGACACTACTCGAGCTATTCACTGCAGTGTGCTTCTCTACAACTGTCAAGAAGAATTTGTCTAACATATTTTTATGGAATAGAGGTCGGAGGATACACAAATTTTTGTTTTTCCATGTCAGGAATTCTCTTTGGTAAGTACTCAAAATGTGTTCGCTGTAGAGGCAGATGCCGATCAGTTATCAACAGAATAATGAAAAATATGTTTCCCAATTGAAAATATTAGCAAATTTTTTACAGATTCTGTAGTTGATCCTAATTCAATTTTGTATTACCAACGCAAAAGAAAAAATATTAAGAATATTATTGCTTTTTCAAGTGTGCAGTATAAAATTAAAAAGAGCCATGGCGTGATAGATACGAGCAAACTACTAGACTACTAGACCATCTGGCTGGATGCCCGATTGTTCGGTTCGTCGCCAACCCAATTTCGAATTCAGGCTAAGACGCCGGCCGGTTCCTTTCTGAAAAACTATCGAATACATTGCGGGTGAGATGTCTCGAGTGAACTGAATGAATTGATTTGAGTTTCGAGGGATTTTCACAGTAGTGGTTCAGTTCAGAACATTAATGCGAACTCGCATTAAAACAAATGACGAGGCGTCGAAATTATAAACGTTATTTTGTGTTGCCAAAATGATAGGAATGGTCTCAAAAAATGAGAAAAGAAAATTTCTGTGTTTATATACCACTGGACACTTAGCTTATAAACTCCAGAGTGAAACAGTGTTTATGTAGCACAATGTGGACGTAGTTTTTCAAAAAGATACGTTGAACATGAAATGTCCTTCAGACTGGAAAAATGTGGTTCAACATTTTCAAATCATTCCTTTGAATGAAATCACCAGTTCCCGAGTCCAAACGATACGGAAATGTTGCATTATGCAAGCATGCAAAGGGTAGAAACTATAAATTTTTTGTAATCTTCAGAAATTCATAAGCATAAAAACTGTAGATGTTACCTACTGAATGACCAGTTAATTTAATTAAATTTTGTTGTGATGTATATCTAATTATTTCAGAACAAATAATGTTCATTAATTATTTTAGGTATAATCTTTTTGGGGAATATAGGTGTAAGCTCTCGGGTTAGTGTGAATTTGGGGCAAGTGCAAGTTTGCTCGCTATCTTCGCTAAACCGGGCGACAGCCCAATGCCATCCATTGACGAATAGTCTACACTCATAATGAATCCATAACCATCATATAAAATACAAAAGAGATCTTGTGAAATCCAAATATTTTCCCCAATTTTCTAACCTACAATTCATCTACCCGAACGAGTATAACGACTTTATTTCAAGCTTTGAGTGTATTGTTGAAATGTAAGGTAAGAATCCATTTTATACACTTTTTTTCTGCCTAAACAATGAATCTGACTATAGATTGCCGTTTTTTCATGAAGTTGTTTTTTTTTAATTTTTCCATTGCATGTCACACTTACCCCGAAATTAAATGTTATTGGGGATAGTGTGACCTATCTGTCGGGGTAAGTGGGAACCTGGTTCATTTGGCCAATCTAAACAGTAATATTTTTTCAGCTATAGTACGAAATTATATACGGAAATCTCAGAGAGCCTAACAATATACCTGGCCAGATGTGGATGACATTGATACACTTTCTGTGGATGAAATAACAACTGTGCTTCCATCACCACTGGTCAGAAGATGGGGATCAATGAAATTTTCATTCGATTATTTAGATTTCTACCTGTAAATTTTTCTTTTCCACAAATGTTCACTTTCACGATTATTTTTTGTTTTTTTCCAATGGGGCATTTCAAATTCAATATTAAAAAGTTCCTAACTATGTTTTGAATAAAGATATCTCGAAACAAATAAATTGTGGTGAAAGTTCCTTTACTGTTTACACCTGCCCCAAAGAGAGATTTACGTGCATTAATATCTTTAAATTTGGCTAAAATCAAACTTGCCCCAAAAGTGTGACCTATGGAGATGTATATCTGAATATATAAATAAAATTCATAGAATACGTTTTTCAACAGTTTTCTGTGGCGTATTACAAAGAGTGACCTTCGAAGTAAATACCTGCAAAATTTCATTGTTATATCAGTTCAGGTTCATCAGATGGACTAAATTCAATGCGAACTAATGAAAATCACGGTCACACTTACCCGAGCTTACTATACTTCAAAATTAGGTTTTAAAAATAGTTGTTTAAGAATGTCCTTATAGGACGACACTGCAGTAACGAAGTGTTACAAATTAAAGTGGTATAAAAACATAGAAACTTTCTTTTTTCATTTTTTATGATGATCTCCTACCACTTAGTAACGGCTACATCTATCAATTTATTAATAAGGTTGGATGTCGCTTGATAGGCGTAACCAAGCCATTGATACACAAAACTGAAGATATTGGATATTTTCCATAGAAACAAATATATAAACAACAGAATGATTTGTATAACAACTTTGCACACTTTTTTTTGATATCCATACAATACAGAAAATAGAATTAACTAGATAAAATGCAATAAATCACCATACCGATCAGAGCTGTGCCGAGCACTGACGAAAACCGTACCTACTTAGCACTATGCACTCTTGAGAAGTGCTCCAAAATCTCGAGCACTAAGCACTTTTATTTATAAAATGGTCATGATTACTAAGCACTTTCAAGAAGTTATTCTAGTCGGGGAGCTCTAAGCACTTATAAGACAGTTATTGAAATTTAATGAAACATTTAAGATTTTCAAAAATAATATAACATCGCGATATGTTTCGCTAACTATAGGTGTAATGCTCTCATGACATTATACTGAGAGTAAACCTGGCTTACAATTTCAATCAATGATTCTGAACTTGGTCTACATACATAATTACAACGTTAATCGGCAAGATAGCTCACCTGCATCTAGTGAATGTAATAGAGGAGGAGGGGTTCTTATAGCTGTTTCCAAGAAATTACCCTCCAGTTCCATCTCATCCCACCCCCCAATAGAATAACTCAGTTTACAGTTTATTCCAATCGTACAACATAACAAATGGCAGAGGAGTCTTGGTAGGTCTAGTTCTATCACGAACTGAACTCTCAGTGATCGAAGCTTTAGATATTTCGATACCACCTGACATACAAGCTACTCTCCAAGTTACTAACTGGAAAAAAAAACAACGATCCAGGCGAAGAGTATTATTATAACTTTCGCAATTCAAACTTCACAGCAATACGCTACTGTCTGGAATGAATGGATTGTTTTAACCTACTTTGCAATAACGAACCCTGGTTTTCAATATTTGATGACGCATTGTACTCAGTAATCGAGTTCTTTGTTCCTATTGAAAATACCTACACGAAGAAATATCCGTGCTGGTATTTTACCGAACTCAAGAGGACGTTATACAAAAAGGCGAGGGCACATAATAATATTAAAAAAATAGATCTCCCGAGAATAATGAAGAATTTAGTTACTCGTAGTCCCAGTGTAGAGTTATTTGTGGGCAATAATATGGAACAAAATACTTAAATACTTGACCCATGCTCAATGTATGTTCCCACCACATTCAAATCTCAATAATTTGTGACAAACTATCTAAACTCAACATCACTGAAGGCCCATGTCCTGATGGTGATCACACCATTTTTCTCAAAACTCGTAGCTCCGTACTTTCCCGCCCTCGTTTTTACATATTCAACAAATCCCTGGATTCTGGTGATTTTTCTGACTACTAAAAACTCTTTTATGCCACCCTAATATATAAATCCGAAAATAAATCTGATATTTCTACTTATGGTGCTATATCTATTCTCAGCACAATTGCAGCCAACCTAACTTATTTCTGTTCGAATGTAACAATATCTCATCATTTTAATTTCTTTATAGGGGAGTCTGTGGATTTGAGTTTCCCACCTGTCATAGGGACTAACTACAAAATGGTTCACAAATTGACTCAATATAAATATATATAGACATTTACAAAGCCTTTGAAGTAAACCATGAATTCTTCTTCACAAAATTGAATTATATGAAATTGGTGGCTTCGTATGGAAGTGGCTTTATTTACTTGAGCAACAGGTAATGATCCGTGTGTCCGTTATTACTCATATACTTTTCCCGTGTCATTCAGATTAACTCAAGTGGGCCCTTTTTTGTTAAATTTATAAATAAATAATATTACATCCTTTTACCTAAATAGCAGAGCCGTCTTTTTTGTACGTCAATCAAATGTTAATCAAAACGTAAATGTTGCCAAAAGTCCACAATCTGCTATCGATAGACTATCAAATTGGTGTTCCCTAAATGGTATGGCCCGAACAGTGGCAAATGACATATGATGCAATTATGCCGTACAGACCAGTCATCAACATTCAACGCACAACTACTACACTCTGATGCAAACCAAATCATAGACTTTACTGTTAGTTAATTTGTTCAAAAAGTCAAGTCATCTTGATTACTGTTGTTCAGTCTGGTATACATATTATGTCACCGATTCTAACACATTTTTCTAAGGTACATATCCTTGAAAGTGAGTACAACCAATTGGTACACTAAATAAATATTCCATCTCTTGAAGTAAAGAGAAAAAAACAAGATCTTACCTTACTCTTCAAGTTAATCAATGGTGAATCCCACTGTCGGATCTATTTTCCTGTTTCGAATTAGATAGATGATGGCTGTGTCTGGGGGGTCAATTCTTATGACAAACTCATTGGTGAAAACCACCTATTTACATCTTCCATCGTTTCTGAGATGCACAAGGTTTTTGAAAATGTTCACTTTCGAAAAGTTGCTATAAGTTTTTTACAGAAAATAATTGTTTGTTTTTATAAAAACATTTAAGTACAATTTAATGGTGCGAGTAATTTATTTTTCCAAATTTGAAACCAATAGTTATTGATGTAAATCTTATTTTTTTAAACAAGAGAACCTGTATATTCCTGTATATTTCAGTATAGTTTCCTCCTATTTTCTCGAAAAACTCTTCCATTTTGGTGGTCAAGGACAACTTCATCAGGCTTATTGGCTTATATTTGCTTCAGGGTGGGAAATGAGTAGTTCCAATAGATTCTGCCGTTCTCATTCCCTACATCGAACTCAATACCACCACTAGGATGAAGCAACACAGTACAGGTGTCTGGTCTATACCGTATAAGGGTCGGAGACGGTACTCGTAGCGCCGCATTGATGGATAAAGGCTTGTACGGCATAAGCTGGACAAGTGGACAGCAATGATGTCAGGTGCGTAATTATCATTATTATAAGCTGTAGAAAAATACGAGAACTCAACAGTACCGCTCGGTTGTCGCTGTATAAGAGTGAACCACTCTGGAATTGGTATTTCAGTATTTCACATTATACTTGCTTTGCAATACTCGAACTGAAAATGAAACCTCCGCGTTCCACATGCCGATTGCGAATCAGCGATGTGTGATGCAGGTGAATCGAACGCTGGGGACCACCTTTATAATTATATTCAACTTCAGTAATTTTGTATACATCGTACCCCACATATATATTCTGGAAGGTTGATACAACCTCATTCGGCCGACAGACTGTCGGATGATGAAATATACTCGGTGTGCCCTAGCCCTAATCCTCATTTAATCTAAACTTGTGTATTGCCTGTCCTGGTGCACAAATGTTTGTATTCATATTTCGAACCAATTCGGCGTGCGACAAAAGCCTAAGCATTAATAGGATCAAATGCGTGAAAATGTATAAATTTCGTTTGACACATTGCTTACCTGGGCAAAATATATATTCATTTGAAATGGATTTTCAATTTCGACCGGTTAATTTAATGCCCATTTGTATCGGAACATACACGTGATATTCATTATTCATGAATACGTAGGTATCCACTTTTTCAACAGATGGGAAATTGGGGTAATGAAAACAGAAATGTGCAATTGGATGAATTCGGACAGAAAAGGGACGATAGAAATTGACGAAGCAGGAAGAATATAATATGAAGTGAGGGCGGTGGTCAGACCATCAATGAAAAGTAATGAAAACAATATCCATTCCAACTCCTATATAAATAAAACTGTGTTATATTTTGAAACAACGGCTCGGAAAGTTTGTATTGAGGAATTTTTGAGATAACCCTTTCAGAACCAAGAGGTAAAATAAAAAAATTGGGTATTAAACTTGCATACAGCATATGTCAAATATTTTGTTACTTTACATTTTGGTGTTTTCTGTCACATCGATATGTCTTTTGGGGTCATTGGTGACCTTCACAATTATGTGCCGTGGTATTCAACAATATCTATTCAAATTGGTGAAAATTCATATGTATGAGCAACGGTATGCTGTGATGATAGGGTACAATTGTATTAAGGGTTTCAGGAGTGAAGTTGGGATGAAATCATAAAATTTAAATATAGTCTTCACAAAAATATCAAAAATAAATGAATTAACAAATGCAGATACGAGAAACTTAATAAATTGAACTATATTCCTCTTGGTCTCCCTTATTGACAAAACTGACTCTTTTCCAGTGTAGTTTCTGAAAGACTGAAAGGAACATTGTCTTTCTCGTCCTCCGATCCTTCTGAACTATCATCGGTATTTTCATTCTGAGTTCCAAGTTCTGCTGAAACATAAGTTTCATCTATGTCCTCTTCAACCTTAATTTCCAAGTCTGATCCAATTTCATCTAATAAATCGACTATTGAGTTTGGATTTTTCTGCAGATGATCTAGATTAGATTTGTTCCCTAAATATAAGAGGAAAATTCAGAAACTTTTTCCAAGTTCTGTTGGGGTTGAGAACCAACACTAACAATTGTGCAAGACGAATTTTTCTCTATTCTCTGAATCCGCGAAACTGAAATATAGCATTATTTCTTCTGAAAAACTCTATTATTAATTAATGGATTGCATGTATCAAATGAACATTTTTTCGCCTTTTAGACTCAAAAACGGTGAACTTAATGTTGGAACCCATTGATGTCACGACTCACATTCACCTATTACTGTACAAAACTCCTTTGATACGAATATTCCGCGTCAATTCGGTACAGATGTTTTGTTTATATATTTCACAATCGTGTGAAGCAGTATCAGGCTGATACAAAACGTAAACTGAACCTTAATGATACTTTGAAAAAGGCGTCACAATTGTGTGCCATGGTGCTCTAAGGGGTATAAAAGTAGGTACACTTGACGTTCAGAATGGTTCGTTATTAGGAGTTTGTATTACCCTTATCTCCACGCGTTCCCACCAAGTGGAAAAATTAGGCAAACTTCTGACAGAAAACAACTACTTTCCTGGCTAATACCACGACAGACATTGAACTACATTTGGCAGATATTTGTGCATCGTATTTTTCAAATGGATCCCAAATGGTAAAAAGTGATAATGATTTATCAGATTTCAATTTTATATCATCGGGTGTACCACAGGGGTCAATAATTGGGCCATCTTGTATATAATATATACAACCCAACTAACCGTAGGCTTGAACAGGTTGAAGTTTCATATGTACGCCGATGATACACAGTTGTATTATTCATTCAAACACGATGAAATATATCCAATAGTGTAAATACCATAAACGAGGAACTAAACCATTTAGTGGACGTATCGAACAAACATACTTGGCAAAGTTTTCTACAAAAATGCGAAGCATTTTAAATATCAAAGCTGAAACCGGTACGAAGGTGTTCCACCAATTGAATAAAAAAATATATTCAGCTCTAAGTGCTCTACAATAAATTATACAGGTGTTTTCTCACATGATAGACAAGTAAATCATTTTATTTCACGTAATTGGTCATAGTTCACCTTGTATAGTTTGCTTTATACTCTCTAAAACTAGGATTACAATCTCTAGGAATTAATCTATAGATGACAGCGAGCACCATAGCTGCTTAAGTCAAATATAGAGTACTCCTAATATACTCTGTAAACAAGAAATTGCTTTGCTGTATTTTTAATGAAGTCACAAATAATTCAGTGGAAGTCCGTTTGTACCGACTTGGAGAATTAACGGAAAGCAGAACTCATGGGTTCAAGTTATAACCTTGGAATATGTAGGCGAAACTCCGGAATCATTTCAATTCTGTTTATAATGCTTTGAGATTAACAGGTTCGTTTGTAACAGAAGTCAACAATTTCGGCCAATTAAATTTATAATGGATGAAGGATCTCGAAAGGAAGATTTACATCTATGAAAAATTTTACCAATAGAAGGAATATATTCTCATCCAGTCGTCTAAGACATGAAGTTGAGAGTTCTTAAGGGGATAAGGGGAATTTCGAACGATTGTGGGTGATATCAACATACATTTGGTTCTAGAAAATGAAGACTAGTGAATATCTGAATTTGATGAGTGAATACAATTCCTCCCCTACCATCAATGTATCCACTAGACTACTGCTCAGAAAACTTATTTGTTATAATGAAAAATGGGCTAGTCACTGATTTGTGATCTGCGTTTGTTATCGACAACTCTATCACAGATCATTTCGGTACCATATTGATCAGTATTAAGTATAAACTACAAATTGATCAGAAATATATAAGAAATGCATGCTTTAAGAAATTTATTATGACCAATTGGGAAAAACAATAATAGGGCGTAGATGGATAAAATTCTACGAGATTGACAGAGTATAAGGGGCCACAGACTATTTTACTGAAATAATAAAAAACATTATTGAAACACATATGAAAAGCATTGGATACAATAGTGAACATAAAATCATAGATTATGGTAGGATTAATAAATGCATTCATTATAAGCAAACTGTAAGTAACCTAACAAAGAAAGAGGAATTTTCTACTTACAGAAACAATCTGATTGAAATGGTCAAAGTTACAAAATAAAATTATTAGAAAAAAAAATAGTACAAACAAAGGTAACAGTAAAAAATTACGGAAAACAATCAAAGAAGAGATCAAAGAAAACAGAGGCACAAACGCAAGAGAACTAGTTCCAATTCAATGCCTTGAACAAAATAAAAACTGCTACTATGAAGCCCATCCCCAAAAAGAGAAACGAAAAAGTTATGTCAATTCACAAACCAATATCATCGATACAAAATTTTGCTAAAATATTGGAAAAAGTACAGAAAATCAGATTGGACTGTTATTTGACGCAACATATTGTTATGAATGATTTTTATTGAATTCAAACTACCGTTGGAATGGGATAAGGGGTTTTTCTTTTTTTTCATAAAATAAGGGGAATTGTCAAGAAAGTGACAGGATAGAAAATATATGGAATTGAAGTTTTTGAATTAAAGTTTAGTTTTACAAAAGTGTGTTTATATCTAACAAGTCCCAGCCCAAGCCAGCCGACAGTTCATTGGAGATATTTCCAACATCAATCAGAAGTGGTGAACTTGTTCGAGTAGAAACGCGGAGTAGAACTGAATTTTGACTTTCAACTTGTCTTCATACGTTTTTGATTCATTCGCGGATTTAAACTTTCAAAAACATTGACGTCTAGGACTACAAATATATTCAAGGTATATAACGTGAATTCAGTCAAGTCGTTATAATTGAATTGTGAAATGAACGAAGACGGTAGAGAACCAGATATTCCAGATCACAATATGGCAGGATCAGATGTCAATTTGATAGAAAAATTTATGATTATGATGGTTATGATGGAACAAAATCGTTTGACCAGTGAGGAGAAATTCATGAGATTGCTGGAAAGGCAAAATGTGCAATCCGTACAAGCACCTACCCAGTTTAATATTATGCCAGATTTCAACCATAGTATTGAAAATTTCAATGGGGAGTGTATGGGAAAAGTAGCAATGGATTGGTTGAAGAGCATTGAAAATGCAGCGATTTTACATAAATGTCAGAATTTCAATTAGAAACTGCAAAATTACATCTAACTGGAACAGCCAAGAAGTGGTATACCGAGAAATCAGAACAAATCAAGTCATTCGATGATTTTAAAGCGAAATTCAAGAAAACTTTTGATATATAGGACAGTAAAGATGAAACTTGGGAAAGAATGAAAAGGAGAATTCAAGGTAAGAATGAACCAATATTTTCTTACTTTCATGATAAAGCATCCTTATGTCTCACTCTCGGATACGATTTTGACGAAATCAAAGAGCAGGTTTTGATCGGTTTATATCACAAAGAAAATATTCCCGGTTTGATAGCGGCTAAAATCGATGACACAGATGAACTTTTGCACGAAATTTTACGCTTTGAAAAGATTTCTGCAAGTGCCAATCATTGGTATATACATCAGCCCCATAATCAATATAAATTTGGACAGAGTCAAGCCGTGAATAGAAAGTTTCATGAATCAAATCGGACTGCAATCAATTCTAATTCAAAAGTTGACGGAACTGTCACAGATTGTCAAAGTCAAAGTGGCAATGTGATATCCGGTGACACGAGTAATACAGGGGTAGATATTAATGTACAGGGTGGTGCACGTCGAAAATTTGTTTGCTACCGTTGCAAGGAACAGTCGATGGATTTGATCGTTGGAAGGACTTTCACAGAATTACCAAATGTTGCATATGTTCGTTTGGGAGAAAAACTTCATTTTGGATACAAAAGTGAAGATCCATTTCGAAATTTGAATTTGGAGGAGAGAGGTCGCAAAGAAACAGTTAAGGTGATAGAAAGTCATATGTTGGAGCAGAATAAGGTGAATTTCATTCAGGTAACGGTTGGAAGTGAATTAGGACATCTTCCAATGATATCTTCTTCAAGGATAGAGGTGAAAGCTGGAGATCATCTTGGTGAAGTAAGAGGTATAGATTCATCTGAACAATTATTCATCAGTGACGGTAAGCGTTTGTCTATTACTCTTGATATGTTGAATATTGACGCTTCTGTAGATAAATCGGATTCTTATAGACTTTTGGAACTGATCAATGAGTTTCGCGATTGTTTTGCGCTCAATATCCGTGAATTAGGTTGTACGGACATAATGAAAGTGAATATTTCAGACAATAATCAACCTGTTAGAGCAAAACCATATCGATGTAATTTTGAAGATCGTAAAATAATCAAAGACATTGTTGATGAATGGCGCGACTGTGGAATTGTAAGAGACACTACTTCATCTTACGCATCACCGGTTATTCTAGTTCCGAAAAGTTCGGGAGAAAAAAGACTTGTTGTGGACTTTCGAAGGTTAAATAATCAAACAGTGGTTAAAAATTTTCCGATTCCCCACATAGACGATTGTTTTCAAATACTTACGGGTCGTAAAATATTTTGCACTTTGGACTTAATGTCGGGGTACTTACAAATTCCGTTAGATGAGGAATCTAAGACAAAAACTGCATTCATTACGCCAGACGGTATCGCGGAATTTCAGAGAATATGCTTTGGACTGGTTAATGCACCCTTCGAATTTTCCAAATTGATGACTCTAGTTTTAGGGCCATTGAGGAATACAATAGCGGTATCTTATCTAGATGACATTCTAGTGGGTTCTAAAGACTGGACTGATATGTTAAATAAACTCCGTCTTGTTTTCGGTGCAATCAAAAGTGCTAAACTGACGTTTAGATTGAGCAAATGTATGTTCGGGAAAAAGTGTGTGAAGTTTTTAGGATTCCAGCTGACTGCAGATGGACTGCAACAAGAAGCAGGCAAACTGGAGGCAATCGAGATATTTCCCATACCTAAGAATAATCATGAAGTAAGACGATTTTTAGGACTGACAGGTTTTTTCAGAAGATTTGTGAAAAATTATGCTTTATTGTCTAGACCAATATCTGATTTAACGAAAACAGATAAAATCTTCCATTGGAACAATGAACATCAAAAAGCATTCGTAGATTTGAAAGGAAATCTACAGAAATCTCCTGTTCTGCAATTGTTTAATACCATGGCTGAACGTACAGAATTACACTGTGATGCATCAAGTTGAGGAATAGCAGGAATGTTGCTACAAGATGGTCTCGATAAGAAAATGCATCTCGTGTATTGCGTTTCTAAGAAAACTAGTGAAGCAGAAAAATTCTACCAATCGTCAAAATTGGAATTATTGGCAATTGTTTGGTGCATAGAGAGGTTAAGATCGATGCTTCTGGGAATAAGGTTCACTGTAGTGAGTGATTGCCAAGCTTTAGTTTATCTCAATGTCAAAAGAACAATGAATCCACAGATTGCACGCTGGTATACAACTTTGAGCGAATACAATTTCGAAATTAACCATCGAAATGGCGAGAAAATGGCACATGTTGATAGTTTAAGCAGAGCAGCAATGGAAGAGCCAACAGTTGATGGAATGATAGAAGATATTTATGATAAAAGGCTGAATATTTTCGTTATACTCTCTGAAGAAGACAGGATACTGATGATACAGAAAAATGATGGAAAGTTGAGAGAAATTTCGGAAATTTTGGCCAAAGATAACTCACAAAAATCGAAGGAAGATAAAAATCGTACCAAAGATTATATGATCGACAATAATCGTTTATACAAACAGATAAAAGTGAATAGGGAAAATAGATGGCTTTATGTGATACCGGATTCAATGAGAAAAGCAACTGTGGTGAAGTATCACGATCAAATGGGTCACTGGTCTGTTGATAAAACAGTGGCTAGCATTTTGAAGAAATTTTGGTTTCGAAGTTTGAGGAGATATGTTAAGAAACATATACAAGGATGTTTCGAATGTCTGATGGAGAAAATACCTGGAGGAGAAAGGCCCGGAAAACTTCATCCACCTAAAATACCAGAACGACCAATGATAAAATTACACGTTGATCATCTAGGACCTTTCCCAAAAAGTCATAATGGAAAAATGTATATTTTCGTTGTTGTGGATGCATTTTCAAGGTTTCTTAACTTATTTCCGACTAGGACTACCTCAGCAAAGGAAACAGTTTCTAAAATGGAGGAATTCGTCAACCAATTTGGCACGCCAAAAGTACTGGTAAGCGACAGAGGATCGGCGTTCACAAGCAATGAATTCAACAATTTTTGCCAGAAATATGACATCGAACATAGATTGATTGCTGCCCAATTTCCACAAGCGAATGGAATGGCTGAAATAAGAATGAAATCTATAGTACCAGTGATAGTAACGTCTGTACATTTTCAAGATAAGAATTGGTGTAAAAATATGTACATAGTTGAAAGAAAAATGAATACAGTAGTGAATAAGACTACAGGGTATTCACCTTTAGAATGTTTGTATGGATATAACCCAAGTTTTCAAAATGCAAAAATGGAAAATTTTGCTGAAAGAGCTGAACAGAAACAAAACTTTGAGCAGATCAGAAAAGAAGTCCAAGAAAACGTTACGATATCCCAATTTAGTTATAAACAATATTATGACAAGACGAAATATGAAGGAGTGAAATATAATATTGGAGATATAGTGGCGAAACGATGTATATCAACTGAGAATACAGGAGAACCAACAAAAACCCAGATGAAATATAGAGGACCATTTAATGTTATAGAAAAACTTCAAGGAAACACTTATAAGCTGGAAAAATTGGATAGAGAGGAGAGTGGATCTTGTAGAACAACTGTTGCTCATGTCTCTCAATTAAATATCTATAAGAATCACGATGAAAATTTTCAAGTCCCAGATGTAGAAGATGTTCATGAAAATAAGTCTGAATCAGATCCAGAAAGTATCAGTCAAGATAGTTGGAAACCAGATACTGAGTCAGCCAGCGAAGAAGGTGATTCTACAGGAGAAGGACTAAGAAATAGGCCAAAAAGGAATATGAAAAGACCAACCAGATTCACAGACTATGTTTGAGGACAAACATATATCTCAGGATAGCCGAATGTTATGAATGATTTTTATTGAATTCAAACTACCGTTGGAATGGGATAAGGGTTTTTTTTTTCATAAAATAAGGGGAATTGTCAAGAAAGTGACAGGATAGAAAATATATGGAATTGAAGTTTTTGAATTAAAGTTTAGTTTTACAAAAGTGTGTTTATATCTAACAAGTCCCAGCCCAAGCCAGCCGACAGTTCATTGGAGATATTTCCAACAATATTATCCTTTCTGACGAATAATTTTACTCTCGAAATGATAAATCAACCCAGGATGCTATCTCTACGAAGGCGTAGAAGGACCACTATTATTAAATTATTTATTTTCGTTAATTCCGAGATACTAAGTCATAATTCTGACTCAGTGACTCAAAATTAGCTGATTCCGAGATATCAAGTCAGAATTCTGACTTAGTATCTCAGGATTAGCTAATTACGAGATACCAAGTCAGAATTCCGACTTAGTAACACATAATTAGCTAATTCCGAGATACCAAGTCAGAATTCCAACTTAGTAACTCACAATTTGCTAATTCCGAAATATTAAGTCAGAATTCAGGCTTAGTTACCTCAGAATTAGCTAAATCCGAGATGTAAAGTTAGAATTCCGACTTAGTATTTCAAAATTAGCTTATTCCGAGATATTAAGTCAGAATTCCGACTCAGTATCTCAGAATAAGCTAATTCTGAGATACTAAGTCGGAATCAGCTAAGTCAACTGACCAAATCAAATATCTTGGTGTCACTGTTGATATGGGCCGTAGTGGTCGTGATGGTAGAGCGCTTGCCTCTCAACCACGCAGAAGCGTGGGTTCGATTCCCAGCATGTTCACTGGACTTGTGTATGGTATCATACGCTAATAGGTGATGGCTACGTCTTTCCTAGCTCGCACAAGTCTTTCGAAGACTTCTGAGGGTTTTGCTCGTAAGGATGCAGCCGGTTGACGGAACTAACAGTTTTTTTTTTAACAACAATATACACCTGAGATGGAATATCCATATAGTCAATATAACGAATTCACTTAATATAGGTATAATTTCAGAATATTATCAAAAATATTGGATATTCCTGAACAACTCATTTCGCGTTCATTGATCTAGGCTCTCATATGGCATTTTATGCTGTGGCAGCGTAGCCAGCACACAGTTGAAAAAATTGCAAATATTACACAATATTTTAAATAAATTAATATTCAAAAAAGATCGATGGTACTCCACAAATAATCTCCCCGACAATTGAACCAAACTTTTTAATATCAGACAGCTATTCATTCAAAAAATTATAAGACCTCAATACAGGAATAAAAATAGCATCGTTCTAATCTCACTCCCATTAGAGACACGCAAATGTAAACAAAAACTCAGCTATACCTCCAACCTACAAAGTTATTGGGCAACGATGATACTGTTAACTTTGGACGATGAACCGTCACATGTCCAAAGAATTCTCTGAATTCGAGATAGAGTCCAGTGCCTCCTCTTGTTTCTGAGAGCTTATTGTTCATCAGTGCATGAGTCGATCAGCCAAACTACTGCTGGAATCATACTGGATCGAGAGCTGAAGTTTCCTTGTGAAGTTTGGGACGCTACCAGGACAAGACACTTTGGAAGAAAACTTTGGCAGAGAATAGATGACAACGATGAACGAGTCCAAACATTCAACGTACTAGTGTTAGCATGGATGAGAAATATGAAACCATTTGATGATTGAGGACTATTAAATATTGTTAAAAAATGTTTTTCCGTAAACCAGCTAGTTTAACTGTACAACTGTAATCGTCACCGTGGCTTATCACCAAAGAAACGAACATCGGTACAAGGTCATGAAGAGGATAAATCGATACCCCCAACGAACAAAGCCGTAACTAAAGTTAGAGCTATTTGCAGTTATAGGTGTAGGCGTATTCCGCTTAAAAAACTGTTGCTGACGATAAAAAAACCGTATCTCTAGACCAAGTAGTTACGAAGAAATCCACTTGAAAAAAGTTGTATTTCGACTTGAATATTGAAAAAAATATTCAGTATATCGGCTCTCCTGAAATATGATGAAAAATGAGTTACGTCTTTGTTCGTTGGGAGTGTCGAAATAATTCCGTCCACCAAATTCCGAGAAAAACTTAGGGTCGTCCGTTTCAATAGTTGGCTCCCAACGCTGAAAATCATGACCAATTTGGCACTCACATGCCACCAAAGGATGAGTTGACGTTCCCAGGAGTGCACAGCCTTGTACTCAAATGAACAGGAAGTTCTACTAGGTGTAACTCGAGAAAATACACGGGACCTTTTCAAAATGCTGGCAGATCTTCAAATGGCCGGGGGTATCACTGCGACGTTCCATGAAACAACCAAACAAAGGTGGAGTGTAACTTTCATCGTATTAAACGGTGCAGATGAAAATAATCCTGAAGATATATTAACACATGAAATTTTGTGGCGAAAGGTAATCAAGGAGGGGGCAATGTAATAGGTTGGAGTCAGATCTGTATGCTTGTCGCCTTTGAGATGCCCAACAAAAAATATTATATCATCACAAAAGTGTTTTCAGTCTATCGAAGATTGTTTCCCTCGGGAACACACATAGTCAGACCGAATGATATAAAAAAAAACTATTAGAATTTACCCCATCAAACAGCTTCTTGATCAGTCAATTCAATTAAATATTCCATACTTCCACCCACTTCAAAGAGTAGAACTCCATCATATCAAACTGTTTCTAATCAGACTGGACATCCGCAGAATAAAAATATCGACTGTACAGTCCTGGATTTTTAGTTTGGCATATATTTGAGTTATTCAACAGAATTTCAAAGAAATTAATAGCAGCAGAATTTTATTCTGAAAAAATATATATCTTCAAATTCATACATTCTCCGATTGATGTTTTACAAAACCAACATATCAAAATACCCACAAATAATCAGCACCATCACCAATATGACATCCGTTGATCAAAAATCGAGCCGAATGATATTCGGCAATATTCGGATTGTATCAGATAGTGAAAGCAACAGAAACGTACTCGTTAGACTGAGCCTTGTACAGTATTGCCGGCGCTTGCAATTGAAAAGACAATTAAAAATTGTTTATTTTAAATGAAATTAACTGTACATCAGATATTCACATGAATAATGAATGTGTCACTGAATGATAATATGGTATACAACAAATTACAAATGAACTTTGGCTCTTGAACACTGATTGTATCGACAAAATACAGAATTCTGTATATCTCATATTAACTGCAGTTAACTGTATTGAATATTTTTCGAAAATTTCCATTGAGAGCCTTCTGCAGAATGTGATTATTGAATTTGATCATCAATTATTATCCACCACAGGACAAGACTCATATAAGTAAAACAAACGATAATAACTCTTTTGAATTGACCAGTATTTTTACTCCAAAGTGACTGTTGAATTCTCTTTAATACCGTAACAGGATTAAAAAATTATTATCAATGTCTTCAAAGAAAAAATTAAAATGCACCCTGACAACAGCGCCATGCACAAGGTACGTTTTATTTGTTGCCCACCGGTTTGTCTGACGGCGCATGATATTGAAGTGTACGATCTGGTGGATTCCCGGTCTACAGAATCCAGTCTGATGAAATTCGTTTTTGATCAATTCCGAATCTGCGTGAGAGGCTTCTGCTATATTCCGTTTCTGATAACTAACCATTTGGATGGATTACATTTCTGATAAATCCGAAATAATTTGCATTACTGGTTGATACTTTAACTAATGTACATTTTACATAATGCATTTTGATGTCATAGTAGTATAATTTCTGATAGCATCCAATCGCTCTATTTACAAAGTACTGTCTTAGAATAATCTGATTGTATTCATTTATATTTCTGCGTTTGTTTATTATTAAAATATTTTGCTTCTCTGCTAATATGGTATATGAACCCGTTTCCCTCTAGGCAAGAGGTTTCGAATAACGACAATGAAGGCTATTCTGAGAAAGATGATGTGCAGATCACCTTTAAGAGCAGCGTCTCTGGTAGATTGTCAAAGCCTCGCGACTCTTTGGAAAGAAAGTCGCTGTCTATACAAACGACGGCACGCGTATCAAAAAGAATATAGTTGATAATATTCAGTTGACACAGTGTTGCATATTCATAGTGGTAAATTAGTCACCATTAGGTTTGTGAAATTGAATCGGTTGGTCGTCATATTTAACAACTACCAGTACCTTTATTGAAGTTGAGTGCACTTTTATCACAGTATAATGTGATTTCATTTTCTATTGAAGTATTATGACATCAATTGCGTCCATCAAAGTTTCCATCATTTTGCTTTTCAATATCAATCATTTCATGACTCTCAATATTATGGATTTCTGCAGAAAAAATGCTGTAGTGAACCGAATATCATTTTATTTCCCCTTGGCCATCCTTATTTTGATAAGGGTGTGATTCTATTGGTGACCTAGTCGATGCGGTTTTGATTATCAGTAGTAATATCCCTAGGACATTGATAATAAACGTGATAATTTCATGACAATCGAAAGCTCGTTCCGGTAACAGCCCGAAGCCAATGGCTGAGGGCTGAGACCAAGCAACGAGCTTAAGAAATTTGTCATGAATGTCAATGTCCGAAGGATATTCGGCAGGAAATTTGTTGACAAAAAAATTCATAACTCAACACAACGAAGCATTTATTCATTTATTTAAAGTACAGTTGATGAAAGTATGAAAGTATAAAAATTTACCTGAACATTAGATTCGTTGCTATTCTCTATAGAAGATCTATTACGACGCCTAATATTTATGATTTTGTTGTGGTGTTCTTGATCGAGAATTGAGTATAGTTTTGCAGAATTTTGATTGCTATGACCAGTTTTTTCATCAATTGTTGATATTCCACACCACTTTTTACCAATTTGCTAACAGCAGTTGACCTATTCGAGTGATTTGTTATCTTTTTGTCCTTTCCATTCAAGCCAATTATCTCAGCAGCAGATTTGGTCCATCCATTTATTGAATTTCTTCCAACAGGTACATTATCGTAACATTTGTCAGTTTCATTTTTCCAGTATGGATTTGGTTTTATGAATAGTAGTGGTGAAATAATACTGTCGACTTGTTTTGATATCAGTTTATGAAAAAGACGTACAGGGCAGTTTTGTCTTTCACTATTGGAAACCAACCATTTACTACTTGTACAGTTTTCAGAACTACCTTGGCAAGTTTTACACCGGATATTCAATGCGAATTCTTGGGAAGTTATTGTTTTTTACTCGATTTGAGAAAAATCCACCAGACAAGCAACGGCCCCTTCTCCTCGCTACGCTAAGTCTACAGAAACAATTTGGTAAAATATATGCATAAGACCTCCAGGAGTATTTTCATCCCATAATAATATTATTTTTTCAATTTCAGACGAATATAACGGAACTGAACTGGACTTACGTTTTGGGCTGGTTTAAATACTATATTGTTTAACGGGTCAATCATAATGACATAGTCATTAAAGTACTTTTCTTCTTTAAATAAGAATACAAATGTCTCAAGGACAGTTGTATTTATGGCTCAAAGATGAGAAAAGAAGGGAAAGGAAGGAAAATGATCTAAACTAACCAAATAACCTTGTTATATAAGTTGAATGCAATCCTTTTCCACTTCAATCGTTCATTTAACCTGACTTGATCTCGCCCATATAAGTAAGTGAATTAGGTGACAGATCTAATATTTTCCATATAAATGCACTATTTTTGCCGGTGACTTATTTTTTTTGAGGACAAACCTAATATTCAGGCTATACAAAGAAATTATCAAGCATCAAGTTTCATATTAACATTAATTTAATTTAATTTGATTTGTTGTAATGACTATAATATATTTCTGGGGAATAGAATCTATGATTAGGGTATTGCAGATTGGTGACAAATCTGAAATTAGATGACAGAAAATATTGTTCTCATTCAATATCTGTTAGTATTACTTGATTCTGAAGGGAAATAGGGATGGAATAGCATGCGTACTGCATATTGTGAAGTCACACACTCTACAACATGCCTATCTGCTGGAAAGGCGTTGTTCAAATGTACGCAAATCGCGTGTACTGAAAAAGGTATACTCGCTAAATGTGCATAGCCAGTCACAAATAATGGCCTACATTAATATTCATATGATGGTGTACTTGGACAGATAACAGCTTTTATCACACCTATGCTGTTTCTGTCTAGCGTTGTCCCAAAGCACGCTATAGGGTGGATTCGGGCAAAGTGATTCAAATATATGTATGACGGCAACTCTGCTACGTAGCCATATTTCTACATTATTGAATTTTGCATTTTGTTCACGTTCTACTCAAAATCGTGTACTATCTGACCATCATTATCCATTTGATGCATAAAATGATCAAATGATTGCATTCTGTCAGTTTATCCATGTTAAAAGTACAGGAAAGTGTAACAGACTCCGTGATCAATGAAAGTATAGCAAATTATTCCACAAATAAGTTAAAAAAAAATCCCCAGAAATTTCTAGAATCACTCGTGCTTGTTCCTATTCCTAATTTCGAATATTCCTATTGTATAGTATAGAATTTCTTGAAAAATTATACAAATTTTTAGTAGAAAACATCTAATACCCTATACGGATATTCGATTACATTTGTCATCCATTTGCGAAATGTTCCTCAATGTCTAAAACAAAAAAAAATATTAAAATTGTTCAAAATTGTTTTTTCCGTTAACCAGCTGTCATCCCCCTATGAACGACAGACCTCAGAAGTCGAAACTTGTTCCTCAAAAGGTCAAATATTATGGCATCAGTGGTGTAGTGCAGGGTTACCTTTACTTTTTCAAATTCATATGAATGATATGTACATGGAAATCACGTGATCAACTTATTTGCAGATGATACATTGATATATACCTACGATAAAACCTTGCAAGTGGCTGTTGAAAGGATGAACAACTCATTGAAAACTATTGAGTTATATCTTGGAATGAATAAACTGAAATTGAATATCAATAAAACTTAGGCAATGATCATAACACCAAACCATAAACAAAATAATATTGAAGGTCATAATAAAAATGAATGAAAATGAAAATTTCATTGAATGATCATGCTAAGTACGTAATAAGCAAATAGCAAAGAAACTGTATTTTTTCTATAGAGTGTCATTTTCATTATCAATGTATGCCAAAATCACGTGCTATAACTGCATATTAAAACCTCATGATTTTTGCAGTACTCACTTATATCTTATCATTCAGAACAATTTGAACCAATTTCGAAAATTGCATAATCGTGGAATGCGAATAATATTACGATGCAATAGGATGACACCTATTGCAGATTGAGTTGGCTCACGATTTATCAGAGACTTCCATCTAACTATGACATTTATCTTTGAAATAAGAAATAAATTACAACCAACATACTTTGAAAACCTTTCAATCACAAATAATGAAGTACATCATCGTAATACCAGAACACCAATTTTCACCTCTCAATGACAAATTCAAGAAGCAGTATAAACTCTTTATTTTCCAAGGGTCTGGTTAGTTTCAATAGACTGCCAAATGATATGAAAAATTCAACTTCTCTCCATCTATTCAAGAAGGATTTGATAATATTCATAACGACAATTTGAAATTAATCTAATCTACATTTATGTAAACTTTATTGATAACTTAAAGAAGATGTGTGATGTAGTTTTTCTGTTATTTTGTTACAATCTATGCTTATCAGACCGGTCACTGTATACAGAGTCCTTCATGAAGTTCGCATCATAAGGGAAAAACTTTTATTAATAATTCATTTTAAAATTTGACTTGAGCGTTATGTTCTGCTTCAAAATATATGGAAAATGACCTAATCGGTTTCTTTTTCGATTTTGCACCTATATCTCGATTTGAACGTTCTATCGCAACTTTAATTCTTTGGCATTTTTTTTTATTGTTACGAAATTTCTGGAATATTACAAAGTTCGTAGCTTCAACAAAACTGTTTTATACCAGTAGCTCTAATATACGACTAACTTTCAATTAGCAATCATCAATAAAAATATGAGTTTTTCAAGAATATGAGAATTACTGTCAAAAATTTCTGTGATATTTGATGCAAAGTGGACGTATCTTCAAGCATTTATGATAGAGATTGTTTCAAGTGGATTTTTCCAGTATTAGGATGATACCGAAGTCTTAATTCAAAACATAAATCAAATCAAAGTTTACGACTTTTCACGGTACAAATCTCAAATTTAACTTTTACAAGTCTGGCTAGGAAGCTTTCATCAACTGTGTGAAGTAGGCTATGGAGATAAATAAAATGGGTAATCTATGATAAAAATTAAATATATTTAAACACATGCACAGACAAGAAGTCTCAATTTAGAATTCTGTATGTGAATTCAAACAAAAAAAAATTAATAATATACACAAATTGTGAGTAACTGTTTTAGTGGATGCTTGTAAAGGTTTAGGTGAATTGTTTGTGTCCCAATTTTCAAATTAATAAATAAACAACGTTCATTATTAAACACGTACCAAATCTTGCTGGGAACAAGTTCTCGATACCTCAATCTATAATAGTCGAATAGTGTCTCATATATAATTGCTACCCATTATAAAACCCGTGTATTGATACTGAAATCACGTACTTAATATTGATAAATGTAAACTGTAATTGAGTTGTTAATTGAACGTGGATCACATTTCCTTTGTAAATTAGGTAACAGTAATTAACAGATTGCCTGGTAGCAGTATAATTAATGTGACCAATCAATAATTCAATTTACGAACAATTAGAAATATTGTCACTGCACAAAATTGAAATAGATTGAGGAAGTGGATGAACCTTATTACGTTACTGCTACAGCCATGTAGATATAACGTGTGTTATCTGAAAAATTGTCAATCTACTTATATTATTCTTATTTTATCCAATTCCACATGTTTTATTCAATTATTTCATATGGGCGTGATGTTCAGGATGGTAGAGCGCTTGTCTCTTAACCTAAGGGTTATGGGTTCGATTCCCAGCATGGTCATCGGTCTCGTGCACCACATCACACGTTAAAAGGTAAAAAGGTAAGGGCTGCGTCTTCCCTAGCTCGGACAAGTCTCTCGAAGACTTTTGAGGGTTGTACTCTTAAGGGTGTGCAGCTGGTTGACGGAAATAACAATTTTATCAACAATATGATTGACGGATTATTCTTTGGCTCCAGATGAACTCTCGGCTTTAGTCGAAGTACTTTCTGTGGTTCCTATAGATGGTTCTTCACCTACTTGTCACCTACTGTCACCGTTTATAAGTAAACGAATTAAATGAGTATCTATGACATGAAAGGCTATGCAGCCTCCCCCTCCGTGTGAGAGATTCTCTTTCAAGGAAAAAATATTCCGCAAATAGCTGCCATTTTTATTCAGTAGTTTTCAAAACTAGCCAATAACTTAGGATGTAAGCTGTGTAAATCTTGTCACAATATGAAACTCAACATCTTGAGCCTTTCAGAAAAATAACAAGTTTAAAAAATTAGAGCAAATACAAAGTTGAACTCAATCATAAAAAAATTTAATATAATAATATTGAAATTGAATTGCATCGTATTTAATTCAATGAATTCATTACTCTCAAGAATAAAAATTTTTCCATCAAAATGGAATGAAAGTGCAAAATCAGTAAATAAATTGAAATATTTTATTATATGAAGACTGTGGAAGGTTAAAATACCTGAGAAATCAGGTTAAGAAACGAGATTTCTCCATAAAATCAAAGTCCTTCAATGATGATCTAGGTTTCAGCGAGTTTTGTAGCCGAATTCTTGGGATGAGAAACATATTTCTTATGACACCTTTCAAGTTCATCAACTCCTGAAAATGAAAATGGATTTCAGAAGACAAGCTTTGTATAGAAAAATCTATTGATAGAAGTCCCAGTTTAACTGAGTGGCTGATATAACGAAATGCCCAGATGGTGGAAGAAGTTTACTCACTCGTTCCTTCTGATAAACATTCAAATGGGGCTATGATGGCCTTCAGCAATCACAATACAAACAAAAATTTCGGAACATAAGTGATAGTGACGCCAATATCTAACAGAACTCCTGTGGACCTATTAAACTAGTTGCTGTTGTTAACGGAAGGGAGAAAACAATAGACAAAAACCCCACCACCTCTTTTACCAGATTTTGCAGACAAATCTGCATCTATTTTGTGAATGAACAACAAACATTACGAACGGAGAAATTCAGTGCATTGAGGAGCAGATAAACGCTTTGAACCATGGCACATTTTAACGTAATTTTCACGTCTGAACCAAATTTATATTTTCACTTCTCCTATACAACGTGACAAATTTTAATATTTTATTATTCAAAATTACATTCTATGTCACTCAGAACTTTTTATGATGAATGACTTATTCCTAAAACAAAATGTGATAAAGTTTTCTATACGTCGCCAACTTGAGTTGACACACTGTATACATACATGCTTCAGATTCATTTATATATTTTCTTTTAGTAATTATAAGTTCAAAGTCAATAGCAATACTTTTAACTTTGAAAACGTAAAATATTTTTGGCCAGGATTTTGACATAAATACTCCCCTTGTTGAAACTGTGTGAAATTTCTGTGTTTAGAACATATTCGTCCTATGTGAACTGAATGTTATGAAAATTCAATTTAAATTATTGATTTGTTTTTAACAGTAGAGCGAGTTTTTATTTATTTATTTTGTGAAAGTTTCCTAGCAATAAAGTTATTTTGTTCTATGTAAAAAGGTTCTTCAAAAAAAAACATTGATGTTCAAACCTATCTTCAGATTGATTTATTTTTTGTCCACAGCAGGAAATGTAAAGTGGGATATTATAGGTGAAGTATAGTTGGTATGTGTAGAGCTTATTTCTTGGAGATTATCCCCGAAGTTCCCAACCAACTATTGTGTTTACTGTCACATGTAACACGACTACAATTCACCCATTTTTTAAAGTCATCCTGGGATTTCAAATAATCGCTCAGTGAACAGTAAAATCGAATCGTCCCAAATCAAATAAAGATATTTCACTTTGGCTACACCGAATGACCGAATTGGGCGTGACACTGAATGAAACCTAATATTTGTTGTGGAAAGGGTATTGTCAATTTGAAGACACACTCCAAATGGACATACAAGTGAATTAAAAGACAGATTTTCAAGAAATCAGAGAATTGTGTCAGATTCTGTAGGAGTTTTATGAATTTCTAAAGAGTTCTATCTCAAATGTTTGTGAACAATTCTTTAAATTTGAACTCAGATTTTAAATGATTGTACAGTATAAGATTAATTCTGACATGAATTTTTCATGAATTCGAACAAAGTTCGAAATGTGTGTCGGGAATTTTCAAAAGAATGCAACAGATAATTTCAGTAGAATCAAAATCCCAGTCTTTTCATACTATCCCACAAAGTGGAAAACTTGAGAAAAATATCTTTTAGAAAACAACTACTTTCCCCTACAAACATTGAATTACATCTGACATCTATCAATTTGTGCAATGTTTCCATAGGAGAACTATATTGCAAGTGCTAATAATAATCTATATTATCCCCCATTCCCCAGGAAGAATTTATAAAGAGGGGGATTTCGACTTAGTCGAATTTATGCATTTGCTCTTTGCCCGGAGTTTGTGCTGCAGAAGAGTGCTTTTGCTGATATGGAATTAGAGGTTTAGGATACCAGCTAATGAAATAGTACATTGATGAAAATTAATGTACTGGGATAAACGGTGAGACAAGTATATCCAATATTGCTACCCATGGAGTTCCACAAGGTATGGTTCTGGGTCCCATTTTATTCGTAATTTATCTGAACGCATTGTTATCCCTAAATCTTCATGAAACTTTCCCTGCATATGCTGATGACACAGCAGTCACATTCGTGTGAAACTCTGGTATGAAGTTAGCAGCCTTGCAAACACTAAACTCTTGACAGTCAGCAAATGGTTATTTAACAATCCACCCACCTTGAATACAGATAAACCTTAGAAATTCCATTCAAATGCGATAGTAATAATAATCTCGAAGCAATCCATATCAACAGACAGAAAATCAGTCTGTAAATAACTCCAAGTACCTAGGAATGATAATTGTCCATAAACTTTAATGGAGAAGGCATATATCAAGCCTGGTTTGGAAGCTCAGATAAACAATTTACGAAATCTACACCGATAAAAGTATCTTATACCCTGGGACTCTCGAAACCGTGTACTATGCTATCTATCACACAGAGCTTATTACAGCACTGCATTTCAGCCAGAGGATTTGCGTACAAAACAATTATGGAAACATTGGTTATGACGCAGAAATATATCATCAAAATCTGCCTCCGGGAACCAAAATGATATCCCTCGAATCTCCTTTTTTAAGAATTCAAAGTCTTGACAGTCACTGAATTCTATTTCAAAAACTCATTGACATACCCACAAAAATTTCAGTGCCTCTGATGCATTGTCCTATGTTGGAGTTACAACTTGAGCAGTTTCAAATAAAAACAAACTATTACCATTCTCCAACTATAAGCCGGCGCTACACAATTTTTCTCACTGTACTGACACTAGTGACACTAATTTTACCAATTCACTTGAAACATTGATTTCACTATAACTATTTTAATCTATTTCCACTGTCGCTGTCTATTTGTGAACTCTCGATTTTTATTTGCAACTGCACACTGCCTGTCATCTCATGTTGAGCGTCTTATATACCGGCAAGTAGACTTCTTGGACCTGATGAGTCATGGTTATCCCGTTAGCGAGCAGATCACGGTATCACTTTTCTCATGACAGCCTCGATATTAGCAGGCTCCTGTGGACCTTCCCCAATCATCCGGACTTTACTCTGGCTTTTGCAGGATTGTTTCGCAGACTCAAATTCCAAATTTCACGCCAATGCGTCTACGAGATGTGTAGGGCGAGCTAATGTCGATGCTTGTCTGGGCTTCTTGGTCACGGAGCCCATCCAAAAATGCCAGAACCGCTAGTCGCTCCATTACATTCTCCGGTGTAGCTGGGTATGCAAGACGAACCAAGCATGCAATATCAGCTCCAAATTCTTGTAAGGATTCGCCTAACTTCTGGCGTAAAATATATACCGTCAAGTTAGGTGACTTGAGACAGTTTCAAAGGACTGTAAAATTGTATTCCAGCAAATTAAAATTATGAAACAAGGACACATTTTTGAGTCTACATGCATTCTTCAAAATTGAATAATAAAAATGAGCTAAAATTTATCAGATTTTTTTTTGTTTTTTAGGTGTCTCAAGTCACCTTCACAGGGGCGGTGACTTGAGACAGTAATTTGTTTTCATTATAAACTCAAGACGGACTTGAGACATTAATAGTCTTCTTAAAAACGTAATAGAACATATTGTTTCATAAACACAACTCTTATTTGGAAAAATATATTTATTTTAAACATTTTACATTTTTAATACAAAACTAAAGTTTTAATTCTTAATAAAATAAGTAGGAACTTCAAAAACTTTGGTAGAAACTAATCTAAATAAAGCATAACTCTTAAAAAACAAATAAAAAACTGATTTTAACGAAAAAAAAAATGTTTTAAACAATTGTGCCAGATTTTTAAAGTTCAATAGAAAAAGTGAATCTTCCTCGTCGAACAAACACAGGAACCAGCTTTGACAGAATTTGATTTTTATTAATATCTGTGACGTCCTCAATATCTGGAAATACGTAAATATTTTTTCCTTGTGGTGATTTGCGCATAAATTTACACAAAACTGAATCCGGCTTTAGTTCAATAATTTGTCCAATGAATTTCTTCAAAATAACTGGCTTATGGGGAGCCTCATATGAAAATTGCACCAAAATAAAGTCATCAACTTTTAAATCCGAAGGATTAACCATATCCACGTCTTCTTCAAAATCTTCAGGGCTATCATATGACGATTGCGTGGAAAAGGAATCATTACTGTCACTGGAGGAATCTACACTTTTTTTATTTTTTCGAGAAATAATAGGTTTTTCTTTTGATGTTGACGGTGTCGGGTAAAATCAGGTAGCTCTTCTTCAATTTCTTCCTGGTTTCCTTGACTCCATTTTCATTCACCGTCTGTTCTACTTCTTCTAGAGTAGTATTTTCAACACTCTCTAGAGTAGTATTTTCAACACTCTTTCCAGGCTCGATTAGAATTTTTTTCTTTTCCTCGTACCGGTTACTGTTTCCTTCGTATATAGATTGCTTGAAAAGACTTGAAAAGCATTATCTATTGACACTACAAAATTGTTTTCATCATTTGGCTGTTCTAAGCTCGGTGGCAACTTATCTAGTACTTTGTTTCTGTTGATTGGATGAATTCCACTTCCACGGAATCCATCTATGAGATTTGCTGATGTCTTGTTGTCTACATCAAGTTGATCCAAACAATTTTTTAGCAGTCTGGTAAAAGTATCTTTCGGTACTACCCCCCGATGCTTCAATTTCCAATTTAAAAGAACATCTCTCCATGCGCTTTTGAGTGGTCTGAAATATGCTACGTCTAAGGGTTGGCATATGTGGGTACTGTTTGGAGGTAGCATGATAAATCGAATATTATTTTCTCTGCATAAGTCAATTACAGATTGTGAAATATGGCTGGCAAGATTGTCGCCTATTAGAGCCTATTAGAGCCTATTAGAGCGACTCAATGGGGAGTTTTTTAAAATACGGTAACGCCGTAGATTCAAACCAATCCTCGAAAACCGCTTCATTAAACCAGGAGCTCTTTGACCTATTGTATTTAGCACCAGCAGGGCCATTTTTTGTCCACGTTTTATGCAAAATTTTGGCCTTATAAACTATGTAAGGTGGCAAAAGTTCACCCGATGCGGATCCAGCAAACATGATGGAATGGCTGCTTCTAGAGTTGTCCATTATACGATGTGCGTGTTTTGCACCTTTTCTGACAAGTACCTTGGTTTTCCCAGGATCGTCAGTTATATTTGTCTCATCATAATTGACCATTGCATTTGGTTCAACCCCTTGCAAACTTACCTCCAGCTCGTCAAAATATTTATTTATTACCTCCCTGTTAACACTTGCCCGTGCCCGTTTTATATTTTCACACCAGCGTTGTGAGAGTATATCCTTATGCCTTTCAATGAACTTTCTCATAAATTCTCTTCCTGGCAAATTCTTTTTAAATTTTGATACCTGTCTACCAGATCTATCTAAATACGACTTAATCAAGTACCCTACATCAATAGATGTTAGTGGAAACCCCCAGACACTGGCTAACTGAATGTTATCCACCATCTTCTTTTCTTCCTCTGACGTGAAAACAGTTTGTCCACCTGCCTTTTTCATATGACGTCCTTTTGCTATTCGATCTATCGTATTCTTTGAAATACCATATTTGCTTTGAAGTTTTCTCAATGAAACACCTCTATTTCTTTCAGCTACTGCAAGTTCTAAATCTTTTTAGTCATATCTTCTATAGTTGGCGCCTACTTTTTTTTTGTATCGACCCATTCTTGTAAATACCTGCAAAATGAACACGTATTATTTAAGTAGGGTGACTTGAGACATGTCTCCAATTACCCCTGGGGTGACTTGATACACGTCTCATCTCGCCCCTATAAATCATATTTTTTATTTTCTTATATAAATCAAAAAAAATGTTTATGTCAACAAAAATGTATATAGCAATAAATACTTCCCATATACACTAACATCAATGTAAAATATGACCATTCCCATAAATTTGTCAGTTTGGACTACATACATAAAGTTTTTTAACATACCTATAAATCCCACAAACCCTATTCTTACAATAAAATACTAAAACCGCACTTACCTTCTTAATTAACCAGCAAAAACTATGAAAACAACTTGCATAGACTTGTCGTGAATGAATACCGCGTGGAAACTGAATTACAGTACAATCTGCGGCGTTGCCAACCCTTCTCAGAAATACCTAAAGTTTTGTCTCAAGTCACCAGGCAGTCTCAAGTCACCCAACTTGACGGTACGTGTTCAAGTTGGGCTAGGCCATAGCGAAGTTCTAGATGTTTTATTAGCTGTTCATAGTCCTCCTATTTTTGGGCAGTGAGGGTTTGTTGGATGTTTGTTGCTTCGCCCAGCGATTCCAGTGTTCCACAGCTCTTTCTTCTGCCCTCCATTCGTTTGCTAGCCGCAGCTCCAAATTGTCGGCGATAGATCCCATGGTGTTTTTCCGTCGAGCTGAGGCGGTTTCAGTTAAAGTTAACCTGATTCATCACTGACCTTGAAAATGTTTACATCCTTTTTCAACTTCCCCCAAGTTCATACTCAGATTCAGCATTGAGTTTCTGTTGGAAGTCATCTTTTATTTTTTCTACTTTCATGTTCATTTTCCGTTTCGATTCCGCCTTTGATCTTATCCATTTCTATCTTGACGGATCCTATTTTTTCTTCTAACCGGTTTGCTACATAACAAAGTTCTTCTTTCAAGCTCTTCGAATTATCAAGAAGCTTTTCTTCCATATTTTTTAATTTTTTTGAAGTTTTCCTTTCAATCAATGCAATTCTTCTAGAAGCTTCACTTTTAGATTTTTCGAAATTTCTTCAAGCTTTTCTTCTAGATTTTTCAAATTTTCCAGAAGTTCTTCTTTCTTTCAGAGTATTCGAATTTTCCAGATATTTTTTTCCAGATTTTCAAGCTGAGTTTTCTGAAATTCTTCCAGATTCTTTGAATTTTGTATAAATTCAATTTCCAGGCTCACCGTATAGCCAAAAACTTGGGATAAAAACGTTTCAGGGTCTTCTTTTTCTTCAATCAGTCCTTCTGAAAGGTTTTTTCTGGAGTACGGCCTTCTTTCCAGTTGTTTCTCGCGTTCCTTCAATTCTTGCTTCAGTTCACTAACCTTCAGGTCGACCAGGCGAACTCTCTTTGAAAGCATTTTATCTTTTATTGTCTTCAACCGAAATATCAGTACATTTATTTCACAAAAAAAGTTTTCAGTTTATTGTCCTGTGATACGCAAAACAGTTTGTTTGACGGGTCACTAGTCTATTAGGCGCGAAAAATTTTTGATGAGTTTGGTGAGTCGTGGTTGTACCGTTAGCGAGCATAGCAGGCTTAGCGTGGTCTTCTAAACAGACGTGGTCAGGTTTGGCCTCAGATTCATTACATTACCTTGGTAAGAAATTGTATAATTCAATGAATCTCCATCAGAACTATTGAGTATATCAAATCTTTCAAGTCTAAAATAACCCTCTGGATCACTGAGAATCCCAACCAGTTAATGTAAATCTCATATCATCCAAATATAAAATAAATAATATAAATATGAGATACGATAATATCTTAGATTTTTTTTTACTCTGGATGACTGAATACCTACTTATTTCAAACTCCATTTACATTAATAACTACATATCAAACTGGTAGACTTATATAGTCTTTTCTGTAAATGGCATATTTTAATGTTCTTTTCATTGCTTTGTATTGATTGTATTGAGAATTCATCAAAACAACAGAAACGTTGAACAGATTTTAATTAATTTTCGAACTTAGTTCAACTGTGCATTTAAAATTAATTGAGTTTGCAATTGAAATACAATTTCACAATACTAATTGCAGACCGTTATTGAAATGGGAAAAATCCTGAAACGATCGTGGTCGAATGAGTAATGAGAAATATTGGTTTGGTTACGATGCCACGCACCGGATATATATACCTTGCAACTTTATTTTCGATGTGAGGGTTGGAAAATTAAAACCATTTATGAGAACACGAAATGTATTATAGAAGATTAAAAAAATTATTAGAAAACTTTATTTTGCGGCATTCCTCATACTACTATTCAGGAATAATGCGACAAAAATATAGATATCCCAATTCTGTTATACAATTTAATTTCTACACCGTACATACTTGCTCGATACAGATGTGAAATATTCTGGGAACTACCCTCAACTTGGACCTTTTAAAAAATGTACCATTACAAAATGTTATTCAGCACTAAAAAAATAAATCATAGAAATTGTGGTCCGAACATTATTTTCAATATAGATATAAATGTGGCGGCATGGTGCTGTAATTTGTGCATCCGACTCATGGGCGGAGACTCCAGGAATCAATTTCAGGCTAGGGCAAGAATTTTTCATTAATTCTAGGAGTAGATTGAACGTAGATGACTGAGTCATCTGCAAAGCCTTGACACGATATACCAACTATTAGGCTCCGCATAAGCATAATCTGCCTTGGCAGATGGACATAGGTAGACTATTCTAGTAGATAGTAGTTGCGACATCCATCTAGTTGTCGTGTTGCCTACTTTTATGTCTTTTAGTGCTCTTTTGACAGCTCCGTGAGGTGTCATGTGAAAAGCCTCTTATATGTATGGAAAGGCACATACCACAGTTTGATTATTCTCCTGTGAATCCTGGATTTCATCTGTCCTTCTAATGTAACTGATATTATTGAAATGGATGAAAGGGCAGTTAGTTCAATATTAATAACGAAGTAATTTGTTTCTGTTTTGGAATGCGGAAAGGAACCCAATTATCATGCAGAAACAACCGATCCTGAGACTGACAAAGAAGATTCTGTTGAAGACTCATTAAATTCATCACTTCCTTCATATCGTTTCGATTTTCTACGTCATAAATTGTGTTATGACTGAAAAAAATATATATATATTTTTTTGTAAAAGTGGTCGGAAGCTGACGAAAGTTATAAAATTTTGTGACAATTATTTGCTGAATATTTTTAAATAGATTCACCTTTTACCAAACTTTGATAATATCATATAACGTTTCATTAATTTCCATTCAAGTCCATAATCAGTCATCTTATCATATGAATAGTTGTTCATGCAACAAGTGCGTGGAGAATATTATTATTACATTTTACGTACGTGTTGTTAACGAACATTTTGTTTGGACCAAATATTTCATTTCGAAGATTACTTTGAGATATTTCAAATAGGATATTTTTATATTAAAAAATGTATATATTACATATAAAATATATTCTCATATTCATTTTTTGGCACTATTTTACATCCCATTTAAACGGCATCACAAGTTTCAATTATTATTTGATATTGTCGATAAAATTTTTTGGATACCATCATTTGTGACCATAAAGGCTGCAGAAAATATTATAGAAAATTTCATAAGAATTCCACAATAAACAGCATTTTTTTTTGCTTATCCATCTTTGAAAACATCAAAAATATTAAAAGTATTAGAATTATTACTCATCCAAGCTGTTGTTACGATGTAAAAAGAAAACAATAGTGAAAACAGTGAGAACCATAAAACCAATAGGCATGAACTGAATAATGAGGATTAAAAACAAAAAAAAACTATATGGCACGGTTGAAAAGATTATAAATATCAATCAAAAATTCATTACGTTAACATTTTACTGGAGTTTTAACTAAAAAACAAAGCACTATTTTCAACACCTTGACACATTCTTCCGTAAATAAAAAACAAAGCACTATTTTCAACACCTTGACACATGCTTCCGTAAACAAGTGACCGTCATCTGAAACTAACCCTTAGTACAGAATTTGCTTAAATTTATACTATTAATAATACTTTCTCATTAACCCTCATAGAGTGTACCCGAAGGCATAGCCTGTGCGGGTAGAGGACGGCTATTATTATTATTTGCCGTGGCGCTCTGGAGCGACTCAACTGATTTTTGTGGCTTATCCACTTTTCAGTGTAGGAAAACCCGGAAAACCTACAGTACCACCCCGGGTTGTCGACGCGCACTCCAAGCAAGCACCAGACGTCGGGATTGGCAGCTAGACAATTTATATTGCCTGTCGACTCCTATGAAATTGGGAAAAATTTTCCAGTTTTCCAGGATTCGAACCTGGCCAAAATGCAAGCGGAAGTTTCAAAGGCCGGCATCTAACCGCCTCGCTAACGAGCACCCTTGGTAGATTCTTGTCTGGTACTCTTGCATCATAATTTTAATCTATCATCATTTTCACCCTGTTACCATAATCAAATATTCAGGTATTTGATTACCAAATTGATTAGTTATGCTAATATGTGGTATCAGATAACTAGTGGATTATTTTAACAAACTATGAATTGAACTGTTCCAAACAATGCAGTACAAATAAACGTTTATATCGCTAATTTTCCAATATCAACTGTGGAGACTGAAAGCCAAAAGGATATAAACCATTCAAGGATATCATCAATAATCTGGAATACACTCATATGTATAAGGCATTGGATGTTACAATAATTATAAATTCACAAAGGCTATGAATGCTTGCCAAACTATTGTTGAATACTATATTGTATTGTGTAATGTGAGCAGTCGCCTGGGCACGGTCTCCGCGATAGAGCATCTGCATTCTCATAGGTGGGTCTGGCTATACTCTAGTTCTGGATATTTTATTAGCTATTCACAATTCTCCTGTTCTTGTAACGTGAGGGTTTGCAAAATATTTTTTGCATCGCCACCCCATACCAGTGTCAATGCTACAGCTTTTTCCCCTGCATTCCATTTGTCTGTTGCTGCCGCAGCTTCAAATTTTCGGCGAAAATTTGCCTATGGCATGTTTCATGAATGAGTTTCCTACTCTTTGACCATCAAAAGAGGCAAGATTTTTTCTCTTGCCCTTCCTGAACAACTATGTCAAAAATGGTGATTATGAATAAAGTTAAAAATTAAATTTATTGAAATTGTCATTCGAAAGACTTGTGCAAGCTAGGAAAGACGAAGTTTTTACGTGTGATGCCATGCACCAGACCAATGACCAAGCTGGGAATCGAACCTATGGCCCTGTGGTTGAGAAGCAAGCGCTCTACAATCACGACCACCACGACCCATTGCCCATCATGGAATAATGCACTCGTTTTAGTCATGAACGTGAAAATGTCAAAAATCCTAGACCACTGAGTATAAGAAGACCGTTATCCTTCTTTGGTTCACAGAATGTACAAAAAATTCAATGGATAGACCATCAGAACCAGATATGCACAACATTCATAGGCATATCATATGAACATAAATACAAACAAACTACTGGCAGACGCAGGAACCCACACAGAGATATATATACACAGACAGAAATACTTGTACTCATATAACACTGAACATTTTTTAAGATAATTATTGAACACGTATTACATTCAAATACTTATTTAAATTCAAATATACTTTCTCTACGACTGCTGTGAAATTTAACAGTTCCAAAATCAATGCTGCCATTAGTAGGTTGACATTCGAATCCTTTGTTATGGAAGAAATATTCCAAAACACTTGCTAGGTATCTCATATATTTCTCATTTATTTAATTCCAATACTTGCTACAGAATGAATATTATCATTTGTTTACGTTTTCAGATGATGATATATGAAATTTTTTATCGTAGAAAAATTACAGTTTGTTGTTCTTGTTGATAAAATTGTTATATTTGTCAACCGGCTGCACGTTACGAGAAAACCTCAGAAGTCAGAGTTTTGGAACTTCCCAGTCGCATAATATTTTCATTCCAACCTTGGTACATAATAAACTATTCTATGATTGACGTCTATGTGATTGGAATAATTACGATGAGTGAAGTTGGTCGTGGTGCTAGAGTATTTGCTCCCACTCAGACGGCCCGGGTTCGATCCCCGGGACAGCCTGCCACTGAGCTAAAGTGGTTCGGATTCCACTTTTATTCAAACTGTAGGTCCCGGATCTCCCTTACTCGCACAAGCTCTGCTTTTGAGGGGTTTTCTCCGAAAACCTGGGTGATTCGTAAAAACAAATTTAACAAATTTAACCTACATTATTATTTATTTACTATGGTTCACAATTTCATTTGAACGTATCGTATGACGTTTCTATTTATGATGACACACTGGTAGGAATTTCCATTTAAATTACCCACTTGGCTCAGTTCACGCGAAAATTGCTTTCATTTTCATCAAATAATTTTTTCTCTCACTTTCATTCGATAGTAGTCAGCAGCAAGGAACAATTTTAAAGCTTCGAAATGCACTAGGGCTGAAGTATTCATTTTGAGTGATAGCAAGTATTAATTCATGTAATTATAATGTTTAATATTTGTCTACCGGAGGCAAATGAGTCATGTGCCATCTATATACAGGGTGAATTACCATCACCTACCGAACATCAAATGTGATACTGGTTTATCATGGGCGAAAGCACCTGTTGAATTTGAGAGCTATCCGTGATCATTTATTTTGTGAGACAACCTTCATATATGTGCCCTGAAATGGTTATCATTTAATAACGTTGGGGAGAAGGTTTTGACAAATTCAAGGTCTTCTCTCTAGACAAATTTATATGCGATATCAGAAAATTCATCAGTCGAATGAGAGTAAACCAAGAAAACACAATCTCCATTTGGCTGGAAGTACATTCAGAAATAAATAATAATGCAATAGTAGATGAAATTGCAAAAAAGCGACGAAATTAAATGTTATAGATAATTTCACAATGAGTATACATAGTCCAAAGTCCACGAAACAAAAATTAACGGAAATGTGAAATAATTCAACTTATAAATCAAAAAACCCGTATATAGCATTCTACCCTACTCTACCAAACTATATTCTTCACATCTCTGAATATAATATCGACAGGTATTACTCAACAAGCCAAAAAAATCTGTCTTTAGCCTAGGTATCAGGTCACAGAGATCACAAGGGCAATGAAGAGGAAGATTCACTATCCCGAGAAGGAGCACAGCGTGCTCCTACTGGTCCAGAACTTTTCTGTGATATAGCGAAAGTGCTGACAAAAAAATAACAGTCTCAAGAATGGTGGAACAAGGCGGACTGGCCAAAGTCAACGGAAACATGAATATGAATGTTTTGCTGAGACGATGCGGAAAAATCCCACACATACTGTTGAGGTTTGACTGGGCTAAGGTTGTCGAAGTTTGGGAGGAGAAATCACAACCCTCCCTCTAGACAAGAAAACATGAGGGCACATACAATAGATCTGCAAAGATTGCAGTGGAGAGGCTTGATATTCTTAATCTTTGAATGTCATAAGTCAAAATGAAAAAATATGTTCAGTTTGTTTTGCAGTAAGGTGTACAGTTCTGTGATTGTATTATGATTTGTATAAGTGTGTAAATCAGTAAATTTCAATATGCCAGGGATTGTAAATAATGACAAGCAGCCATTGGACCACCAATTCCAAGTTTTCTGCGGTGGTTGCTGTGTTGTGTTCAATAAAAATTATTCGTTTTACAATTTTCTTCAGGGGGTGATGCTAAAATTCAATTTTAAACTACCAGCTTCAGTTCCACTTTTGATAATGGAGAAGCGACTGGAATTCTGTCCATCCACGTGTTGAAATCCCGTGTCGGCGCGTTCTTACCCTCATAAAAGTGTTTTGGTTTAAATTTCCAAATTTAACCTAGTTTTCTACTTCTTTTGACAGGGAGAGCAGGTCGTAGTTAATCCTGCACGTCTCGAATGTGGTGACATCCATTTGACAATTATATAATTCATAACAGAGCTATATTTTCCAACTCATCATTTGAGAATTCTGATTTCACCTTACCTTATACAAAAAATTGCTAGCATATTTAGTTTCTTCAAGTGGCTGCAAAGGTGCTACAATTTAATTTTGCTCGTCGTCCATTTTAAGCTCATCGAAGTGTTTTCCGGTATTGAGATGTCCAATGCAAGTATCATATTTAGGTCCTTCAGGATTAGGTCATCTAACCCGAATACTTCTGTGATTGTAGTTAGGGAATTCGTAAACGATTTTGATAGCATACACAATAGATCTGAGAGGGTGGTAGTGTAGAGGATTGTATCTCGGAAGCCAAAACTACTTTACAAGCTAAAATCTACCTGATTTCGTAAATGAAGGATTTTTCTGAACTAAATGCGAACGATCGGATTGGTACTATCATGCAATGAACAACTAACTACTCATTAAGTATGGTTGAAACAGTTTGGTGTGAACCCTGATGGAGTCATCAAAATGAAAATCATAATCCCTCATAAACACTTCAATCTAAACCAGTCGTCGAAATAAGCATAGGCCACTCACATTACACTCACTTTTATAATAAGGCATGTGGTCGCCTACCGAAACTGATGCACATGAGAAAAAAATTTGCGCCCTGTGTTCGGAACTCTGTTCCGATGCGAGCAGAAGTTCTAACGGCCAGAGACCTAAACCGCTGAGCTACCCGCCACATATTCCTACTGAAGTCATTTGTATGCGAATCACGGATCCAGCATTCTTGCAAAACTACTGAAAACAATATGTGTCTCATTCTCATCAACTGGGATAAATAAAGTTCGTTATCGGAAATTCGAAGTTGAATCAATTTTATTCATTTCACATCAACTAGCATTAGGGTTCAGAAGTGAGCAGACATTCTGAACAGGAGGGTTAAAACCGTGATGTTTTATTCACGAAGGCAATCAGTCCGCTAATAATGGTCAGAGATCAGTTCTGATTTGATGACGATCTCGCATATAAACCGATTCAGTGTTCATTTCATAAATTAAAGACAGTACATGAAAGTGAGCTCAAAACAGGACTGCCAAGAAAACATGACTGAACAAGATAATCTTATCGTGAAGTCTTTACGGATAAACTAAATTATCCGTTTAAAAATGCTGAAGCGGAAATTATGTTTTGCATGCTTTTTTTTTCACCTTCCGGTTCTAACAGAAACGATAATTCTGTTAGAAAAAAAGAATATCGTGAGAACTAAGGAGAACCAGATTCAATACTGCCGTTTGAAGGTAAAGAGCAGTATGCAAGAATGAATATTTTGAGTTATTACCATTTTAGTATTTTCTGTTCTATACAATTTATTTTCATTCCGATTTTTGCTATTGCTGAAAATTCAGCATTTACTGCCGTTTGCCCTAACAGTAGAGAGATATTGCAATAACCCCAGCCAGTATTAAAGGCAACTTTATTTTAATAGTGACGGCACTATTCTGTGATTAAGAACAGAGATATTGCAGTTTTGTCCGTTCGTCCATTATTCACACAGGCGTTCGTTATTCATAACCTATAAATGAAATCTAATTTCTCAGATTTTTCATTCTACATAACTTATTTTATACTATGATACAATTATTGTGATGATAGAATAACCAAAGGGTGCTTCGATATCAATTTGCATTGAAAAAGTTATATAAATCACCCGAAGTAAAAATAAAGGAACTTTAAATCCGGCTTAATCGTCCTCTAATAAAGGCAGGCAGTATTTTAATAAAGTTATCCTTATTCCAGATTCACATTACGCGTGCGTATAACTTTATTACTGACTGACTTAATTATGAACTGCAATAACTCTTTAGTAATACAATATCAATTTGTTATTTAAAGCAGTAAATGTGGGTAACATTCCAGATTCATATAAATTATGTCAGCTACTTAAATGTGATCTGTTCCACCCAATGATGAACAGAATCCACACTCATAAATGTGTGGCCAGTCTTAAAATACTCAAGGGTAATTTCAAACGCGGAAGTTATATTCGAGTTCAAAATTGTGACAAACATGGAGAATAAGCACCTATTTTTATTTTGGGCAGAGCAGTTATCTGTACAATACAACCATTTCTTCAAACAAAGCTCTACAATATACAGATACAATTTCTCCTTTCTTCCTACCAGCTACAGCTTCATGACATGAATGTTTTTTTAATGCTCTTGCTCTTCACGTCTGCCATTAATGCGAATGTTAGATGAAAAACCACAATTCTTCTTGTACATTTTTTTTTTCAAGAAGTATGTTACGTCCTCATGTCTTGACAAAACACAGACATTAAATAGAAATGTGAAGGCAAAAGGCAGTAACTATATAAAACGAAGCAGCCGCTTCATTCAAATTTGAATTTGTGTTTCAACTCATTGTGTAGACAAACAGCAGTAATTTAATCTGGTCTCTCTTAGCCAGATGTTTTTTTACATCCTAACAATCGGAGTAGTGACAAGCTGCCTTTGTATATAACCTAGGGTGTTCTGGACCTGAAAGGTCATTTCTAGACCACTTAGAAATTAGACCTGTTTTGAGCCAGTGGATCGCCAAAATCAGCTAAGAAGAAGAAATATTTGTAACTATAATAATACTCCCTCATAAACACTCGTAGAGTGAACCCAAAGGCACAGCCTGTGAGGGTAGAGGACGGCTATTATTATTATTTGCCGTGGCGCTCCGGGGCGACTTACTGATATTGTAGGTGGTACTTTTCAGCTGTAGGAAAACCCGGAAAACCTACAGCACCACCCCGGTCGGTGCGCACTTCAAGCTAGCACCAGACGTCGGGATTGGCATCCAGGCAATTCACATCACACTTGATTCACAACAAGGCATGTGGCCACCTAAAGATACCCGTGTACTTGAGAAAAAAGATTCCGTACCCGATCCTCGAATGTCTGTCTGATACGAGCTAGAAGTTCCACTGCTTGAGACCTTAGCCACTGAGCCACCGACCGACTTTCAACATTTACCACTAGGTGAAGTCACACGTGTGATTGATTTAAATTACCCCCGTATTGTGGAGTTACGTTATATTAGACTATATAGAACGCCTGCGGCAATATCAAAAGCGTGAGTTGTCAGTTGTTTGTGTGTGTTCACGTCGAACTAGCGGCGTAGAGCGCGATTCACTCGCTATGAACGATACCCAATTTTCATCATCTCCCACTTTAGGTTTGAATTCCAATTGAAAATAAAATATCGTCATCCATTTGACAACACGTCACACTCGCGCAAACGCCTGGTGGTCAATGAGAACACAACTCGCCACGTCTACCGCACCCGCCACTGCGCCCTCGCCTTCCTACAAGAAAAAGCACTTATTGTGACGAAGTGCGTTCAATAAAATTGGGACTTCCTAAGACAACCTCAGCCTGGTGATACGAGTCAAGTTTTTGAGCAAACCAAACCCTCCAATGTTCTTTAAGACAACACCTTGCACTGGCTTATCCTTGTATAGGTGCAAGACTAACTCAGTGTTCTCAGCTTCAATGTGAGCTTTTTGCCGAGTTTTAGTCACCAAGTTCAGTGTTGAATACGAGACTATGTTCAACGGCTGCATAGGCTGCGGCCTAAGAAAAAAGGTTCCGATCTGTGCTCGAAGACCATGCAGAGAAGGACATCTGAACTTATGATGACTTCATGACTTCACATGTTCCATCCAGTACCATTCACTTCTTTCCCGTATTCTGGAAAACTATAACCGTGGAACTGACGGTTTCGCGAGTTTTAACGGTGAGTTGTCGCAGCTCCTCTTGAGTTCATTTCATCATCTTAAGAAACATAGTAGAATCGGAACGGTTAGCATATTAGTTGCAGCAACTTTGGTCTTCCCCGACAGTACCGATGACCAGATATATCGGAGTTTATGCTAATACTTGATTCAGAGATAGTTTTCGACTGTTGTTCCAACCCTAGGTAAGTAAACTTACACCTTCCTAGCATCAAGATGATGTATGACGCTTTTGTCTACGAGCTGATCGTCCTCACCGTTTTCCTTGATTCATCCTCTTTTGAGATGAACCGTGGCACATCTGTCGATCCCAAACTCCATTCCGATAGCATGTATATTCTCTTTCACCACCCCCAAGAACTGATGAAGATATTTTTCTCGCGAGGTATATAATGTCATCATCTGTTCGATGCATCACACTATTTGACTGGGTGCCGCAAGGCATCTGTGCAAATGCATTATGTGTTCATGCGATATTGTATCAAATTCCTTGTGGTAATCCATCGATTCATTATCATTATGCTTGTTATTGTTATATATGCTAAACAATTCTTTCCTCGTTATAAACAAGACCAAGACTGATCAGTCTTGGTCTCGACCCCGAAATTCCCACACACCAATTTCAAATTAAATCGGACCATAAATTACAAAATTTGTCCACCATTCATTTTTCATCAAACTAATATAAAAATACATTGCGAAAAAAATCACCATTTCGTAGTTGAGAGGATACCTACACAACTGTATGTGAAGTTCATTAGTAGGCCTAAATCATTTATTGATGACAGAATTTGATCGTCATTTGAATCAACAAATTCCAAGGAAAACATCTTCTGCGCCCTCGAAAATTCCAAGATACCAATTTTGGATACTCTATAGTTATCCCGAATTTTCAGACAAAACAGTCAAACCACTTGTTGCAGCTCACATATTGCATTCACATTGTAAAAATATTCATATTCCTGTCAAGATCAGTCTAAATCAAGATAATTTAATTCCTCCTTAACAGAAATAAAGATAACACTGATTTTTTTCTCATGAAAAAGCACCGCACGGCAGGTGTTTTATTTTGGCTCGACTGTCAGAAACCGAAAACATAACGATCTCCACATGAGTTTTCTTCGGTTCACAACATTTCTCGTAAATTCGCCATCAAGCCTATCAGGTGAATATTCAAGTCCGAAGTCATAAACATTTTCAACTCTAATCACACTTCATTGGGCTCTAATTGACAGATCTTTCTTTCATTATTTGTTTTTGTTTTCTCTTCATTGATAGGATTTGTATGTGCAAATTAAAATTCTGCAGTCTGGGTGAGATGTTTCCCTACAGTTCCAATTGTCAATAGCAAAGGTATGATGAGCTTTAGTATAGAAAATTGTAATTGAGACTTGACCTGTATGTTTCTCAATAAATATATAAGTAAATAAATGTAACCAACATATTTTTATTGAACATCTGGAAAATACTAATGAAATACCACCACTCACACAAAATTTGTCAATGTGCTCTCCACACCAAAAGAAGTTGAAAACTAAGAGGAATTACAGACTTGGGACTGACAGCAGAGCTGGTGGAGTTAGAAGTGAGATTGGGATGTTCTTACATTACAACATGGCAACATAAATGTATTGTTTTTGCAACCATAACACAGCACAATTATCATGTTGAAGTAAATGTTCGAATTTGCTTGGTCTCACGAAGTCTTCGCACTGCACCCATAATTGTTCATCTATTTGGAAATTTTCCTGCGAATTCTCTAGGAACTTTCATTCACGGCAGCATATGTGGTAATCATATCACAATATTCCCTCAATGTAAACGCTGGCATAAAGAACAGAAAACAGTACTGATTTACGAACGACGTGAAACTGAGATCACTGGCAACACAAACTGACGACTGACGATGTTTGGACGGGTGACGGATGACACATACGTGCACCATTGCCACGTCATCTCACGTTATTGCAGTCGCGTATCGATTGTGGTTGACATACAAAAAATTGGTTCAATCATCCCGGATAGCACTGAAATTTTACAGGTGCGTTTGCACATGATAGACCAGTACCCCATTGAATTTTGTGCAGGTGGTGATAAATCACCCTGTATATATTCGGGGTGAAATCATTTAACGTATACTTGGAAAAAGAAAATTTCACATTCACCACAAATGGACTCTATAAAAAAAATATACGAAGTATTGATGATATTTTGACCCCATCCATAAATTACCTAGGAATCCCTGTAGAGTCCTTAATGCAAACAAGATTCCTCTCCACTTGGATTATCGTTCACTGCTTCATATATCAACATACTATTCTGTATATTCATTTCTGATGATTCGGTACACATTGCGGCTGTTTTGTGAATTACGATAAACACGACGAGTAATATTCGATGCTTAGTGTTCAAGAGGCGAAGTAACCGGATTCTGTACGAAACATGATTTGTTGGGGGATGTTTACCAGCACCAGTATCATCGTGATACGCAAAGGGTCTTTATTTATCTGATGAAAGTTCTCCTACATCGAATTTATGACATTAATACTAATCAACGGTTGAACTTAATTCCCACTCTCAAATTGTTTATAATTAGGAAAGAATTGTTTAGCATATATAACAATAACAAACATAATGATAATGAATCGATGGATTACCACATGGCATTTGATACAATATCGCATGATCACATAATGCATTTGCACAGATGCCTTGCGGCACCCAGTCAAATAGTGTGACGCATCGAACAGCTGATGACATTATATACTTCGCGAGAAAAATATCTTCATCAGTTCTTGAGGGTGGTGAAAGAGAATATGCTTGCTATCGGAATGAAGTTTGGGATCGACGATCAGCTCGTAGACGAAAGCGTCATACGTCATCTTGATGACAGGAATGTTTAAGTTTACTTACCTAGGGGTGGAACAACAGTCGAAAACTATCTCTGAATCAAGTGTTAGCATTAACTTCAATATATCTGGTCATCGGAACTGTCGGGGAAGACCAAAGTTGCTGCAACTAATATGCTAACCGTTCCGATTCTACTTTGTTTCTTAAAATGATGAAATGAACTCAAGAGGAGCTGTGACAACCCACCGTAAAAACTCGCAAAACCGTCAGTTCCACTGTTATAGTTTTCCAGAAAACGGTAAAGAAGTGAACTTCTGTATTTAGAGTGTCTACATAGCAGAATGGTACTGGATGGAACATGTGAAGTCATGAAGTCATCATAAGTTCAGATGTCCTTCTCTGCATGGTCCTCGAGCACAGATCGAAATCTTTTTTCTAAGGCCGCAGCCTATGCAGCCGTTGAACATGGTCTCGTATTCAACACTGAACTTGGTGACTAAAACTCGGCAAAAAGCTCACATTGAAGCTGAGAACACTGAGGTAGTCCTGCACCTATACAATGATAAGCCAGTGCAAGGTGTTGTCTTAAAGAACATTGGAGGATTTGGTTTGCTCAAAAACTTGACTCGTATCACCAGGCTCAGGTTGTCTTGGGAAGTCCCATTTTTACTGAACGCACGTCGTCACAATAAGTGCTTTTTCTTGTAGGAAGGCGAGGGCGCGGTGGCGGGTGAGGTAGACGTGGCCAGTCGTGTTCACATTGACCACCAGGCATTTGCGCGAGTGTGACGTGTTGTCAGAGGTTGAAAAGATGCACGACGATATTTTATTTTTAATTGGAATTCATACCTAAAGTGGGAGATGATGAAAATTAGGTATAGTTTATAGCGACAAGTTCAAACTGGTAAACCTACCTGATCAGTCTTGGTCTTGGTCTTGAATAATTATTGTAGTCTTGGTATTGATCTTGATGTTTCAAGACCAAGACGAGACTGGCTCAGTCTTGGTCTTGGTCTTGATAGTCTTGGTTTTGGTGTTGATAGTCTTGGTCTTGGATCAAAATTTGTCTAGAAATTTCAATTATTCAATTCAATTGTCCAACAGTTCATATGCATATAATAGTAATTTCGTATTTCTCAGTCTTTAACAATTGTCAATTTGTACGGGTAAAGTAAACGAAATACAAATTTCTCATTTCACCATCATAATATAATTTTTAAGAAATCTTAAATAAATATCAAATCAGACCTACACAGCACACAGGTCGACGCCCGACAGACCAGAAAAAAGGTTCAAAATGGTTGGAATGTTAATTTGGTTTTCATTGACAATTTTACAATGGATTATTGTGTGATGAACAGTAAAATGCGGTTGCGGCAGATTGGTGGAATCGGAATCCCGAGGAAATTGCATTACTTATTAACCACTGCGACCTTACTACTTACACCTATTTGTTGTAAACCGTATAACCGCAGTACAGATTTCGAAAAATATATTTAAGATTTTGAATGAACAAAATTTAAAAACCTACCGTATTGAAAATGAATAAATGAAATAAAATTCCATAGCATTTTCCATCAAACTTTTCTTAATATTGAGTACATTTTAGTTCATTATTTTCCTTTCGAGACCAAAACCAATGCTCTTGGGGGAGAGTCTTCATCTAGGTCTTGGTGTTGTATCAAGACCCAGACAATACCAAGACTAATCTTTTGGTCTCGCGAAGCCCTACTCTAACTCACTTCGTACTAGACTAACCTAGAAGTGTTCAGTATCATTAAATTCAAAAGTGAATCTCTTCACAAATCCGATCATTTGATGGGCTTCTCTGATTTGATCTATTTGATTACTGAATCAGAAATAAATTTGAAAAAGCACAGCAAAGTCAAGTTTGGTGACTATCTAGTGGATCATTTTGCATATGATATACGAAGTTTGACTAGTTGAATGACTCACTGATTTCTGCTGATTGCTGATATAAAGATGTTTGACGTAAATGTAAATCAAATGTATAAACTATACTTCAAATATACATTTCGTTTGCTGATATTTTTGCCGTTCACAAACGTTTAAAAATAATTTTTCTTTCATTGTTACCATAATATATGGTTCTGTAACAAAAAAAGTGGTCAAAACTGAAATGTGTTTCTTGTTATGATTCACTCGACAACCAGCACTACTTCTGGAGAGCGAAACAAAAAAACAAGAATGAATGGATGCCACTTCCGAGCAGGACCCCTGTAAGCATGTTAAACTTCTTGAAACTCTATTAAAAGTTTACTGTGAACGATGTATCCTTACGTTTGTGAATCGTGAATGATTTTCATTTGATTTGTCCATCAAATTCGCCCCTCACGGAAGTTGTTCAATCTTTCCGTTTCAGCTTTAATGAGTAAAGAGAACCGCAAATATATTTCTCAAGTAGCGCGAACTTTCTTCACTTCGTCAGTTCCCAGTCGGAGAACGCTTACTCCCAGGCAAATTAGGCATTGTGGGAATTAAAATGATTCCAAAGCTCTCTGCTTTGTTCGAATCTGATCGGGATTCATCCCTGAATGAAAGGAACCATAGCATATCTCTCGAAAACCATGTCGATTTTTTTATTTGGAAACTAACCTTGAATTTTCGAGCTTAGTTTTGAAAATATTTCAAAAAGTCTGATTATACTCAAGAATTGGAGAAGTGGTACTTAACTAAAATCTCATAATTTTTCAAATAATAAATATTCACACAATGTCTCATTTTGTTTGTGTAAAGCTATAACTAGGTGAGATAACATATGTAGTTGAAGACAGAAAGCATGGAATATTGTAACTGTGTACATGTATTTTTCATCAAAATAATCGAATTCACATAGAATTTATGTTTTTCAGTATTGAATATCTGAATATTCAATACCTGTTTTATATACGTGTACCTATTATAGACAAGGTGGCCCATTCGTGTGATGAAGTACAGAATCTCGTCTATCGTGAGGATTATGAATGAATGTTTCAGACAGAAGTTACATTATTCACATTTTTGATTATTATGAAAAGGTTTTGAAATATACAGTGTTTCTTGAACAGGTCAGGTAGCCGAGTGGTTAGAGTCAATGCTTTTCAATCATTCTGGTTTTACCGGTCGCTGGTTCAATCCCAGCGATTTGAATTTATTTTTCTGATGACCTGAGAAAGTGCTAGGAATCACACGTTGAAAGGTAATACCTCGTTAATCCTTGGCTCGCACAAGTTTCGACTTCTGAGGGCAGCCGTTCGTAGGGGGACGTCATCTGGTTAACGGAAAAACCGAAAAAAAAAAACAAAAAAAAAATGAGGGGCAATACAAAGCCTCAATTTTTTCAATAAACCACCCTGTGAATTTGTTCATAGTTGAACTGAGCAGAATGTTTTACATACGATGATATTTCCTTTTTCCAAAATTTTGCGGCTGCGTCAAGTTATGGATAAAAGAAAGAAAATCTTCAGAAAAAAATTATTATCCAAAAATTTTAAAGAACTACTCCATTTCTACAATTTTTGCTGATATGACTTAGCACCTAAAATGTACAGATTTTGTGAAATTTGCAATATCATTTTCATTTAGACTAAAACTCCGTGTTAATCATTTTGACAGAAATCAAAATCTATAAGTTTTCCATAGTTTATAGATTATGCTCCGTACAAAACGCTCACTCAGTCACCAGACACGTATCCACAGTCCTATAATAATACTAATCAGTTGCTTGTAAAATGGTGTGCAAATTAATGCGTCATGCGCGTCTCAGTCCACAGTCCTATAATAATACTAATCGGTTGCTTGTAAAATGGTGTGCAAATAAATGCGTCATGCGCGTCTCAGTGAAGTGAGGCAAGTAGTGGTTCTCGTGTGCGCCATGCGCAATGAAACCGTTGTCAAAGTGGGCTATGAATTTGACAATCAATTATAAATGAGGTTCAGCATAAAACAATAACTACTGTCATACAATTTTGTACCTGTCTATCATTTTATAATGAGATACTTATTAAAATAAATTTCTCCACCGAAGAATTGACCTTATATGATTTTTGTACTGCTGGAAAGTGATAAAAACTGTTTATTAGCAACGAAAAGTGGAATCCGGAGTAGTGAGATGAGGCGAACGTGGCGGCCAGTGAATTATCGGTCCATTTTTATTTGATGGAACGATGAATGCTGAAATGGTTCTGAATTTCTTGAATAACCAATTATGGAACATTATCTAAGAAATCCCCATAAATGCTCATACAGCTATCATTTTTCAATTGGATGGTGCTTCCATCCAAAATGCTGGTAATGTACGAAGATGGTTGAACCAAAAATGGATTGGTCGCAATAGTCCGTTAATTCATTGGCAGCCGCGTTCGCCCGATCTCCCTCTGGATTTCTACTTTTGGGGAAATATCAAACAAGGTTTATGAAAGTAGACCAAGGACTGAAGAAGAGTTGCGACGAAGAATTGTGGCAGTTTGCAGAGAAATATCACTAGGAGAACTGCGAGAACTACAAAGATTTAGAATTGTTGGTGTCTCAGTTTTTCATCTGCTTGTTTGATACATATTCCATTTCTTCATGTTTGTTTTCAAAATTTGTTAGTATTTAAAAATTACTAGTTTTTGTGGAAATAATGTGTTTTCATCGACAATCAGTGAACATATCGTCTGAATCCGACCCCTTACCTTAATTCATTTCAATTCACACGGAATTTTTTAGAGAGAGTGAATTGAAAGATTTCCTTCTTCGAAAATTGTAACAGGTATAGATATCATAGTGAAATTCTGCATGGAGCTATTCGAGACTGGTCCGAATCGAATGCCCCAACCAAAATGTCTCTAAAAAAATGTCTAATACTTTTTCTCGATTTTTGGCGTGCATTCTGTGAGCGTAGTAGGTCGTGAAAATGTGACTTTTGAAACCTGAGAAGATAAAGCATATCGGGAAGTTCACACTGGAATGAAAAAAAAAATCAATTATCTGAAATCCACAGAAATACAGGGGTGTGGCTTAGTAAAATGCAACACACTGTATAATGAAGACCCGATGTTAGGATATAGTTTACTTGATAATGGTTTAACAAACTGAAACTGGTCGTTGCAATAAAACAATCGTAGTGGGAATTAGACAAAAGTTATTTCACTCTTCTCTATCCTACATTTATTATGAATTTTCACTAAATAAATAGGTCATCAATTAAACACGTGTTTAATTCAATATAGAAATTTTTTGTCGTTCTCAGAAATCGTACCTGATCCACCGCCCACTATAGTTTCCATCGAAATTTATTGGTCCTCAACCATAGACCAATACCTAATACCAATACCTAAGTATCTGAGGTAAACATAATGATTTCATCATATTCAGCTGATGATTTCTTTACGAAGATAATTTGTGTACAGTTTTCATCAAACTCTCAGATGACACTAATTAATCATATCGACCTTTTCTGGAGCTGTAGAAGAACTACTAGAAGTTGGGCAGTCGTAAAAGGACATTCCAAATGTGGCTGAATGCGCCTAAGTGGAAGCAAGAGCCAAAACAAAATATACACGGTGAGTCAGACTAAGACCGACAAAATCCAACTACAGATTCCTCACCTCATTTCGAGGGGAAAAGTTCCTATCAAGGTATGTCCTAAAATGCATCCCCTCTGGGATACAGGGTGTCGAAGATACGAAATTTTTTTTCTCCAAATTTCCTGAACCAAAATATACCAAACTCGGTACATTAATCAAGGTTTATCAACGTGATAATTGTGAGTTATAATTTTAAATTCTCGTAAACCAGTGGCGTAGTTACGTTGTTATGTGGAAATATTTTCCTTCATATTTTCTTTGGACAAGTGAATGGACAAGTGAGCGTTTGACATCAGTTAGACTTATCGATACTCAACTTGAAAGCCATAACATTCCATGTACCTAAAAGTAAAGGTTTCTGAGAAAATTGAAAAAAACTGAAGATATGTCCTGGAGTAGCAAAATAATTTCCTCTGTAAATTAAAGTCGTAACACTAATTTCTCACAACATATTTGAATATTTGTCAATGTTGGGTGAATCGGAAACATAGTACGGGTGATTCAGAATGAGACCTAACTCAGTGATTACACGACATCAGTTTCATCAAATAATATGATGAATGACGACTCACCTGTACTATGTTTCCGATTCTTTCAACATTGAAAAATGTTCAGAAGGTTGACAAATATTCCGATATGTTGTAAGAACTTAGCATTATGCGATTTTTGCACATGAAATTATTTTGTACATGGAATGTTATGACTTTTAAGTTGAGTATAGATGAGCCTAACTGATGTCAAACGCTCACTTGTCCGATTCACTTGTCCAAAGAAAATATGAAGGAAAATATTTCCACATACCCAACGTAACTACGCCACTGGTTTACGAAAATTAAGAATGATAAATTCAAATTATCACGTTGATAAACTTTGATTAGTGTACTAAGTTTGATATTTTTTGCTTCGGGAATTTTGGAGAAAAAGAATTAAATCAATTTTTTTTTGTACTTTTGACACCCTGTATCTCAGAGGGGATGCGTTTTAGGGCATACCTTGATAGGAACTTGTCAACTCGAAATGAGGTGAGGAATCTGTAGTCGGAGTTTGTCGGTCTTATTCTGACTCACCCTGTAGAGAGATATTCCAAAATATTGAACAAAATACGTCAGATCTCGAGGAAACAGTTTTGCCAATTTCTATTCCAACACCAGATATTATGACAACTGATTATGCATGTCCATGTGTATTAGTATCCATTCATTTTGATTGCCCATTCGATATAAAACAGTCTGAAGAATAATACTCCAAACAAGTTTCTGTAGTGTTAGCGCTTCCCATTTTGTGACGGTTATCCATGACAGATGTTTCAGGAGATAAGGATTACAGTTTCCTAGCTACCACGTTCCAAGCTGAGAAAACTTCTGAAGAAGATTTCGAATTATCTTTTTGTCCTTGGAAGTAACTTCTGGTAATACTCTCTATCGTTTATTGATAAAAAAAGGCGCATTTCATCATGAAACTCTTACAACTACGGCAACATAAATACTATAAAATGTATTTATAATGGTGCTACTGAAGCGGAGTATTCATAAACTTTCGCAAAAAGAAACATATACTGCATGTAGTAATTGAAATGATGCATTTTATTATTTGAAAAAAGTCATACTTAAAAATATATAGATGTGCATAGTGTATTGTTTAATTTTGGTAGTATAATACACTTTTCACACGATTTCTATCAACTTAAATTGTTTGTGAGTTCGCATGAATGTGATTTCAAATAAATTTTCACTTCCGGTCGTGTAAATAATCTGAAATTTTTTATACATATCAATATCAATATACGAATTCAACAATATTCAATAAAGTTTCAATAGTCATGTTCGTCAGTTCGGTTTAACATTTTTCAATCGATTTGTTCCAGAGATACTTAGACAGATGGTGAGGTATTACGAAAACGTTTGGCCGGTAAGCTGTTATGAGGAAGAAAATTGCTAGTTTCAAGTATTCATTCAGATGATGAAACCTATTTGAGGGTTGAGGTATATTTGAGATTGTTTTATGTGTTTTTTAAATTACTGAATATCATCATTGGTTTTCTTTTAGGTCGATTTGAAAATGGGTATCGAGTGCTAGTCGCCTTGACGGTCGATACAAAGAAGATGAAATTTCATTTTGATTTTTGAAGTACTCGATACAAAAACGAGTATACAGCGAATTTCAATATTTTCAATTTCAGATTATATTGATATTTACCGAAAATATATGCGGCTCTTCATCCAAGTTATGCTACCAGTCAACGATTGTTTTTGAAGTTTGAAATTTCAGGGTCAAGAGCTATCACATCTACGGCAATTGCCTTCAAATCAAAAATGGGTCTTCCAACCCCCAAAACTACGATTTTATGAGCTGAATCTGAATTATCTGGTTTGGGAATAAATATTCGTTAAATAATAAATGAAATTAGGTAGGGTAAAATTTTGTCATAATTTGAAGGGCGTCAAAAAGCCTTAATCATTTTCGAACATTTAGAAATACAATTTTGCTTGATTGAGGACCATAAAGGTTAAAATTAAAAAACTTTCATAAAGTTCGTGGTAACTTAGGAAAATGAAAAAATGGTCACTTCGCATATTGTTACATCAATGCGCGAACCAAGTCATTTTATGACATTTGTAGAAAAGAGCACTTATTGGAATGTTCACCTATTTCAAGTAAGAACCATCCTGCGCATTTATGCCACGAAAACGTGACTGACCAAAAACTGTCTTCAATTGAGAGAAACTGAATACATTTCTGACTTCTGTAGTTCAAACTCCTCCTGTATGGCAGATTTGAAGCCAATCTGAGGTGTGAAATTAGCTGAAAAAAGTTCAGAGGAGTTAACCTTATTTCTTGAAGAGGCCAAAAATTCAACTTTCTCCTATAGATCCAACAAATTCACTATGGGTAATCTAGGAACGATGCTGAACTGCAGAATTGTAAAATTCCTGGTAAAAAACGTGTTTTTGAAAGATGGTTCTTCATACTAAGCTCAGGGTGAAGTAATTGTTAAAAAAGAAGCTGCTTCAAAAGCTTTATTGCACAGGCCGGAATAAATTTGGCACTGGCGCGCGTTTTGGGTATTTCCTATACGCTTTTTCCGTATTTAGAACAAGCAGCTTTTCGGGAAAGAACAGATTTTATTGTACAATAGTGAATATCAATTTGGGCCGCTCTCATTGTGTTTTTGCTGAACAAGTGACAGACGTCACTGACTATAATTTTTGTCCAAGAGTATATATTATAAGACAAAAGTTGAAATGATACTGATATTTTTGAAGACGACGCGGAAGTTGCAACACTGAACGATCGATCCCAGCAGCATTTACGTTATCGATACCTGTTGCTTAGTCGTGCTTGTGGGATCATTAGGAAATTTCTTCGATTCTGCATTTTACATAAACATTTGTTTTTCTGTTATGTCTAATGAGTTAATATATTTGAAAATGCAAAATCTTTGACTCTATAAAATATACTGAATATGCAATATACAGGGTGTCCCAAATTCGAGCTTCATCATTGGGATCTCGGAAACTAGAAGATATATGAGGTTAGTTGAATAGAAGTTGCGCAATTTTGTTCCAATTAAAACGCCGAATACTTCCGAAAACTGAAAACTGAATATTCGCGATTTAATTTTTATTTTTGTATGACTTTTTTTGACTGGATGTAACAAAACAAATCACAAATTCTCATTGCTCCTTTTTCTGTTCTACCAGATGGTGTTATCAAATTTTCAAACCGACGTCTCACCTTTGAGCTGCCATCATCAACTTTGTTTTTGAAATACAGCCCTTGATTTTTCATCATAGAATTTAAGATCTTTTGTCCCAAAACCAATGATGTATCGCACCTATTCAAACAATTTATATTAACTGCATTTTCCATGAGAACTCATGTGTTAGAGAGAGACACAGGATACATTTTTGGTATGATCTTACCAAGATATCGTTAAAATGATTTTTTCGAAAATTAACGATACATAATTGGTTCTGAGACATTGGAAGCTCTTTAAATTCATAATAAAAAATCCACGGCCGTAATAAAACAAACAAAGTTGATTATGGCAGCTCAAAGATTAAACTTCGATTTGAAAATCTAATAACACCATCTTGTAGATCAGAAAACTAGCAATGAAAATTTGTAATTTGTTTTGTTACATCTATTCAAATAGAGTCTAGAAAAAACAAAAATTAAATCGCGAATATTCGGTTATTTCCAAAAATCTTCGGAATTATTTGGAATTTTCCAAATTTCAAAGCGGCGTTTTGATGAGAACCAAATTGCGCAACTTTGCTTCCATTTACCCGATGCCGTATTTCTTCTACTTTCCAAAACCCCAATGATGAAGCTCGAATTTGGGAATCCCTGTACATATTTCCATAAGTCTGTTCATTACTATTCCATTGAGGTTACCATTAAAAATTTATTTGAAAAGGAATTTTCTCCCCCACTAGAGTTACCTCACCTCTTTTCTTGCGTCACTTCATTTATCATAACAAGTTTTGAATATCATGAATTTGTGACCAGAAGAGTTACTCTCTATTCGTAAATGAACCATACCAATGAGAAGTATTCCTGTGTGAGTGAGACTACCTATCATACCAGAAGAACAACATTTTTTTGTCCAAGTTTTTTTCATAACTAATAGTTACTGTTGAGTTTCTACCTATTCCAAAGATTCCAGAATATTTACTGTTGATTTTCTGATAATTCCAGAAAAAATCACGAAGATGACTATATATAGTTTCGTCCATGACATCCCGTCTAATAGGTCTATAGTTTCGGAGTTCCGCAGGATACTGACAAAACTAATTACAGTTCACGTGCCCTGAATGCATGGAAGACAGGAGTGAAATACAGCATAGCTCAGTTGTTACCATTATTTACTGGAAATATACTGAGTGGCAGTTTAAATACCATCAATAACATTCGTGAAATTGCATTTCCGTTGGACTCATGAGCTATTGTCCCAGTTCGAGATGTAGATTGGGAAAAAAATTGTGAATTTTGGCCATACAAACCATCTAGTGCCTACTTTAGTCAAAAATCAGTTAATAGGGTATAGGTGAAATGATATGTATTAACTCAATGAATGATCCTACATTATTCTGTGAATATTTTAATTTCTGTTTCAGCAATGTCATCGATTTGTCAGTGAGTCGAACGCAATAGTTTCATACACTTAATGTGATACAATTAGCTGCTTTTTATTGACAGGTTCAATTATAATGCTCTTGAGGATTCATCCGTCAGCACCAAATGTGATATAAACTAATGGGGATGAATTCGAATAAATATCTGTTTCACAATTCAGAAGGGGAAAGCCAATATAGTCTATAGTTACCTGTTTAACCAACTTTTCATAAAAAATCCATTTTCTTAATATTCATGAATTTAACAAAAATCTCAATCAGATTTTATATGAAGCACAATTCTATTATGTAGCAATAACTAACCTTGTTATAATCATATGAGGAATGTTAAATTTGTTAATTTCGTGAGACATTCTTACTTGGAAGGCCACAAATTCTATTATGTAGCAATAACTAACCTTGTTATAATCATATGAGGAATGTTAAATTTGTTAATTTCGTGAGACATTCTTACTTGGAAGGCCACATAGCAAAGTGATGTGGAGGGTTCTGCACTAAAGGTGCCTATTTGTGCTGCTTCATCAATACAGAGACTATTTCTTTTTTGTTAGCAACGGAATCAAATCCACCAAAGTCAACAACTAATTCCAGGACATATTTATGAAATGACTTACTATTGGGATATCTTTCATTGAGCATTGTTGCCGTACTTCTTGCGTATCTTTGATGTTCCTCATAAACAATAATAATTCCAGTTATTTGTTGTGTTAAATAATTTAATGAACGCACCTTTTACTCTCAAAAAATTCTGGCAAAAGGAAATGGTAGATGAATGAACAGCTAATATCTCTCGGAAAATATATTGACTGTCTATTTGCTCACAATACACCATTTATTGTTTGAACTGTTTAAACTATTCAAAGAACCACCAGGGTCGGCATCAGAGTTTTATGTGCCCTGAGGCAAACGATAAAGTATGCGCCCTCCACCACAAAAAAAACGAATGATGATTTTCAAATGAATATTACGCTTGTTCATTATATTGTGGGATAGCAGAAGAGAAATTACTCCAAAAATTATGTTATGTAATATGACTTCAGTTTAATTCATTTTTGATAACTACAGTTTTCAACAGATTTTTTGCGATCTGCTAACAAGGAAGATCAAGTATGTTTTCAAATAGGTGATTAAACGACTTTTAACGGCTCATTTGTGATTTAAGGGGTTGTATCTGCCCCCGATAGTGGCTTGATGTAATTCAATTGAAATCCAAAATATCCCCTTTAATAAAGTTCAACGTGTTTGCATATTTTTAGATTTTCCGTATGGGCCGAAATATAAAGAGTGGTGCGTTTTCAAATTATCACCCTTTATGTTTATTAACAGAAATGAATACATGGACTTACATCGAAGTTTTTGTAGGGTTCGTCTGTAAATGAACTGTTCATTTTCACAGGAGCTGATTCAAGCAACTATGAGGGTACTGGCACACTGATACAAAACTCATCTCTAGATGGCGCTGGTGGTCCGATTCAAGCATTTTACGTGCGTTTCAGGCATTTGTGCGTCCGTTTCATGAGTTTGTGCGCGCGTATCGAGTATTTGTGCGTGCGTACGTATGCACAAATGCATAAAACGCACGCGAAAATGCACTAGATGGTTTGTATGGCCAAAATTCACAATTTTATTCCCAATCTACATCTCGAACCGGGACAATAGCTCGCGAGTCCAACGGAAATGCAATTTCACGAATGCTATTGATGGTATTTAAACTGCCACTCAGTATATTTCCAGTAAATAATGGTAACAACTGAGCTATGCTGTATTTCACTCCTGTCTTCCATGCATTCAGGGCACGTGAACTGTAATTAGTTTTGTCAGTATCCTGCGGAACTCCGAAACTATAGACCTATTAGACGGGATGTCATGGACGAAACTATATACTTATCATCTTCGTGATTTTTTTCTGGAATTATCAGAAAATCAACAGTAACTATTCTGGAATCTTTGGAATAGGTAGAAACTCAACAGTAACTATTAGTTAGGGAAAAAATTTGGACAAAAAAATGTTGATCTTCTGATATGATAGGTAGTCTCACTCACACAGGAATTCTTCTCATTGGTATGGTTCATTTACGAATAGAGAGTAACTCTTCTGGTAACAAATTCATGATATTCAAAACTTGTTATGATAAATGAAGTGACGCAAGAAAAGAGGTAAGGTAACTCTAGTGGGGGAGAAAATTCCTTTTCAAATAAATTTTTAATGGTAACCTCAATGGAATAGTAATGAACAGACTTATGGAAATATGTACAGGGATTCCCAAATTCGAGCTCCATCATTGGGGTTTTGGAAAGTAGAGGAAATACGACATCGGGTAAATGGAAGCAAAGTTGCGCAATATGGTGCTCATCAAAACGCCGCTTTGAAATTTGGAAAATCCCAAATAATTCCGAAGATTTTTGGAAAAGCTAGTTTTCTGATCTACAAGATGGCGTTATTAGATTTTCAAACCGAAGTTTAATCTTTGAGCTGCCATTACCAACTTTGTTTTTTTTATTACGGCCGTGGATTTTTTATTATGAATATAAAGAGCTTCCAATGTCTCAGAACCAATTATGTATCGATATTTTTCGAAAAAATCGTTAACGATATCTTGGTAAGATCTTACCAAAAATGTATCCTCTGTCTCTCTCTAACACATGAGTTCTCATGGAAAATGCAGTTAATATAAATTGTTTGAATAGGTGCGATACAGCATTGGTTTTGGGACACAAGATCTTAAATTCTATGATGAAATGATTGAAATGCAAGTAAAACGGTTGACACGCACGCACAAATGCTTGATACGCACGCCCAAATGCTTGAAATGCACGTACAAATGCTCAATACGCTCGCACATTAAATGCTTGATACGCGCCACCAGCACCATCTAGTGACAATTTTTGTACTACTGCGCCAGTACTGTCATAGTTGCACTACTAAAATAAAAATTGCTTGTTGTCACAGATTATTACATTGGATATTATATCTGTGAAAAAAATTTTTTCTACATTTTCATTCACTTATTTTTCGAGAGTTTCATCATGATTATAACGGTGCTCACATCATAGCGCATACATATTCATCTCGAACAGAAAGAGACATTTTCATATAATAATGATAATGATGATGATAGGTAGGTGGGCCAACCAACATCCGAGGTCCAGGTGAGTAGCTACACCACCTACCCGAACAAAGCATGTACCTGGGAGGGATAAAGACATTTTATCTCTGATGCCGGCCGTGGGTTTATTGGAATAACTCCTCCGTAAACCCTTTGACTGGGTTCCTAGAACACGAGAATAACGCCCCCACAATAGATCCCCAATATAGGGGTTGAAAAGCAAGGTGATGGAGGTGATTAGCCAAACAATGTTAACCGCGATAACAACGGAGGCTTTGAGTGAAAGGATAAGTTAAGAGGCGGTCTTCTACATTACTATGATATCAGTGAGCCCACACGAAGAGGATACATGGTGAGAATAAAGATTTGCAAAGCATACCGTCTTTTCCGCCCAAAAGCTAAGGCGTCTTCATGATCAAGGCTATGTCAAAGCTTCTCCTCAGCCACGTAATGAAAAGGCAGAAGTTGAGGATATGCTACGTGTCCGTCTGGCTGCAGAGAAAGCTCGCATCATACCACTTATGGAAGGCATGAGATCCCGCAAGGCGCTTCATTAGATCAAGACTCTGAAGCCACAAAAACTGGCACGAATTGATGCGAATATTCACACAATTCTTTCAGAAGATCTGACAGATCAACTCTGCCGTGTATGACGCCGCTGAGACTGTCCCAAAAAGACAGGAGGGATACCGCCTCTCTGATTGGAAGGCAAGAGTTGTGCGTGCACAAGATGAAAGCGAAGACTAAGTCGGCGAAGCCATACGCGTCTTGTACACAATGTGTGGTGAACAACGTGGCGGCCAATGGGCCTTTCACGCCTACGTGCGGCGCATTGCCGCAAGAAACATCCGCAATTAACCTTTTTGCTCATGCCAAGAGTATCCACATATTGTGGATAACCGGCCGGCTGCTGATCGAATGGACACCTTTTGGAAGGATATCTATGTGTAGACGCAATCACTCAATGTAGATACTCCAGCCCTAGCGCAGTGACAACATGCCTAACTGCATGTCATAAGATGTTGATCCGCATCTCATACATGCGAATACTCTCCGTAGTTGAACCGGGGTATGAGAGGAATGACAAAGACGGTTGAAGAAGGTGGTCGCTGGCTGCAAAATGAACCTGCTCATCGCTAAATATATCATGTAGAACTCCGTGCAGTAAAAAATTACTTTTCATTGTTCTGATCAATAACCGCAAAGTATTGATGCAACATCGCATGAGCTCATTATGCATTTGCTCAGATACCTTGCAATACCTATTATCGAATAGTGAGATGCTTTGGACAGCTGTTGTCGTTCTAGAAGACTCGCGACTTGCTTCGCCATAACAGGTTGAGTTATGGTTCAAACAGATCAGATAATAGTCAGAAGAGGCGTGTTTCAGAATGACTCCATCAGCCCTTTTCTCTTCTGCATCTCCCTATTGCCATTGTCCGTTCCGATACGAAATATCCACATCTATTTGATATGGATGACTTCAAACTTTGTTCGTCAGGTGAATAGGACCTACATAACAGTCGTGGAAGGGTACATGCATGCCAGTGGAATGGAGTTTGGGACTGAAAAATGTACCACGGTTCATCTCGAAAGAGGACGATGCAGAGAATACGAAAATAACGTTCAGTTCGTAGAAGAAAGCATCCTACATCACCTCAATGTCGAAGAAATGTATACTCACCTAGAGGTGGCACAATACCACTCACATGATGCAGCAGCCCTTGCAGCTGATGAACTTATTCTTGTATTCGACAATGACATAACCCGAACTCCGAGTTAGAACCCGTTCATCAAAAGGCTCACATTAAAGCTGCGGAAATCGAGATACTTCTGCAGCTACAAAAAGATATGCCAATGCAAGGGGTCTTCTCCAAGAACATTTATGACCAGGGCTTATTGAAAATGTTGAATGGTTTTCTCAGAACAAGTGGGCTGAGTTCGGACACCGGTGGACTCATATGGTGTTTTTAACACCTTGGTCTACTGTAGTCGCGTGATGGGTAAAGAGGTCTCTACTCCTAAGATCATGTCGCGTTTTCTGTCATCGTGTAAATCTTATGCGGTCTGAGCCTATATTCACAGGTATAACGCGGCGCTACGTATAACGCTAGGTATAAAACTCGTACGGTATAGATAAGATACCGGTGTTGCCTTATGCTCCGGGGCATATTAATCCGTTGTAGAGAACGAGAAGTGCCGAATCTATCGGAATTACTCGTTTCCCACTCTCATGCAGATACAAGCCAATAAGCCTGATATAGTACTCGACCATCAAAGAAGGACGATCTCGACCATCAAAAGATGACGATTTTCGTCATAGACTTTTTAGCTTCTGGCGAAACGAACATAGTCCAGAAAGATGGGGAAAATGGACTTAATATCGAGACATACTCTTCGAACTCAGCATGCTTCACCCAAACGGTTCCCAAACGATACCAAATTGGTGGAATGATGATCACGCTACTCTCTGATCTAAAATTTTTACTGGCTTGGCGTGATGCGGCAGACATCTTGAGCAGAAGAATGCAGACGTCTGTTATTTTTGGTACACTATCTGGCTACTCAAGGCACATGATTGTTGAACCCAGTGATCACTGCCCCCATATGACTTTTCATTCTATCGTCGTGCTATTTGTCAATAACTACTGTAACGTTTTTTTTAAGAATGCTCTGAACACGAATTCACAACTCACTACGAGCTTTGAAACACCTTTCTGTCTATCAACAACACTATGACACATTTTAATACTAATGGTCGAATGTATATTCGTGGAGCAGTCCAAGAATTGTAGTTCTGTCAATTGAATACAAAAATAAAGTGTGATCTGTATGGTGGAGTTATTAATATGTGATAAAAGAGTTAAAACACAATTTTCACTGCAGAGCAAGAAAGGCGAATGGTGAAATATATCATCGAATTTGCAGAGTTACAATGGTTGGTGGCCGAAAGAGGTGAAACAACTAGCTTATTATCTCAATAAGCAGTATAATCTGAAGAGACACATAGAATGGAGAAGTAACAGCCTTACCAGTGAGGACTGGTTCACATCTTTTATAAGGAGAATTTTTCCTCCAAATTTTGTTCTTAAATCTGTACCCTCAACGAGCTGCAACTTCACAAGCATTCCTCAGCCGAAGTATCCAAGAGACTTGTGCGAACCAAGGATGACGAGGCCCCTACCTTTCAACGTGAGGTGCCATGCACAGACGGGAATCCAAACTATTCAAGATTGTCTAAGTAGGTCCGCCACCCATCCAAACGTGTGGCTGCAGTTAGCGTTGATAACATTTCTCACAGTGCAAAAATATGGCAAAGTTTATATCCCCCCTCTCTATTTTCCGTAATGCGTTCTCTGTTGCGCTCGTTATATCTCTGTGTGGAAAATTCTTTTCGAATCTGTATAATTGATTTTCATTCAATCCACCCCAAAACGGGAGAAAATCTCATCTTATATAATTGTTTACTCACCACTCAGTAACTCTACAAAACTTTTAAGTTCGTCAAGAAATATGTTTCTTCCGTTCCCAAACATTCATGAGTGATATGAAATTATTATTCAAGTGTCGTATGGAACTTCTTTGAAGAAGTGAAGTACACTTCCCTGAGAATTGATAATTATCATAGTTGGCTTGGAATAGAATTAGATCTTGCTGTTTTATTCACGAAGGTTTGCTGATGAATGCATTGAGCCACTCAATTGAAAAACATGAAAACTAGAATTTGCCAATCCAAAAACTTCGGAAATAATAATAATTTCTTGAATTCGTAGATTAAATTATAGCTGAGGACTCGTCTGATTAGATTCGGTTATTTGAGAAAATTGAGCTAGAAAGGCGTTCAATAATATAAGATTATTGTTGGATGCGAGATAACTAGATTAATCACGTAGTAATCCTCATACCTGTTCTGGCAAACAGAGACGTAGGACTCCACAACCGACCCCATCAGAATAAGGGTCAAAGGCGAGGTGGTTAAAAGGTTTGCTGTTGGTGACCAAATACCATCGTCTTGACGAGCGATAAGCATCGCGAAAAACCTGAATTCTGCAAAAAACGTTTATATGATAGTCGCGGATCCTCAGAGTTTTTCTCGTCATTATTGAGCCCATCGGGGCCTGCAGCTAATTTTCTTGGGCCTCCGAGGACAGGTCGAACTTTTGCAGGAGTTAATTGAGTAATTGTGGATACTCGTAGATTTAACTCCAGAAGGTTTCCACACGAACATCGACCACGACCACCAAGCTATTCACAACACGCGGAAGCTCTTCGAACGGTCTGTCGAGGGGCGAACTGTGCTATTACTCAGACCTCTAATCTGTCACCGAGGTGGACCGTGTGAGTAATTGCAGTATTCCTCTCGGAGGACGATGACGACCATCGAGACATCGCGTGTATACAACCGTGATAACCTTGACTGCACTGATGAGGGACGATATTCCGAAACCGGTCTGTAGTTGGCTCTCCGTTTGAATCAGGCGAAGTCCTGCTGTTTGTTTCAGAGAGCTCGTGCAAAGTTGTTTCTTCAAAGTAAGAATCTTTGCACATATGTCTGACAGATATAATTCAATATCTGTCGAGGTATCAGCCAGAGAAGTAGTTGTTTTCTGTTGGACATATGCCATACATACTATACAAAGTTATAGTCACTTCTTGAAGGATTGTTATCGACTGTTTTACAGTCACTGGAACATTATTTGCTCCTTGAAACAAGTATATCACATAAACCATTTCGCATCCGAAATGTTTTTCTTTATTTACCGTGGCGCTCCGGGGCCACTTACTGATATTTTCGGTGGTGTATTCACTTTTCAGCAGTAGGAAACCCCGGAAAAACTACAGCAGCAACCCGGGTGGTCGGTGCGCACTTCAAGCTAGCACCAGACGTCGGGATTGGAATCTAGGCAACTCACATCACACTTGATTCACAAAAAGGCACGTGATCACTCAAAGAGACCCGTGTACTTGAGAAAAAAGATTCCGTACCGGAGCCTCGAACGTCTGTCTGATGCGAGCCAGAAGTTCCACTGCTAGTTACCTCAGCCACTGGACCACCGACCACCCTATTCCTATACTGAATGACATATTGAGACAAAAGAAACTGAAAATGTTCCAGGAGTCCCATTTGAAAATCGAGAATTTATGTCACTTCCTGCGTGAATCCAGAATATACTTGTTGAAAATGCAGTTTCATGCAATAACCAGATCCTCTGAATTTCATTCCATTATCTTCGAAGACAAATAAGTTATAGAGGCGAGCCACCTTCCGAGGACACCCGGTATAAAAAAAAATCTGAGAAAGCTATCGAAGTGTTCAATATTCGCATTTTTTTTTTTGAGTTATACCATTGAGTTCTAATAATCACAAGAATATTTTCTAACAGTACGTTGTTTGTGAATTTTCAATCACTCATTTTGTTATACTTTGTGAAATTTAATCAATACTTTCTTTTGACATGCGATGATGTTTGTCATGATCTACTTGGCCCATAAAGTATCATTGTGATTTAGAAAAAATGCCGTGATTAGAAAAATATGTATTCTTCCCAAATTAGGTTTTAGGTTTTAGATTTAAGGTGCTCTTGCCAGCTTAGTAATTGGTTTTTGAGACTTTTTGTTGCATCGCTATCCCTGTAACCACCATTTCTCTTGAAATTTTCAATAACAGCGCATGTTCTTCTATGGAATTTGAAGATATTGTACGCAAAAATTATGGATGAATCAACAGTATGTTGTGGATTTTATCTGTATCTCTAATGTTGTTCGAAGAGGGATTTCAGACCGATCTGAATTTTACAAATACGACTGAGAACTTATACGTCTCAAATACTAATACTCCTTTCATATCTCATTCATGAAAAATATAGTATTATAATAGTACCAAGAAATTTTGTAAACAAACCTTGAAAAATATCGGTCTTAACGTAAATCCTGAAAAGATCTAGAACTCGGTGTCAGTGTTTCCATATAAGATGGATATTCTATCAAAGTATCTGAAGAAGCTCCAATCCCAAAATGTTTTTACGTGTTAAATGACAGGGTTTCAAGAGGAACTTTCATATTGAATTTCATGATGTTGGCTTGGATCACCAAAGTTTTTAACCCAGTTCGTAAATATCACAAGTGAAAGGTTATATTTTACTGAGGAAAAAAAAAGGTGCTTTTCATAACGATAAACTTACTTTCCATATTCATAAAAAAATTCCACACTAGATATTCCATCAGAATAGGGGAATTGATACGATGATGGTGTGCAGAGTAAATAATAATAATAATTATCCCTCACAAACATACGTGGAGTGTACACAAAGTCATAGCTTGTACGAGTAGAGGACGACTATTATTATTGATTGCCTTGGCGCAATCAAAATATTCATTAAATTATTTAAATTCGTATATTATATACAGGGTCCTGCAGCAAGAGCGCGGTCTTCCATATCTCCATTATGGTAATAGATAGATGGATCATTTAATGAGCAAAATGATACTTTTTCCTGAGCTCTACAAATTGAAAATGATGGCACTCACACAGGGTGTTCAGTTTTTCTGGGCGGGTCCCAACTTTGTTTTTTTAAATGGCAACCAGTATTTTTTATCAGTTTTTCGGTTGCTACATGAAAAACAAACGGTACTTTATATGAATCTTTTTTTCAAAAATATTGACGGTTTTCGAGATTTTTAGCATGACAGCTTTTTTTTCCCAAAATTCGTCACTCAGACTATTTGAAATTATGAAGTTGTTCCGAGTCCTATTGAAATGACTGTTTGGTCAAATTATGTACGTTGAAGACTCTTTTAAATGATGTATCATAAATCGATCTGTGATATACAGGGTGCGAAAAATTGCTTGCCAAACATTGTAAATAAAAATGTGCAAAATCTTCCTTATTTCAAATTATCGATTCATAAGAAGCGCCAACAAGTATTCTACAGCTTTTGGCGATGATAAGTACTTGTATTTCACTGGCAAGAGTGTTAATCAATTTTATTGATCTAATTGACGAGAACCCAAACTTTTCTATCATAGATTAAATGTAAGAAAGCTTAACAACAAAATATTCGATCCCATTAAAAAGGAAATGAATAATCAAGAAATTAACAATTTATAATGTACCGTTGATGAATATTCATTTCCATTTTCTATTTAAATTACAAAAAAGGTGCAATAAAAGTGAATCTACTCAGAAAGAAAGGTAAAATTTCAATTCAAAGACAAGGAAAACAATGTTGTAGTCTATAATATAACCACGCATGAGGGCCTGTTTATATAAAAAGCCCGCCATGAAGAAGTTTATATACGGGGATAAAGTTCACTATTACAGCAATGGAAAAAATTATTAGGAATCTATTGTGCCTGAAAATAGATTTTGACACATGTCACGTGATCACTGGTATGGCGGAATATTGAAAACTATTAGGTACTATGAAGAGGCAACAAGTGAGGCAAAATATTGAAAAAGTTATTCGAAAAAGTTGCATTGATAATGACAGAAGTTTCCCATCTTCTCCACACCGGATAGCTCCGAATTGGTTTTTGGGAAAACTCTAGCTTTTATATTGGTTCGTATCTAACAGTTATGTCAGAATTACACGCCTGTTGGTGACGAGATGGCAATCCAAACAGATCGTGTTTTACTGATTATAATGAAGTTACGATGATAATCGATCATGAACGTTCCATTAATTATTTATGCTCATAAACTTGAAAATAGTGCGTCAAATAAAAGAGATTCAAGGTGAGTAGCATTTAATATATTTCTTTAGGTTTCAGCTGACGTTCTATATGTAGACCCATCTAGCGGATATTTTACAGAGGTTTCATTTTGATTATAATTTATTTCAATGCTTTTTATTAGGTTTTCGGTCGATATTAAAATTTCATTATCACGGAAACAAGTAATAATTTCCAGGTATGAACCTTACAACATGCATGTATGCAGGTGGTCATTTCAAATGAAATGAAGGATAATATTCATTCATTTTGCTACAATTAGTACTTGCACTAGTGTCCTCCTTCAGCGACATTGCACAAATCGATAACAGATGTGAATTAATGCCTCTGAGGAAAATTAGTTGATGCATTTGCTTCTTGACTTGTCGCAGATGGCGCCGTCACTGACTTATTGTAAGTCATGGATTCAGTCGCAGGGGAAGACTATAAAGCAATTCACTATGGATACAAGATCTTCTTGGAAAAATTGTATTAATATTATTATATTAATTTTGGCGTGAGGTTTTCGTAACAACTCTATTCTATACATATAGGTAATATGGTTTGGTGAATATTGGTGAAATAATATTCAAACAAGGTTCTGGTAAAATGAGGCTAGTACGCTGATAAATCAATAATAGAGAAAAAGTATGCAGAGTTCATACAATAATTTGAAGTAGAATTATACCTATATGACACAATCCGTCTATTTCTGGAGCCGCCAATTTTGTAGATACTCAAATAACAATAATAACTATTACTGTTTTATGAATTTTTTCTAAATACTCTCTATTGTATTATTATATTTGTCATATACAGTGTACGAGTATGGAAACATGAAGATATCTAAGACACAATAACAAAATTTTGTGTACTCTTGCAGTCTTGCGTTTTATTTCAAAAAGTAGTATCGGTGAAACCCTCCAAACGGTTTCTTTATGTTTGTACGTTAAACCGTTCAAAAGTTAACAGGGGGGAAACTATTAAAAGCCGCACTGTATTTGGCGTTATTTGATATATCTGGTCCATTGCTTCCAAGGTACTTTGAATAAATTGAATTATATTTGTTGTTCAGATGATTTCCTATGATCAAATCCCTGCCTAATAACTTAGTAGTATAGTATGAAATTCATACACCCACAATTCAACTCGTTAATATAAACACATCTTCATCAAATGAAGGGTGATATCAAACTTATAGAATGATATCTGATAATGTTTATTAATGTAGATTCTACTAGCAAACCATTCTCCCAAAGTCAGTCACTGAAGCTGAGGCTTGTTTGTGAATGAAGTCAGAAATGAAAATACAACTAACTCTATGAAAACATTAACTAAATATAATTGGCTAATGAAACAATTCATTCACATATATAAAAACAAGCATACGCGAAGAAATATAATATCTTGGATGAAAGATGTAGCAAAATACAATTAAATTATTGCATGAGTTTCAGATTGAATAAAATAGCTATTTGTGGATCAAGAGCGCAATGTAATACTTGGCCGCATGAGAAAAAAGTTTGACGCGTGACGGTTTTCCGTAACTAAAGTTAGTAGTTTTATATTTTATTCAAAGCGATAATTTAGGCATCAATGTAATTTATAGATATTGTGAATTATTCACCAAATATATATTTTTGCCATCTTCAGTATAATAAAAAGTTTATAATCATAATAACTATTTTAATTACTTCCTATAACTGTAGTTCGTAAATTGCTTTATTTTTCACTCTATTTATCGTAATATATAGCTATATGATGAAGAATCTAAAATAAATTTTTTATAAAAAAGTACATTTCTTTCACCTTGAAACATACACTTCTGTTTTTTTTTATAACTGAATTTGATGATGTGTATTTTAACACTACTAAACGTTCAACGGAACATGCAAAGTGTGGGTGAAGCAGTTAATTTAAAAAAATATTATACCAGCTCATTTTATTATAATGATTATTATGTATGTTCATTCAAATCTTAAATTCAGACAGATTGACACATTTGAATAATAACAGATAACAATAACACAATAATATAATTATATATTGATGTTTTTCAAATACAATTATCCCAGTCAGGCCCTGTCTCCGGAGCCCTGAAACTTCCGGAGGGCGCGCTGGATCATTTATCCTAATAACCACTCCCCACTCCGTGGAGTAAGTGACTATTGGGTCAGAGAATCATGTGCCCTGAGCAGGCGGAGTGAACCAAGAATTACGGCCTTCTAGCTACATTCGTTCGGCTGAGATTTCTGTCATATCGCGCAAACCGGTATGATTTTTAAGTTAAGTATTATTATTACCTATCATTTACAATATCTAAAATTTTCACAATTTTTTTATGACAATTTGACAATTCCAAATGCATTTTCTGGTGGTGACTGAACCAGGATATTTTCTGAGCTTTTTGCTTCCACGATTTTTCGTGGTTTATTTACCGTCGATGCCAATCCCAAAAATTATGTAAGTACTCTTTCATCCTCCATGTAAAAGAGTGGCAGAAGTTCGCCTGAAGCAATGGCCTGTATACTTGCATGGTTCTGGAAGTTAAAGATACTTACTGCGCTATGTTTTTTGGAACTTTTGCAATATAATTCATTCCAACTACGCTATTATGGCAATAGCATTTACCATTGGAATATTTCAAAAATAGTTTCCGTATTTTACAATTTTTGGGCCTGGTGGTAATACATTTTCGATCAATTGATATATAGTTTTCTGCTAGTGCATGTCCTAGAATCAATTATTTCTACAATAAGGATTGACTCCTTATATTCAACGTCGTCCATTACCATCTTGACCAGTTCGTCCCTTCTTCACGCTCCAGCGATACCGAAAATTAAGATCTCTCATCAGAAGCGTCTGTTGAAAAGATGTTGACTTCAATAAAATGTAAGGTTTGTGATTGTATTGGTTTGTAGCCAACAGCTTGACGTTTCAAATAAGCCAATAGTTTTTTGTATTCGCTAATGTTTACGTCATGTTTTACTGATATCGATATATCTCTGCAAAATACGCAGGTAGAATAATTTTCTGAAATCTTCTTGGTTCCTTTTGAATCATACCATTTAAAAATGTTCATACTGGTTTTCATACATGCTTCTCGACTTCTTTGGCAGTAAATTGAGAGAAACTGATTTTACAACTTGAGCAATTTCCGGCGGAGTGAACGAAATTTCACTAATTTCATTGATTTCAATTGAATTTTCACGAAAAGATATTTTTCTTTTCGAAGACAATCTCAAAATCACGCGTTGTTCATGAAATAGTTGACATCTGTCAAATGCCGTTCAACATTATGGTTTCCACGGTCACTCAGCGAGCGTTTTGGTTGGCTCGGTGAGAAGCAAAGTAAAAACTTACTCGCTACTCGGAAAAGTGCAACTTGCGCTTTGCTTTTGAGGCGCAAACATGGTGCTTTTCGCTTGGTTGTAGAAAACAGTTATTAGTAGGCGGTGTACTCAATTATGAATGTACGAGACTGTTTAATTCAGAAAAACGTTTGGAAAACGAATTATTTTTGAACTCTTTTTCGAATTCATTTGAGATCACGATGGTCTTCTATAGAAGAGTTGTTTAATCCGAGCTGACATGTTTATTCATGAGTGGTACTCTATAGGTGTGATCCCTGAGTTTGGTATGACACCCTTGATCTATTCTCAACATTTTACACCTTTTTGAAACATTCGTGTTCTCGTATGAAAAAAACATTCAAATATTAATGAGCAACATGATTTCTTAATTTCTAGAAGTTATTCTTCCGCTTTTGTTTTTGAAAATTCATCTGATTATGAGCTTTCAAGAGAAGTTTCCCAGTGCATCCATGACCATGCCTTCGTATATTTTTTTTTTTTTTTTGATTCGCTATTATAGTGACTATACATTTTCATGCACTATTCTCTATAGGAATGAATACTATCGAATATACTCAACGAAGTTCCCCATGTGCATTCATATTTCACCGACTCCAGAAAGGGTAGGTAGGTGAATAACTGCATCAGAGGCTGTCGGCGTGTCTATAAAACCACAAAATGCTACCTTACTGCTATTCAGAGAGCAAAACAACATCGCATGTTTCAAAACACAATATTTTTCTGCAGATGAGCTGATAGATAATCTCTATTCCAATATTTTTCTAAATATTTTCTATGTTAACGAAGGTTTTTCTAGAACTTTATACAGGGTATTCAACATTCGATGGCCTATTAGACGTTTCTGGAGAACGGAACGACAGATCATTTGAGGGCATGGATAATCAAACATTCTCTATCCGTCTGAAATATTTTTATCAATACAGTGTTGCTCCTTGTATCAGAAAGTAGTAACCACTTTGTTATTTCAAATAGAACACCCCATATATTATATCATTTTTGGAATCCTTGTAGAAGTCCTTACAACTTTCCCTGATAATTCCCAATACCTATCTGTAACGGTTTACGAGATAAAAATTCTTTTGTCAATTTTTTTTTGTGAAATCTGATCATTGAAAAATCACATCTTTTTCACAATGCAAATTTACAAAACATTCAAATTTGGGTCATAGCTACATAAGGCCATTAAGTATTCTGTCGATGAACTGCATATCAGTTTCATCATACAGGGAGGCTCAGAAGTAACTTTCTTTCGGGGACTTATGAAAATGACTGAAACTAATTTTTTTCAAATGGAACACCCTGTATATTATATTATTTGCGAATTCAACAAACCAGTTTGGATAAGTTTTATCGACTATGTCATATACCTATCTCTTACCGTTTATGAAATATGAATAATTTCATAATATTTGAAGTTTGTGCAAGTATAAAAATTCAAGCATAAAATCTTGGGAAAAATCTATCAAGTAACAAATAAGAGCTTCACCTTCTTAGAGAATGGTGTAATGAAATTCGTGAACCTTTCTTCATACTGGGTGTAAGACGACTATGATTATGTTGACAGTTTGAATAATGAAAAATTAAATTGATTAAATTCATTCTACTCAAGAGATAATATTACAAAATTTACTGCACAATCATAACATATTTGATACTGAAAAAACAAAAACTCAGTAGCTCAGATGATTGAAATGCTGACCTTTCGCTTGTAAACATTGATCGATCGATGTCATCACATGATCAGTCGTGGTTATGCTAATTTCCGACGGATCGATTTCTCCGAAAACACATCTTACCATGTTTTCCAGTTCCTGTTTTGTATTCACAGGTGTTCTATAAACCTTTTCTTTTATTTACATCAGAGATAAAAATCTGAGGGAGTCAGATCTGGTGACCGTGGTGGCCAAATCCAAGGTCCAAAACGTCGTATCCATCGATCTTATTTGAACAAATTAGTGACTTCTTTGCTCACTTCACCTGTGCAATGCCCAGGAGCACCATCCATCTGATACCAACAATTATAGTATGTTTAGAGGTAAATTTTCAAGGAATTCACTCACAGTTGTCAGTAAGCTCTACATAGAGATGATAAACTAAAACCTGTAGATATTCGAGAAATGCTACTAACATAAACATACGAAGATCCCAACTTCTCGAAAAAAATTATATGGACAGATGAAATAAAATTCACACTTGAGGGAAATCTGAATTGTCGGATTGATCATTTCTGGGCATCAGAAAACCCTCATTTTATTAGAGAAAGGGGATTTTAACAAAATCTTTGTTTCAATGTGTTTTGTATAGTTATGGTTGATGAATTTTCAATTTGCATTTATGAGGAAAACTGAATTACTTACAAAAAATATTTGGATATTCTGAGAACTTATATTATAATTGAGGGTATTAGTTGCCATTGTACACGTGATGCAGAGAACTCACTGTTTAGATCCTACTCCCCTACATGTTTATTTTTGGGTTAAAATAAAAGAAGAAAAATAATAAAATTATCTATATCTCATAAGCGGTAAGAGATAGGTAGGTATAGGATAAAACTTATTCAAACTGGTTAGTTGAATTCGAAAATAATATAATATACAGGGTGTTCTATTTCTATTTAGTCATTTTCATAAGTCTTCGAAAGGAAGTTACTTCTGAGACTCCCTGTATGAGGAAACTGATATGCAGTTCATCGACAGAATACCTAATGGCCTTATGCAGCTATGATCCAAATTTCAATATTTTATAATTTTGCATTGTGAAAAAAAAATTATTTTTCAATGGTTAGGTTTCACACAAAAATTTGACAAAATCATTTTTATTTCGAAAACCGGTACAGATAGGTATAGGGAATATCTGAAGAAGTTGTAAGGACTTCTACAAGGATTCCAAAAATTATATAATATAAGGGGCGTTCCATCTGAAATAACAAAGTAGCTACTACTTTGTGATATAAGTGGCAACACTGTATTGCTGAAAATATTTTAGACGGGTAGAGCATGTTTGATTATCCATGCCAACAAATTTTTAAAATGATCTGTCTTTCCGTTCTCCAGAAACGTCTAATAGGCCATTGAATGTGGAATACCCTGTATATCTTTGACTCCACACTAGAAGGAAAATCCTGTATTATATTAGAACTTCATGAGAACCAAGAAAAAAAATGTTCGAACAAGTGAAATTTTTAAACTTTTTGTTTAAGTTGATGAATGACGATATGGTTCTTGGTTTCAACTGAAATAATAGTCACTGAAAGTTTTATTACCTCTAGAAATTAAAAAAAAATTTATTTTGTTCTCATGACGCGAGAGGGATGGCAGATGATTGGTTTGCTTCATACCTGTCAAACTGATATCAGAAAGTGAAATTGAACGCTGAGGTATCTAATTTTGTGTTATATATGGTGTTTTACAAGGTTCAGTATTAGGCCCCTTTCTGTCATTTAATCATCTATGTTTTTTAACAGCATTTCATATGCAGAAAATAAGAATATGTCTATAACTGGTAAAACGTTTGGGGACACTAATCGAGAAAAGCCTTGGAGTGAAAAAAAAGAATGTATGAATGAAGATAAAACAACATCTATTCACTTCCAAATTGCACATTCAAGTGCAACATTTCGATATTGAAAGTATCAATAATACTCTGAAATTATTCAAAATATGAACATGATGTTCAGAAAGTTAGATGTGGAATCATCTGCGACTGAACGACAAACTTAAGTCGCTATTTTCCTTTGTTCAACGGGACCTCTAGGAAGGTATTCGCGTTGAAAAAAAAACACATTATTTTCACTTTCAACATTGAGAAAGATTCTCTGTTCTATCAATAATCAATTTCCACAAATATACTGAAATTTAAGGTTTACCGTTAACTGGTTCAAACATATTGTGATTGATACACTGAAAACAACATAGAGACCGTGTCGTTTAACAATATTGTGGCAACGATATTTTGGATCGTTCCACCCTATTTCAAAAAATAGATTTGAGAATTGAAGGTGAGCAGCTGAAGCCCAAATTATTTTTATCCTCAAAAAACGTGCTATTCGGATCATAGCAATAGCAATACGAAAAATTTTGCAGGAAGCTTTCAAAACATTGAGCATCTTGACTATCAAATATTCGTATATTCAGGAGTTAGTGTTTAGCTCATTAAAATGACTATACGATTCTTGAAACCAGAACTGAACATTACTATTAAACACATACTTCTTCAAAAAACACGTGAAGAATATACAGAAATGATGTTTTTGAAACCTTCATGAAGTGTAATGTTTGCTGTATATTATGCGATATCCGATATTGCATAAATTTAATTTCAAGAGCCTAGTTTCAGATTTCAATTAGTGGGTATATTATTTCAGTGTAACAACTGTCTTCACCAAATATTATCAGTGAAAACATTTTGAAGTGGTCTATTAAATGAACTCCGAGCATGATTGAGTATATAGAGTTTCATTAAATGAAAAGAAATAATTCCAACTACGGTCGAAAATACACTTCTTTGAACACAATTCTACCAAGTGGGAAAATGAGACAAATATCTGACAGAAAACAACTTTTTTCCTATGAGGACATTGAGTTATATCTGTCATCCATTTATGCAATTTTCCACAATAAGACTTTTGAATGTTATCGTTCGTTATGTGGAACAGGACGGCTTTATTGTTGTCTGACCTATCCTTGCACTGATGAGAGGAAATAACCTCGAAACATGCAGGTGATCATTTCCCACAAAATGAAGGATGATATTCAATGGCTTAAGGAATATTGCACAAATGAATGACATGTAATTCAATATCCGTATGGGGAAGTAGCTGTTTTCTGTCAGATATCTGCCTGATTTTTCCACTTCGTGGAAATGTGTGGGGAAAAGGGTATTTTCGACGTCCACATAGGAAAGTAACGTATATCGCACTGTACAGTTCCACGGAAAGTGGCCTATATATCCACAGGCGTGCGGGAAATTACTTTCCGCTTATCTGCGGAAAGTAAACTGGACGCTTGTGGATAAAGCTGTCAAATGCGTAATTTCTGTTATAATATCTGAGCACAAAAACCAATCTCTTTGAGAAGTAAAGTTTATTTCATTTTCGAAATAAAATGAGAAAAAAAGTTGACACCTGTGAGATTCGATCCCGTGTATTACCGATTGCAAGTTCAAAAAGTGTATCAGTCTTTTCATTTGTTGGCCCTCTCGATCACCAGACCTGACTGATTTTTTTTCGTGGGGATATTTGAAAAAAAGTGTTCATGAAAACTGACCACAAAACTTGAACGAATTAAAGGAGAGGAAAAGGCAAAAGTGTGGTGAAATAACACCCGATCAATTGAGGAAAGACCCGCCAAAATTTGTGACGGCGTTATGAAAAATATAAAAACGTGAAGGGGGGTATAATAAAAACGCTACTATCTGAAGAAACTGTTCCATTTTTCCAGTTGTTGGTTATTGTTCTTAAATCAAATACACGTTAAAGTTTTGATTTTATGATATTGGTTAAACTAGAGACAACTCCCTGAGACGATTATTACCATGTATCTTCGTAACTGAGGATACGAAGTATTGTTTCTTTGATTAACTACTTCATGTTTCCAGTAAATTTCATAGACTTTCATGCAGGGTCAATCAAAAAACTTGAACTTGGAGATTTGCCATCATATAACATGAGATATTGAGGTGAACCATGGTGTTCAAAATATGCCCAAATCGAATAGGCTATCCACATTTAGAGAAAAAATGCATGATAGTCTTCGAAATTTCGACCCATTCAGCAGAGCACAGTATGCCTTGAAAATAATAATAGTTCATATCTGTCAATTATTTTAAATAGAGCTCGTCAAGAATTATAAATTGAATTTTTGTGTTTCAAAATCGGTTCATGGGTTCCAAAATATCAGGGTGTTACAGTCTCAAATCGCACACACTGTATACTGTTCTGTTCGGACCTAGCCCGTATTTAAATTTTTTTATCAATTCTTTCAATATTGAATATAAACATATTTTTATTGACATTCATCTAGTGACAATAAGAAAATATTTCAAGAATAGATAGAGTAAATATAGATCAAAATAGAATTATTATATTAATTGAAGGCCTTCAATATAGAGTGCAGGTTAAATAAATCCATAAGTACATAGAAAACACATAAAATGATTTTTCTTGATCAAAGGATATAAACAAGAAAAATATCATCTACGGACGTGAAAAGAGAATCCATTCTAAAATAAAATTCTTGTTGATTGAGAACCATTGTATTATGATAAAAGGAGTATATGTGGATTACAGAATTCAAAACTTGAAAATTTTAAGCAAAAACGCAATGCGTTTCCCTAATATTCAAGAAAAAGGAACTTCCCAAAACGACGTCAATTTCACTCGACTAAAAGCTAACTTAACTACTTATGCTATTCTAATCCTATTTATGCTACTTATCCCCTCTCATCTGAAATTATCTACTTAAATTGGTTTCCTAATTTTGGAATCTGACCTACTCTATTCCCTATGGATAGATTCTTTTTTCTTAATTTTATCCACCCCAAAATTTTAAAATTTTATTCTTTACGTTCCACCAAAAACAAGTCAATATTTATTTCCTGCTCATTCCGTATAACACATAAAATATCCCCCATTGACCCATATCGGCTAATTTCCCGTGAAAGAACCGAAGGAACTTCCGGAAAAGCGTTGTCAATTTCATCAGGTGGTTATTGGATGGGGTAGAATTTTAAACATGCGAGCATCAAAAGGGAAAACGGCACAGAAGCGCGAGTATCCAAAGCATGTTGCAGGTGTTTATACGATAGAATGGAAACACAAAGGCTGGCGATATCTGCAGCGTGTCTCAAGAAAGCTGTCGCGCCGCAGATGCTAAAGCCGCATTCAACAATATAAATGACACTTTTTCTATCATTCGTGCAAACTCAATCATGATGAACAGTAAAACGATAATTTGTTTCGTACTTTATTCGTAGGAAGTGTTTAACATAAATCGAAATGCTACTTTGGTTGACCCACATTTGAACGGATCGCTAATATAGTTTTCATTCCTTTGTTCCAAAGTGGCACTTCATTCCATTTCATAGATCACTTGGATAATTGAAAAATTCAGGCACTGGATATTTCACTGAGGATATAAGGTAATTTTGTATTTTACCACATGTTGAATATACGTTTGTCACAATTACGTTATGGATAGACACGTACCTGCTTTATTGGTGGGAGCACTGTGGCTGATGGTTAACTTTCCAGCCATTTCCAGTTTGCTGGGCACTGGTAGCAGACCTGGAGAGGACATGGCAGCCGCGGTCATAGCCGGTGCAGGCATCATCAAAGTTGACATAGTCAACATTTCGACAGAATTTTTTCAATAGAAGGGTCAAAAATTGTTTCGGTCCAGTGAAGGAGCAACCAACGTTTATTAGGTCACACACGCGGAAAAAAACTTCGAAATCTCAATGAAAAGTTTGAATAAGTTTGCGCGCTGCCGCGTAAATCGACTATTTGGAGGCGGCGGTGGCACACTAGCCGCGCGGCCCGCAACTCGAAGACTGCAGAAAGCGCGTTTGTTTCATGCCGTCGTTGTTTCGGGGGTGGCAGGACGTCGGGGCGGAACGCTACAGTGGCCGTACTATTGCGAACGGCGGGAGACTTCAACTGCGGCAAAGGCCCAGCTTCGGCGCTTGTCTGCCCTAGCCTATTGGCGTGCGCGTCACTTTTAGTATTAACTAGTATATGAAGGGTAGCTACCGTGCCATGGTACTGTGGACTTGGGCCTCCTATCCATGAATATTATTCACTATCAAAGCTGCTGCATCGATAACCAACAACAACACGCAGTAGAATGTCAACCGTTAATGCTTTGCCACCCTCTCGGCAGGGCCACCTCTTATGTCGCAGTGGTTGTTCCCCGCATTTACACGTCCAGAGTAAAACATGATGGGTGGAAGAGTTCGCCCAATTGTTTGTTGGTTCGTTTTTATTTTTTAGTTCTGATTATACAGGGTGATTCAGAGTTAGAACAACAACCTACGTGGACCGAATCACTTACCACTATGAAACAGAGCGATGCGATGAGGACGACACGGATAATAATGATAATAATAATAAATATACTTTACTGTCATAAAAAATTTCTTTTTGTCGACAAACCATGATATGTTCACACACATGCATATGCAAACGTTACAATCTTTCATAAAATATTTGCACCAATAAAAAACAAAACACTGAGTTACGTTCAAATCGTGGGAGATTTGAGAAAAATTATATCTGAAGATTTCAGAAATAGTCATCATAAAATTCTTGTAAGCTGTAATATGGCCTGGTGTTCAATAGTTCCTTGATAGATTTCCTGATCATTTTCATATCTATTTGTCCACCCCTAATATAGTTTGGTAGGTGGATATACATTTTAACACCATTATAATACAAGAAATCCCTCACAAGAGACGTGCTGGGAATAGGTAGCTTCAGACAATTAGTACTGAGGCGTGTGGCGTAAATCGATTTAGCATTGTGGAATTTTGAAAAGTGTTTCTTCACCAAACATACCGTCTCTAAAATGAACAGAGATATGACTGTAAACATTTTGTTCATTTTTAATAATGCCCTACACGAGGTTTAACATTGTAAATAGATCGTATGGCTCTTTTTTGAAGTAACTGAACAGTTTCTAACAGATTCAAGCTACACACTCCCCAGAACGGTATAACGTACTTTAAATGGTACCCAATTGAGGCATAATATGCTGTTTTAGCTGTCCGAGATCCCAGCTCTTTAGAAATTACCATCACTGCATAGCATCCGGAAGATATTTTACTTCTGAGATGCTCTACATGTTTATCAAACTTTAATTTTTTGTTTATGAATAGTCCCAAAAATTTGATACAGTCTGTATTTTCAATGACTCCGTATTATCAAGTGAGCATCTGAAAGTTACTATATTTGTTTTTTCAATATTAAATGAAAGAAGGTTTGAGTCACACCATAACTTGATCTTTTTGACATCGTTAGAAATTCTTTCTTCGAGATCTACTGTTTTACTATTCTGCAAAAAGAGTGAATTTACCAGTCAAGTCGATATTTGAGAGATCATTGACATATATCAAAAAAAGGATAGGACCCAAAACAGATCCTTGAGGCACATCAAAATTGATTTCGATCTGCTTCGAGTGTTCACCCATTTTAACGGTTTGACTGCGACCTATGAGGTATGATTTGAACCATTGCCGAGTCATTCCTTTACATCTATAACGATATACTTTTTTTGGATTTGCCTCTGAGATCGTTTATGATCGATTAAGTCTCTTTCAATTTATTATCTGTAGTAATTTTCTTTTGATAATTTTGGGACTTTTCTGTAATTTTTTCTATAAAGATTGAAATAAGAATGAAAAAAGGAATAATCTGTAAACTCTCGTATGCGATGGAATGAGCGTAAATTCCTTAAGGAAGTATTTATTTCTTACGTTATCCATGGCTTCCTATGTTTGCGTTTGATTTTTTGATAAGGGAACGATTCATAGAACACTTTGACTAATTGATTGTGAAATACAAGAAATGAGTCAGTCTGCAATAAAATATTTTCCTATTCCATACCAAGACACTTTGCTCTACTGGACGGCCTGCCATATTTATATTTATCATTATTATCTAAAACATCGAAACATATTGTACAGTTAACCGCTTCATGATCAGATAGGCCGGCGGAAATAACTGAGAAATTGATCGTCTCTTCTATAAAATTGCTACAGATATAATCAATACAAGATGAAGAAAGTTGTGATATACGAGTATCTGATTTGACATACATACTCAAATTGAATGATTCAAGTAATCTCAAGTTTGATTGAGTTGCTATAGAATTGATATTATTATAATAAATATTGACATCTATCTATATTGGAGTGTATCGATAAGTCGGTTAGTATCAACTCTAAATCTTCTAAAAGTGACCAACATCAGATGATGGTGATCTATACAAGCATAGGATATATATACAATTTTATTTTTTGAAGCAACAAATAGAACATTCGAATGCTTTTCCTTTCATTAAGTGATCGAACTTTGATATATTTTCGAAAGGACAATCTCAGAGAAGTTTTCGTTTACTAAAATCATAGTGCCACCATAGCTTAGAGTTCTACAAAATTTTGAAGGTATGATATAGTTAGAAATGAAACAAGGCTCATCCTTTTGTGCCAGTGCTCAGTTAACATAATAACATTCGGAAAGTCTTTATCATCGAGAAATACCGAAAGTTCATCGTATTCACTACGTATCAATTGAATATTTAGTAACAGTAGACAAAATGTTTGTTAGCAGATTTTATTTGTTGCCTTTGATACGTGTTTTGGTCTCGATTTTCGAAAAAAGGGTTCTCCATAGGCTTCTCTGTACACTTTATAACACGATCATCTTGCATTATACTGTTAGTAGAACTGTCTATCATCGATACTCTGGTTATTATGGTCTTCAGGACAATGACACCTCTTGTTTGTGTAAGAGATTTCAATACATCATGAAGTATTCCAAATTTTCTTCTCTTCTGTTTACGGTCAATCAATAATTTCAAAGAAGTGCAAGGATTGTGGTTCCTGAAGTATCTTGATCGTACTAATATTTTTTTAAAATAGTATCTGTGGGTTCATCCCATTCAGTAGTGAATAATATATTCGTCATTCTACACAAAGGTAAAAGTTGTCTCAATGCTACGTTTTTATTACTGATATTACTAGTATTATACATAATTATGACATGGCCATTGGATCCATATTCAATAGTTTCACTGAAAATCATACCAGTTATTTCTGAAAGTTTGGTTTTTGGTTTCAGAATTTCATCAATTTTGTATTTACCGTTGTTAGTAGATTTTCTCTACACGTCAGAAAATCTAATAGCATATTGATCGCCGATTATAAGTATTTTATCCCTGTGCATAGGGGTTTCCTTGTGTGATTTCTCCATGTTTAGTGAGTTCTTCATTCTTCTCAACATATTGAACTATGTTGGTCCTCAGTCCATCATATGTGTCATTCACGTCGTTCGAGGGTTGTAGTTGATTCTCATTAACATTGTCAACAATGTCATGTTTCATCAGATAAGTTGGCCATTTCAGTTTCTGTGTGAATGCTATCTATCATTGCTTCATCTTCTATTGCCAAAATTATTTGGGTGCCCTTTGATGTAATATCAACTATGTTAGTTTCGAGAATTCGAAAAACTGTACGAATTTTATTGTTTGTGGCTTTGTTATACCGGTTGCCACTTTTTCAGTACCGAAATGAAATATTCCATTCAGTGTCTGAAGAAAGAGTCATATAATTCATATAGTTGAAGTTTCAGATAACAGGTGAATTATTTTCTAAAAAGTGTGAACTCATATGTCGTTAGCATACTTTCAAGTACTTCCTCAACAAATAAGTCCATCACCATGTATCTTCAACTATTCTGTAACTGAAACACAGTTAGTTCATTGAGATGAAGTGAAGGAATTCAATTGATCACTCTGAAACTTGATCAATAACGCGTCACACCGAACAGTTGAATTTTTTCCTCACTTCATCCATCCTAGGTTTGTAGGCATGTATTGGGTAGTGCTGTAGGTTTTTTGGGTTCTCCTACAGCTGAAAAGTAAATACGCCATCTAAAATCAGTAAATCGCTCTGGGCCGCCACGGAAAAGAATAATAATAGCCGTCCTCTACCCGCACAGGCTATACCTTTGGGTACATCCTATGAATGTTCATAAGGGAGTTTGTTTCCCATCAGAAATTAACCAGTGAGGCCCTATCTTTGTAGCCCCGATACATCCGGAGGGCACGCTGGTGTGTCATGAACCCCATAAAACATCCCCCAAGTCCGTAGAGTGAGTGATTACTGAGTCCGATAATCATGCGCCTTGAGTAGGCAGGGCCTTCTGCATTCGTCCGGCTAAGATATCTGCCATATTACGGCATGTCGGTATGATTTTTGACTTTGTAAGCAGTGTGTCCATCCAAGGAATCCTATTATCAGAACCACCATTCCAACAAAATGGTTTGAGTGAAGCCTTCGGAGTTCAAAGAGAAGAGCTCGATATTTAGTCCGCTGTTCCTCCTCTTTTCGGACGATGTTCGGTTCGCCAAATGCCGAAAACTCTATGACGAAAATCGTCCTACATTGATGGTCGAGGAGGACTACATCAGGCTTATTGGCTCGTATTTTCCTGAGGGTGGGGAATGAGTAGTTCCAATATAGTCGGCACTTCTTATTCTCCATAATGAACTCCAATATCCTCTGAAGCATAAGACAATACCGGTGTCTCGGTGGTAGTACAACATTCGTATAGCGCCGCGTTTTGCCTGTGGATATGGACTTAGAGCGCATATGGTGACAAGCTGACAAATAACGCATTATGGTCTCAGCTGCCCAACGACACTCTTTGCATCTAGTATCACAGATCTCTTAAGGCATCACGTGACTTAGGTAGACGAGGATGTTGAAGACATCATTTTGGCAGGCCATTATAAATAGCTCTGTTTCCGACCTCAGCCCACTTGACCTAAGAAGCGAAGGTCAGGCTTCTGGATAAGCCAATGTCTTCAATATTTTTGAAGAAGACCCATGCATGGCTTATCCTTATGTAGCTGTAGGGGACTCTCACTCTACGCAGCTTTGACTTAGATATTTCGCTGAATGGGTTTCAACTCGATGACAGAGTTATTATTATTGAATGTATCAAGAGTGCAGAGTGGAAAAAATGAACTCGTTGAAGATTGGTACCATAGCGCCTGTCTGTGTCTATATAGGGGGCAGCGCTAATAAGCTACAAATTTCCCGATTGTAGAATCGGTTTTTTGGAAATACCAATGATTTCATAAAAGAAATATTTTTTATATGGAATTCTTTCTATTTACCTTTCACAATTGCAATTTTTTTCAGAAAATCATCATGATCAAAAATCACTGAAGTTCCCAAATTCACACAAATTGAAAAAAAAAAACGTTGAAAAACCGAAGGCATAAAACGGTTGCCAACAATTATGGAAAAAAGTGAGTATAAATTTTGCTCGAAACTAGGTAGGTACCCGTTTTTTGTGAGGTGAAAAATCATAATTTCGTAACAATTTTTATGTAGGGCCTAGAGGGCGCTGCGTACGCTCTAATTATTTATTTAAAATTGTCCTTACGTTTCTGACAGTGAACTTTTAGGTTCTCATTATATCTTGTAGGTACATGACAACATTAGATGTTTAGCTTATACAGTGAGGGGCAAAATTATGGAATGAATTAATTTTTTCGAGAATGAGCGACTTCGGAGAAGAATCCCGAAATATACTAGTGACCATCTGGACCATCTGGACGTGATGACGTAATCGATGATTTTTTTGAATGAGAATAGATGTCGTGTGATAGCTTGTTTGAAAGGTTATCTAATTGTCTATCTAGTGATATGAACATTACCATAATGATTCATACAGGGTTGCCAAAAAAAACATTTGACCTTCAAATTGAATAATTCAAACAACACGGCGTATGTAATTAATTTAATACAAACAAAATTTCAATCGTGTCAGAAAAAAATTTTTATTCTACAAATAAAAATAGCTAAATTCTATATTCAAATTGCCACCCAACTGCCTCTTGGCAGTAATTGAATCGACGACGATATTCTTTTTGAACATTGTGGATCATTTCTGGAGATATTACGAATTCACAATCTAATTCTATTTTTGGAGTTTGTGAATTTCGTGGTCAATCGTGCAAACATATGATTTCAAGTAACTCTATAGGAAATAATCACGTGGTGTAAAATCTGGAGATCTTGGTGGCAACTCTATTGTTCGTCGTCTACCAATCCATCTTCTAGGACAACATCTTTTTAAAAAATCACAGGAAGTGCAAAGTGCGGAGGTGCACCATCTTGCCGATAACATTTTTTTTCATTTGGAAAATTTCAATAATTTTCATTAGGAAAAATGTCTTTAAGGGCGGGTATAAGTTCATTTTGAGAAGAATCAATGAATCATTGCCCCGAAAGAGACTCATCGAAGAAATAAGGACCTATAATTCTATCCTCGACCATCTGAGCCCATGCGTTTACTTTTTGAGGGTGCCTATATGCCTCAATCATCCAATGAGAATTCTCTTGACTCTAATATCTGCATTCTGCCGATTCACTGTTCCATTTAAACGAAAGGATGCTCCACCAGAAAAAAGGATTTGACGAATGAAGCGTGGACTTTGATTACATGAATCTTGTATCACTTCCCAAAACTGCATTCGACGATTTGGATCATCCTTATTGATTTCCTGGACATCATGAATTTTAAACGGATGATATTTCTCTTTTTGAGCACGTAAAACAAACCTTCCAGATATGTTTGTATCAGCTGCAAAGTGCCTTGAATTAATTTGAGAATTCTCTGCCACACTCAGTTATACATTAACAAGTTTTACTTTTATTGGAGAACGACCAGCATCTGCAATATGTTTGATGTGTCCACTTTCTCTTAATTTTCTCTCAATTTCACTAACAGTGGATTGTGTGATAGGCGTGATAGGATATTTTATATTGAATAAATTACATACTTCTGGTTGTATTCTACATATTGTTACGTTTTTGCAAAATAATAGGCCGAGCACACTACTAAACTGTTTATTTTCTAACTTCACTATAAACAAACAAACAACACTTCACTGACTAATAAAACACTTAGATCTATACAACAATACAACTAGCTAAATATTCCAAACACTTCTGCTTATTATCACTTAATAAATTCTCTTCATAAAAACTTCTCCTCCCAGTCAAATGTGTCGCGTTTATATAGGTACTCAAGTGTAACCAGAATGTTCGCGATGCGACGGTTCGGTTATCCCGAATATTCATTACCGGCCGTTATCTGCCTTTTTCTCGGAAACCATATCGACGTCATGCGTGCAAGTCTATCCAGCGGCGTAGCTAGGGGATTTTTATCAATCTCGTAACAATATCTAACCATAATTAATAATACGTAATCATTTTCAGGTGACTACTTCTATTCAACACATTTCAAGAAATCAATGAGGATTATGTAGATCGCCGGTAAACCACAAAATTAACAAGATTTATGAAATGGAATTCTATTAGAAATTCTCAAAACTCAAGATATGATCCACAATGTTCTAGAAGAATGTGGTCGTCGGTTCAATTACTGCCGAAAGGCAGGTGGGTGGCAATTTGACCATTTAATCTAAGCGAAAAACAATTTTCATTTTTCAAATGTACATTTTCTCTATTTTCTGACAGTGGTAAAATTTAATTTGTATTATATAAATTACATATTTTTTTGTTCAGTAAATTAATTCAATTTAAAAATCATATACTTTTGGCCACCATGTATAAATAATTCCTTCGATAATATTATCAATACCTAGAGAATAACCTTTCAAATGAGATATCATACGACCCCTATTCTCATTAAAATATCAACGATTACGTCATCACGCCCATGCAGATGGATAACGTCACTAGTATGATATGTATGCCAAAAAATCATAATTTGAAATTACATTTCGACTTGTTTATATATCGTAATAATTTTTTTCAAACGCAATGCAGAGTATGTGTAAATAAAGGGTAGCTGGAATTAGTTTCATTATTGAATGGCTTTAATTTTCTTCATTTAAGCTAATTATAGAGAATAAACTTCGATTATCTTATCAAATGAAAATCATCTGGGAATGTAATGACGAAGTAAGATACTCATGCGACGCAGGAATAATTCAATGAAATGTATGACACGCCACAAGTTTTCGAGAAATACGTAAACTGATAGAGATAATGAATTAATTGTAAAGGGTATTTTTGAGAGCTCATGTGAAAAAGGAAAATCAGTTATTCTAGCAAATATTTTTTCTGCCAATTTATTTGACTGTTGAATAAGTCCCCTTTTTTCGGCTGGAAAATTCCCCAAAACTCTAAAAACCATTGTTTGACATAAATAGTGTAAATACAGTGCATTTTTTATTGATTACATGATTGGTTATGCCGTGTGACACAGACTCATGGAACACGCCCTTTTCTCCTTTGTTTCTGTAGCTATATTTCTGAAATTTGAAACATTGAATATGCTCACTGTAGGGCACTTTTTGACATATTTGGAAAAAAAATCCAACTTATGTTTTTTCCGGAAATGACATCAACTTTCGATTTTCAAATGGGACAACCTGCATTTCATTGCATTTTTGAAATCTGCATAATTTTCTGAATCCAATGATACCTCATAGTTGATATTTCATTTATCAGAACACCCATTTTATTTTTCGATCTAGAGAGCCATGAACTCTCTAAAAGTATCGTGGTTCGAAATACGTGCCAAAAAAGGTAACTAAAATCTCGAAATTCTATTTTTTTAAATGGTGCCATAATGGTTCTCTGACGTCATTCGAAAGTACCATCGATGGGGTATCCATCTATATTAATTTTTTTTTCTGTAGAACCAATACGAACACGATAATGGAGCTTAGACAAGTTTAAGTATCTTCTCGTTTCAATAACAATAATTTATCAAGGGGGCTATGCAACACAAACAACAATTTGACATTTCGACGGAAATCTAGTCAATATTTCATTCCACCGATAGATCTCCTAAGTCTTGAAGGCTCAAAGCCTTAGTTCAAATGTAAGTAAGTAATGGGCCGCAGTGGTCATGATGGTAGAGCGCTAGTCTATCAATCCGAGGGACGTGGGTTCGATTCCCAGCATGGTCACTGGTCTCGTGCTAGGAATCGCACGTTAAAAGGTAAGACCTCGTTAATCCTTAGCTCGCACAAGTTTCGACTTCTGAGGGCTGTCGTTCGTAGGGGGATGACAGCTGGTTAACGGAAAAAACAATTTTAAAACAACAAACAAACAAACAAAACAAAAACAAAAAAATAAACAATAACAGTTAGGTTTTCTCTCCCAATTTAATTATTGAAGAAACAAAATTTAAAAAAAATGTATAATAGCTGTTCGAAATGTCCACCACCAACATCTAAACAAAATGGAGATAATGATTTTATCTCCTGATAAACAAGCCTCTGTGTTTCAAAAAATACCTACTTCAATAGTAAAACTGAAAAAGGAGGAAGTTTACAACTGAATATTTATGAAGAATAAGTTGGCCGATTAGAAGTAATCACCAGGGCGCCTTCACCATATTAGATTGGTAGTATTTTTCTAATGTCTAATTTGTTAGCTTCTTCAGGCATACAAAAACTCTATTCAGTACCATCATTTATCCCGGCGGGTTTTATTTTGCAATTAAGCTGCGAGAAGTTACGTGAACTTGGAGTGGTGGTGTTGATTAGAGAATGTACAAATTTAAAAAATAAACAAAATTACAATTTTTCATAACTAGTTCAACTATTCTACATCTCACTTCCTTCAGTGTATGTATATCTAATAAATAAATCTGCCATCCTAAGCCTTGAGGATATACATCCCAATTCTTCCATATTTCAGATTTCACTCTACTAATTTTTCTCAAAACGAATCTTCAGACATCCTCATCCAATGAAAAGTATTACTCACCGACGAAAATGTTTTTCCTGTTTGAACAAATTTGTGCTGACTTGATTAGTAAAAAATGTTTAATCTCACAAATAGTCATTCTTGACTTTTGCCCTTTGGGCTTAGGACAGCAGAATATAGGTGAATGGATATTTGATCTAGAATGTGTAACTTCCGTCATCTAGCTGCACCCTCACAAGCAACCCTCAAAATTCTTCCGAAGACCTGTGCGAAATTGGAATACCGAAGGTCTTACCCTTGAAGGGTACATGATAGTGAGACATACTGTAATGTGCCCTGTAATGTGCTCTATATATAAATAAATAGGTAATTCAAACCAAGTTTCAAGGCAGTGCATGGTGACAAGCAAACTAAATAAAAGAGGTAATTACCGGATTTACAATTAGACGTAGTATAATAGCAGTTTTATTATAGGCATATTGTGTAGTTTTGGACAATATGATGAACAATTTCCAGTGAGTGACTATTTCTGTACATTCTGTAGAGCGTTAAGTACGTATAATATTATTTTCAGTAGGCAGTTCTGTACAGCTTGCAAATTAAACAGCTTATTATTGTTATATAATTTAGAATTATTGATTCTGCTAGAAAGTTGTAGACTGCCATTGATTTCCTTCGTTAGAGAATATCTCCAAAAGTTTATTTATGCATGAGACGTCTCATCAAGTTTCTAACATGAGTCATGAGTTCGTGTATGTTTCACATCTTATGTATAGATCAATAATAACACCCAAGAATTGTATGTATGTTGTTCATTCAATAGTGAGCCAAATACCGTATAACAAGTTCGTATACAGCTGGGTTCATTTAAACTGAAGATAATGTTCAGTGGGGAAGTCATGAAATGAGTTTCTTTCAACATTCAAGCACAACAAATTAATATTCAACCACATCTGTATCTTTTGGAGGTCTGGAAAAAATGCTTATCAATTCAAAGCTAACTTACAATTTACTATTTTATAAATGTTGTAAGGATGTTTATTAAAACTAAAGTTTCATCAAACATAGTTACGTTCATATAACGCTCCTAAAGAAGATTGAATAAACATTCATAACACTCTGAGACTTGGTGCATAAGAACAGTTATAGAAATGCGGTTGTTAAATTGTTTCATGTACGCAGCATCTTTATCTCACGCAACAACACAAAAGTATCTTTTCTGTTATTTAAATACACTAGCCGACAATAATTTTTTTCATAACTATTTTTAATTAGTGAATCTGAATATCTTTGTCAAATAAAATATGTCTTTTCATCTCCCTGTGTTGTTGTCATCATACAAATCTTGAATTACCTTCACAAATATTTATACAATAAAATTTTTTCTTCCATTGTCGATTTTTCAATGGATGCCGACCAATAATGCGAAAAACATGGCATCCATGTTATAAAATATATTGATCGGCATGGTCATGCTTATGAAACTAAGAGAGATTGTTAAATACCCAAAAATATATTTGTCATTTTATTCCCACAGGGACGTATTGCAAGCTAAAATTGAACTATTCATTGTGGATGGATTGAAAAATTTCATATAACTATTAAAACCTGCTTCGGGTGTAAGTGGTGGTGTAGACACGAAAAATACTCAGATGAAATGAAATGTGTTTTGTATTATGGAAAAATTGTTTCAACTGGGGCATTACATTGAAGAAAAATTGAATATTTAACTGCTTACGACATTCTGTTCAGTTCAAAATAATTGAGAAATATAAGCAAAGATCAAACATACTTGAGCGATTTTACACAAAATATTAACGCATAACAAACTCATCCAGGTACCAGATACGTGCTTCTTTTTTATGAATAAAAGAAGATGGAGGTATTGCAGCTTGTTCGAAATAAATCATTTCTCCAGATACCATTTTCTCTGAAGTTGTTTCATAATTACATGTAGCTAATAATATTTTTGCTGAAATCAGTATCTGTACTATCTCGAAAAACTTTCGTCTATAAAAAACTGTTCAAGAACAAAAAGTAATGAAGCGTCGCTGAATTGATTGCAAGGGTATTGTATTTGAAAAAATTTAGTTGCCCTGAATATCTGAAAAACTGTTGATTTGGCAACATTGCCGATATCACCGTTGAATCGGGCATCATCAAAAACCACCCTGTCGAAATTTCCTTAATTTTCTCTTGGTCGTTTCTGAAATATGAGACCGTTCCGATACTTTTGAAAGACACTGTATATAACACACATTGTCAATTTTTGCATCACAATTGAAATTTTCCCATCTGAATCGAAGAGGTCACTTGTGAAGGTGATGCCTGAAAAACGAATCCATTGGCCTTGGCCTATAAAGATCTACGTCCTATCAGCATATTACCAACTTTACCATCGAAGATACTCGAAAGAGTCATCGAGGTACAACTGAAAGAACATATAAGACATTTCTCCATACTTCCAATTACCCGGTCTGGATTTAGTAAAGACTATAGCTGCAGAACTGCTCTCTTGCATATAGTTGACGATAAACCACAAGTTAATATTATCAATATTGGGTTACATAGGAATATCTAACAATGCAGTATCTTCGGTCAGGTCATATCTCAGTGAACGTTGACAAATTATCACTATTGATGGAAATCACTTACAATATTTTACGTAGTGAAGTTCTTCAAGGTTCTATTCTGGGACCTTTGTTATTTTTCATATATACTTCACAGCTAATGAAATGTCTTTAGTTTAGTTCAATCTGTATGCAGACGACACCCAGTTATATTACAGTTTTTCCTCAGACATGGTAGATGATGCTTGTATAAGAATGAATAATGATCTGAATTTACTTGTGGAGAAAGCCTCTGGTCATTATCTCATGATAAACAACAGTGAATATGAAGTCATTGTTTTCAGTCCCAAGCACACAAGAAAAACACTGACATAAAAATAAATGATGCTCAAGTGGAGGTAGTATGTGAAGCGAGGAGCTTGGGGGTAAAGGATGTCGGACGAAGAAGACGCAAATATTGCCGTGGCTGCCTGTGTCATCATAGCCAGCCACTGTACAAGAGGCCCCCGAAGATATTGGGTGAGAACCTCGTTGAAGGTTAGGGATAGGTACAGTAGCAGTGACATGATAGCTGATCTCCGAGAAGATGACGTCGATCCGTTGAGCGGTGAGCTGAGGTGCGACGGGAGTGTCAAAAACTTTCTGAAAATGACTAGTAGTGACTTTGATATTTCATTTCAATGATCGGAAATACAATCAAGAAATCTAACAAAGACTACAAGAAAGCAATACCTGTCCAAAAAAAGCTAGCAGTAACATTACGGTTTTTGGCTACTGGTGATTCGTACACAAGTCTCGGTTATTCGTTTAAAATCTCAAAATCAACCATTTTACTGATTGTGATTGAAGTGCGCGTGGAGAGGGAACAGTTCTCCCCTAGTTTCCTACAAGTTGCTTGTGCAAAGCGCGCAGCAACAAATCTTCCACTTTTAGTTGTCAACTTTCTTTGATCTTTACGGACACTCCGCGGAAAACCAAAATTTAGTAGGAGATTTGTGTCTCCATGTGTATTTTGTAAAAAAAGCAACAAATTGCCGCAACTTGTGGAAAACTTAGTGGAAGACTTTAGTGTAAACGCGTCGTCTTAACAGTTCAGTCGAAACCAAAAATTCAAAAGTGCATAATCTCAACGTTAAGTACAAAAGCCAACTAACTCCTCCAATATTGCGTTCAGAGATTTTTCGAAGATGTTTTACATACCAGGTATATGCAGTTTATAACGTTATTCCCGATTCAATCAAAGAGAAAAAGTTAAATCCCGTCAGAAATAATTTCAATGAATTTATTTTGCAGTGACTGATTCTAACATGCAAACTACCTACCTGAGTGAAGGTGCATGGGATCGCACGTCAGAAGGAAAAGGCTCTCGTCATTTCTAGCTGTTGACAAAATTACATCCATTCAAGACGGATGAAAAGTTTTTGTGAAACCACGTATATTCCATGAGAAACCGTTGAATGAATTATTGCTAATTGTACTCGATCTTCTTGAGGAACGTAACAGGTGGCTCTGCTGGCAGCTACTCTTGTAATTAAGCGGCGCAACTCCAGTTTCAGGCACTCTTGCCACTTACTTATTTATGCTAGGTTTTTGCATACTTGAAGAAGATTTGATAGTGATAAAATATGATAAGAGAATGGTGATTTACTTGCTGAAGATTTCTATCTTGATGATATTGGAAAATTTCGAGTGCATGAATCGATGAAAAAAGGCCAGCAGTAAGTAAATTGGATTTGGCGGAATTAATTCATAAACTTGAAGCAATTACATTTCTGAAAACTTTGTGTAGTTGTTAGTGAGGAATTGAAAGAAAATTGGTAAAGTACTTGTTTATTCAGAAACAAGATGTAACAAAAAATGTTTCTTTCCTAAGGTCTTATTGAAATTTCAGTATTGGAAACAACAGCGGTGTAGTTTGGATATATTTCATTTTCAATACATTTAGTGCAGTTTTCCAGTATTTTACGTGAAGTTTGAGAATCATCTCTTAGTATGACGAATCTTATAACTGATGTTCAATCTGGATTTCGCCCTGAATCTACGACAGCATTGAGTCTGATCAGCGATGATATTATCAAAGCTATCGATGTGGGAAACTTCACTTGTCTCATTCTATTAGATTACAGTAAAGCTATTGATACTTTGGAGCCCACCGTTTTATGTAAAAAACTTGAATATTTTGTTTTTTGGCAGTGCAGTTTCACTCTTTGAGAGCTATTTAACTAGACAAAATCAAACTGTCAACTTAAATGGTAACCAATCTTCTTCTATAAGGAGACCTCTCTGCGTTCCACAAGGTTCTAATTCGGGATCAAAATTTCATGAATCATATATGGATATGGAGTTGGAAGAAATTCGTTTGAGGAGCTGTTGAAAATAATCCCAAAACGTCAACGCGAAATTTGAAAATATCAGCAGGCCTACCTAGAACTAACGTTAGGCGGATTTTGAGAAAGCACAAATATCAGCCATACAGGACCAGAAGAGTTCATAAACTCATAACAGGAAAATTTTAACTAAGAGCGTGATTTTTCATTAATCTGTATTGGGACAGACGAAGCTTATGTGAGCAATGCCGGCATTTTCAACCGCTACAATCCTAATGCTTGGGCACAACAAAACCCTCATTCTATTGTGTAGCAGACAAGTCAAGAAAGATTTGAATTTAGTATGTGAGCAGATGTTTCCAGTGGTAGAATTATCGGCCCGTTCATTTATAATGGCACTCTCACATCTCAGAGCTATGTAGAAGTTTTAAGGCAAAATATTGAAACGCCTGTTGATGAATCGCCACTAATGAAGCTAAGAAAAATATATTTTCTTGGGCCTTTGCCTCACAACACTGCAACTGTCACCAAGTTTTTTGCTGCAAATTTTGGTAATAATTGGATAACCAACCAAGGACCCAACCGTTGGCCGGTCAGGTCAACGGACCTAACGCCTACAGACTTTTACCTCTAGGGATGTTGAAAGATCTTATTTTCAAGTTGCCGACCAATTCTCGATACGAATTGGAAGCGGCAGTGATGCAAAGTTTTGCTTCTTTCATCCTCAGTTTCAATTACCGCTGTGAAAAGCTTTCTCAACATTTGATAGCTACAACTGAACATTTTTTTTTAACGCCGCATCGGCCAAACTTGTTCAAAATATGCGTTCTAAAATCTACATGAAGAAACCTAAAAGCTCTGTAGGTAGAACATCAAGTGTTCTACTTTTTTGGAAAGGTATTTTTAAGCTGTATTGAAATATGCAGGAATATATAGGGTGACCCGTTCAACAAATACAGTGCTCAAAAATATAAACGGGACACCTAGAAATTTTGTTCTAACTTGAGGAGTTGTTACTTTTTATTGCCTAAACCGATTTGAATGTTTTTTGCAGATAATGAGAGTCCGTTTCATTGGCTCTTGACTGTTTGGGACAAACCTTGCCTATTTTCATCCTCAAAATAGTTACTGGGTGATACATTGGTTTGTGCAAATTTGACTAAAAATCATTCAACCCCCGTTTACCCCCAAATTTTTTTTTCATTCCCAACTATTCCAACATAAAATCTCATGAATTTTCATGATATTCTGAGAAAAAAAATTATTAGGTGAACTGGAATCAGAAATATCGATGTTTTAAGAAAACATAGCATTTTACACCTATTTTTTCAGTTGATTAATTCTCATTTGCAGATTATTAATATTATTATTATTTCATTGGTTTCCAAAGAGAAGAATTAGATGTCACCATTCATTGAAATTGAAACAAACCTCAATAGTTTCTCAACATTTAAAAACTATCTTTCTTTCAGCCTCAGTTTCATTCTGCTCCAAACATGTTGATGGGATTCATGTCTGGAGACAACGCGGGCCAATAAATTCTATCAATATTGTAAGACGACGATGGACAGAAATTCATTCAAACTGGGGAATAACAGAGAGGGGTAGATGTATGTTCACGGATGAAAGTGAGTTTAATTTGTACAGGTCAGATGGAAGGATATTGGTGTGGAGAGGTAGGAATGAAAGGTTTTTTGAAGAGAATATGGAAGCGAGGGTAGCATTTGGGGGTGGAACTGTGACTGTCTGGGGTGGGATCATGTTCAATAGAAAAACTAATTTAATCATATTGAAAGGTGAAAGTATGAATGCTGAATGGTACAGAGATAGGTGTGTGAGAGATATTGTGGTTCCTCATGCTCAAAATGTCGGTCCCAATCTTCCATTAGTTGATGATAACGATCGACCCCATCGTGCCGAAATCGTAAATGACGCTTCGAGGGTGCACAATATTGATTTATTGCCCTGCGGTGTCTCCAGATAAGAATCCCATCGAACATGTTTGGAGCCGAATGAAACTCAGCCTGAACGAAAGAGAAGGTGAGTTTTGGAATGTTGACGAATTGGTGAATGCTGTTATGAATGAATGGGACGTTATTCCCCAGGATTTTATTCATGATCTGATAATGGGCATGCCCAGAAGACTTGCAGAAGTGATGCGGGTTCGTGGAGGACCCACCAAATATTGATTAATGTTGAATGCATATTTTATTTTTGTTTGTGTTTATGTTGCACTAATAAAGTTTGTTACAATTTCAATGAATGGTTACATCTAATCCTTCTCTTTGGAAACCAATTAAATGATAATAATAATAATCTGCAATTGAAAATCAATCAACCGAAAAAATATTCACAAAATTAGTGAGAATATGTATATTTCTTGAGAGTCAAATAGATTGGATGATTTTTTGTGGAATTTACAGTTGTTATAACACCCTGTAGGTTTTTTCAGTATATCGATAAAATAAACACCAATCAAAAAAGTCTCCAGGATATATGAAGTATGTTCAAATTGGTTCAGAAATGAAAGAGTTGAAATTTTTTGTAATTGGTAGGTGTAAAATGCTATGATTTCTTTAAACATCGATATTTCTAATTCCAATGCACCTATTAAATTTTTTTCTCAGAATATCGTGCAAATACATGAGATTCCATATTCGAATAGTTGGAAAAGAAAAAAAATGTTTGGCGTAAACGGGGGTTGAATGATTTTTAGTCGAATTTGCACAAACCAATATATCACCCTGTAATTTCTGCGTGGGTGACAATAGGCAAAATTCGGGCCAAACTGTCAATGAAACGCACTCTGATTATCTGTAAAAAACACTCAAATCGGTTCAGGCAATCAAAAGTATCAACTGCTCAAGTTCGAATGAAATTTCTAGGTGTCCCGTTTCTTTTTTTGAGCACTGTATTTTTCTTTCAATAACCACGGATATCTTGTTTGAAAAAATAATTTACTTACACCATTGAGTACTTCCTAAATTGTTGGAAATTTTTTCATAGAAACGAAATTTTTGACAGGAAAAAGGTTACAGCATTTTTTCGAAAATGCACATTTTAAGTACATTTGTCTATATTTTGTATAAATTTTATTTACTGCTCTCATACATACATACATATGTATATGTACGTATATTATATTTTATTATAAAATACGGTGCACTGTACATCCAAGGTTGGGTTTGAAAACAGCTTCGATAGCTGAACCCCGCCCATTCAACATTCGTGTTTAACTTTTTTTGTGTAACATTTCAGATGATGAATAAAGGCATGTTATTATTATCATCTGTGTATTCGTATTAGAAAGAGGTCGTTACTCATGATGATAAGATATATAAAAATGCCCTCTTTAGATGACTGACTGACTGAAAAATCTGATATTTCGCCACCTGTTTATTGTTAGCTAGAAGAGAATACAAAATATCAGAAATTAGAGGTGCAATATTACAATTCCTCAGTTATTTATATGATGAATATTTCATATAAGCGTGTGGGTATGCAAGGCCTTCATTTTTGAGATAGAGGGTATTGAAAATTAATTTTTATTTTGGTATTCCGTAAATAATTTTTAAAATGATGTCTATATTTAGACAAAAATTGGTATTCAGGGGGTTTTTGATATGGAAAATTCGAATTTGATTTTAGTTTGGCCCTTAATTTCAGGGGGCGCCACCTACAGGACATTGTTTCTTTTGGGCAGTCACTACTTCGTCGTGCATGTACTTATGTATCACATTTTCTAAAACAAACATCGATTTCTCTATCATTTTTACTTGAACAAGGTATGCTTGTCAAAATATGCTACAAGTACTCGTTTTCGAAATATTTCCCAATCCTCTACCAATTGATTTGCCAACTTTTCGAAAATAAAAGTAACAAGTAGGCTAGTAAGTTTATTTCAATGTTTTCTTGTGCTGTCCTGTCAAAAATAATATCTTTAGGTAAAACTGAATGGTTTTATTCATTATTATTGTGATTATTTGCTGAGAAATGGAAAACTGCATATTATGCTGACATACATTTTACATATAGATTTGCTAACGTTATTGCATATGAGCCTAGACGTTTGTATCAGTACGTTATTCGAAACGTTTTCAAGAACTCACACTCAGCCCGACCATGCCACCCCGACATCGAATGTGCTCACTCAACATTCTAGGAACCACTAGATCAGAAAGAACAGTAAGATATTCCAATCGGTTTCAGAACAGTTCATCTGGCGGGGTGGTGATGTGGGGAATTATCCCAAGTGGGTTTTCCTATTGGCAACAGTGAATATAGAATAGTTCCAATGGCAACAGGGTGTATCCTTTATTTCCATTGGAGACAATGGGTATACTTAGGATCAACCGATTTGGTCACCCGAACAGGAGTGGGACATTAATATCGTATCTCTTCGAATCTGTGATGTTATTTGTTAGATAATGAATTACTGGGACCGTATTCCGTTGATAGAAATCTGACTGCAGCAAAATATTCGGATATACCGCAGGGCTTGTTGGATGATCCCCTGTAGAGTATCATCTTTACGAAATCTGGTTACAACAAGATGGATGTGGTCCACAAGTTTCCAGAATGGTCACAGATTGTTTGGATCAGACTTTTCCCAATTTATGGATTGGAACAAGAGGTCTAGCGGCTTGGCCTGTCAGATCTCCAGATCTCAATCAATTAGTTTTTTGTTTGTGGGCATATAATATAACGAATGTGATGATTGAGATTCACTGCGAAGAGACTGAAGATGCAATTGATAAAATTTGAATTTCAGATTCACCCAGTGTAATAAAGAAAATGGTGGACATTTTGAATAATTCTTCAATTCATTTTAAATTTTTCACATTATTTGGTACGTACTTCAAAAAACTGAATTCCTTTTTGTTATTTTCGTCAGTGTTTACTACCCGAAAACCGCCTTTAGATGGCATTGTACCATAAATCACTGGATTCGGGATTAGTAGTTATTTCGAATACCGTCATGAAATATCCAGGTACGTATTAAAAAATAAAATAAGTTGAGGGGAGATTACGATTCGATGGTTTCAAAATAAGAAAACTCCGAATCAAAAGGAACTTGAACGGAAAACTTTGAAAATATTCCTTGGTAGTTTTGAAAATAAATGAAGGGTATCCGATAATCGAAATAATCGAATTTTGTACTTTCGACATAAAACCGGCTCTAATATTTTTGATTAGTTTTTACTGTTAGATAATGCTTACAGATACGCAATCTTTTGTCGACCCTTTGAGTAGTATGATTTGGAACCCCATTCTTAAAAAAAAGGCCTCTTCACGTAGGATGCTCGAAATCATCTTGAAACATGCATTCTAGCATATAATCGAGTTTTAGGTAATTTTTTGGATCTGACAAATATTTGTTTCCACCTAATCATCGACCGTCAGGTTATCCACAGCACAAGAAATAATCGAGAAGGTTTATCGCGGAACTTTCTGTTTTCTGCAATGTTTCTCGCCCACCTCATTAGTGACTTTATTGCAGCCACTAGCATTCCTATCCCATCAACGCAACGCTGTTTGGGGTTCAACGTATCATTATTGTTATTATTATTATATCACATGGGGTATGTTGTGAACAGCAGCATTCGCTAATATCTGTCAGCCTCTCTTTGGATCTAATGAAGATTTGCAATCCGCTACTCTTAACGAATTCATTTCACCGACCTATTTCACTAGGAATAATTAATGTGGATGAAAATAATTTGTCAACGTCCACAGCTATAAAAGAATGGTGACAACTCATTTACTACCTAATAATAATTTATAGGTATAATCAGCTACAGTTTTGTAAAATATACATATAGGAACTAATGAGTCAACATGTTTATTGAATATTTCAATACGGGAATTCCGTAATTAAGTATTGTTTTGTGTCAGCAGTAAAGTTAAATCGCTTTGTCGGTTATTGTTTCTGTCGATAAAATATCTTACGCGACATTACGATAACGATTACCACTCGTTCCCGATGTTTTAAGTTCCATTTAAGTTGCATTTTTTATCACCTATTCCCACTTCCAAAAAATATGGAACATGAACAATGATTTATTCAAAATGCAACCGTTAACCCCTCGATGGGTTGGGTCCCTCAGTTGGATAAACTTCATACAGAGTGTGTTAAAAATGCAATGTGGTGATTTGAATATACAGTGTCACGTTAAAGTTCACATAATATGGGATATTTTTTCATGACTTGGTTCAGTTAGAGTACTCAATTTTTGGCGAAAGAACTGATGTTTATGGATCAGTACAAAAAATAATGTAGACTGTTCTGATCATTTCATTGGAAAAATATCATTTAATATATAAGTAAGAGTGGTCATTTCGATTATGTCCGCCTTTTGACTCTTTCGAATTTTTTTGTCGTCAGCTTGGGACCTGCCAAACATTCCTTTCTCAGGTCTCATTCTTTCAACGAACGAAATATATTAAAACCTCTGACTCATTAGAATGCATTCTGATGAAATGAAGCCAGGTTTTGTTCATTTATTCCCATTTTCCGTATTCCTTAAATAATAATAATACAGAATTCAGATTGCCAATGCACAAACAGAGAATATTATAAACTAAAATTTGATTCGAGATGCTGGGTACTTCATAATGAATAACGCTGTACTTACTTCTTGTTCTTCTTTTGAAATTGTGCGTGAGTGATTAACAAATGAACAAACATATACCTAGATAGTTCTGTCTCACATTCCCACACACTCCAGCTCAGAATTATAGATTATAGATTAAATCTGCATTTAATGGCATTGCTATCACATAGAGGTGGTCAGTGGACCAGTGGACCAGTGGCTGAGGTATCTAGCAGTGGAACTTCTGGCTCACATCAGACGTTCGAGGCTCCGGTACGCTAGAATATTTTTTTTCAAGTACATATGGGCCTCTTTAGGTGGCCACATGCCTTGTTGTTAATCAGGTGTGATGTGAGTTGTCTAGATGCCAATCCAGACGTCAAGTGCTAGTTTGAAGTGCGCACCGACCACTCGAGGTGATGCTCAGGGCCGGCCCGAGGCATTAGCGAGTTATGCACAGCATAAGGGCGCCATCAAATAGGGGCGCCAAAATTGATCAGGTGCCAAAAAGTTCAGAGGTGTTTGATATATTTCGAAAATTGAAGTTATTGGATTTTTAGTTTCTAAGGCGCCCGTTGAATTAATGAAACCATCAGTTGTTATCTGTTAATATCTAGCCTATTAAAAGGCGCTCGCTGGCCGTCTTCCACTATTAAACTCGAGTCTAGATAAAGCGATAATAATAGAGATCGATTGACCACAGACGGGTGCGTAAATATTCACAAATTCACGTATAGCAATTCGCTATTTCGCGTTCGCGACGATATTGAAGAAGGGCTTCCCCTTCCTCTCTCTAGACATTTCTTTAGTGCCAAAAACCATTGAAGATTTGATAAAATATTTGAAAGAGAATAGGTCTGAAGTAGGTTTTTCACGGATCCTGGTGGATTGTAAAGAAATGGTAGAAACACTGGATATACCTGTTGATTTTGAACATAAATCCAATATTAGAAAAAGAACAAAAAAACGATTATTTGATTACGAATCTGAAGATCAACCACTTGTCGACCCAAAAGATAATTTTCGTATACATTTCTTTTATTGTGTAATGGATGCAGCAATCACTTCTCTGAAAGAAAGGTACGAGCAATTAAATAAACACTCGTCATATTTCAAATTTCTCTATAGCTTTCAAAAAATGAGTGAACTTGTAGACGATGACTTGAAAAATTATTGCGCTGATTTAGCTATATACCTCTCTGTTGAGAATGAGAAAGACATTGACGGACAAGAACTTTATGATGAAATAAAAATATTCAAATGTCTATTTATATCAGAGTCCAAAGAGCTCGAAACTCCACAAAAAATTTTGAATTGTTTATTGAAAAATGATCTGCAACTATTATTTCCTGATGTAGGTGTTGCTTTGAGAGTTTTATTGACACTACCTATTAGTGTGGCAAGTGGGGAAAGGAGATTTTCTAAATTAAAACTCATAAAAAATGATTTACGAGCATCTATTTCTCAGGAAAGATTGGTTGGTCTGGCTTTGATTTCTATTGAAAATGAAGTATGTCAAACACTCTCTTTGGATAATTTGATTTCAGAATTCGCTAGCTTTATGATATGTTGAGTTGTTACTATTTCTCCAATTGATTTTGTATTTTATGGGAGTATTGTGAATTATTTTTTAATTCTTTTTAATATCGATGATGTGTTCTTTATTTAATTATTTTACTTCATATTCTATTGAATTATTATTTTTTATGAAGAGATATTTATTTTCTTTTCGCTTGAGTCGCTGATTCATCTATATTGATATGGTGTCTGTGATATTTTGGATAATTATCTGATTTATTATCATTTCTATTTTTTCAATTTCATCAACTCGTTACACTAACAATTGTATTGATGTTTTGTTTGATATAGTTCAACTGTTTTGTACTTTTATGTTGATATTGTTGCATTTTATATTTTTATGTTGATACTATTTATATTTTATTTTATTCTATATAGTTTAACTGGTCTGCATTTCATATTCTTATGTTATTTTTTTTTTCTAGAATTATTCTTTTTTTTTTGTATCTCTGACATAAGCCAAATAATTATTTCTGTATCTGTTTTTATATAAATAATCCATAACTGCTATAGTATGGTATTTTTATATATATCTTCCATAACAAAGAACTGAATACAGTACAAGGATTTCAATAATAATAAAAATGATAAATTATATTTATCAGAACAAGTTTGATGAACAGGCAACGTTCAGGCGAGAACTGTTTTCCAGCGCAAAAACAATGAATGAAAAAGTTTAGTTTTTTTCAATAAATATTAAAATTATCCCTAGTATATTGGCTGACAAAATATGCGAAAAACAAAGAAGTGAAGGGGCGCCGAAAAATATCTCGCATAAGAGCGACTACTACCCTCGGGCCGGCCCTGGATGCTGTATGTTTTCCGGGTAAATACACCGGGGAATACACCACCAAAAACATCAGTAAGTCGCCTGGGAGTGCCACGGCAAATAATAATAATAGCTGTCATTTACTCGCACAGGCTATGCCTCTATGAGTGTTTATGGGGGAGTATTATTATTATTAATATCACTGATAGTGAAATAATTCATATATGACCGTTACTCCGTTAATTCTGTGAATTGATAATGGATATTTATTCAATTTGTATAAAGACCAAGTACATAGTTGATAATATACAGTGTGTTTCACTTCTCATGGAAACACCCCGTATCTTCCGTAATTTTGACATTTTCAGGAACGATAGATACACTAAAAATGAACTCACTGCAAGGTTCCATCCTTCGTGATATACACTGCTCGCCAACAGCGATGGAATCACCCATTTTTCCAGAAAGTTATATTAGAGGGGAAAATTGACTCGAAATTCCTTCGGATTCTAAGGACCCCCAAATTACTACTAATACACCTGTTTCCTGAAAAAGTTTAAGTCCTGAAAAATTATTATTTGTTTCACTTCTCATTTTCGACGTACAAACCATGAAATTTTCAGGACAGATAGATACACTAGAAATGAACTAACTGCATAAGGAAGGTCATCATACGTGATATACACGGGGTTGTTTCCATGGAAAGTAAAACAATTTAGAATTGTTCACAACTTAAATTTTTTCAGGAGACAGGTGGATCAGTAGTAATTTTGGGATCTTGAACACGAATCCGAAGGAATTTCGAATCAATAACTTTCCGGAAACATGGGTGCCTTCATCGCTGCTGGAGTGCAGTGTATATCACGTAGGATGACCCCTTTCGTGCACCGACTTCATCTCTAGTGTGTGAAATTAAAGAAGATACGAGGGTGTTTCCATGAGAAGTGAAACACACTGTACAAATATAAATAAGTGTGTAACAAACACACTTGTTTCGAAATTAATGTGAAATGATTTAAATTTGAAATTGAAATATAAAACAATCACATAATAATAATGAAAGTATATGAAACAATAAGTTGAAATTTACAGTATAATCAGTACAGTATGATAAAGCAGTCAACTCAATTAGAGGATATGAATACAAAACAAGACAGCTAAAAATATCAACTAAAAATATAGGAATAAAAATTTACTTTTCAAAAATTCTTTCCCTGGGTAGGCCGTGAATAAAATTCTTGAACTCTTTCTTATTAGAGGTATGGAGTTATACATTTCACGGAGCTATGTATTGGTATGTGACCGCTGACCAATAGATTTTTGCATGAGTGGAATTTACTATTATTAAAAAGCTGACGAACGTCGAATAGGTACATGAGCTTCACGAAATAGTTCTTCAGATATTCATGTGTTCTCAATGCCCCTCCCCATCCTACTATACAATTTCGCAAGTGGGTCTCAACTAATGCATAGTACAACACTTTGAGTTAACGAAAAGGTAATATATTTCTCAGATACTTGAACTTGTAAATCATTATGCGTAACATATATCAAACAGAATTTATATGAGCATCCCATTTGAGATTCGTGTTTATTTTTATACCCAGATAATTAACCTTCGAATGATGATAAGTTGTCCGATAACACCTGAAAGGTGGATAGTAATTTTTTTGCAGGTCGACAGTAAGTATTTCCTAATAATTTTTTTATTGAAGGAGAGTCACCCTCCGCTGTGTTTTTGAATCCTTGGCAACTGCTTGCCTCATAAAATATCGTCAGCAAACCCTAGTATTTCTCCTCTGCTCTTTATAGAACACGTATGCCATTGATATGTATATTGAAGGGAATTGGGCCCAAAACGGTCCCTTGGAGGACCCCATAATTAATTTACATTCGATCACTCTGAACATCATCAACCCTGACATAATGAAAACAATTATTTCTGATGCCAATATCTTTCTAAGTTTTTGAGATGAGACCATGGTTCTCAGTGTCGAATGCATTAGAATGATCAATAATAATCACATCGACTTGGCCATGTTCTCATCCAGAGCACAAGAAATTTTGGTAGTCAGTGACAAAAGCGCATACTGGGTGGATACATCTTCTATAAAACCATACTGTTTAATCGACAGAGTATATATTTGGATATATGAGAAATTAAATGTTTTTTTTAATTAACTCGAAGATTTGTTAGATGCGTTATGAGAGATATCGGCTTATACTTAATAATCGCTGTTTTGTCCATTTTTTTGTAATATGGTACTACTATTGATTCCTTGAACGCTCTGGGCCAGATACCTTGTTCAATACACAAGTTTTTAATTTATGTGAGAGGTTTCAGAGTATACGTGGAAATTGTCTCAATAGTCACTTCTCTGACATCGTCTACACCTGCAGATTCTTTAATTTTCAATTTACTGATGACGCTTCTTTATCATCTCTTGGTACTCGAACAAACGAGTTGTCAATTTATCGCAGTGTCAAATAATTTGAAAGAAAATTATATTTTTAATCACAATATAAACGTATCATACAATTTAGATGATTTCGGCATATATCAATGAAAAAGATTATTCATTAAATACCACGAGAGTCAACCCTTGAAATTATTAACAGTAAGTTAATGACTCATGACTCACTTTATATTCATTTTCCAAATCAACATCCGGTATGCTAACTTTGCTTTGAATCACTGCCGTATAACTCTCCACAAAAGTAAATTTATACGAGTTAGTTTTATCTCAACCACTCATTGTAGTAAAACTTTCATACATTTAAGAGGCAGCTTCGTTTCTTTGCATTATCCCAGATTGAAATTTTAAGTCTACATATGTATGCAGATAAATGCTTCGGTTCAAAGTGTGGTTTACTTTCTTTGCTGAAGTTGAACAAAGTATATTCCTTAGGGGTAGTTTCGTTTCCATTTCAGTGAATAATAGATCGGTACACTGGGTGACTAATAAAAAACAGACTCCTGTAAACTGAAATATCTATTTTAAATTCAGAATCTCATGCATTGATACGAATTTACTTCTTACGAAATGAAATGATATAATTGAAATTTCATGTTTGACCAAATGTAGAGCTAACTTCTGTTTCCAAATACAACTAATGAGAGGTCAAAAATGATAATATGGTTCGGTGATATGATGGACAACGATTCGGTAGGCTAGAGCGATCTGAAGGCTACGTGGCATCCAAAGTCAAACCTGTCTGGCATCCACGAGAGCTACGGAGACAACCCCAACAGGCCCCTTAGACATCCTGCTGAACGTACCCACACTTCATGTTTACATGTAACCAGATCAGTCAACAATAGTTTGAATCTAGGGCAAGCGCCTATGAGCAGACTCCTAGGTAAGATACACGACCTATACGAAGAGTTGGAAATCGACACCATAATGGGAATGCCATCAGATGAGATGCTTCACAAGTGTTGTATGGGAAAAAAAACTTCATTACAGTTATAACAGACAAAAATGGCCTGCTATAAAGACGGCTCAAAAACCGAGGAAGGCTTAGGAGCAGGAATATAAACAGACCAAGCCACAGGCGAAAAGACAGGAGTTGTAGTAATACATCACTGTGTAGAAGAGTTAAGCCAAGTGGCTATAAAAGCAATCAGCTCCATACAAATCATTTCCAAACACATTCAGTATTGCTTGAAAACCCTACAAGAATTAGGCAGCCAAAACAGACTGTCGCTGGCCTGGGTACCATGTCACACAAGTTACAAGGGCAATGGAGAAGCAGATTCACTGGCCCGAGAATGAGCACGACATGATCTCATTTAGACCAAATATCTGCGTTAAAAAAACAAATACCAGTACTTAGATGGAGAAACGCTCCTGAGAATGGTGGAACAAAGCTCCAGGAATGAGACAGGCCAAAAAATGTATTAAAAACCATCACCAAAATTCACGGAGTGAGGCAATCAACCAGGGTGCTGGTTGGGCTCCTAACAAATCACTGTAGTTTCAACTTACACATAAACAGCATCGGATTTGCAGGCACAACAATATGTCACTTTGGCCAAGAAGATGAAGACACCACAGAACACTGCAGACGTCTGACTAGGCTGAGGTTTTCGATGATTACATCCCAATACACGAAGTTCTGGCATAAACAGTCTATAATAATGAGGACGGGACTAGACAAGGAACTCTACCATAACATGAGAGCACACTATAGATCTGAAAAGGTCACAGTGGAGAGGCTCCTTGAAATACATACGCCCCTTATCAATCTGTCACCTACTTGCCACTACTATTTCTTCATTAAATGATGAATCACTCATTACCATTTCATTATTTCTTATCGTCTATGGAACTTCCGCTTGCATTTGGCCAGGTTCGAATCCTGGAAAACGAGAAAGTTTTTCTCAATTTCATAGGAGTAGATAGGCAATGTAAATTGTCTAGATGCTAATCCCGACGTCTCGTATTTGCTTGGAGTTCGCGCGGATCACCCGGGTGCTATAGGTTTTCCGAGTTTTCCTACGCCTGAGAAGTGAATACGACACCAAAAGTCAGTAAGACACCCTGGAGCACCACGGCAAATAATAATAATAAACGTCCTCTACCTGCATATGCTATGCCTTTGGGTACACTCTATGAGTGTTTATGAGGGAGTATTATTATTATCATTATTATAATCTTTGTGAATTGTTCTGTTGTTTATTCTATGACTGCAGATTTTTGTCCGATTTTTTCCAGATTATGTCTATCAGATGTAAATGTCATTATTGTAGATGAAACTGACGATTCACCTCATAGTTGGCTATTTTATCCTCTTAATTTTTCAGAATACCACTAACCTTCAATATTTGTTAGGACCCATCAATTATAAAAATCTATTGATGGGTCTCGTTACTGAATGCAAATAATGGTGAACATGTTCCATTATATTCCATTCTTTTCCATTAAACAGTTTGACGTGCTCAGTATATCTGTTGTCAGGAACACATTTTACTGTGGCGCTATCTATACGGCAAACTGCTGCATTTGAATGTGAAGTTTTTGAACGATTGAAATAGGTATATTTTATATATACCCGCCACAATAAAAATACACGAATAAAATAAATTCGATATATTCAGTTGGTTCTTCACAGGTTTAAAATGTAGAAGTGAAGGTTTTCATATCCAAAATAACTGTTTTGAGTTGGATTTGCATGAATACACACGATTGTTCGACATTAAATGCTTGACATATGTATTTCCTAAATATTTATTATGTAGTTGATGTTATTGCTTTTTTTGATTCAGTTTGATAATAGAAAACGAATAATTTGTAAAAGTATACTAACCTATCTGAAAAAATTATTTCATGGAATTTACTGGTTACTGTGTATCCATCAACCCCGCTATAAATCGCCCAACTGAACTTTACCCGATATTAACCGAAAGCTTTGGCGTTTGTCTAATTGTTTCACTTTGAGTGAACAGTGGAAGGTGTGAGGCACTGAAAATATCCCAACGATAAGTTTTCCAAGCACTTCAGTAGCAGTAATTATCTCAAGACCCGCTTCCCCAATGAACTTTTTTCCGCTCATGTACCTGCTCACACGTATGCACATAAAACGTGTCAAGTTTTTTTTTATTCTTCCCCAGCAGAAGTGATCGAACCGGTATAACTTTATTATTGTATTATCTCATTCTGACTGAAACGTATATATTGATTTTCCTTTTCCATACCACGGGTTCAGAAAAGCCGTTCTATTCATCAGCTGAATCATAGTTGTCATTCATATCAATTATCCACGATTGGACGTTACGATAAAATGAGAAAACATTGAATACGAATACATATTTTGTCGAAAACCAAATTAACGTTAAATCTTGGTGAAAACTACACAGGTATCTACCAATTCTTTTGTTAATATTGAAGGTTTTGGAGTATTATGAGTACACCGTTCTTTTAAAAAGAAAAGAGCAGGCTTCCTGAGCTGCTCTATCAGCCATTCCATTACCAATTATTATCCCCACAAAACTGGGACACGAAGCGAATAATATGAATTTATCTTCTAGGAAAATAGTGTGACCGAATGCGGTTATGTTCATTGAAGGGTTCTTCCAAACAATTATTCTTCAGGACATCGATGGATCAGACACATTTTTGAAATTATTTGCAAATGATGGAACTTGATATATAGCATAATAGTTCGGATGTGTAAACACTAGCAGCAATATAAAGAGTCCAAGAATTGCTTTTGTCGTCGAAATGTTTAGCTATTCTTGAATCCATAGATATATAGTATGCAACAAATTCATGGAAATTATTTTTTGTAAATGTTCATGTTCGATAATTAAATCAGGTGCCCTTAGAATTGTTGCAAGTCAAAAATCATACAGAATTGGTCAAAAAATAAAAAAGTTGCATGAGAGCAAAGGGCACTTCAGAAACAACAGGTTATTGAAAAAAGTTGTTTACAATTAAAAGTTATGCCTAGATACCAAAACATCCTCCTAAGAAATGTTTTGATTTTTTTTAAATCATCAATAATCTCACAAATTTTTTACTTTTCCTATGTTTACCATTATCGTAAAACTTTGTTCAAATTGAAGCCTATTTGTACGAAGTCGTAGAAGGGCCAACAACAAAACATTTTTTAAATTAGTTGGAATTGCCGCTTTGATCTGACAATTCCAACTATTTTGAAAAATATTTTGTTGTTGGCCCTTCTACGCCTTCGTATATTTGTGAAATTAACTTGGAATTTTATTTATTTAGGAATCATGAACTTCAGGTTTATTGCAACGATATAACTTACATTAGTAATGAATGAGTCGGTCGGTGGCTCAGTGGCTATGGTACCTAGCAGTGGAACTTCTAGCTCGCATCAGACATACATTCGCCGGTACGGATTCTTTTTTCTCAAGTACACGGGTCTCTCTAGGTGGCCACATGCCTTGTTGTGAATCAAGTGTGTTCGTGATGTGAGTTGCCTAGATGCCAATCCCGACGTCTTGTGCTAGCTTGAAGTGCGCACCGACCAACCGGGGAGGTGCTGTGGGTTTTCCGGGTTTTCCAACAGCTGAAAAGTGAATACACCACCGAAAACATCAGTAAGTCGCCAAGAAGCGCCACGGCAAATAATAATATTAGCCGTCCTCTACCCGAACAGGCTATGCCTTTGGGTACACTCTATGAGTGTTTATGAGGGAGCATTATTAAAACTATTATTTTTTCTACTACTATTCGCAGACACGCCCTGTCTCCGGAGCCCCGGTACTTCCGGAGGGCGCGCTGGATCATTTATCCTAATAACCACTCCCCACGCCGTGGGGTAAGTGACTATTGGGTCTGAGAATCATGTGCCCTGAACAGGCGGAGTGAACCAAGAATTACGGCCTTCTGCATTCGTCTGACTAAGATTTCTGCCATATCTCGGCAAGCCTGTATGATTTTCAAATTTGAGAGCAGGTCCATCATTCCACCAAGGACCCCTATTATCAGAACCACCATTTTGACAGAATGGTTTGGATAAAGCCTGCGGAGTTCAAAGAGTAGATCTTGATATTTAGACCGTTTTTCCTCCTCTTTTCGGACTATGTTCGTTTCGCCAAGAGCTGAGAACTCATTGACGAAAATCGTCCTACTTTGATGGTCGAGGAGGACTACATAAGGCTTATTGGATTGTATTTGCCTGAGGGTGGGGAATGAGTAGTTCCAATAGATTCGGCACTTCTCATTCTCCACAACGGACTCAATATCCCCCGGAGCATAAGGCAACACCAGTGTCTCGTCTACACCGTACGAGTGTCGTAGATGGTAGGGCCGCGTTATGCCTGTGGATATAGGCTGAGGCCGCATAAGCTGGACAAGCTGACAGCTACTGCATTATGGTCTCAGCTGCCTCACGACACGCTCTGCATCTAGTGTCAGAGACCTCTATACCCATCACGCGACTACGGTAGACGAAGCTGCTGAAGATACCATCCTGGCAGGCCATTATGAATCCCTCGGTTTCCGACTTCAGCCCACTTAACCTGAGAAAAGCGAAGGTCATGTTTCTGGATAAGCCAAGGTCTTCAATGTTCTTGAAGAAGACCCCATGCATTGGCTTATCCCTATGTAGCTGTAGGAGCCTGTCACACTCCGCAGCATTCACGTGGGCTTTTTGCTGAACGGGTTCCAACTCGGTGACAGAGTTTGGGTTTGTCCGTTCAGTGTCGAATAGGAGACCGAGTTCATCGGCTGCACGGGTTGCTGCCTTGAAAAAAAATGCTCCAATCCCTTCTTTTTCGTGATCGCATACCAAGCAGAGAAGGGGATCTGAACTCCTGATGACGTCACATGCTCCATCCAGTACCATTCTGTTCTGTAGACACTCCAAACTCAAAAGTCCACGGCCTCCCTGTTGTCTGGGAAAGTATAACCGTGGAACGGACGATTTAGGATGCAAGCTCATATGGAGCTTCATCATTTTGCGATTTTTTACGTCGAGTTGTCGAAGCTCTTCTTGAGTCCATTTCATTACCCCAAAGGAGTAAAGTAGAATCGAAACGGCAAGCATATTAGTTGCAGCAATTTTTTTGGTCCCCGACAGTTCTGATGTCCAGATCTGTTGGAGTTTGTGCTGATACTTGCCGCGGAGAGAGTTTTTAACAGTAGCTACCTCTTGGGTGTGGCGTTGTTCCACCCCTAGTTAGGTATACATCTCTCCAGCATCCAGATGATGTAGGATGCATACAGTTTGAGGTTATCCATGTAAAACAGATGTGTGACCTTATGTATCCGGTTGCTTGGGGTGCCGCAGTTGTATCCGCGGGTTTTCCGTAGTGCAACGAACAATGGCAGTAGTGAGATGCAGAGATTATTATTATAATTATTATTATTATAAGCAAAGATATAGAAATATTATCAGAAGTAAAAACTAGATACGAGGATAAATGCCTCCGATACTCTAGATAATGAAAGTCTGTTAAAAAAGATATATGGTATCAGAAGTCCTGCTCAAGACTGGATGAAGTATTGCCCAACGCAACCTGAACAGAAAGTAGTTATACATCTCCAAGGAATTGAATGTTCCTCACAGGAAAATTTGACAGTAGAAAGTATTCATCAAGGCAGTACCATGAGCCTTTGGTTATTTTTATGAATGATTCAGCCTCAGATGTTGTGAATAATGGAAGTTTTAGTCTGGTGAATTATGCAGATGACACAAATATTTTAGCAATAGATTGGTCATTGAACAGTTTTAGACATCTCGAATGAAACACTTGCAAAGTCACAGGAAAGGTTCACCATGAAAAAAATCATACTGAACCGAGATAAATTGAATTATTTCTGTTCTAGAACTAAAATAAAAAGCATTAACATACGCGAGACTCTTCGAGTACAAACACGAATAAATAACACTATAGCAGAACCCACAAAATTTCTTGGCGTGCACATTAACCAAAACTTCGAAATACACATTAGGTTAACCAGCACTGAATTGTCATCTCTTTGCTATTTGTTCAGGGTAACATCGACATGTTTGGATGATAGAGCAAAGTGAATCATTTTTCTCAAAAAAATTATCTCAATGATGCGTTTTGGCATCGTCTTCTGAAGGCGAACAGTCTGGCATAAAGCATTTACATTTTAAAGACAAGAGCCATCAGGATTTTGCTACCCCTCAACTAAGTGTAGGAACTCATATGTATAAGTGCTTGATGTTTTAATTCAGGAAACATAATAAATTTGAGTCTTATGGGATCAACGTCGTTCAAACACACGAAACCCCAACACTGGCTCAAATTTTGTAATCCATAGACTGTCATCAACAGAAAAGACTCCACAGTATATACATTCATAGGTTCTTCAATAAATTTCCAACAGATGTCAAACTTATAATCAATATTATATTCTTCTATTCTCTTTCTCTTTCTATTCTATGATTTATGGGAAGTTAATCTTGCGAAATGATGCTGCAGTCTTCAAGTTCTTGTATTGTTTAAAATTGTGTCTTTCAAATTGTACCTGACACAATTTTCTTTAATTTACTCTGATAATGTATGTTTCAGACATACGGATATTGTGAATTACAAAAAAGATTTGATATTACTTCAGCTCGTAGATATTTGAAAGGATCGTCATATGTAAACATTTGGGCCATTTAGTTCCTTGACAATGGTAACTATGTCTAAACAGTTGCATTGTTAGATCATATTTTAACTGATTGTGTTCCTCTTAGCTCAGTTGGAAAGTTGTTATATGTAAGTTGTGATATACTCAACGGTTTGTGTTGGCGGGAATTTTTCCTTGGGTCAAATTATTTTTCTTCACTCGGTAAAACTGGCTTTTGGATGAAAGGAAATCAGGATATTATGAAGTTTGAGCTATATAACAATGTCTTCTTTCAAGAAGGACCAGCTAGCCGAAGCCTAGCAACCGTTACGGGGAGTTTTTTGAGAGTATTTCAGTACCGTCCGAAAACATACACGCCGATGTGTATTGATAGAACTGACTTTTTCCATATTTTTGAACGTTCTAGCAAGTACAAAATTACAATTTTGCCAGACTGTGCTCTACATTTCTCCCAAAGCAATAACTTCAGTAAGGGCGAGAACAGATTGAGTGAACAAAGAGTGATTTCCCGACTTTAAGTTCCTATATTTCGAAAACGAATCTATACAATTCATTTATTTTTGAAGTTTGATATCAGGCATGAAAATACCTTTCAAATGAGGTATCACTTGCCAAATTCAGGGGTTGTGGTCACAGCTCCGAGAGATGGAATGTATTTCGGGAGAATTTCATCGCGAACAATGTCCCCCTCGAAAATGCAGTTGACGTTTCCGAGCGTTTTTATATAATTCTCCTCTGCTGACCTACAGAACCGCTATTTCATTCTCAAATGTCCACTCTGTATATTATACAACACAATATCTAGTAATCCTCGTTTCATCGATGCCAGAAACAATGACAAATTTTTCCAACTGATCGTTTGTGCATTTTCTTACTATCCGTTGAACCAAACGAATTGGGAATGTTCTATCGCCCGTATTCAGAACGTTATTCTGAACAGTCATCGTGCTCGAAACCAATACCTGCCTAACTGTTGAATTGAGAATTGACGTTGCCATACCTACTCGAGGATGATTTTGTATTCCGTGTGTACGTTTTTAGTGAGTTCCTGCTTTCAGCTTTCATGAAAGAATTCGGGAACAGCCCTTTTTGATGATGCTCATACTATATTATTATAGACACATAGGTGACTGAATAAATATTTTTTTCCCAACACCTGTACAGAGTATCTCAAATTCGAGCCTCATCATTGAGATTTCGGAAACTAGAAGAGATACGAAGTCGGTTAAATGGAGGCAAAGTAACGCCGCCTCTAAATTTGAACAATTTCGAATACTTCCAAATATTTAAAAAAAAAAAAACGAATATTCACGATTTCAGTTTTATTTTTTCATGACTCTATTTGAATAGATGTAACAAAACAAATTACACATTCTCATTGCTACTTTTTCTATTCTACAAAATAGTGTTATCAGATTTTCAAACCGACGTTTCGTTTTTGAGCTGTCATTATGGACTTTATTTTTTCAAATATGTTCCTGGATTTTTATTATGGAGTTAAAGAGCTTCTAATGTCCCAAAACCAATGATGTAACGCTCTTATCCGAAAAATTCATATTGATGGCATTTGCCATAAGAACTCATGTGCTAGAGAAAGACAAATAGATTTTTGGCAAGATCTTACCAGGACTCGTTGAATTTATTGAAACAAAAAACAATACGTCATTGGTTTTGGAACATTAGAAGCACTCGAAATCCATAATAAAAAATCCAGGGCCGTATTCTGGCAGGGACAGAACAATTATAATGTTGTCCGACCTACCCTGTCATTGATGAGAGGCAATAAACCTCGGAACATGCATGTCTGCAGGTGGTCATTCCCAGCCAAATGAAGGATAATCTTCTGTTTAGTTACAAGACCAGCACTTGCAATTGGGTCTTCTTGGAAGAACGTTACACAATATCTGTCAGATGTAAGTCAATGTCCGTCGTGGTATTAGTTAGGGAAGTAGTTGTTTTCAGACAGATGTTTGCCTTTTATTTTCCAGTTGGTGGAAACGCTTAGAGAGAAACCCCGTATTCTTTCACATTGTTGATACATCTCTGGCACAATATATTCGAACTCTTTCGAATTTTTGAAGTTCATTATGGCAACTCAAAGACGAAACGTAGGGTTGAAAATCTGATAACACCATCTTGTAGAACAGAAATATGCAATGAGAATATGTAACTTGTTTTGTTATTGTAATCGCGAATATTCGGTTTTTTCCAAATTTCAAAGCGGCATTTTAATGAGCACCAAATTGTGCAACTTTGCGTCCATTCAACCGATCTGGTGTCTCTTCTACTTTCCGAGATCCCAATGATGAGTCTCGAATTTGGGAAACCCTGTACACTCTATTACAGGAATTGCGAGAGAGACATGTTTCACATAATAAGTTGCTATAAAGATTGTATGGACAGAATAAAACAAACGAAATAAAGCTTCTACTGCGTACTGCGAAATGAAGTGAAACATAAGTATTGTAAATCAAATCGAATCAAAATTATTCTTTATTGTAAAAGATATGAACCATATTGACAGAGCATGTATCAGTAAATAGATATACTATGACAATGAATAAAATAAGAGTCGTTAAGATATATGATAACATAGGTGGACACCAAAGGGCAACTTACAAATGTAGAGTTTCAGGAATAAAATCACGATATTTCACGATATTACTTCTGAAATCGTAAAATATTTCAAAAAAATTTTCAGTACTACATACAAATATAAAAGTTCAATATTAGAGAAATAAGTAACTAGTTGATGACTATGGCGGCTCGCAAACCGGAACAATACGCAAGCGTAGGAAACACGTGTGCTAGTGCCTTTAAAAAACTCACAAGAAGAGGTGAAGGAACAGGATTAGGAATGTATGAATTAAAACCATAAGGGAACGTTATAGTTCCACTTAGCAGAAACACAACAGTACTCTGAGCTGAGAAACATGCCATAGATACATATAAACAGTTGAATCTACATAATAGGTAGGTATGGAGGAAAACACATCTTCATCCTATTCGATGGCTAGAGCACAATAAAACCTCTGCTTGTGGTACAGTTAATGTCAAATTAAGTTTGGTTTTGGTTCATGGACATAGGAGAATAGAAGACAATTAGCATATCAACTTGTTAAACAGGCATCACAATAATTTGGTCAGTAACTTCGTTCCTGGTTGATGTGTTTACGAAGTAAGAAGATTACTTTTTGTTGATAACAAGAAATTTGTCAATAGTCACAAAAGTTTTATTTGTATTAGCATACAATTTGTCTGAGTAATTTTTTAATTGTGATTTTTTTGATTCTAGCCACTCTGAATAGTCAAAAACGTCCGTGACAAATATTATATTGCAACTTACCAATTTATCTAGTTGAATTGAAAAAAATTTGGTGCTTTGTCAATAATTTCTATTGAGCTTGACAAGAGCAACTACTGAATCATCTAAAACGTATTTGTTACTGATATAATCTTTATGATTTATTTATAATGAAACATGCCATTTTTACTGGACAAATTGACAGAACTGAATTGTTTTGTCAATAAATATACTTGTCAATAATAACAACTTCATTTTCCTTTTCAACAAAGGAGTTTTTTCATTCACCCACTTTTTGCGCAATTTCGATTGATATGTTTAAGAGTTTCATAGAAAAATTTCGATTAAACAAGGGTAAAATCTTATATTATTTGTTACTGTTCACAATCCATTCATCAATTTCTATAATGAATCGTAGTGACAATTTCTCTCATATTATATAAACCAATCAAATGCCATAATTTTCTCATTTCGAACCAATGAGAACAGGACTTTTTGAAAACACTTTCTCCAGCCCGTGGTATTTTCAAAACGGTGTTTCGATTCTAGCTTGTGTATACATTTTCATAGTTACGACAATAACTGTAAATATAGAAAAGTCAGTTTGGCGGTTCAACTCTTCAACTGACATTGATTACACAAGATGAACCGTTCTTGCAATACGCATTTAGTCCATAATATGATGTATTCGTAAACTTTTCTGATCGAATATCCCTTCAAAATGCAGAATTTCCAAAATACTTTCACCTTGCCAGGCACTCAAACTGTGTTGCTGTACAAAACACCACTCGAGCAAGTTTTCAGATTTTTTCCATTCACCCACTTTGTTCAACAAAACTTGATTGATTTGTCAATAAGTTTTGGCGAAATCCCTAATGAGCGGTGGTATAATACTTGTTTGCAACTGGCAACGCTTGTTTGCGAATGCGTGTTTTGTTGTGGTGTATGTATGTGTACATATCGCCCATCGCTCCTCGAGTCCCGGTCGGAGTCAATAAGATTGCAGTTGAAATTCGATTCGAGTTGAGTTTAGGAGATCTGAGCCTTATAAATACAGGGTTATGATAAAGTAATGCACAAAATTCATAAAACGTACAACGATCACTTTAGTAAAAAATGCAAAAACACGTCAAACTGTTCTTTTTATTCCGCATCTTTTGACATAAGTTACAAAGATAACACGTCAAAGTTGTCAAAGTTATGACGTCATCAACAAATTTTTTTAATGGGAAGATAAGATTTTTATCACATTATGTGATAGAGCTTGTGTTTGTACACAAGGGAAAAATAGTTGCAGTAGGGCTCACATAAGGAAAAAAAACGAGAAAATGAATAAAAAACGAAATAAACGTAAGTTTCATAATAACTTTTCAATTAACTAAACAGTCCATTAAACCAAAACTATTTCTTATAGGAATTGTTCAAACTGTCCCGTTTACTAACTGATATAGGCCAAGACGATGGTAGACCGCATTTATAGAGTTTTCGATCATCTGCGGACTTATACGAGTCATTTCGTGTCTAATTCTTTCCATTAAGTCTTCTAAACTGTCTGACCGGTTAATGTAGACCCGACTTTTCAAATGTCCCCACAGAAAAAAATCAAGGGGGGTTAAATCAGGTGACCCAGGTGGCCATTCCATTGGTCCAAGTCTTCCAATCCACCGTCCTTCAAACTGGTTATCCAGAAACCTTCGAACAGTATGACCATAATGTGGTAGTGTGCCATCTTGTTGGAACCAAATACTGGGATCCAAGTTGTCCCCATTATTCGGATCCGGAAATGCTGCAAGTAGGTCCAGAAGCACTGCCATACGAAGATGTTCCAAATATCGTTCAGCTGTTAAATTCTCGCGAAAGTAATAAGGACCAAAAAATCTTCCCCGGACGATTCCTACCCAAACATTAATTTTTTGGGGACGCTGGGTGTGTTTTGTCTGCATCCAGTGGGGATTTTCCCGAGCCCAGTAGCGAGAATTGTGTCGATTTACAGAACCACTTAGACAAAACGTTGCCTCATCGGAAAATACTACACTATTAAGAAAATTTGGATTTTCGTCACAATGCCGCATGAAGATTTCACAAAATTCCAAACGTCTGTCCGGATCATCTTCTGAGAGTTCGTGAACAAGATGATCTTTGTACGGGTGTAGTTTTTCTTTTTTTAACATCTTTACTACAAACGACTGACTAACATTTTCTTGTAAGGCAATTTCTGTTGTAGTTGCGTGAGGGTGTTCTTCTACTGACAGCAAAATATCTAACTTCACATCGTCGCTTATTCCTGGTCGTCCAGATTTTGGAGCATCCCTCACGCTTCCCGTTGCATCAAATTTTGCAACAATTCTGCTTACTGTGCTTCTAGCAATTGGAGGTCTTTCAAAATATGTTGCGTTAAATAAAGCACATGCTTCTTCATGACTTCGAAGGCGATCGCCGTAACCTACCATCATTAGAATTTCTATCCTTTCTCTTTCGGTTAAACGAGCCATAATAATAAAACTGTGGTGACACTAATTGTACGACTGACACTGACAAACCGTTGTTTTAGTAAAACAATTGAAAAAATTTATAAGAACACATGTTCTTACTAGATAAGTTTAAGTTTGACCTCTTTTTATAATTGGTTTTGATATTTCGTTTTTTATCCCTTTTCTTATGTAAGCAACTATTTTTCCCTTGTGTAAAAACACAAGCTCTATCACATAATGTAATAAAACTCTTAGCTTCCCATTAAAAAAATTTGTTGATGACGTCATAACTTAAGACAACTTTGAGGTGTTATTTTTGTAACTTATGTCAAAAGATGCGGAATAAAAAAAACAGTTTGACGTGTTTTTGCATTTTTTTCTAAAGTGATCGTTGTACGTTTTATGAATTTTGTGCATTTCTTTATCATAACCCTGTATATACCGGGTGGCTACGGAAGTATTGCCTACGGAATATCTCAGTTATTGTATGAAGTAGGTTTGTGAAATTTGGAGCGTCGATATAATGACATAAGAGCTAGAATTTGAGCATATTGACATGTCGAAGTTTCTTTCGGTCTGACCGGAAGTAACATCAACTTTCTTATTTTAAATGGAAACCCTATTTTTTTTCTTTTCGCTTTATTCAGCATTAAATTCCCTTTCTAATGACATATCACAAGTTGGTATCTAACCAGAAACTAGAGCAGAAAAAAATTATTATTGAAATTCACCGAGTAGGCCGTGGAAGCAAAATGAAAGCCAAAAATTGAAAAGTTGGCTATGGACACCATACGTCACTTGATAACAGTTGCTACTACTGTGATATTTTATTTTCATTCGTCGGCGTTATAAAAAGCCGCCAAAAAAAATATTGGAAAAATTGGGTAGGTCCATAACTTAAATAGGAACATACAACTTTTTCTTGCCTGTACTATTCAGCATAACCATTCCTTTCTAATGATATAATAGAAATTAATTTTTTGAAATGAAATACCAAAAAATCCAATTATTATTCTTCAAATAACAAAATAGATTATCGCCATACGCAAAAATAACATTAAAAATAATGTGGAATGATAAATTATATCCTGTACATAAACGTACTTGGTCTGTGCCATCGTCCATAGATATTCTAATATCTACCTATGGACGATGTTTGTGCTATTCAGAAGAATCATTCCATTGCAATAATCATTCGAACCAAAATATTAACAAGTAGGCTGATTAAGATGTATTTTGGAATGAAACAAAAAAAAACGAGTGCTCTCACGAACGCCGCTATCCATATTATTTTGACGTTCGAAGTAGTGTTTATGATTCTGCCATTTTAAAAGGGTTTGGAAATCGAAATCAGTTAGTGGAATATTCAAAAAATATCCCGTTATTCACGAACCGAACAAATTGACATGCTTCTCATTTATGGTGAATGTTTAAAAAATTCTTATGCCGCTGAACGATTGTATTTAGAGCGATATCCAGGGAGGCATCAACCGTCAAGAAGGTATTTCCAGTGGCTTGAAGAAAAATTAAGAACTGAGCCTGATGTTCACGAAGACCAAGAAGCATTTGTTATTAATGAGGAAACTGAAATTAATGTATTAGCTTTAGTACAATATGATAGCACAATTTTCTCAAGGCGGATTGGCGCCGAATTAGCTATAAGTAAGGACTCTGCTAGGAAAATTTTGAAAAAACATCGATTTAAATCCTTCAAGTATCAGTTGCATCAACATTTTTTATGAAAATGACGGTGAAAGGCGCCTGAAATATTGTAATTGGTTTCTTCGACAAAATGCTGAGAATCACCTATTTAACTATTATATCTTGTTTACGGACGAGTCAATATTTACCAACAATGGATTATTTAACAGGAATAATACAAGGTAGGTACTGTACTTTATTTGGATTATTGTCGATAGTCGAAGAGTAAAGTGCTAAAAGTGTGAACGGTCTTTTGTTTCAGGTAATGGGCGATAGAAAACGAGCACCGGTTTCGACAAGGTGGCTTCCAGGAGAGATTTGGTGTGAATGTTTGGGCAGGAATAGTTGGAACTCATATTGTTGGCTCCATTCTTTTTCAAGGCCAACTAACCGGAGAGAGATACTTTAATTTTTTAACGAATGAAATTTCGGAATTCATTAACAACCTACCAGCGGAAATAACTGAGAGAATGTACTTCCAGCAAGATGGCGCCCCTCCGCATAATTCAAGAATAGCAAGAAATTATCTTCAAAATCGCTTTCAAGAGAGACTTATAACAACCCATGGTCCAGTCAGGTGGCCACCAAGGTCACCTGATGTTACTCCGTGCGACTTTTTTCTATGGGGGCATCTTAAAAATAGGGTGTATTCCACACAGCCTACAACTCTACATGAGCTAGAAGTAAAAATTCGTAGAGCTTTCCAAGATATCACGCCCCAAATGTTGAGAAACGTTTTACATGAAAATATCACCAGAGTCAATAAATGTATTGACGCTGAGGGAATGCATTTCGAACATTTGTTTTGAATTTATTTTATCTTTAATCCTATCAATTTGAATTTTTTTTTTTTCGATAAATCTGTTTTTTTGTTATTTGAATAATAATAATTGTATTTTTTGGTATTTCATTTCAAAAAATTAATTTCTATTATATCATTAGAAAAGAATGGGTATGCTGAATAGTACAGGCAAGAAAAAGTTGCATGTTCCTATTTAAGTTATGGACCTACAGAGTATTGTTTTTTCCCAATTTTTCCAATATTTTTTTTTGGCGGCTTTTTATAACGCCGACGAATGAAATTAAAATATCACAGTAGTAGCAACTGTTATCAAGTGACGTATGGTTTCCATAGCCAACTTTTCAATTTTTGGCTTTCATTTTGCTTCCACGGCCTACTCGGTGAATTTCAATAATAATTTTTTTTTGATCTAGTTTCTGGTTAGATACCAACTTGTGATATGTCATTAGAAAGGGAATTGAATGCTGAATAAAGCGAAAAGAAAAAAAAATAGGGTTTCCATTTAAAATAAGAAAGTTGATGTTACTTCCGGTCAGACCGGAAGTTAACTTCGACATGTCAATATGCTCAAATTCTAGCTCTTATGTCATCATATCGACGCTCCAAATTTCACAAACCTACTTCATACAATAACTGAGATATTCCGTAGGCAATACTTCCGTAGCCACCCGGTATTTATCTATCCATCATATTCGAGTGGAATATGAAGGAGTACGGAAGTGATTTTTATTTGTATTATCAGCACCCTATGAAGACATTTTAACAACAAGTAAGTATTAACTTAACTTAATCATATCTTTGTAAAATTGAAACGAAGTTCAAATCTGATTTTTTTGAGGTTTTTTGACTGATATGTATGTTCAAAAATTCTTTGTTGATCATCTAGGCATTTTGCAGTAATACCAATTATGTATGCTCAGTTGGCAACTTTTGTTGTCATGGCCTATTTATGCAAATTTGTCATTATCATAGTCCTAATCACAGTTACTGTCTTGATCATAAAATGAAATTGAAACTGTACATTCCAGTAGGAGCATTTATGCAATTTTATTGGTTTTAGTCTCGAGCAACAACAACTGAGAACATGACTGTGATAATTGTTGTGACTATTACAATAACAAGTTCGGCCCTTACTTTGAAGATCGATTAGGATTAGTGTACATAGGTATTTTGCTGATATACCAATAATTTATGCTCATTTGACAACTTATGTTGTCACTGTTACTAAAGCATTTGGAATTACGGTATTTTGCCAATAACTTATGATCATTTAACTATTTTTCGTTTTCGTGGACATTCAACAAGTTTTTTTGCAAATCATTTATTATTGGTCAAAACTGAAAGAATGATCGATAAAACACCATTTTTTTTTAATTTATCAAATATTTTTTGTAGATTCATCACAATATCTTTAATTTTACCATAGGCTTGACATGACAATTCGAATTAAGTACCTACTAATCTATTGTTAACAAATAGTTTGAAACTGTAAGTGAAATATCTATATTTGAATACTATTAATAATTATCTTGTTCATTATAGGTCTCATATGAATTCTTGCTCATCGTATCGAAAGCTTCACATTTTGTGAAAGCCTCTGTGTGTGGACAATCCTGGAAATTCATACTGTACCAACAAAAAGCCCAGTCAAGATATAATTTGTGATGATGGTGATGGTGAGATATTTACAAATATAAGTTACTTTGATAATTAATGACTGTAAAATTTCAGCATGGTGTAAACGTATAAGGTCTTTGTTTGGGTCACTCCATATGCTGACTCCCACAGCCAGAGGACGATATATCAAATACCACAATAGAAAAACTGGGTTCTCAACACAGGAGTATTCACTAACTTTCTTCAAAGTGAGTATTTCATCAAATTTACCTTTTCCACTCGCTCTGGTTTTCATTTTTGGAAATTTGAATTCACGTTTTTTCCGACTAATATAATGAATTACCTTTTTATGTTTTATTCTAATTGGATATTCCTTTGGTATCAATATTGAAGAGTGAAGATTTGCAAAATTTTTATTAATTTATTCAAGTGTTATTATTTGAATTAGATGAAGGAACTATTTCTTTTAGTAGTAGTAGTCGAATGAATTCTCCAATATATGAATAAGGATGATACCTTGAAAGAGAATAATGTTTGATGACATATTAGGTACAAATGTACAGTTCTCTATTTGAAAAACTCATTTATTTCAAATGTTAAATGTGGAATACCATTTCAGTTGAACTGAAAGGTATTAAAATATGTAATCTTAAATATAATGTTTTGTTTTATTTTTTTATAGTTTTATATGATTTGTATTTTTCAGTTACCAAAGATTGTTATTTCATTTATGTATTTTATGTTCCCTTTAGAGTTTCCGCAGTATTGATCAGTTATAAGACTGCAAACGTGTTTTCACCTAAGAAACTTGTATATTTTGAATGATCACAATGTTCCTCTTCGAATAAAATTATCGGAATAATTGCATCTTCTTTCATTTTTCTCTGTCCCATCGAAAGAACATGCCAGGTTATCAACTTACATTCTTTGTTGAATTTACTTTATTGGTTGTACTTCATAAATAAAGATATTTGCTGTTGTAGCAAACTATTTCTCAGTTGAACAATATTCAGTTGCTTGGCTAACAAAATAAAACTAATATATAAATGCTTAATCACCAATTATGACAGTTAATACACCAAACTCTTTTGTTGAAATAGCATTTTTTTGTTAACTTCAGTCGTAAATAGATTGGTTTTTATACAGAATTGTTTCTTACGTTGACAATATATATTTGGTCAAGTAACAAATGAAAGTACTCAATATAACCAATCATGTAATTTAATAAAGCCAACTGCTTTGTTAAATTGGCATCTTTTATTGTAATTTTTCAAACGTACATTTGTTCTTTTTATACCAAACTATTACTCAAATCAGCAATATGTAATTGTTGAAGCAACGAAACAAAATCACATTCCACAAAGATATTTTGTTGTTATAAACCAATTTGCTTTGTTAAATCACCATGCAAGGTTGTATTTCCATTTGAAGTTATTTGTAATTAATGCAAAATAATTTTCATAGTTTTGCAAGAACTGCAAACTAAATGATGGTTTGTTGATAATATTATATCTTTATGCCACAATGATTTGCGTAACTGAGATGATGATTTGCCACTTTTTGCTAGTAAATGTTGTTAAATGTCTCATGAGTTATTGCACACATCAACAAGATTCTTTTGGCAAAAAGAAATTTTGTTCATTTAACTAAATAAGGTTAGTGGATCACTCTGAACAACGAGTTGTAGTCAATTTCAACTATACATTTTTTACTGTGTACCTACTCTTCTCATCTGTCGCTTTGTACCTGTCCTTCCGTTTGATCTCGGCGATATGGGGGTACAAATGACGAACGACAGCCCTCAGGAGTCGAAACCATCACGACATCAGAAAAATATACTGCAGGTGCTGGGCTTTGAACCCACACGACCGGCAGCCAGAATGATAGAAAAGCGATGATTCTAACCACTCCTCGAATATATTTGGTTCTATTCCAAACTTACACCGAAGCTAACAAGCAACTCTACGTCGCCCATCTTGTGAAATATTTTCTGATATTCAATTCTGCAGGCACTATAGTGATTTGGTGTTAGATTATTGCTGTCACCAGACCAGAGTATAGTTTTGAAGCTGCTCTAAATTGCACGGATATATACTCATGAGATAGCCTCCCTAATTCGAGGGGTAAATTAATAGTAGTAACCAAAGATCCACGAATCAGCTTTATTCACCAAAGCTAAATGACGAAGAGTATATGTGACAAATGTACAAACGGAATTTCTCAATTTTACACTTTCATGTTATTTATGTCCATACGTGATTAAGGGGACGAAATCAAAATATTTGCAATATGAAAATAACTGAGATTCGTTAAAAAAATATTCATAATTTGAATTTTATCGGGGGAATCCATACAATCAATATTGGCAAATAAGCGAAAATAGCATGAAATTGTTAAATAATAAGGTCCAGTGAATAATGAAACGAAAGGAACACTCTCTGATAAAGAAAATCAAGGATCTACTGTTATATAAATGTGTCTAGAAGCCAGTGACTCACCAACATGACTTTTTCAACCAGATTTCTCCAAATTAGAATTTTTATTCGTTATGTGATTATTGCAGCCACAATTTATATTCTTCACACATTCTTTATTATTGTTTTTGAACTGGGGAAAATATCTGAAGCTCACATTTGAGCTAATTACGGGAGTATAACTAAACTATCATTGCTGTGAAATACACAAAAATTATTGTCAAGTCCATTATCATCATGATTTGTTTGAAACCTACCTGTATCGATGATACATCTGGACCCCGTTGGCCCTTAACCCTCATATTTCGGTGCTACCATTTCGGGGGCAGCCTGAGCCACACTGGTTCACTAGGCTTTCGTATCCCGACCCGAATCCTCACTACCGTCGACTTCCGGTAACTATCTTGTTATTGTTATATCTAGCTCGGTGTATCAATCTTACAGTCTAGAACAGATAGGCCAATCACTTTAGCAAACTATCACAGATGCGTTTTAGTGCTCAATGAATCTAAAAAAATTTGCGCCTCCGCACAGGGCCGGCAACATTGTTAAAAATATAAAGTTTAAACAATTGTAGTTTTTCCTAGAGAAAACATGCTTAACCTTTGTAATACTGAGTAATTTTAATACCCTTACATAACTAACTGGGGTATTTTTGAACCCCACCCTGTTTTCATATATATTTAGGATAAAATACACACAAGTTTTTCAGGTTATGCAGTACAAAACTAATACAAAATATAAAACTCAACTTATAAAACATACGTTCTAACATATTAATTATTACAAGTGTTGCATATCATTGAATCTGTTTACATTTTTAGGCTTTATACCAGCCAGTTTCTATAACAAAAGTAAAATAGTAACAAATATCTAATAAAAATAAACAAGCGTTAGTTACCCGACAAATCAAAATTCCAACCACTTCAAAATAACTATAGATTAGCGCGAACATAGAAATAACCAAGCAGATTGTTATTTATACTAAGAATCGAAATCAATGTGAGTGACAGAGATCCTATAAATCTGACTACGTACGTTACTTTATGGGGTATTTTTGTACCCCATATACTTTGAACGTCTAAAAATACCGAATGGCATGATTTTTTCATTTGATATTTTATATAACATTTATAAAATACATAGAAAAAGCATATTTAAAAGGATTATTGGATATTAATACGCAAATAAAAGTTATCGCCATAACCACGAAAATATACCAATTTGGGGTACAAAATTACCCCACTTAGTATTACGAAGATAAAGAGTCGCAAAATGGCGAGAACAAAGAAAATATCATTCTTTATCGTTCCCCAAATTTTCGACCATTTCCATGTTTGGCATCAGAGTAAATGAATCATTTATTCATACTTCTAATGATGACTCTGCCAAAAAAATTCGAAATCAGGAGCAAACGTGAAGAAACGTTACTCTTCATGTCATAAGTCTCGCTTTTGCCACTTCCGCCGAGTACGGCAGCATACTTTACACTAAACAATTGGATTTGCAACCTGATCTGATTATGGAAATAATGCAAAAGTTGTGTGAGTTGGTCGCAAACGTAGGAAGTAATTTCACAGAAAACATGTAAAATTTGCCATCACCACAGATGTCGATAATTTTGTCAAACTAAAAAACAAATTTATTCTTGAAAATAATACAAAAATTCCAAAAATGTATCTGATGATTAGGACCGAACATTGAATTTGCTCCCTCGTTCGATGTCGGGAAAGTAAGTGATTCCAGATGACAGTAATTTGTTAATTATTGTGAGTGCGGAAAAAAGCGATTAATACTAAAATCTATCGAGCCACTCAAAAGTGAATGCCTAATGAATATTTGAATTTGCTTCCTCGCGATAAGACGGGAACAGTTGATTATTAATATTATTATTATTATTGTTTTGAGTCTTAGTGAGAAACAGACAAGAAATAATTTTATCATATATACATTTTACACTTATACAATTTGGCAATCGCAAAACAATAGAAATTAAAATATTTTTGTATCAAAAGTAAATTGCAAGAGTGTTCGAGAACGTAAAGTACCACCAGCATTGCCAATACGACTCCCTACGTCATAAGAATAACAATGGAAAATTAAACTAATATCAATATTTCAGTCTAGAAATGAAGCATGGGAACGGCTTACATTGATTGACTAGAATCCTCACAGAATCGTTTCATTTGAGCAAATCCTGAAAAATTACATCGATTAAACATTTTCACATCCCCTATTGGCAACGCTGCACTGCTTGTTGTTTCTTCGTCTGCACAGGTTTGATCAACTGTAACCTTATTACGCCGAACTCGGCACACCGCCTACCAGAAAAATATTAAATATTATCTACGTCTCAACCCAATACATCAAAGGCGCCTATTGGGAGTTAATATTTCTGTTTACCTATACGGTGTAGGAGGTTTAATCGCATAGAGAATTAAGTTTTCCAATCGTTTTGGGAACAAGAAAGTTCGAAATAATCATAATACATCCAATATTGAATGGATTTGCGAGTCTTTTGCGTTTTTCCGCAATCACAATATAAATTATTGAGACCTCAAATTAATAACTTTCCCAACATCGTACAAGGGAGCAAATTCAGATATATTAGTTTTTACTCATCGGTTAAATTTGCGACAATATTGTATAATTTCGAAGACTGAAACAATGCCATTTTTTTTAATTTAACAAAGTTCTCGAAACCTTTTGCATTATTTCTATCATCAATTCATGTTGCAAACACAATTATTTTAGTGTAAGGTAAAAAAAATAATATATGTTGCCGTCATCGACGGAAGTGGCATTCTTTCAGAGACTTTCAAAAGTATAAATAAATAGTTTATTTACTCAGATGCCATACTTGGACCTTGTCGCATAATTGAGGAATGATAAGCGATAATATATCCTTTATTTTGCGTCTCTTTTGCATTTTTTCTGTACAAAATGACCATAATTGCTTATAATTTAAATTTTTAACTAAGCTACCGGCCTCGTACGAGGGCGCAAATTTTCATAGTTTCATTCAGCACTAAAACAAAACTATTGTGAAAGTTTAGTTAAAAGTTAGAAAGAGGTAAGATGTTTTCGACTAACGACGAATATCAAACATAAGTACGACACAGGTACAGTTCGATTATTATATCTTTACCCGTGCAACATCATCACAATACTATAATTCTCAGCTTAGCAGACAAATGTAAACGAATTTTGAATCGCTCATAGCGGTTGTTAGAAAGAGATGTTCGATAGAGGATGCGTGATTTCTTCGATCATAAATTTAAGACGCATGGGTAACGATACAATAATCGAACTGTAATTGATGCCCAAACTAACTGTGCGGACTCATAAGTATAACTTGAGGAACAGACCTACTTCAGTCATCCGAGAAGAACGAAGATGAACAGACCTCTGAGGAAGCTAGCCACTCGCGCTAGCGACACGTTAGGAAACTATTCCAAATCACGACGGCCTTTAAAACCGAACCAAAATAAGTGATAGTGAAAAAAAAAAAGAATTTTGGCAAAAATCAACTCAATTGACTTAACATAATTGCACATAATAAATGTCAGAATACGAACTTACCTTATCTCTAGAGTGTGCCATAGTAATCGATTTCCTATTATATTGGACATCATTAACACTGCACACGTATCGAATTGTCGAGCGTTTCCTGTCATGTCAACGTTAATTATGTAACTGAAGGTCATTTGTCTTCTGATTACGCTTGCGAATTCACACATGTTAATCAGCTGAAGCAAAATATTGAATCTAGCAGCTGCAAGATATTTTTTGTTTTTCAAATACAGAATGCCAAACCGAGTTGTTTACATTCTCGATTTCGAGAATCTCGCTTCGTCTCGTCTTCGAAACGAGATTCGAGACGATTCTTGGACCAGATGAGACGAAACTCAATGACACTGGCATCGTCTGGAGTCTAGTGCATTGACGAAACTTTCGCAGGTGAATATATCTGCTTATGAATTTGAAAACCTAAAAGGTTTTAGGGCACACTACAGACTTCACTTCAGTACCATATTGGAAAGCATATGTTTCTGAATGAAGTTGATATTATTATTATACTGGATACTTCGCTCTTGCCGGAAAAGTTATTCTAATGTGCTACGGCAACTGTAGAAAAACATCGGCGTAATAATGAATCTGCATGATGTGTTATGCCTCAACGACTGGGTGATAACAAAAACATCTACCACCGAGAAATCTGTTGATGAGTTTGAATTCCGTTTTATCTACAATAACAATAACCAACAAGTTGAAGAGTTAATGCAGTAAAACAAACAAAGTTCAAAAAGTGTGTATACGGAAAGGATCACAGAAATCAAATGAATTAATTCCGACTACGGCCGAAAATACCCTTCTCTCCACAAATTTCCACAAAGTGGAAAAATGAGTCAACTGTCTGAGAGAAAGCCATATACACACTTTTCGAACTTTGTTCAATTTATTGCAATTAATCTTCCTGTGGTATATGATACCGAGGAATGCTGTTTTGTTTTTCCCTCGCGGTTGGCCCTATGACTGACTTCTACTGTAAGTCACGGCTTCATTCGTAGTGGACTATATAGCTCTTGAATGTTATCGTTCATTTTGTGGATCCTAGCACTGATGAGAGGAAATAACCTCGAAACATGCATGTATGTAGGTGGTCATTTCCAACAAAATGAAAGATGATATTCAATGGCTTTATTACAATCAGCAATTGCAAATAGTGTCCTTGAGGAACGTTGCACATATTGATGACTGACGTAATTCAATATCCGTAGGGGGAGTAGTTGTTTTCTGTCAGATATTTGCCTCATTTCTCCACTTTGTAGAAAAGTGCGGAGAGGGTATTTTTGGCCGTAATCGGAATAATTTATTTTGATTTAGAGTTTTTTCCATTCCAATGTACACAATCGTCCCAAATTTGAAATTTTTATTGCAATTTTTAGTTTCTGTCATCTTTTTGATGCTTACGAAATTTTAACTTCAACATTTTTTTTTGTTTCTTTCCACTAAGTTTCAATAACTGAATGTCTGTTTTAGAACTCTATTACATTTTTTTCAAAATAATCACTTGAAATTAGTTGTGTAGAGTCCTAAAATTTGGTTAGACACTTAAAGTAGTCCGACAAATTTTAAATAAGTTTGTCATCATTTTCTTATGACGAAAATCGATTAAATTAAATTTCTATCCTAAATGCCATAACTTTGCATAAAAAACAGTAGAAATTTGAATCGGTTTCCTCATTTCCTCAAAGGAAAACATGATATCCTCGATATTCAGTAATTGAAACATGTTGAACCTACAACAAATTGAAAGACACTGTATTATTGTTCTATTTTGAATTTTTTTGATAATAATTATTCCGCAAGTTATTGAGGGCACGTCTCAGATAGAATTCACTGTATGAAGCAATTGGTTATAAAACCTCCACTCTTTGTATATTTGTTGATCTCTCCCTAAAGCATTCGAAGAATCTTGAATCATACGGACTCGTAGGATATACCTATAGATAATTAGAAAGTTATCTGTCTAATCGAAAACAGCCTGTCACTAAGAAGCTATCAGCGAGATTGGCAATTGTTACATTTTGCGTGCCACAAGAAACTTTTCTCAGTCCATTGCTCTTCACAGTACAAATCAATTATTTATCAGCTGAGGATTTAGAAGGTTCAGTTTTCAGTACAGATGACACAGTAATATTTTATCAAAATGAAAACTGAAGCTGAGTCAGAGTTCAGATCAATGAAAAGTTATTATTTCATCATGAAAAATATAAAAATATTTTTCATGTGGAGCTGTGTGTACTTGACGGAAGGCAATGAACTCACAGAATGAAAATTCGGCAAACATCGAACAGAAAATAATAATTCAACAGCCACTTACGACATCTGAATCATTTCAGCCGAACGCTTGGCAAAGTTTTTCTTCGAGAATATCCTTTGCAATACTTCCTGTAACAACTACCAAATGATAATCGAAAACAGGTGTGTCTACTGCATACTAGTTTCACGGTTCAACCCGATCATCAGTACACCCCAGAACACAAAATGCAAACGATTTCCATTTGGGTTTAGTCAACAGGCCCCACGACCACTCAAGTACTCACTAATAAAGTGAGCACCAGAGCCATCTATAAAATTGAATTATTCTCTGTTCGACACCCTAATGTATAGGCAATAAGAGAAAGGCTTGATTATTTTTAATCAATTTCCATTTTGGGAATTTAGAATTAGTTCTATTTCAATAACCTAACGCTAACCTAATGCTGAATGTGTATGTGCCTAACGCATCATATGCATATACACCCAATTTAGGAAACCTAGAAGTCGATGGAGAGACCTTCATATTGTTGTATTTAAAATATGTTTTATCCGTCAACCAGCCGCACCCTTACAAGCAACCCTCAGAAGGCTTCGGGAGACCTGTGCGAGCAAGGGAAGACGAGGCCCTTACCTTCTCCCATGTAATGCCATGCACGGCCAAAAATTCCAATTAAGATCGCCCATCCGAACCGATTGCTACAGTCACAGTAGGGCCTTGGTGGTCATGAAGGTAGAGCGCTTGCCTCTCATTCATGGGGGCGTGGGTTCAATTCCCAGCATGGTCACCGGTGCATGGCATCACACGTTATGATGTGAGAGCTGCGTCCTCCTTAGCTCGCACAAGTCTTTCGAAGGCTTTTGAGGGTTGTGCTCGTAAAGGTGCAGCCGGTTGACGGAAATAAAAATTTTAACAAGAATAATGGTGCATTACGTAATCCAAATCTTCCGCTAAACATTCTATACAATAGGCATTGCCGTTGGCAAGTCATCAACAGAAAACAACTACTGCCCCCTACGACTTTTGAATTATATATGTTTAATACTTGGCAAAGTTTTCTACAAAAACAAACTTTGCGATGCATTTTAAATATCAAAGCTGAAATTATTTTTTGATTTGATTGGGGGAGCACCTCCATAACGTTTTCATGGTCATTGCCAATCATCAGCGAAGGCTAGTTTGACCCAATTGAATTAAAAAATCCTTTCAGCCTAGTTGAAAATACCTGTGACAAATACTGAAGTATGAATTCAGCGCCATCTCTGGGTTCCAGAATTAAAGGACGCTCGGACTGCGTGTCGACTTCAATATGAAGCCAATAACATCATGAAGACGGGCGACACTATAACGGAAGACCATTAAACGTATCAAGAAAAATGATGTAATCTTCCGCTAAAGATCCTATACAATAGGCATTGTCGTCGGCAAGTGATCAACAGAAAACAACTACTGACCCCTACGACCATTGAATTATATCTGTTCAATACGGTCGTACGGGCATTTGTTGTTTTCTGTCGAATACTTGCCGACAACAAATCCTATTGTATAGGATCTTTAGCGGAAGATTCGGATTACGTAATCCATAATTTTTCTTGATTAGTTTGATGGTCTTCCGTCAAGTAGTGTCGCCCCTCTTCATGATTTCAACAGTTATTTGGCTTCAGTTCCCAACTAAATGAAAAAGAAAATCGATCAAATACTCAGGTATAATCATTCACATATCAAAAACACAAGAAACAAAGTGGAAAGATTTTTTCTTGGTTAAAATGCTTGAAAAAATTTCTGGATAATCGATTACTTCATGCAAAATTTCATAATCTGAATTTAACGAATTATGTTCGTTCTCAGACCCAAAGTTACCATTGCGCGGGGCAGTCAATTATGGAGTATTAATAATATCGAAAAAATAAGTGAGATGAGAGTCCAATCCAATGGTGGATAATTTCATTGTTAATTACTCTTATCAGGAATGCATTTAATTTTGGAAACAGACTGCATGTTAATTACCTCAAACGGATTATTTTTCGCATAGTATACTTCCAGAATGACTGAGAATTCATTAAATCCTTAGTATTCATTCCATTACTGTTAAACTCAGAAAGAAATTAGTATGTATATATTAGCATTCTCAAGGGATTTCTGATGTAGAGTATTGAAATGTACATAAAAATTCAGTCGACTTTTTAATTTCATCCTTGCTTGAACAAATAACAAGAAAAGTGTCCCAAAAAGAGCATGCTTGGAGGGACAAAATAAATTATCATAAAATTGCTTTAGATGAGAAATATGAGTATCTCCTAATTTATGTCTAAGGATACGAAAGCTTTTATAATCTGATTTTCAATCTGCTCATTATTATTGTGTTTCAATGTCTACGTACATTATGATAATACGATAAGGTTTTGCGGGTATAAGCGTCTCCAATGGCGAATATTTTCCACACAACCCAAAACATGAATCCAAGAACACACACGTCCGAAATTAGAGACAACCAATCATGGAGATTTTCCCACACATAATCAGATATTATCTGTTTCTTGGGCTGTGTTGTTCCGTCTTGACATCGCTTGTTTTCGTTGGTTGTGACACTGAGATCATCGTCCAAGGCAGATTTGAAAGAAGATATACTTTCAGTTGTTTCTGATGCTACAACTAATTCTGACAGATTATCACCACTGGTTTCTATCGAGCTAAAGTTGTCTTGTTCTGGAATATCCTCAGTGTTGTTGACAACACTAATTACCTCTAATGCATCAGGTACTTTGATATTCTCCATTATATTCAGAAAAACTGCACTACCACTCTGCGTTTATTTTGTTTTCTCATTCTATTGAGGAACTTGTATGCGCAACTGATTCACTGACAAAACGGAAGGAGAGAACAGAAATAACCTTGCCAGGACCGTACTGGATCTAATTTGACAGATTTCCAATGCTCCAAGAAACAGACAACAAATTTTGTTATTCTTGAATTGGAAGTCAAGTTGGTCATAAGTTAATTTTGAATATTTTCTGTAGTGTGACAATTTCTTCCGGAAATTGGACATTTGACAGGTCCAAAAAATTACTGACCGTGACCATACTGGGATCCGTATTGAAAGATGTTCACGCGCATTTTATACTGGGTAACTTCACTTAAGACTATCCACACTCGATACCTCCCCGAAAATTAGTTTTACAAAAAATCGACTTTTGTTTGGAGGGGGACACCAGTTGACGGAAAGAAGATATTTAATACTTCACCCCCTACTCCTTCTATAATTTCAAAAGGGAATGAGTGGTCGTGTGATACATCATTGTAAAGGTAAATCAATTCTGCTACTATTTTCTGAATTTGAAGGTGTTCTCGAGATATTCGAGTTCAAATGGTACATTGTTGAATTTTGAAAAAATAAATTATACGAAATACATTATCACAAATGTGTTTACAAAAATTGTTCATAATTACTTTCATTGAACTCCCAGACAGTAGTAGAATCTATTTGCAAATTCTTCCTGAACCCTTGAAAATGTTTTTCTGGAAATTTGCCTGGCATTCAGTTCTTAGTCTTCTTTCCATTCGTTCAGGTCAGATTGAGATAAATAATGGATTTCAAATGACCCCAAAGGACAAAACTATCAGGTGCCAAGTCCGGCGAGCGTGCCGGCCATTCAATTGGACCTCTACGACCTATCCATTTGTTTGTAAAAGATTGGAATAGCCATTCTCTCACCTCTAATACGAAATGCTGCTAACAGAATCCAAACTAAGTGGTTCAATCAGATTCTGCAGCATATCCAATTGAACCACACCATTTGAATCAACTTGGAAACATTCTACTTTTGAGAACATTGTGTGTGCTCCTCTCTAACTAGATGAGGGATTCCGTGACTCCAATAGCGAGAGTTTTGTTTGTTCACTAACCCTTTCAGAAAAAATTAACACTCGTCACTGATGTAAATATGCTTCATGAATCCGTGGTTCCTCTGTATTATTGTTACTATATTTTCGCAAAATTCAGATCTTCTGTCGTCTGTCATCTACGTTCAGTAAGTGAGTAACGTTTCTGTTTTCGTGTACCTCATTGGAGATCCCAGCTGTTGTTCATGCACACTCATTTTGAGCAGCAAAAATAAAAAGCATTTCCACTTTTTTGTGTTTTGTGCAAATCATTGCGATACAAGTAGTATTGTTGAGATACATGGTCAATTATAGATTCTAAACTATCACCATTTCACAACAATATGGTTCTCAGCGATTAGTATTTCTTCTGTGACAATCATGTTGAACACAAAAAACTAAAACGTGTACTCGGTGAGCAAATGAAATAAGACAATAAATGGAATTGGGCGATCAACAAAGTACAAATTATCAGGTTTGTGAAATATATCATAATTTTTTTTATTCAAATCTTGTGGCGAAATTACATGGAATAGGAACGATTGTCGATAGAGAAAGAAATAATGTCGAATATGCCGATAAAATCGAATGGAACAATTTTTGATATATGTCGTTGATACGCATCTCGATGGTGATGACGTGAATGTCAATTCCATTGGCAGATGGGCAGATGACTATCTCAACGTTTTTCAGATGAATCGATAGGTCGTATTACAGGGTCAGTCATTTATAATATTAAACCTACTTACCTGAATGATTTGCTCCGCTGAATACCTTGGTTGGAGCCAATGGAGTATACAGATGTTTTCTCATTATTTTTACTACAATACTGTTGACTCGCATTGCCCAGACGTGAAGAAAACAATAAATGGAACACAGCCGAAAGAAAACTGGATGAACAAATGAAATGGGAAAAGCTTGATGAACTTACATTGCCTGAAATGTGAACTTGGAATTGTTTGTGTAAGCATTGAAAATATACGCAATAACGTGGAAAATCATAAACTTCAGACATTGGTGAGAAAAAGTACTCTGACATAAATCTAAAAATGGTAGCGATATCTATGATGACGAAGAAATGATCGCAAATAGATTTTCTAAGCACCTTCACCATACAAGTTCCGTTAGATTTGTAGGGTAGATAAAATAAATTTGTGCAGATTTAGGTAAATTCCCCGAAAGAAAAAACTGGAGATGGTCATGCCAATCTATGGATAATTATAGACAGATAACTGTGCAATCAGTGAAAGAGGGCTGTGTATGAAAGAATACTATCTTGTCTTGGCAAATACCGGCTTGTCAGTAACTAGTGTATTGCTAAAATTTCGGTAGTCAATCAGAAAAAACACATTTATACATGTATTTCTCCATCCAAATAAAAAATGTCCATTGTCTATGATAATAATGATAGATTGATTGATTCAGAAATAACAAAATTCTTGGGCACATTTTCATACTGAAATCTTTCTTCAAGAACTGCATCAACCATATCAACAAGAAGGTGAATAGTGAATTCTACGCCATTCCACAAATGACAAATATATTTGTTAAGCATCAGCTGATGAGTTTGTAATTCGTTGAAACGATCCTGACTGAAGATCCCCGTTATTCCCCTCCGTTTATACAATTATATATACAATTACGACACTGTAGTGAAACATTTCAATATTTCAATAGAAGAATCTTATTTTCTTCTCACCAGATCGCACTGAAATGAAATCATCAGTTTTTTCTGGGAACCTAGCTGTGGTGTTAGATGGAACAATATAGAAAAAGAATTTGAAAAAGTTCCGTATATTTTAATTTCATACGAATACACAGTTTGAAGAAAAAACTCGAGAAAATTGAATTGAATAATTGGGGTTAAATGAAACAATATTGACAAAAGGATTTAGAAAAGTTTCTTATAATTTAATTTTATACTAATATACACAGTTTAGAAGAAAAAATTCGGGAAGAATGAAGATAAGAATTTTTTAGAAAAATATGTTTCAATACATTTACTGATCCATTTTTTTTCTTTTAACTTCACTTTAATGAAACAATTATACTCCAATAGAACGATTTCATCTTCTCCACACCAGATGGCACTAAAGTGGAAACAATTTTTTTTGTCAGGACCCTAGCTGTGGGATTAGGTGGAACAATATTGAAAAAAGAATTTGAAAAAGTTTCTTACGATTCCATTTTACACTAATATAAACAGTTCGAAGCGAAAATTAGAGAAAAGTGAAAATTACTTATTTTTTCAATATTTTTCAATAACTTCTCTGTTAACGATTTTTTTTCTGACTAACTTCACTTTTGTGACACATCTATATTCCTCTAGAACTTTCTCATTTCCTCCATACCAGATGGCACTAAATTGAAAAAATTGGTTTTGACAGAACCCTAGCTGTGATATTGGTTCATATCAGTCAGCTTTTGTCAAAATTCAACGACTATCGTAGCCATATCTTGAATTTTGCCTAAATTGTTATTGTTAGAGAATTGTTTTCTATTGTTCTATTTGTGAGTACATTTTTTTTGTAGAATGTACATGTAAACCAGTATTTTTTGGTAGATTGTAGAGAGGAATTCCTCATGATTATCTACCTAAAAAAGTGCAAAACTTTGAAAGTAAACCATATTGTTGAAGTTTACATAGATGTTCTTGACGCTGAGTGCTATAAAAAAAATTATTGTATGAAATCTTGAAATAATACCAACGTATACTTGGTATCTGACCAAAACTTGCTCATCCTACCTTCAAAATCGGTGAACAGATATATCCATCCATTTGAATTCACAATAAGCCCCTTTTGATGCAGTGCTCCCGTAGTGACAATCATAGAAGGACTGACTTCAAGAAAATAGTATCTTTATGGAAATGATATTGAACGATTGATTCACTATCCGACATTAACACCTGGGTCCGTTTCTGAATATGGATCATTCGTCGTTTGTTTATTGGAATAATGTCTAGGTGGCATAGATCTCTTTTAATCTTTGATATTGCATTATGAATAGACTATTAAAATATACAAGCTTTTATCGCTAGCGTTCTTCATTACTGAAATCATAACAATGGTCAACAGTTCCACGATCTATATCTACTAATTTGTTTGAACTTCATTCTGATATACAATAATATTTCAATTTGAAATCAATTGAAAACCATTGTAACATAATTATTACTAATTTCTGCTGAAATCAACAGGTGAAAAATTCAATTAAAGAACAGGATTGAATGTTGAGTTTTCATATTTATCTTGCCAATGAAAAGTAACAATACTTTGTAATGAATAACACTTGATGATAACCTGACAGACTGTACTTATGGCACATGTTTCTCCAACATAACGACCATTGTCCGTGAAAGTAAGTTAGAGTTCAAACAGAAGCAGTTTATCTCCAAATTGTTGTTTTTGAATTTGTTTTATTTTCTGTTAACCAGCTATCAACCCTCTACGAACGACAGCCCTCAGAAATCGAAACTAGCCAAGGACTAACGAGGTCTTACCTTTTAACGTGCGATTCCTAGCACTTAATAATATTTTGTTTCCCTTATTTGCCATTATACCTGCTTACAAAAAACTGACGTCTTATGCATACGATTGATTCAGAAGAGAGAGGTCTAAATCACTCTAGGTCATTCATAAACAGTACGAAAATGCTAACGGTATAAAAATATTGCCCCCTGCGGCCCTAAGGGTTACAATGAGCTCGTGGTATCCTATGCCTCTTGTGAAAGCCAACTCAAAAGGGGACCTCAGATACAAAGATTATGTGCACCTCAAACCGAATCTCTAGTAAACCGAACGGAATCCCAGAATAAACATCCTTGAACAGGAGGCACTGCAAGATGCGACCAATTCGCCTTTCTTACTTTGCATGGACCAGAGTAAAATTAGGAGTACATACAGCGAGCAGGAATTTTGAAGTGGTAATCAGTATATACCAGAAGACCCACCCCTCAGGGAAAAATTACAAAAGCTTCCTCAATAAGAAAGCAGGTGGTGCACAGACTGAGATAACTCGAGCTCTGCTCTGAATCATCCCGGCTACTACTTGGAGCTCGCAGAAGACAGCTCAGAAAAGCTCACAAACATGCGGCGAGTACGTTGACCCTCATATAATACAGAACGCGTAAAAAACTGAACTGAGAGAAGTTTGTTGAGATCAAGGCATTACCGATATCGGACTCTCCTTCACATAAGTGTGAATATGTTGATATTTTCCAAATATGCCTTGTTGGGCAGTAGGATAGCTGTTAAACAACAAAAGGACCCACAACAACAATTGCGCCATGGTGACAAGGAGCATTTCAAACGTATATTGATTCATTGACGAATCAAATGACACGTCACTGATGAAGGAACTGAGAAGCAAGTTCAATCTAGCAAAGACACAGAATTTTACTTACCCTATATCACCTCGCTGGTCACTTAACTGGACCCATATTTCTAATCAGTCACCGTTGTAGGTATGTTGCATGCAGATATTCCATAACTGACCTCATGTTCTGTGGTGGAGCACTATCTTGTTGATAAAATAATCCAACTCTATTTATCGATGGAACTTATTTCGTTTAAAAAATGCTCAATTTCCTTGGTGGGGAAACTCAGATATCTAGCCCCTGTCAGGGGACAGTCAAACATTATAAGGCCTCTGTCTCCCGAAATGTCAACCCAACAACTGAAACCAATCGTTTTTGGAAATTGCCTTCCTCCATTCCTCCATCAAGATTAAATTTGTAATGGACCTATGTCGCTTAACATTTCTGTTGACACTAGTGAAACGGTTTTTGTCAGTAGGTATACAGAATTCTGTATTGAAATGTGTTATCTTCCAAATATTTTCCGAGGAACCAATTGCAATTCCCAAGTCTCCTTGCATTATCGTTTTGTATAGGAGGTGCTGTTGTAGTTGATACTTGAATAAATGATATTAGTGCAGATGTAGGTACACAATAATTACCTTTTTAGAAGAAATGTCAAATTATATGTCGACACGTCAACTTTTACCGCAACAATTTAATGATTCTGTTTCAGTCCTGTTGATCACAGGCAACTCGAACTCAATAAGATTATTTTCAACACATTTCTGAATCAGTGGTCGCCTGTTTCCCAACAAAATTAAAAAAAATATTCCAAGTAGCTTTTTTATTGGTGGAACAAAAACAATTCTTGTTCTCAGTTTTGGAATCGTGTATTTTTCCAATGACAGGCAATTTCAAATCTTCCGCACTTGAAAACACTCTGAATACAGTGTGTCCAAGATAAGAATGAACAGCATGGGGATATCGAAAAAGGTAAGAGATATGGGGTCAATTAAATTATAAAAAAGTAGCGCATTCATGGGCCAAATGCCTAATAATATGCCATTCAGAAACTTTTAATATTACATGTTACATTTTGTGCCAAAGAAATTGTGCGACACATCTTTGTATTCAACAAGGCAAAAATTCCGGCAAGTGGTAAGTTAAAATGTATAATTGTATAATAATACTAATCAATTTACTTCATGTATCAAAATATGACATCTTTTCCAACGCCTACTATCTAAAATTGAAGAAAAAGAGAAATCACTAAATTACATTTTGCGCAAGAAATGGTTCTGAAATCATATTGTGTGATAAGTTGCTGTATTCACAATGAAAAATGGAGACGTATACAGGGTATATTTTAGTTTCGGCCCATATAGAAATACACAGTTGATGATGTTTTCTAAAAGACGAAACGTCGCAGAAAAATGATGCTTACGTTATTGTGTAGTCCTTAAAAAGTGGCTAGGGCAAAGTGCTAATTGTTTTACATTTCCTTTGAAAATAAAGCTAGGAGAAAATTAAAACGAAATTCTCAAATTTCGGTTTTTCTCGAATATCTCCGAAACTACTCGGAATATCAGAACATTGTAGACGGCATATCATTGGACACACAAATGGGCTACTTTTCTCTAATTTAATCGACCCCGTATCACTTACTGTTTCCGATATCCCCATGCTGTTCATTCTTATCTTGGACACACTGTAAAGGTTCTGCATAGAAGAAAATAAAGTTTTTCTTTTGATGAACATAAAATTGATCGAATAAAAAGAGAACCAAATTGATTTCTACAAGTATTACTTGTAGAAATCAATTTGGAAACTTGAATACTTAAGTATTCAAGTTTCGGACACACCTTTTATATTCAATATAACAGATGGTTTCGTAAATTCATCTATCAATATAGATAGCGACCAAAACACCAAAATATCATCAATTGGCCTGAAACCATATAATATCTGCATTAAGATGAAAAATACTGATGACTAACTTTATGATTTTGTGCACGTCTTCCACAGAACAGGTGTGTGGAAGCATCAGTAAAGTTCATTATTTAGCATATTATTTCAGTCATTCCGATTATTAATTGCCCATTGAATGCCCTGGAGGGGGACAGCCTGTTGAATTATACAGTAATTTAAAGGAAAACTTTTACCATTCATATTAAAATTGTATCATTCCATTTCCTCCATAAAACTCGGTGATGCGACAACTTTTTTTGAAAGTTGTTAATTGGTGGAGTTGATTGGGTTTGCGATGTCAGGCCTACAACCTTGGAATGAAAGCGTAATCAGTAACGTTGGATTACGTTTGAAAATATCAAATTATTCTACAGTTTTGATATTTTGAAATAGTGTACGAACGTTTCAAGTAACTCTTTTGAGAAATACTTTTATGTATAAATGACTTCCACAGATGATGGTTTTACAAAACCACGAAATTTGTTTCTCCATACAATTTCTTCTTCTTGTACCAAGATACCATTTATTGTAGTAGTGATCGTACAATAAACAGGTTTCTTCACCTTATTCTATAATAACATATACTTGTTTCATTACCTATAAACATATTCACACTGGTGACTCATTCAATTTTTTCTGGTCATTAATTGAGGTCTAAGAATTTTTCACACAGGGTGTCAATTTGAAAACTTCCCACCCTTAATATCTTCCTTTCAGTAAATAATATGAGTTATCGAAAAAACAAGTCAAATTTATTTTCGAGGACACTTTCAAGGAATATTTAGAATATTAAATCAAGTGGCACATCATTTTGATTGGCGTTCAATTCTTTTCCCAACGATACCCTAACTTTTTATTTTTTGATGGGCAATTTCCGAAAAATAGCGTTCTAAATTAGACATGTATCAGAATTCGCCTGTTCTGAGATAATATTATTGAAGAGTAGGTGGGATGTTTCATTCGTTGGTTATTTTCCTTTTACAATTTAATTTGCGAGAAAGACATTGCAAACATAAAAAATCTACTTACGCTTATCTTATAAACTGATCCTCCTACAAAAGTTCATTACCTTCTTCATCAATTGGAGTTTCTAGCTCGAGAGTTATAAGAGGATCGATAGTCTCTTCAAGCATTCCAAGGTACAGATTGCCAGTCAAGTTTTCTTCCAGAAATAATGGACCAATAATGGCATTTCTAAGAATACCAGCCAAAACATTATCTTATTTGGGTGTTGTGTATGCCCTTCCCAAAAAATATGTGGGTTTTCGTCACTCTAATAGTGACAATTTTATTTACATTATTAACATTGTCATTCAGGAAAAATGAACAGTCATCGCTGAAACAAATGTTCTACAGAAGATTAGGAATGGTATTGACTAGATGAGACATGGCTTCACGAGACTCTAGTCATCTATCATAATCATACTCGAGTATCTTGAAGGATCTGCATTTTATGTGGATGAAATTTTCAATGCTTCTCTTACAGTCTCGCGTGACATTCCCGCCTGTTCTGATACTGATCGTAAGGAGCCCGTGGGCTCTGCAGCAAATGTTTCCAAAACTTCAATTTGAACTTCTTCATTTAGTACTCTGTGGTAATTTCCTTTTTATTTATCACTGAACCAGTTTCGTGAAACTTATTCACCAAATCAAGCACATACCGGTGACTCACATTACAGTTTGAAAGCACTTCGTGAGCACTTTCCAACTTCTCCATAAATTACAATCATTTCAATTCTGTAAGGCTTATCTGTGAAATTGCGATGAGAGTTGTGAATTCAGCATTTAATAAAAACAACTTTACTATCATCTACGTTTTACTATTAGACTACTTTTCGATATAAAGTTTTTGGAGCTAATGACTAACGTTACCTACCCTTATTAAAGGGTTGGAACACGGTACAACCTAATATTCTATCTAGTTCTGGTCAACCCATACATCTCAGTATAGGCAAGTTCTAATCACTTTTGTAAGTTTAGAACGCCATTTTTTGGAAAGTGCCCAACAAAAAATAATAAGTCACGGTACCATTGGAAAAAGAATTGAACGCCAATCAAAATGATGTGCGACTCGATCCACCCTCCCATTTAAAATATTCCTTGAAAGTGTCCCCCTTGAAAATAAAATTGATATATTGTTTACTGGAAGGAAGATATTAAGGTTTGGAAGATTTCAAATTGACTCCCTGTATTTAGTACAGTGTACTTCTTCACAAAATATATATGTTTAACTTCCTTGCACCCTATGATCTGAGTAATGTCAGTTCTGGTTAGAACTGATTAAGAAAGCACTTATCGCAAAATTTATGTCTACGTAAAGTTAGGTCATTCGTGTTAGAACAGAATAAAAAAGTACTTGCGCCCAACTATTTACGTGAGCTAAGTTTGTGCTAGTTAGTACAGACTAAAAAAAAATTCCTCGCAAAATGTATGTTTCATTTCCTTGGGCCCAACAGATTATCATCTTCCAGAGAGCACCTTCCAAACAGCACAAATTGAAATATTCCCAGAGAAGTTTGTGTATGCTAGGGTATTTTCCATTTAAAGGTGACGTAGAGATCTGAACAAAAATCAATCGATAAGCATTCTATCAAGTATTCCAAAACCGTTGGAACTGAATGATAATATTATAATAATAATAATACTCCCTCATGAACACTCATAGACAGTACCCAAAGGCCGTAGCCTGTAAGGCTATTATTATTATTATTAGTTTTCGTGGTGCTTTGGGGCGACTTACTGATATTTCTGGTGGTGTATTCACTTTTCAGCTGTAGGAAAACCCTGAAAACCTACAGTTTTCGTCTGTACGCACTTCAAGCTAGCACCAGACGTCAAGATTGGCATGTAGGTAATTCACATCCAGGGTTTCATTGAAACGAGATATCTCGTCTCGAAGGCACTTTCTCGTCTCGTCTCGATTATCGAGACGAGAAAGAAACAAACTCTCGTCTCAATGTTTGTCTCGAAGACAATTTCTCGATCTCGATTCGAGAAATTTCGAGAGTCTCGAAAACAAAATCTGAATGTTATTAAAATATGCTATGTATAGGTTATAACGTATAACACAATGCCAAGGCTGTACCATAATACAGGGTATTGAATTTTTTCTGTAAAAAAAATTAAGAGGAGAATGTACCAGCATCATCACCAAAATAAGTTTGTTATTTTTTATAATCGAAACAGTCGTCTGTTGAAAAAAAATTATCGATAATACTAAAATTATTTTATCTTAATAGTAGGGGTCATAGTACTGCGTAGTGAAATTTATGCAAAAATGGTGCCATAAGTTTGCCATAAGAATATTCTTGGAAGTAATATAGTAATGAGCTTGGACTAACATATTTAAAGAATACAATAGAAATAAAGTTGAATTTATGGCCCTTTCCCTTTAGGGAATTTCTTTACCCAGAAAGGCCAGACTGACTGAATAGTGTCCTATCAATTAATTTTTGAAGTAATAATAATCATCTTTTTGCATCATTGAGTGGGTCTCTAAAATACGTAACTTTGCCATAGTTTGGCCGACCCTATGTCTCTTATCGTTTGCGAGATGCCCATGTGCGGAGGCGAATTTGAATAGCCCTATATGGTCTTATACATCTTCTATTAAAAAAATTATTACACATTTTGTAACAATGATTTTATAATTTTTTTGTGTTTCCATAAGTTTTTACCTATATTCTTAAGCATTTTTATATCTCTATTTTTTACAAATTTTTACCAAGTTTGTTTACCAATTTTTATCATTATTTGAGACATTCTATAATGCTTTATATACGTACATTTTTTATCTGTTCTGATTGTTTTCTCTACGAAACAAGCGCAATAGCACTTATCGCTCTTTATCTTTACTCATACTGTATTGTTGTATCGATCTTAAAATTTCATTATTATTATTATCTTTAAATTATTGTAATGAAGGAATATAAAATAGCATTGTACAAGACTTTGAAATTATTGTTTAAATCTAATAAAAATATAATTATATATTGCAGAACATATATTTTTTTGAGATCGAGAAATCTCAAAATAATTTCTTGTTCTCGAAAAATCTCGAAGTGTTTTTCTCAATCTCATTCTCTCAAAAACCCATCAGTCTCGTCCAGATCTCGTCTCGAAATCGAGACGAGACGAGACGAGACGAGAAGACTGCAACTACTAGTGTCTCATTTGACTGGTCGTGAGTAGGTGATACAACTCGATTTTGGGACCTTTTGTCTATAATCCTTACTAAGGACCTAATAAGTCATTTGAACAGCAACAATAACCTGGCATTCATACAATATGTATTGATTGCTGAGATAGACCTGATTGTCTTGAAAAACATTGACCATAGAACTTATGAACGTGTTCTGAAGTGGCCAGAAATAAATAATTTGGAATTAACCTTCCAGTGGTCGCATACTTGTCTATGAGACCGAGATTTTCCCTTCTTGGACGAAACTCCACTGAAAGTCAAGATATCAAGCCGTCCTTATCAGTAGCTGCAACCTCTGGCGGTACCTATCGATAGTACAAATCGGACTAGTGTAGATTGTTTCTATAAAAATTAAACCGGTGTGAGAGACCGGCGCCAAATAATCATGTTATAGGTGCTCGATAGCGGGGCGGTTAGATGCCGGCCTTCGAAACTTTCGCTTTCATTAGACCAGGTTCGAATCCTAGGAATGGGATTTTTTTTCTCAATTTAATAGGAGTCGATAGGCAATGTAAATTTCCTCCGGGGTGGTGCTGTAGGTTTTCCGGGTTTTCCTAAAGTAGAAAAGTGAATACGTCACCAACAATCAGTAAGTCAACCCGGAGCTCCACGGCAAATAATAATAATAGACTTCCTCTACCCGCACAGGCTACGCCTTTGATTATTTATGAGGGAGTATTATTATTATTATCGTTAGAAATTTCCCAGACAGTCCCTGTCTACGGAGCCCCGACACTTCCGATGGGCACGCTGAATAATTTATCCCAATAACCACTCCCCACGCCGTAGGGTCAGTGACTATTGGGTCCGAGAATCATGTGTCCTGAGCAGGCGGAGTAAACCAAGGATTATGGCCTTCTGCATTTGTCCGGCAAAGTTTTCTGCCATATCACGGCAAGCCGATATGATTTTTAAGTTTGAGAGCAGAATATCCATCATTTCACCAAGGACCCCTATGGTTTGGGTAGAGTGTGCGGAGTTCAAAGAGTGGATCTCGATTTTAGTCCGTTTCCTCTTCTCTTTTCAGACGATGTTCGTTTCGCCAGGAGATGGAAACTCAATGACGAAATTCATCCTACTTTGATGGTCCAGGAGAACTACATCAGGTTTATTGGCTAGTATTTGCCTGAGGGTGGTGAATGAGTAGTTCCAATAGATTCGGCACTTCTCATTCCCCACATCGGACTCAATATCCCCCGAAGCATAAGGCAACACCAGGGTCTCGTCTATACCGTACGACTGTCGTATGGTAGTACAACACTCGTAGGGCCGCGTTATGCCTGTGGATATAGGCTGAGGCCGCATAAGCTGAACAGGCCGACAGCGAATGTATTATGGTCTCAGCTACCCCATGACATGCTCTGCTTCTAGTGTCAGGGACCTCTATACCCATCACTCGACTACGCTAGACGAGGGTGTTGAAGACACCATCCTGGCAGGCCATCATAAATCTCTCGGTTTCCGTCTCCAGCCCTCTTGACCTGATTAAAGCGAAGGTTAGGTTTCTGGATAAGTCAAGATATTCAATGTTCTTGAAGAATACCCCATGCATTGGCTTATCCTGATGTAGCTGTAGGAGCCTCTCACTGAACGGGTTCCAACTCGGTGATAGAGTTTGGGTTTGTCCGTTCAGCGTCGAATACGAGTCCAAGTTCATCGACTGCACGGGTTGCTACCTTAAAAAGAAATGCTCCCATCCCTGCCTTTTCATGATCGCATACCAAGCAGAGAAGGGAATATGAACTCCTCATGACTTTACAGGCTCCACCAGTACCATTCGGTTGTGTAGACACCCCAAACTCGAAAGTCCACAGCCTTCCCGTTGTCTGGAGAAGTATCACCGTGTAACGGACGATTTAGGATGGAAGCTCCTATGGAGATGCATCATTTCGCGAGTTTTAACATCGAGTTGTCGCAGCTCCTCCTGAGTCCATGTCATTAATACAAAGGAGTAAAGTAGAATCGGAATAGCGAGCATATTAGTTGCATCAACTCTTTTCTTCCCCGACAGTTCTGATGACCAGATCTGTCGGAGTTTATGCTGATACTCGCTACGGAGAGAGTTTTTGACAGTATCTACCTCTTAGTTGTGGCGTTGTTCCACCCCTAGGTAGGTATACGTCTCGCCGGCATCCAGATGATGTAGGATGCTTCCGTCTACGAGCTGAACGTCCTCTCCGTATTCCTCGCATCGTCCTTGTTCGATATCAACCGTAGCACATTTGTCGATCCTCAACTCAATTCCAATAGCATGCGTGTACTCTTGCACCACCCTCAACGACTGATGAAGATCTTTTTCTCTGAAGGCATAAAGTTCGAGGTCATCCATGTAAAACAGATGAGTGACCTCATGCCTCCGGTTGCTGGGGGTGCCGCAGTTGTATCTACGGGTCCTCCAGAGCGGCATCAGCTGTTCAATGCATCTCACTATTTGATCGAGTATTATTATTATTATAGTTTTTTTCTTGTGGTGCGGTGAGTAAATGAATGAGACAGAGAAGTAGATAATACGACGATTAGATGGATGTCGCAATTACGATACTATCAACCAGAATAGCAGATAATAAAGTACTCTCTCCATATGCACAAGCAGAGGATGTCCACAAGTGGGAGTAGCGTCTCAACTTATGTGCGGTTTGAGCGAGATCAGAGTATAGTGTCAAGGCTATGGAGATGACATAATCATAATCGCGAGAGGGCAAGTTCGAGAGTATTCCCCCTACAGACACATACCTGCAAACAAGGTTTCGGTGTTATGAGTGTAGCACATATAAGTGTTGGAGCTAATAACTGCACTATGTTCAAGATACAAACAAAGTCCGATGCAAATGGAATAACGGGAAGATTTCCTGCCAAAGTTATTCAGTATAATATATTTTATTATTTCTTCGCCCTGTTTTATAGTGGAAATGTTTTATGTTCTTATGTTCTGTATTTTGTTCTTTGAATTAAATTTCACATTTTCGAAATTATTTTCTTCAACTATCCTTTCACAGTAAAAAGAAACTGAGTAGAACATTGGAAATTTTTGAAGATATTCGCAGTACGACGGAAAATGGCAATAGGAAGACGCAGAAGAGAAAGGGGGTGAAGGAGTATTCCTGAAACACGCCCCTTCTGAAGATAACCTGCTCAGTTTGGACTCTCTGAAGTAATTCCTCCAGAGCGACATCATTTATTCAATGCATCTCACCATTTGTTCGGGTACCGGAAGGCATCTAAGCAAATGCATGATAAGCTCATGCGATGTATCAAATGCCTTGCGATAATCGATTCAGGGCCATTGAAATTTAACGCTCACACTGCACGGAGTTCTGCGTGATACATCTGTCGATCAGCAGGTTCTTCTTGCAGCCAGCAACCCCCATCTTTGACCCTCTCTGCTCATATATCCGTTCATACACCGGGTCAACTAAGGAAATTATTCTGATATATAAGATGCGTGTAAATATAATATAACATATTCTTGGGATCAGACAAATCTCCGTTTTTGGGGATTAGCACGGTTTGCCCCTTGACAAATCAATCCAAAAACTGTTTCCTCTTCGAGCCTTTGAGGGCCGGTCGAACTTCTTCCGTAGCTATCGGATTGCAGAGTTCACTGAGTTCAGGCTGACGAAGCCTCCTGATGAAAGCTTCAAACTGCGCTAGGGCTGGAGTATCTACGTTGAGTGGTTTCGGAAATTCTTAAATGTTCTTCGAGAAGGTTTCCAACCGAACATCCGCCGGCAGGATATCCACAACATGTACATGGAGGCTATTGGAATAGGCGAGAAGGTTTGTCGCGGAACTTCATGTTTTCCGCGATGCTTCTAGCTCGCCTCATTAATTACTTCTTTGCAGCCACCAGCATCCGTAGCCTATCAAAAGGCTGTTTGATGGTTCACAGCACGCTTCGATTCAGTGTGTGGTGAGCTCATCTTAAATTTGCAGCAATTCGCCGCACTGCGGGTGTGAAGGGAATATTGGCCGCCACGTAGTTCGCAACTCACTGGATATTATTATTATTACTATAGCTTCGATGGATAATATATCGCACACGATGCAGTTGATTAGAATATGATGAGCTTGATTGATGATCTCACCGCAATACTGTAGTTATTTATCAAACCTAGCACAAATTCTCAGTAACAAACCCTGTGAAATCAATAAACCATAATAGTACTCGGCTGCCAGAAGAAGCTCACCTCTATGAAATAATATAGGTAACAAAATACTCTCATAAACTCACCCCGTTGACAACAGTCATCATTTCCCCCATCATAACAATAATATACCAGAATATGAGCTGATATTGGATGAATATGAAGCGAACGATAAATAATTTCCCTACTCCTTTGTGAACGTGATAGCCTTGCAATCACCATGCATGTGTGGCACGAGTAATTATTTGGAATATTTATAAACGCATGAATATTCTCATGACAAATTGTGCGGAATATATAACCATAAAATTAGTCACGAAAAGAACTATTTCAGCTAGTTTCAACTGATTATCTATAATAATAAGGTTTCCAGAACAGTTAAATCTACTTCCCCCCGACTATTATTCCAACAATTTGATGATTCCGTTAATTATCAGTATACACTGTGTTCACCGGAAATCGATCCACCCCGAATATCTAAAAATCTAATAAAATCGTGAAGTTTTTTCATTTTCAGGTGACAAAAAGGGGAGAGATAAGCCCACTAAGAATAAAATCAAGCACTATAGTATATTCTTCAGTGATGATCGCACTATTTGCGACTAGTTCCACTCATTACACCATCTCAATACGTCTGCATAGACCGGGTGTCCATGAAAAGTGGCTGACTCCTATAACATTCAACACTTTTGGCATCGAAGATAATGAAATTAAATTTAGAGGATATACCGGGTGACCCGGAATCAATTTACCTCCCTTTATCTGAGTTGTTATTTTATATGGATGTTTCAAATTCGTTACTTCGATTTGATGTAGTGAATGTACAATTTAGCAAGTATCAATCCAAATATGACACTTCCGGTTTGACCGGAAGCGCATCCAATTTTGATATTTCAAATGGAAAGTATTTTTTTTTAAATTACCATTCGATAAAGAATATCCTTTTAACGTTTACAATGATACACAATCATACTTTCAATTCACAACCCGTTGATATAATTGAGATTTTATAAAAAAATAACTTTTTCTATTTCCCTCGTAACGGAACATTTTCATGAAAGTATGCTGTGGAAGATTGGAAGTAACAATAATTCATGGCCAAACTTTTTACACAATAAGTTTTATGAAGACTATTCATTTTTAAAATTTTAGTTTTACTTCATTTTTCAACATCAATACATAAGAATTTTAAGTTGGTTAGAAACTCAAATACATATTGAAATACAAACAATTAAAAAACCTCTAAATTTTTTTTTCCTTATTATTTTTTATGAAGATAATTTACATGCTATACGTTGTATTGAACATTTCAACTTCATGTTAGTTGTCTATGGAATTAAATTTGTTGAATTGTTCTGTTGTTGTGTTTACGCCAAATTGTTGACATTTCAAATGTTCTGAATTTTCTAAGATAATCATTTGTGAAATGAACAACTACTACCGATTTACCCTAACTGAAAAGGTTGATATGTTGTTGATATATGTTAAGCAAGGAAAATTTCCTATTTAGACTTATCTACGTCTGTAACAGGAGAGGTATCCTAACCGTACGCAACCTAGTAACCGTACGCTACCTAGTAGTAGAAACTATTTTACAATATTGGAGTCACAGTTCCAGAAAGAACGGAATAATCATGATGAGGAACGTGTTATTGTAAGCGAAGATACGGAGATGACTGATCTAGCAGCGGTTGAAATGGATCCAAATACATCATTGAGGCAGATCGAATATGAGGCCGGGATACCTAGAGGAACAGCACGAAAAATTTTGAAAAAACACCGGTATCGTTCAATCAAATATCAAATTCATCAATATTTTTATAAAAATGATGCGCAGAGAAGGATTGTGTATTGTAACTGGGTTATACGAAAAGAAACAGAAAATCCAAATTTTCATTACAATATTCTATACAGTGATGAATCACGCTTTACAAACAATGGACATTTCAATTGAAATAATTTACGTTATTGGGCACAGGAAAATCCGCATGTGTTCAGAGAAGGAAGACACCAGGATAGATTCGGAGTCAATGTCTGGCTAGGAATTTTTGTAACCAGAATAGTGGAACCAATTCAATTAATCAATCAAAATATATACTTCATTGTCTGAAGAAACGTATTCTTATTGACAAAGCGTAAATGAGCATGAGAAACATCTAGTGGGTGTATATACAGGCCGTTTCTTTTATCATGTGGTAACATTGCTATATTCTAAACCTTAATAGATACAAAGACGATTGTATCTAACACTGTGCTGTTTTAAGTTTATTTTATTATGGTATGATACAAGAATGTTAATGGCAAATATGAAAACCGTAATACAATACAAAAATGAAGTGTGTAAAATTGTCAGTAAAACCATTAAATATATAAAATATAATGAGTATCTGCCAGCGTAGAACCTTCTTTAACTGACGGAGCAGAAAGAACTGTGTTGATAGCTTTTCACCCATGCAGTTGGTCAATGTGTCAATTATTATTCCTATTAATTTAACATGTGCGCCACTAGTTAATTATTGCAATGAATGAAAGTTACTGAGTTTTGTCTCTATTAAATTCAGACTCATCGTGTGAAAACCATCTTTCTGCCTCGTCTTCGATGTGACTGTTTTCAGCAAGTTTACAAATGTCGGAATTGGACTACAACATTGTGGTGTTATCCACGAAGCAGATGACTGTACTTGGTTATATATGTTGCAAAATGTTCTTTATGTATAGAATCAATAGGAAAGGTCCTCATATAGATCCCTGGGGTATTCCATGGTGCACATCCATTTCACCCAATAAGTGATCATTCACAGATATCGCCTCTTTCCTACAGGAGATTATATGATTAGAAGCAATGTCTTATTTAGAAGATGCATAATGGTTCATACAGTTATAGGCTTTTCTCAGGTACCACATTCTAATGATAAATAAAAATAATTCGGCCTCTCTTTTACCGGAAAAACTATAGTCCATTTCAATAGAATGCAAGATCCAATTTGAAAGAATTTCGCTTGGTTTAGAGTCGAACAGTCGCAGCTTTTCTTGAATCCATTCCACTTATTCAAAGAAGCAGAGCAAGATGGAAAAGACAAGCATATTTCTCTAAAATACATCCAATTCGACCGCAATTCCACACAACACAAATATCAATGGCAAGTACTTATTACTGCTATCTTTTACGACCATCAGATAGCATCCATAAGACGTTTGTCGACAGTGTCTTCAAGAATATCTTGCAAGTGCTATGTTTAAAAATAGAGCTACGATAACACATCAAAACTGAAGTAGAAAAAAATCCTAAAGTTATTGATTTGTCTTGAATAACATAATTTTCAAAGTGATGTAGACGATTGTGTCGACCCTAACGAAGACCAAATATTTGGCACCATATCTACTATACTCCTATATCTTTTGTACACTGGTATCTCAACAGAATATAGAAATCTAATCAAGTCAACGGAGCCACTGTTATAACAATCAGTTTCCGTTTAGAATGAATGAATATTTTTCATTGCTATGAAAATATTTTCTATTTTCACATATTACTGTGATGATCAATATAATTCAATTATGAATTGCATTTTTGATGATGTTTATCGAATGTTCAATGAAGCCAAACAAAACCGTTTATTTTTGTTGTATGCCTCTCCATTGTTTATTTTGTAAAAGCAATGATGCTGAAATGAAATGTGGTAATTTTCGAATTTATTGAATTTCTGTATTTACTCGATGTATTTTCGTAATGCAGAACAAAACGGCAAGACCGGATTCTTCTACAGCTGAAAAAGCAGATCCGCCACATCAAATAATAACAAATAGCCAGTATCTTCTTTTTGTTTTTACTAGGAGAGAATTTATTGGTATGAACTCTAGAAGAGTTTGTTCGGTCCGAAATATCAAATCTGTTTATTCATTCTGAATTTAAGTTTATGCGTTTTCGTTTTTTTTTAAATAGAATAGATTTTTCATCCATTGTAATAATGGAGAATCAGTGATCTTATGTACAATTCTGATTGTTCCTACCTGTTTTGTGTGTTCGGTTCCTCAAGGGATCATTTTCACTATGTTCTAGGAATTAATCTCATTTGCCATCTCCGGGACATATTCACTGTCTAGTTCAAAACTCTAGACAGTGAACATCACCTAAAGACACATACAGCATGAAGAGAAACCCGAGCTCGGCTGACTAGAAGGATCTGTTCGGTATTACAATCGGATATAAAAATTAAGTGAGCTCTTTTTTTTCACTTCAGGCTACAAAGATTGATTTTGCTCTCGATCAGTAAAACTAGTATTACAGAAAACTTTCACATTACCATCATTTTTGACAAAAAATATGAATAAGAACCCACAAGAACTGAGATTAGAATCGAAGGTTGTGTAACAATCACAACTACCTAATAGAATTCAACAAATACATATTTATTCAATTTGGGTTGGAAAGCCGAATGGAAATATTTATTAACGTCATAAGTTGAAATTGGAAGATGAAAAAAAATTGGGCATTTTTTGTGCTCGTCATAGTTGAAATACATGTCGATACTGAAATAACAAATTGAAATTTGATAATTGACGTTCCTTCCAAAGGAAATTATGATTAGGTGGTACCAAATGAAATTTGAAAACTGAAGAAACTTTTGTGAGAATATTTTTAAAATTATTATTAATTATAATGAGAATCGTTTTAAGAAAATTGATAATTTTCGTTCAAATATAGAAGATATTTTTGATATAGAAAAAATTGTAGTTATTCATGTCATTTCTTAGGTTAGGATATAACGAATCTTTGAAAATGTTGGTCATATGCTCAAAAAGAATTTTATGGCGATTATAAGACCCTTTTGAATTTATCATACAGGATATTATGAACTGATTCGATAGTATATTTAGCGAGAAGTGTGCAAAATTTTTCATTATTTACAATATTGCTTTTGTGTACTGATTTTGTTTTTGAATCTGCATGTTTGTCCAATGTATCTATTTTCACAACTTTCATAATTTATGGAGTATACTACTTTTGACAATTGTAACAATTTTTGAGTAGAGAGAAAATGTTTTAACGCATTAACGTGTTTCAGGGTCTTAACTATAAGAACAACATTTTAAATTCAAATAGGTTACCTATTTTATCGAATACTTCGGATTGAAAGGTAGCCGAGTGGTTAGAGTCAATGCTTTCAATCATTCTGGTTTTACCGGTCACTTGTTCAATCCCAGTTACTTCAATTTATTTTTCTGCTGGCATGAGAAAGTGCTAGGAATCGCACGTTAAAATGTAAGACATCGTTAATCCTTGGCTCGCACAAGTTTCGACTTCTGAGGGCTGTCGTTCGTAGGGAGGCGACAGCTGGTTAACGGAAAAAACAATTCTGAAAAATCTTCGGGATCGACCTATTGCGCGCGTACCACCAGATATCTGTGGTACCGGAGGACATCTCGAAGACTGCATTCAGCACGCCATTTGGAATGTTCGAGTTCCCGTCGATGAGTTTTGGCCTTCGCACCACAGAATAAACCTACCAGTAATTCATAGACGAGAAGCTACGCGGGCTGGACTTCGTGTAAGCCTCAAAATGCTGTTTTGGGGCTTCCGAAGTCCCGGGGTACCTAGTGTCTGAAGAAGGCACCCAATTACTTCCGTAGAAGGTCTCTCCAAAAGAGCGAAGGAGCTCCGACAGTTCGTAGGCATGGTAAACTCCTATCGACGTTTCATGTATAAGACTGCCCGGATCCAGGCGCTGCTCAACGACCTCGTCAAGGGGAACACCAATGAGACGACACCAATTACCTGAAACGACACCGCCGAAGTCACCTTCATCGCTTTGAAGGACACTTTCGCCAAGACGACGCTACTTAGGCACCTGCACACGTTAGAACCGCTCTGCAGCAGCTGGTGAACAATCAGTAGGAACCTCTCGATACTGAAACGGACTCCAGTGGATTCAACCGCGAGTTTTTAGCCATCTACAAGGCACTTGGTCGAAAGACGTCATTTCAGCATCCTGACCAATCATAGGTCGGGCACCGTCTCCTCCCACCACGAGTCCAACAAAGGCTCTTCACGATAGTTCCGCCAACTGCATTTCATAGGGCAGATAACCACTGATTTTCAGCATATATCTGGCAAGAATAATGTTGTAGCAGATGCTCTGTCAAACTGCGTACAGCTTCGACTGCTTCTTACTGGCCCTATAAAAACAGATGAACATGAAAAATTCCCCGGATCATCAGAATCACTATGAATTTGACCAATCAAATCTTCTGCAATTGTGGGGAAGTAATCATCCTACTCTTCAGCTGTTATAGAGGAACTAGATGCATTTTTTGAGTAATTCATGTCAAAATCTAGATGTCTCCAGCTATCTCAAACGTTGTCAGATTCTCCGATAAAATTATCGTAGGCTGCTTTTGGTATGAAAACAAATATTTCGTAAAACCGAAAAAGTATTTTTTGTATTCTATGAACTTCAATTTTGATAGAGTTTTTTCAGAATAATATATTTACTGAAATCCTTGGTGAAGTTACACATTAATTTGATCTCAGATAATGTGTCCCCTAGATTCCTTTGCTCATCATCATTGAACCATTGACCTGGTGTTTTTTTATGAAAACGGTTTTTTATAGAAACATGTTCCTCAATCAATGAAAAGAGAGTATTGATCAAAAAGTTGTCAATTTCAAAGCATTTCCAAGTCTTTATTGTACAGGGAATAAGCAAAAGGCTCGATTATTTTTAGTTAATTTTGTGGCTATATCGATATCATACGAAGTTTGAGATCATATTTCAATTCTAGCTCCTTTTACACTCATTTGGATTTAGAAAAGGTCAAAACTTCATCCCAAAATTCTGCGAATAAACTGAAATTTTACGAAATTAACAACGAGCAAGTGGAACTATCAAGGAATTCCCTTGTGTTGAAGCTCTCAGGGCATTCATAAATAAAAGCTTGCTAATTATTAATTTAATGCAAATATGGTACAATTCCCTTTTCGCTACGAGCCATTTCATGCCATGCTATATTAACATCAATATGAATACTAATTATGGCTATAGCTTGAATATGTTTATCATAAGTTGCTTTTAGCGTCATCAAAAGGAATGAATTCATTCGATTGGGATAAATTTTACACAAGGGACTTTTGAAACGGCTCATTTCACTGGAGTTACAGAGTTCTTACATACAAATGTAAAATCATCTTCGCAAATACCGAATGATGGAACTATGTGATGAACATCCAGAACATATACATTTCCAATTGGAAAACCATAACGTTGGTAAATTGAGAAAGAAATACAGGGTAATTGAAATTCGAGGACCACCATTGGGATCTCGAATATTTGAAGAAAGTTTGATTAGGGCAAAGTTGCACATTACTGATGTGACTGATAATATGCTGTAGAGAAAAATTTGAATCATGAGTATTTCCGAAGATATGAAAAACAAAAATATTGGAAAAATCACTTTTAATTTTTTTCGGACTTTATTTTATAAATAATATCAAATTTTATAGCACAATCACATTGCCAATTTTCCTCTGCTATACATCGGAGATTTTAGATTCACTATCCGACGTTTCATCTCCTGGTCACCATCATCGACTTAATATTTTCTCATAAGGGCCAGATGGGGTTTTCAAGAACATTGATAGAATTTTTTATTCCTATTTCAACGATGTTGATATGTTATACTTCGCTACCTCACAAAATGGAATATTTCAATAGAGCAAATATTTTTTATTCGGCCCTAACTTCGTGAAATAGAATGTTCAAATCATTCAATTTGTTGAAACGCCATTATCTGTCGAGACTTCAGGATAATACAAACCTAAAATGGTTCTTTCACACCAAACAAAAAGAATCAAATTTGTCAGGAATCCTGGAAGAACTTCAGAAATGCTTCTTCATCTAAAACCAGAAAAATATATCCAACAAAAACACTATTTAGACAATTGGACAGGAAACTTGCGGAATATGATACCGTCGAAACATCGAGAAATAAATATGGAAATATTGAAATACTAGAAATAGTATTCAAAATATGGCAATAACCTTCAACTCTTCATTGAAAAATCGGATTTTATTTCATTTTCTGTGTTTTAGATAGGTAATTGAACACAAGAAGTTGCTTCAACTAATACAGGCGCTCCACAAACAAGTGTTTGGAGGGAATAATGAACGAAGGTTAGATAATCAATAAAGATGATTGCCCCAAATTCTTTAAATTTCATTTGACGAATGAGTGCACTTTCAGAAATTGTTGTTAGTTCAACAGAAATAATGGGAATAACTGGAGAATGAACAATCCTAGAAAGATTAAAGCAGTAGGACCATAGGAACGGTTCAGTTTGTATGTAGGGATTGAAATTAAATTTGTACAGACACAATCATAATTCCATACTTTTTCATTGGACCCTTACTACGGGAGAAGCTTATCTGGACTTTCTGCGAGACGCTCATGAAGACCATCTTGTCAATTTACCTCTGGTGAATCACTCTCGAAAATTATTTCAACATGGTGGTGCCCCCCACACTCTACCAGAGCAGTACGTTGATAACTAAATGAAAGATTTCCAGATAGCGATTGAAAATGACAGTCCGGTGAAATGGCAAAAAGGTCACATGAGCTTACACTACTGGACATTTTTTTGTGGGCACGTTGAAAAACCCGGTTTATATGGCCTACAAGTACGTCTATGTATTCAGGAATAAAGTAGACATTTTGAGGAACTACTTAAATGTCTTGAGTGTTGTATCGTTAGTGTTGTGTTATTTCGTTAGTTTATGTATAGAGACATGATTTGTGGAAATGAATAATGTTGATATCTTTTTTCTTGGTTAGTTTTCTTGGATAATGGGTTACAATAAATTGGTTTATTTTACACGTGTTATTCGACGGAGTCAGGGTCAACAAATATTACTTTTGTTTTATGATGGTCGAGGTTGTGAGGTAACGAAGTATAATATATTACTATACATCGTTGGAATCAGAATAAAAAAATTGTATTAATATTCGTAAAAATCGAATATGAAGCCCTTATGAGATAATAAAATTTATGGTGTTATAGCCAAAAGAAGATACCTGAAAAAATGTTTTATCAAATAAACCCAGAAAAAATCAAAATAATTTTTCAACATTTTTCCGTTATATCTTCGGAAATACTCGGAATTTCGAGACTTTTTCGACAGCATATTCAAAACTTCACCCGTGTTTGGAGACTCCATCTTTCAATTCGATCAGTCGAAATGGTACTGGTTGATTTTGAAGATTGACAGGAGAAGACAAATTTTAAATTGACATTATGAAGATAATATAAAATGAAACCAAGAAAATTCGAACAAAATAGAAGTAAAAACTAGTTCTTACTGCATAAGTTAATTCAAATAAGCATACTATTCAAAATTTGTAATGAATAATATAAAATCAATGTCAAAACGTTGAGATACAGCAAAATCGATGATTAGTCTATTTGAAGAAGACAAAAACGCGGTTCCTTAGGAGAAAGGAAAACAGATTCACTTGTTTCAAGGAGTAAATATCGAGATAGAAAAATATCCTCGAGTAGAGGAAATGTGAAAGGAAAATCAACCAATTGAAAGGAAACATTCATCTTATAAAAACAGGAGAAGCTGCTTACCAGCATGATGAAATTACAGAATTCTAGAAAAAAGAATCTACAGAATACAATCCAGAGTTAAAAAAAGGATTTTATGTGATTATTTCTCTCATCTGTCAAAATTTATTCGCTGATGAACCTGCTGGTTACTTTTGCGAATAAACTGCATGGTCCTTTTTGACAGTTGCCTTAATGTATGCAACACATTCCACAAGTCGTGTGACATATCATGTTCATTACTTTAGTAAAAATAATTATGTACGTTGAGGAATAAATGTTATTGGTTAATTGACATATTTGGGAAATATCCGTCGTTCATGAAATCGAATAAATTTTGGAGTTTCTACTCAAACATTTTTGTTTTAGAAAACAATATCGTTTTCGTTGAAATTGAAAATTGAATTCGCTGATAAACGAGGTCTTGTTATATTACCCTCAAAAAATTTATCTCCAAAACTTTGAAATTAGAAAACGCAAACAAGCTGACAATTTCAAATAACAGTGAAAATATAATAGTAATACTCCTTCATATACACTCATAGAGCCTACCCAAATGCGTTGCATGTGCGGGTAGAGAACATCTATTATTTTTATTTGCTGTGACGCTCCGGGGCGCCTTACTGATGATTTTGGTGGTGTATTCAGTTTTCAGCTTTAGGAAATCCCGGAGAATCTACAGCAACTCGGTCGGGATTGGCATCGAGGCAACTCACATCACATTTGATTAACAACAAGACACGTGGCCACCCAAAGAGACCCATGTACTTGAGAAAAAAGATTCTCGCGTACCGGAACCTCGAATGTCTGTCTGATGCGAGCCAGAAGTCCTACTACTAGATAACTCAGCCACTGGTCCACCGACCAAATAAAAGTACTCACATTATTTCCCTCACAATTAATCAAGGTAGAGACTTCCATTTCAAAACTACATGAAAAAAATGTTTCTCATATGAATTTATAAAAATAAAATCTATTCAACGAACTTCGCAGAACATTATATCGGTGATATGATCAGCCCAAAAATTTCGTTTTATTAAGAATTATTATTAGTCACTTCCATTCCGTGGTTATGCAGGCTACATAGTGAAAGATGACATTTTAACGAGTTTCAAGTTATTAAGTTTTTCTAAAAGAGGAAATGTTCAGAATGATAATATATGAAGCAGACTAGGTATAATCACTTTATTTCGAAACCATCTGATTTGATTTACTAGACTATTCATTTTGCAACTTTTCAAAGACAATGCAACAAAACTTTCTGTTTTATTTAAAAAAAAATTTAATTTCTTCGATTCAAATTACTATATTGGGAGCCCCTTTCCAGCAACTCTCCTTATGTAGAAAGGAAGTACTGCATGGCATACCCACTGAGCTAAATCTGAGACTGGAGTAAGAGGTGAGTAACTGCAAAGCAAAGGTGTGAGTATTGTAGACAGGGAAAAATTAATAAATATGTATTTTCATGATTCGATGTGGAAATGTCAAATAATGAAATGGCGGGAAATATAAAAGCCTTTATATTGCTAAAATTATCATGTTGAAGAGAATTATGCAATTGAAGGAAAATGAAGCTATGCCACCTGTGAATGTATATGAATATTTGATGAAAAAATATGATAGAGGTCCGAGATTCTCTCAAACATATTCGGTTTCTCTATACTTGGTGAATAAATACTACGTATATCCCATTCACCCGACACTCTTTCATTCGTATTAGAGCACATAAGAATCGAATGGAATATTTATTTCAAATATCAAACGCTCATACATATTTTCATTGAAGTATATCATTCGATGTAGGATTTCAGTAATATACTCTTTGAATGCAATAGAACTGAGAAATGAAGAAAACTTTTATCATGAATATGAAAGTTTCGTCTTTATTCATTGACGCTGGGTGAAGATTGAGAACGTTATTTATATGCCAATACACCAATTATATTGATAATGTTACCCAAAGTGGTACATAATCGAACCTGAAAAATAATCGTTTGTGATAGATGAACAACTTATTCATTCTCGACTATTTCTTTCTCTGGTAACAAATTCTAATTAGTTTTGAATGCACATTTTTTCGAAGTCTATAGATGAAGTGAAATATTGTTACCAGTTGAAGCAGTCTGCTTATCTCCAGCCGGTAAGGAATGCATTAGGTCATCGCTTCTTGGTTTATCCAGAAGCCATCTAGATGCGAGAAGTCGGATAATGATGAGAATTAGAGATATATTGTACTCTTGGTTCTTATTCCATGCCCAGATGCAATTCAGGCATCCTTGGATGGATTTCGCGTCCAATGAACCAGGCAAAACATCGACACTAACTCGTCCAACTAATCTCGTAGATGCAGGGTTGTGGCGTTTCGAATTTGAGGCCGCGGAACAATCCTGCAAATGCCAGAGAGAAGTGCGAATGATTGGGGAATACCTGCCACTACTGAAGCTGGCATGTGGAAAGTGATGAATTAATTGTAATCTCGTATTATTGATGTTGTTTCGTTTTCAAAATGTTCGTTTCCGTTAACCAGATGTCGTCCCCTCAGAAAATTGTGCGAGCCAAGGATTAACGAGGTCTTACCTTTTAACGTGCGATTCTTAACATTGAAGTGATGTCCCCCAATGACAACATTTATCATGCTACTTGATACTACTAGATACAGGTGCGACTAGGAAAATTCTTGAGCTTATCTGATAAATATAGAGGATATAAAAGCTACCAATTTACACTAAAAATACGTACTTGTAAAGTTATGCTTACAATTGTTTCGACACCCAGTGTCGTCATCTGAGCTGAGTTATATGTCCGTTTGAACATCCACAGAGTCAGAGATAAAATGAAGGAGACCAATAACATTAGAGTAGATTCTGGAGGTTTCTCAGATGAATTTGATCAACTAAACTGGAGGAACTAATGAAGAACTGAAGGAAGCCCAGAATAAAATTTACTACCTGGTTACCGACAAGTATTCTCGAGATAAACCTTCCTGAGAAGACGTCTGGAAGAGCCTCACCAAACAATGGTTTTCCAGAATCTTGTGAACCTGTCAGAACCAAAATTGTCCGTTGAGACTGATGGGCTGGAATGGAGATTTTAAAGAAAAATGTAGGAGATAATAATGTGGTCAGGCGGTGTCAAAATTTTGGTGTGTTGTAAACATGTTCACGAGCGAACATATAGACTAGAGTGACACTTTCACTGACATTCACGATGAATATATAGTGCAAGTAGCGCCACACTCCAAGAAGGATCTTTTGTGACGAAATGCCTTCTAAGAAGGGACAGTGTAACGAGCTGGAGCTGGACCTGTCCAGTACACCAGTCTGCTTGTCACTGGCTCGTAAGGAATGCTGACGTCAAGTCACAAAAACCTAACGTAATTATACCTGAGGAGTAGGCAGATTGAGACCTCAGCGTAGAATTACGTTTTAACCTTTCATTAATTTTCTTTCCATTTCAGTTCTTGAAAATGGCTCCAAAATCGGAGCCGAAACGTCGAATTTCAACAAATTCTAGACGCGGTTCAACCCGAACTTTTAGTTTTCATATATATATATATATATATATATATATATATATATATATATATATATATATATATATATATATATATATATATATATATATATATTTATATAAACTATATCTCAATCTGCCTACTCCCCATGTCTCGTCACTGGTTCTCTCTAAGGTCTCAATCTGCCTACTCCTTCGAGAGAACTGAGGAATTGTGGGTTGAGGAACTGTATTTATAGTGGACGTGGCTGTAATGGCCGTGTGCAATGTATTGGCGCGAGGTGAACTATGGGCGGGAACTGAATTGGCGCTAGATGAGCTGTGTGCGGGAACTTGGTTGGCGCTAAGTGAGCTGTGTGCACAAAATAGACTTCAAAAACACAAAAACAATTTCTCTGCAAACCAGGATCATCCGAGAAGCCCTTGAGATAGAGAAGCGCCCCAATTGCCTCAACACTCGCGACGACGGACGTAGACTTCCCAATACCTGGAAGCCTCTCATTGCACGCATAAACTCATTTCCCACCAACCCAGTTCCCGCACACAGCTCACTTAGCGCCAACCAAGTTCCCGCACACAGCTCATCTAGCGCCAATTCAGTTCCCGCCCATAGTTCACCTCGCGCCAATACATTGCACACGGCCATTACAGCCACGTCCACTATAAATACAGTTCCTCAACCCACAATTCCTCAGTTCTCTCGAAGGAGTAGGCAGATTGAGACCTTAGAGAGAACCAGTGACGAGACATGGGGAGTAGGCAGATTGAGACCCCGACGTCAAGTCACAAAAACCTAACGTAATTATACCTGAGGAGTAGGCAGATTGAGACCTCAGCGTAGAATTACGTATTATCCTTTCATTAATTTTCTTTCTATTTCAGTTCTTGAAAATGGCTCCAAAATCGGAGCCGAAACGTCGAATTTCAACAAATTCTAGACGCGGTTCAACCCGAACTTTTAGTTTTCAAATATCTGACCGCGGAAACCTATATATATATATATATATATATATATATATATATATATATATATATATATATATATATATATATATATATATATATATATATATATATATATATATATATATATATAAATATATATATATATAATATATATATAAATATATATAACCTCGTAGGCGAATTCCATCACTGAAGAATTAAGTATATTGTTGAATACCCTGTATAGAAATAACGGCGTACTTTTCCTATGTATTATGGAAAAATATTTCTTGCGAACATTAGGAATGCCCAGTCGCACACAATATTGAATATAAATGAGATATTGATATTTTTACATTCATTTCAATTTCTCCAAAAATCACAAAATTTATGATTTGGCGCCCTCTAGCGCCGAATCTAGTCATACGATCAAGTTGGGCCAATGGGGACTTTTACTTAGAATGGCCATTTTCAAGTAAACTATAACTATTATTATAGTTTAGGTTATAGTTTACTTGATAATGGTTGAATAAGCCGAAACCGGTCGTAAGAAATAAAGGTTCAGAAGTGGAAATTAGTCAAAAGTTATTTTTTCTATATCCTATGTTCAAGATTAATTTCCACAAAATAAATAGATCATCAATCGAAGAAGATGTATCCACTAGTTGAAGCTACTTGAAAAATATGTTCTTCTTCGTGAAATCAACTTTCAATTATTTATGCATGAATCGAAGGATATTATGAATTTTAACGTTTGTTTTCGGTGATATTTCAAATGATATAAGACTAACAAAATCATTAATAATGTGGTACTGAGTCCAAAGTACTCTATTAATTGTTTAGCGTTGTCTTGTGGAAAATAAGGCTTCTCATTTTTTTTTATCTTATATTAAATTTTTTCCGGAGAACGACTTTCCAGAACACATGTACGTGATTTGAATGAGTGGAATGAGGTAACTGAAAATACTTTGAAATATGATTTCAATGAAAACATATATTTCGGCATTCTTTCGCATACGTTTCATCCGATAGGTTTCATCAACCAGTGGATTTATCCAAATTGACTTGGATTTACGATTAACCTATCTTAGAAACCGTTTCCATTTCAAAATTCTCCTAAGGATAAATTCAAAATACTGAGTTACTCGTGGTAAAAGTGATTTTTATTCAATGTTTGCACATTATATCCTGTTATCTACTTCGCTGACATATATTACCTAAAATAATGTTCGTCCATTGAGCTTATTTTTCTTTGAAACTCATTCTGTGGATATTTGAAAAATGGATCACACTCGTGCATCAATATATTGATCAACACCCTATTTTTCGGAATCTAGTCAAAGCCTGATGTTGGGACGATGGACAATTCTCGAAAGGTGATAGAATACTACAATTGAAATGAAAATACCATTTTCTATAAGATGATAATAATTCAGTAAAATTGTTTGGAAGCTAACACCAAAGAGTCATTTTAGTGAGGCATTATTGAAAGACATGATGATGAGAGAATGATAAGGAAAATTGGCACTTGACCAGAAAAAAATTACAGAAACTTCTAGTGATATCAATATTCATTCTCATGTTCTCGCAGTATGGCCCAGTATTTTTGGGACACCGTCGTATATGATACAAATACTCATCTAATGACGTCATCATTATCAAATGATTATAATCTCATCTACAAGTCCACGTGGAACTTAGGATGTTGGACTATGCCAACATAATTATTGTACGGAATGAAAGACAACACCCTGTTAATGTACCGTTTATTAGGTCACCTGAATTGTGATAATATTTAATTCACGAAGCAATTTCGAAATTTCCGGTTCCATTGCTTTTAATGGCTACACCACACCGACTGAACATAGAAGTACACACACATTTCCTGGACAATGGATGCGTATCAAACATTCTCCTAATCAAATTGGTATTGAATTCAATGAAATTTCAATTATTATGCCAGTTGGTTCGATCTCTTGGAAAATATGAGGTTATGTATAAGATGATGACATGTGGGAGAATTTTTAGGGAAAACATTAACATTCTTTGTACTGTACCAAATAAAAGGCAAACGGTTTTCATATGTTTATAATACAAACAAGGATGCTTTATTAGTCAAAAAATATTCAGTGAATAACAACAATAACGGACTAAAGAGTAAAACTTCATGAAGAAATATATTGTGAGCGGCAACTGAGACATGAAAACTAGAAATAGAAAAACTGAAATTTGGGACCAGGTGGAACTCGAACCCGGTCCCCCAATATTAAGTTGAGTACACTCAACCAACTGTAATACCGGTCTTATTCGTTAACTTGCGGCTTCTACTCCTATTTCAGCTTTTCATGTTAGTTAGTGAGGAGATAAGGATTAGTGTGATGACGGTGGAAGGATTCAGGTATGCATACCGAAAGAGACTGTCTCCGTCTTTCAACCGATTTGTAAATGGTCCTAATAAAAATTGGGACTGGATGCATGCGTGAATATTTTCATCATCATTAACCATCATCTTCTAACTAACATGAAAAACTGAAATATGAGTATGAACCGCTGGTTTACGAATATGACTGAAAGTGGTAAGGTAGATCTTGGGAAGACCAGGTTCGAATCCCGGCTGATCCACATTTTCATTTAAGTTTTTCAAATTCCATTCAGATTCGATTGGTAAGTAATATATTTCTTCATGTTGATTCACCTAAACTATTTTACATTAAAACTTCATTCTGAAGACAGTTCAAGAACACTAATTGCTACTCGTATTCGTGACAAAACAAAGTTTTGACTGTGATTCGCAGGACTCTATAACCCGAAAAGTAGTTGTTTTCTGGTTGACACAACTGAATATCTACTGTATGCCGTCGGAGATTACATGTAATCTATCAGAACAGTAAACACTCTATGAATCAACAGTATCGAACCAGAAAAGTTCAGTAACAATAAACTGAAGAATCGAATTAGATCAGAAATAACTTTGAAGGAATGGAGAAATCGAAAAAAAGTTTGTAAAACGAAAACATAACAATAACAAATTTTCATCCAAATTGAATAATGTTGGCATCCAAAATTATCACATTAGACTTTTGAAGATGAACTGAACATCACAAAAAGTTGAATCTGTAATAACATAAAATGAGAATAAACGAAAATATGAAGACGGATTTTTGATCAAACCAGCAAATCGCAAAAACAAATGATTTTGAAAATGATAAAATATCGTAACTGAATAGTTCAATATTCGAAAGTCATAAAATTTTAAATTTTCGAATCGATACAACACCACACCTGAAATTAATATATTGGAAGTCATCAGAAATGTACAGGATGTACAGAACCGAATACTATCAGAAAGTGAATCGCGGGTTTGTCTACTATCTCAGAGATGGCGCAGCGTGCGAGAGAAATAATGTAACGATACACACCGAAATAACAAGGCTCATATTAAATTCATTACCAGAATTATCAATGAAAAAACATATTTAATGAACGATTTCTTATACATTCGTGCGACATCTAGGAGATAAGAGCGCAAGTTTTATAACGAGTTGATCGTTTTCTACAAAGCTGGTTCATTTTCGCATATCTCCTCCACACCTTCTACCTGATTTCGAATCTCACATATTTCGGTTCCACAGAATTTACATTACTTATAATTGATTTTCGGTTAGTTGGTTAATTGTACGTTTTTAGATAAAATAAAATATTGTTTTGATCTGTTTTGTTGGTTTTTGGTGGTTTGATGATATGAACGGGTTAAGAACAGGTTTGGCGATAACTTAGTTTCCTCATTTCAGTAACTTAACTAATTCCAATCTATAAAAACAAGTTCTTATGGTTTTCTCATGATGTTATGATGTTTTATCGGTTTTTTTAAATACACATTAGATATATAATATATAACAATGAATATTTAATGAATTTCATCATTACAATTTCGCAAATAAAATAAATCGGTCATTTAGGTTCTGGCGAACCTGTCTATGACGACTACTCACAAGCTGAAAACTAGCAATTAACGAATGTTGCCACCGTGAATGAAATAATTCAACAAGGAAATACAAAACAAATGAAAAAATTTTCAAAAAAACATAAGAAACTGAAAAACAGTATTCTGATTTTTGGTTTGGTTTGGTTCATTATCAATTATGAATTGATTAAGTGCAAGGTATTTGTTATATATATGTTGGTTTATTATTTTTTCAGTGGGGATCAATTATTGAATGAAAAAATAATCTATCTGTTATGAGAATCCTCTTTTTTATTTCTTTCTTGAATCTGTGTTCGATATTAACAATTCTCACACTTTCTGGCAACGCATTGTATATTCTAGTTGCAATGTAGGTAAAGGTTCTTTGCCCTATTGCGTTCTGTGCTCTTGGAGTTTTAAGGTAATCTGCGACTTTTCCCCTCGTACGGTGAGTATGACATACTTTTACGAAGTATGTAGGATTTTTCCAAGTGAAATTTAAAGTATGCTTGGCATATAATTGCCGAATATCCATTATTACCAGATCCTCATATAAGTGATGGCTTGAGAAAGTCCTGTTTTTTGAATGCCATTATTTTAAGAATTGTTTTTTGTACAACTTCCACTTGTTTCACATATATCTTCCTAAGACCACCCACCCCACCCGATTATCCCGTAGCTCAATAGAGATTCGACCAAAGAAAAATATATGACCTTGAGCTTATCAATGGTAAGTATTTGACGACATAAGTAGAATTCAAAGAAGATTGATCTTATTCTCTTTTTCAGATTTTCCATATGAATATTCCACTTCAAGAAGGAATCTATGAAGACTTCTAGATAAGTACTTCACAGATGTTTTAAATTCCACATCTTGGCCATCCAATTTTATCGATTTATATGTAGGTAAGTATGATTCATAGGATGCAAAAGGTAAAACATGTGTTTTTTTAACATTTAGCATTATTAGATTACTTTTGAACCACGTTGTTATTTTTTGCAGGTCTCGTTCAGATATTTCCTTAACTTCGTCTTACGAATCTGTCACATAAAAAATTACCGTATCCTCAGCAAATGAAACAATTTGTCCGAGCGATTTTAGTTTCAGTAAGGAATTCAAATTAATTATAAATAAAGCTGGCCCTAAGACCGTACCTTGGGGAATGCCACATGAAACTGACTCTTCCAGACTTACTACTCCATTCAATTCAACACGCTGTGTCCTAACTGTTAAGAAGTTCTTGAACAAATCCAATACTACTCCTCTCACGCCAAGATGTTCTAATTTCTCTAGCAAGAGCTCATAACTAACTGTGTCGAAAGCTTTTGCCAGATCGACAAAAACACCCAAACAGCTTTTCTTGTTATCAACAGCATTTTATACCATAGAAGTAAGCTTTGCAATTAATTGCCTCTTGCGTGCTTTTCCTTTCGCTGAAACCATATTGTGTTTCCGATATTATGTGGTTTTAGTCTCGATACTTCACTAATCTTTTTTTATGATTTTTATATATCTGTTCTTTCTTCTCATTTGTACATTGGTTTGATAGTAGCCTTCTTGAAATGATCTGGAACTTTACCAGTTTCCATACAGAGATTGCCAGTATAAGAAAGGTGTTCAGCTTAATATTTAGAAGAAAGTTTGATGATTTCATTCTTTATATGGTCTGCTCCAAGTGCTTTGTCATTTTTCAAACTCAAACACACACTTTTCAATTCTACTTCATAAGTTGATTAAAAAAAAAGATTTTTTCAGATATTCAAAATTCTGTTCTCTAATGGGATTAATGATTTTTGATGCTGAATTTTGACCTATATGGGAGAAATTTGATTAGCAATTTCGAACGAGTCGGTGATTTCGGTACCATTGTCTAGAATATTTTTTTAATTATTTTCGTGCTTATTTTTGAAGTTGCTCGTGTACTCGTTTATGACCCGCCACAATATTTTAGAAGTGTTTTTGGATTTCTCGATTTCTAATTTGAAGTAGTCGCGCTTTGTTTTTTTAATAACTTATTTAGATGGTTTCTACAATTTATATATTCAAGTTATTTAATCATTATCTAACAGATTTTTGATATGAGTATGAAACAGTTTGTCTCGTTTTTTAATTGAATTAACTAGTCCCTGTGTTATCCATGGTTTCTTCTTCTTTTTGTTTTTACAAATCACGGCTGTTGTCGCGGATCTGATGGAACCTTCATTTATTTTAAAGAATACGTCGAAAGCGTCATTTGCATCTGCATTTGTGAATACTTCATTCCGACATTGATTTTCTAATGAGTGTATTAACTTTAGTTCGTTGAGTTTCTTGTAGACATTTCGGCATGGAGGATTTTCGCTCTCTTCAATTCCGCTGAGTGCAACGAGTACAGGATAATGGTCAGTTATTGTTACTTTTAATAGGGCTGGGTGTAAATCATGTTGGGAATTACTTTTTATAAAAAATGCATGAAGAAGTTGTATTTGTGACTCTTGTCATTTTGTTTACTAGAGAAATGAAGCAATTTTTATACAATATATTCAGATATTGCTCGGTTTCTGGGCAGCTGTTGAGGATACTGAGATTCATATCACCTAAAATGAAGCGTTTCAAAATTATCCAGAAACTCAAATTCATTCGTATAAATAGCTAATATATTGATACGCTTCTTTTCTGATTATAAAACAGTTCTATATATTTCATTCCGCTATTTTCAAGTCGTATGAACAGTTATTCTGATAACTGATTGATTGTCCATTTTATTGGTTATACATATTAACGGTTTTCTCCGCTTTCGATATCACTGAAATAATTTATTCTGCCATTCTTCGGCCCCCACTGTTGAAAAGAGACGATTTCTATCATAGTTTTCATCCTATTTTTTGATGAGGTGTTACACAAGATATGACTTCAGTTCTTGATACCAAATGATAATGGTAGAATTAACAAAAAAATGTATCAGCCTTCGTCCAACATAAAGTTAAGTTTAATATGTACATTGTCGTATTATCATGTTCTTGGTCCGAAATTGTAACCACCGTAAAGTTGGCGTACATTTAAGTAATATTCTGCTTTCATTATTCTAGTGCATGTGATTATAATAATACAACAAAGCAAGAGTATAGAGAGATGAAATTATTCTCAATGCTATAATATAGCATAGGGTTATATATTATATAACTTTTATTGCGAATGGAAGCATTTTATGAATGTTTTCTATTACTCATGCCGATAACTTCCGCGTACAATTGCACCACCTTTAAGGACTAAAGTAGATCAGTTGTCCACGAAGCATTTAGTCTGAGGTGCTAGGGATCGCACCTTGAAAGGTAATACCTCGTTAATCCTTGGCTCGCACAAGTTTCGACTTGGAGGGCTGTTGTTCGTAGGGGGACGACAGCTGGTTAACGGATAAACAATTTTGAACAGCAATCCATGTAAAATAAATGGATGGAATAATGCCACCGGTTGCGGGGGGTGCTGCAGCTGTATCCGCGGTTTTTCCGCAGTACGACGGACAATGGCAATAGGAAGATGCCGAGGGAGTCTCTCTGAAACACACCCCTTCTGAAGATAATCTGCTTCCTTCGGACTCTGACTCGACCAGATCTCATGGTAGAAAGCGAGTCCTTAAGACCAGCGTCCAATAAATCTCGCTATTTGATCGGGTATTGCAAGGCATCTGATACATGATAAGCCTCAAAATAATCGATCTACGCTAACGAGAGGCTACGCTTATACTGCACGTAGTCCTGTGTGATACATCGGTCAATAAGCAGGTTTTCCTTGCAACAAGCGACCGTCTCCTTTGAATCTCTTCTCTCATATTACCGTTCACATACCACGTCAACTGCAAAGAGTAAACGTTTTATAACATGCCTTCAAGCAAGTTATCGGTCTTCAATTCTTTTGATGAGACAAATATCCGTTTTTTGGAGACGACCACAGTTCCCCGTCGACAAACCAATCCGAAATCTATTGCTCCCTATCTGGTCATGAGTTCAAAACTATTGCCAGATGGTGACCGATGCTTGAAAATGTTTTCCACCCTCAGTTATTGAACCCATCTGTTGCCTTCCAGATATAGCTATCACTATTATGGAAGAAATATAGCCATTTTTATCAAATACAGGGTACTGCTCATTTCATGCGGAAAATGTCAGAACGAGATTGATTATTCTAAAGTTTGAATGAGTTGTCCCACAGAAAAAAATCTGCAGAACCCCTTCAGAGATACCATAATACATATACAATATACATTTTATTGTATTTTATCCTTAAACCACCAGTAATATATTCTATCTTTCTATAATTCTATCATTCTATCATTCTATCATTCTATCATTCTATCATTCTATCATTCTATCTTTCTATCAATCATTCTATCATTCTATGATTCTATCATTTTATCATTGTATTATTCTATCATTCTATATTCTATCATCAGTCAGAATAATAGCAAACACATAAACCTGGAACACTGGGCATTATTCAGAAATTTGAAAACTGTTAACCAAACTCAATTATTCATACGAAAAAAACAGCATGCGAAAATGTGTTACCTAATACTATGAATATGTGTTTATAGCTGACGTGTTGTCAATTACGAGTTTAACAAGAAACCTAAAAACAATGATGTGACATATTTTAGCCCTGACGAATTCAATACTTTTTTCAATAAAATTGCCGAGAAAATCACAAAAATTAACAAAGACTTCCTTGACTACTTCCGACCTATTGAGAGAATTACCATCTCCAAAGTTCAGTTTTTTTCTCGCTACAACTACATCAAACGAGGTACTTTCAGCTATATGAACATTACAGAGATCTGGCTCACAAGATGTTTTTGAAATAAATTCATAACTGATAAAGGAAACATCCGATACCTTGCCTGAACAAATAGTTACTTTTATCAATAAATGTTTCGTTGATGGCATTTTCCCAGAACTTTTCAAAATTTCCAGAGTTTTACCTCTATTAAGGAAAGGTGATCCTGAAAATTTGAACAATCTTCATAATGAATGTTTTCCCCAAACGCATAAAAATTTCACCGAAAGATAGATTAACACACTAGTTTGAATCGAATAACTTTCTATCTAACAATCAATTTAGCTTTCGCCGGAACAAATCTACCATGAAGGAGTTACTGAATGTCTCAGGGGACATTGTCAGGGGCCTGGAAAATAAATTCCATACCATCCTTTCAAGGTGCGATCTATCCAAAGCGTTCGACTGTGTCTCTCATGACCTTCTTCTACAGAAGTTGGCCTATTATGGGATTAGGTGAATACCACTCAAAATCTTTTGGTTACACTAAACGAACAGGCAACAACTTGTTGAAATAAATGAAACAACATCCAACCTCAGAGCCATCACACAAGGATTACCTCACGGTTCGGTACATAGGACCCAAATTTTCATCATTTACATTGATGATATTTGTCAACATACCTAACTCGATACTGCTACTGTCATTTTTGCAGACAAAAATTCATTTATAAATACTACTTCTGCCATTCTGAACCTCAAAATTGGTTTACTGCTAATTTCTTGCAACTCAATACTGATAATACTCAGCGGTTGATCATATCTGCAAACTTTTTGGAATAACAATTGATGATTCTTTCAGCTGACACAATCATACCGAAAATCTATACAGTGAGCTCCACAGTATAACATTTCTCATACGCAGATTACGATGTGTTCTGAGCCTGGTAGTGCTGAGGCACTTTATGGGAAAATTCTAGTAAGCACAAAAAATTCTCAAATCACAAAAAGGGCTTTTCAACTACTAGCAGATGTCGGCTACTGTGAATATTGTCAGTAGATATACAATGCCGATTCTGTGACCGAAGAGTGTCACAGAATCGGCATTGCTCCACACGGTGAATCTCTCGATGGCCGCGTCCATCGAGTTCTTGCCGTTGGTGGAGGGTTGGTGCTGAAAAAGATGACGTGTTCTCCGAAGAGCTTCGGGGTAGGGGGCTTCAAAACGTTTCACCCTAAGTGGCGCGCGTCTTTTTTGCAAAAAAACATGGCGGCGATGCAGCGGAAGGCAAAAAAACATGGCGGCGATGCAGCGGAAGGCAAAAAAACATGGCGGCGATAGAGCGGAAGGGGCGGCGATGGTGCGGAAGGCAAAAAACATGGCGGCGATGGAGCGGAACGCAAAAAACATGGCGGCGATGGAGCGGAAGCCAAAAAAACATGGCGCGATGGAGCGGAACGCAAAAAACATGGCGGCGATGGAGCGGAAGGCAAAAAAACATGGCGCGATGGAGCAGAACGCAAAAAACATGGCGGCGATGGAGCGGAAGGCAAAAAAACATGGCGCGATGGAGCGGAAGGCAAAAAAACATGGCGCGATGGAGCGGAACGCAAAAAACATGGCGGCGATGGCGGAAGTTATGAAAAAACTTCTTTCCCTCATGTGATTCGCTGAGAGCAATTGGCTGGAAGAGAAAAAAACATGGCCGCCACCGCCGCCGCCACCTTAATTGACAAAACAAAAAAATTAAATATGAAAAATGTCTCTACTGTCTTAGAACACACACACACAACAGAAAATTATGATGGACGACTTATTATTAATTCACTCGCTCTAGAATGAAATTCCAAAAGAAAAAAAATACGTCTCCGCGCGCTGTAGTCGTAAACAGCGATAAGAGCCACATCTGGTGTTTAACTCTCTCTCCAATGAAATTCTAAGGAATACGATTAGGCCTTGGACTTGTTTACTGTCTGCTCTTTCAAGCTGAACGAAATTCTCAGTAAACACGACGATGATCCATTTTTGACCTTGAATTTGTTTTCCAGATTTATCTCACATATCCGGTATCTGTTTACGCTGCTCGAGCTAAATTGACCTTGGAGTTTTTTACTGTTATTGCGCAATTTGGGTTTTCCCCAGATCGACCGTTGCATACATTTGCAGCGTGGGTTACGCGAACTCGGCGTGGAGGTGGACGGCGTGGGTCACGTGACACAGAGAGTTAATACGTACGTTCACAGCGAGCCTGCGTCATTTCATTATCTGCGTTCGAAGCAACAACAAGGGCCTCTCTGCCGCTCATCTGTCTCTCGCTTTTTTTCTATACAAGTGCATTGTTTTATTGTGAGTGCCATTTAATTCGTGATTTGCAAAGGTCAGTAGTAGTAGTAGTTATTCTTTTTTATTTTTCGCGATTGTTTCAAGTGTGCCTATTTCTTTCGATTCACTTTTTGTAGTGCTTCTTTTTCAAAAAAATTCAGAAAAGTTCATTTGTCATATTTGTTTTTCGTCTCTTACAGAGTGTCTCTCTCATAAAACGTCATAGTTTTTTTGTTTTTCATACAGTGTGTGTGGATTGCATTTTTTATCATAATTCCTTCTCACAAAGTTCCATTTGCTATATACAGTGTGATTGGAATATTTTATTTTTATCATATTTATTTCTCATACACGGGGTGAATCATAAAAATCATTTTTCATTTTGAGTGAGTGAGTGAGAGTTATAATACAGCGTGTGTGAATTTTTTTTCATTTTTCAAATGATTTCGCAGATGTCTCATCTTCTCGACGAAATTAACAAGATTTCGTTGACTTGCAGGAAGAACCTGAGGAAGTTGTCTGAGCTACCGAAGGACGAACCCCATCTGATCCTCGGCGCTGAAGCGAAAACAACCAAATTTGGAGAGTCCATCCTAGTGGAGTTGGAGGAGTGTAAAGTATTCCTGCCAAATCGAGTGACTGGTGCATTCAAACCCATCCTCGACAAATTAACCGAGTCCCAGCATATGCTCATCTACAGGGGCGAGCAGAAAATTGCCAATCAAAATCATCCGCAGCAGCTGTTTGAGATCGCTAAAGCCTGAAGACGCTGACGACGCCGCCGCCGCCGTTGGAAACAAAGAGTGAGTTTCTTGTATTTTCATTTGACATTTTCTTGAAATTTTGTGTGTGTTGAATAATCATCATCATGTCATCTGACGCTATTGTTGCACACAGTATGGAGATGGTAGCCAAGTTGCGTAAGGTCAAAAATATCCTCAAAAAGGGTTGTACTGATGAAGAACGCAAACATTGGCCCATTGCAAGTACACCGCCCGCCTGATCAATAGTGCGATCGCGGCAGTGGATTGCATAGGCTCTCTGAGAAAATTACAAACTTCATGCGGACACTTGAAAATTATACGAAATTCAATCAAAAAGTCAGGTCAACAACAGCCAGGCGTCGACGTGGTGGTGGGAGAGGGAGTCAAATCAAAATTAACATTTCGAGTAGGGAGGACTTGAAATCGGCATTTTCTTCGCGTTTACGCACCGGTATAATTATAAATTTGAAACATAAAGATATTGGACAATTTTTTGGTGATGCATTCATTCTATTCAAAAGCAGAATACAAAATTTATTGAAAAAATATCCAAGCTTCAAAGTCAATGCGACATTTTGTGGTAAATTCGTGAAAAATTCCTTGAATCAAGAACAAATAATAAGCGACTATAAATATTTCAACACTAAAAACGTTGTTATCGATAGGGGTACAACTTTGAAAAAGTGGTTCCTAGAAAATGTCATCGATCAAATTCAAAACAAACTGTCGGAATTCGCGGACGTAGAAAGTGGCTGGAGTCTTCAGAAAATTGTTAGTTTGGAAATCATTACGAATAAATCGGACGTGGGAAACGGTTCGTCTTTCATCGAGCTGCCAAAATCTATTGCGAATAAAAAAGCTTGCATTAATTTGAAAAATGAAGATGATGCGTGTTTCGCTTGGGCCGTCGTTTCAGCCTTGTACCCTGTTGAATCGGGTAAAAATCTATATAGAATTTCATCATACCCTCACTATTCAAATTTACTGAATTTGGATGGAATCGACTTACCTATGAAATTAAAACAAATTACCAAATTTGAGCGATTGAACAACATATCTGTGAATGTGTACACCTTGGAATTGATTCAGCCGCAGGCGAACAAGGAGGCATTTTTCGTTACTGTTCCGAGCCGACTCACGAAACAAAAATTAGACAAACATGTCAATTTTTTCCTCATTCAAAATGAATATCACCCGAAATTAAATGATTACGAGGCACCACCACTGGAAATCGCAGACACCGATGATGCCGTCGGCGATGACATAAAATTCCATTATGTTTGGATAAAGGATTTATCTCGCCTACTCAGTCGCCAACTCAGTAAAAATGGACATAAAACATTCATTTGCGACAGGTGTTTAAATTATTTTACGAGTGAGGAGAAACTCGACAGTCATACTGTTGATTGTCAAAAATTAAACGAGAGCAAAATTTCATTTCCTTCGTATAATCATGTAGAATTTCGGAATTTTGTACATAAAGAAATAGTGCCCTTTGTAATTTACGCAGATTTTGAGTCGATTTTGGAACAGTTTAATGACGAAGAATGCACCTCACATACGACAAAGTACCAAAAACACATTCCTTTCAGCGCTGGATTTCATTTCAAGTGTGCATATGACGATACTTTGTCATTTTATGATAGTCATCGGGGCCTCGACTCTATGGATTGGTTTGCGGAGAGAATGGGGGCCATAGCCAAATTTGTGGAAGCCAAAACTTTGGATATTGTCCCCATGATCGTCTCACTTCCAGATAGAGCGACAGCGCCATGTTGCCACATCTGCGAAAAACCTTGGAAAACTGACGACAAAATTGTAATAGATCATAATCACTACACGGGAGAGTTCCGTGGATATGCGCATGCGCATTGCAATTTGAACTACAAAAAGTCGTTCGTTGTGCCAATCATTTTCCACAATTTATCCGGATACGACAGTCATTTTATTATTCGAGATATAGCAAAAAGGGGTCAGCCTGTTGCCTGCCAACAAAGAAAAATACATTTCTTTCACCCAGTACGACGGCAACACTGACATTAAATTTCGATTCATTGACTCTTTTCGTTTTATGGGCATGAGCTTGGAGCATTTGGTGCAAACACAGACCATCCATGACTTGAAGATATCAAGGCGCGAATTTGCCCATTTCGATGCCGAGTTACTCACTCGAAAAGGGGTATTCCCATACGATTTCATTGATTCGATGGAGAAATTGGAATGCCCAAGTTTGCCGGCGCGCGATCAGTTCTACAACAAGTTGAACGATTGTGGCATCACCGATGTCGAATACGAGCATGCGCAGAACGTGTGGCGGTCGTTCAACTTGACAACACTGGGCGAGTACTATGACCTATACATGAAAACCGACATATAGCTCTTGGCGGATATTTTCGAAAATTTTCGAAATATCGGACACCAGACGTATGGGCTGGATCCTGCGTGGTATTACATTACACCCTCCCGGGATATACGTGGTCCTGTATGTTGAAGTACACCCAGTGCAAATTGCAGATACTGAAAGACGTCGACATGCTTCTCTTTGTCGAGCAAGAAATTCGTGGCGGCATCAGTCAGTGCTGCAACAGATTCTCCTCGGCCAATAACAAGCACATGGGTGAAAGGTATGACGCCTCCAAACCGTCGACCTATCTGCTATATCTCGACGTGAATAATCTGTACGGTTGGGCCATGATGGAATATCTTCCGTACGATGGCTTTAAATGGCTCGAAAATGCAGCCGATTTCGATGTGTCGGAAGTGTCGGACACCTCGCCCATCGGCTACATTCTCGAAGTCGATTTGGAGTACTACGAACATCTGCATGACAAACACAAAGATTTATCCTTGTGTGCCGAGCACCGTACACCGCCAGTCTCGAAATTACCAAAATTGATGACCACGCTGTACAACAAGGAAAAATATGTTGTGCACTACAGGGTGTTGAAACAAGCACTCAAACACGGCCTTGTACTCAGGAAAATCCACAAGGTGTTGCAATTCAATCAGTCGGCGTGGCTGCGTCCCTACATTGAATTAAATACGAAATTACGCTCTCAAGCGAAAACTACTTTTGGCAAAAATAACTACAAACTAGCCAATAACGCAGTGTTCGGGAAAACCATGGAAAACATACGGAGGCACCGTGTGGTGAAAATGGTCTCCAAGTGGGGGGGGACGATATGGCGCAAAAAATCTGATTGCCAGTCCAAATTTCAGGAGTCGCCCCATTTTCGACGAGAGACTCGTCGCTATCGAGATGGCAAAGACGGATTTGTTATTCAATAAGCCCTTGTACATAGGAATGTCGATTCTCGATATTTCCAAGGTATGCGTGTATGATTTCCATTACGGCTTCATGATGGAAAAGTACACGCACGATCAGTGCAAATTGATGTATACGGATACTGATTCGCTCATTTATAAAATTAAGTGCGATGATATTTATCGGGATTTGATTAACAGTCACATTGAAAAATTCGATACGAGCGACTACCCAAGCGACAACCCATTTGACACCCTCCTCGAAAATAAAAAAGTACCCGGCTTGATGAAGGACGAAGCCAATGGTCGTATCATGACAGATTTCCTGGGGCTTCGATCAAAGTTGTACACCTATAAGATACAAGGTGGAAAAACCGTAAAAAATCCAAAGGGGTCAAATACAGCGTTGTCGAAAATCACATCACTTTTGAAGATTATGTGGAATGTCTGAAAATCAATGTGGAAAAAATAACTTCGCAACGCTGTATTCGATCCTTTTCACACAAAGTTTTTAGTGTAGAGCAAACAAAGATCGCTCTCAACCCCCACTACGACAAGCGCTGTTTGATTGTCGGCTCTCATGACACTCTGCCGTGGGGTCATTACAGTCAGTTAGATATCTAATAGAATTTAAATGTTTTTTCATCGAGGCCTCACCTCTACCATGGACGCTCACTGATCGAATTTTGAAAATGTTTGCCGATGAAAAATGGGTCAGGCTCAGAGCGTCAAACGAAATTTCAATGATTTGAGTCACTTAGAGTACACGAGAGAAATCAGCTTTGAAGATAGGTGTGAAGCTCTCAAAAATCAAGACTGGGAGGGTCATTTGCACGAAGACCAATACTGTGTGTGGGCGAATGCATATCGTATTCCAAAATATAATTTACGATTTTGCCGCACTTGCTATAAAGCATTCAGAAGGGCTATGCAAAACCATCCGGTTCACAGCATCAGAGACCATCAACATATGGTGTTCGGTGTAAAGCACATGGACAATATATATCATTGTGACAAATTTTGGTGTCACAACAGATTTGATGAAGTACTGTTCACTTTGAAAACGAGCAGCCAATGCTACTGTGACCTACATCTGCGTGGTGGTGGTGAGCCCTACGGATTAGATCTCACATATAAACGCTTCATTGGCTCAGGGGATGAGGATTCAGAATTCGATGAATGAGATTGCCACACACACACACACACACACAAAATTTCAAGAAAAATGTTAAATGTTTCTTTCCACACACACACACTACATTATATATTATTAATCAAATAATAGTCGATTATGTTTTATATTTATGATTGAATAAAATCAATATGTAATCTGTGTCTGGATATTATTATATTTTGTTTCACCCTTCCAATCTCCCATTCAAAATCCCACATATTTTTAGAGATCACTTTTGCATAAAAAAAGTGTCACTTTTTTCATGCAAAAAGTGTCACTTTTTCATGCAAAAAAGTGTAACTTTTTCATGCAAAAAAGTAACACTTTTATTGACATGGTGGAAAAGCTGAGTGAAAGCTGAGTGATTCACTCAGCCACTCAGCTTTCATTGAAAATGCTTCACTCAGCTTTTACCACCATGTCAATAAAGGTGTAACTTTGTTTCATTCAAAAATACATGTATTCTTATGGGAAAATGGCAATTTTTTTTATCAAAAAAATGACCGAAAATTGACATGGTGGAAAAAGCTGAGTGAATGCTGAGTGAAAGCTGAGTGAAAGCTGAGTGAATGCTGAGTGACTCAAAATTCACTGAAAATGCTTCACTGAAATTCCACCATGTCAATTTTGGGTGTTTTTTTTTTTTTCGAAAAAAGTGTCACTTTTTGCATAAAAAAAGAGCACGTTTTTGCATCAAAATTGGAAGAATAATTCAATCAAAAATGTGATACTTTTTTACACAAAAATTGGCATGTTTTTTTAAGCAAAAAAATGGGGAAGGGTATTTTCGAGTAGCAAAATTAAAAAATCAAAAATATTCTAAGATATATATATATTTTCATAAATGTATTGATGGGTGATCTACAAACTACGCATGTGTCGCACCTGATGGCGCACTGTGAGCAGCACGCCAAGTGGCATAAACAATACATTTAGTTCATCCACAAGACATACACGACACATCATCACCGTGTTCTGTGAGTCTATGTTTATGACATCTGTGGTCACTTTGCTGCTCATGTCACCTTTCACTTGTCGTTCTTCTGGAGCAACATCAGCGCCATCTGTCGGTGGTGGTGGTGGCGGTGTCATCCATGTGTCATCTGTCACTCTGCTAATGACATCTGACACTCTTGGTTCTAGAGGGACATCAGCACCATCTGTCGTCGGTCTGTGTCTGTGCTCAGAGTAATAACTACGAACGAAATCACAATGGGGGCTCCATCGACGATGGTCAGCCATAGGATCGTCATTAGGCAGCCATCTGAACCCTTCTACTTGACACGAAAGACATGCAACTACATCTTCCGAACCGGTATACGTATAGCCTGCTTCGGCTAACTTACTCGCAGGAAATGTCGAAGTCCAGCTTCGATACGAGTCGAGTCTTGTTTCGTACTGCTGCACCTCTCGCTCTCTCTCGGCATACACACAGACACACTGCATACTGAATTAAAACGCCAACTCTGCTCTCAATATATACATTTATTTCGTTTCGTAATCAAACATTACTTTATCCGGCAAATAGCATAGGTATTCACGAAAACATAGATGTTTATCATCTTTTGATGATATAGTACACAAGTTTATAGCCTCATCAAATGACAAACCATTGTTTTTAGCTAGAGTTTTGCACAGACATACTGCACACTGCATACTGAATTAAAACGCCAACTCTGCTCTCAATATATACATTTATTTCGTTTCGTAATCAAACATTACTTTATCCGGCAAATAGCATAGGTATTCACGAAAACATAGATGTTTATCATCTTTTGATGATATAGTACACAAGTTTATAGCCTCATCAAATGACAAACCATTGTTTTTAGCTAGAGTTTTGCACTGCTTGATACATCGTGATAATATTGATTAAAGTTCATATTTAATAGATATTCAAATCTTGTCGCCATCACAGAAGCATCTAGATGTAGGATTTCTTGAACATCCGCTTCCGTCAGGTAGAAGTAGGTGTCATTCTTGGAAACTCGCACTTGTTGACTCTCTGCATACGTGTGTAATTCCAAATCCATAACATCGTCCCAGTCGAGTTTGATTCGAAT